>JBAJFG010000071.1:60000-1260000 GCA_037903475.1 Ancylostoma caninum
CCCCACCCAGATTTCTCCATTTCCTTGCCTTCTAGTCGTTCCGCCTTACTTTTTTTCTGTAGTTAACCCTTGTTATCTTAGATGGCTTGCGTAGTCGCATCTATTGAGAGGGTAGTATGATTATGTAATATATCAACACGACACCTGTTTCATCTTCTTTTGCTTTGTTCAGGTTTCCATTCCACTTTGGTCTTGAGTTCCTCATGAGCATATTCGGTTGTTTTAACCATATGTGGATGCCGCTGTTTGGTATATTGATGTCTTTGAGTTTGTCGAAGAACCTTTGGTCTTTCCGTGAGCAGTGGTCTTCTCTGTGGCTACGCTTGTAAAGCTGACTGCCTGCTTCTTTCTTATCTTGTATAGCATGACGAGGTCAATTTCCCGTTCCTACTTTTTTGTTCGACATTAGATTCTAGGACTCCATTCCTTATCTAGTTCAGATTACCATGAAAACACAGCAAGTTGGCCTAGCAGTGCAGCTCCGCTGCAAATTTTTGTGTTTGAAGCCTCACCGGGATTGCTGAGATAATTTTGCCACACTGGCAACATCGGAAACTTGAATGACTCGAATGTGTAAAAAAATTAGTGGGATGACTGGGATCTGTCACTGTTCAGTTCTGGACGAGTTGTGAAGAGCGTAGTTGATGCCTGCTGATTTCAGTTGAGATCAATTTCCTTTTCATTATGGATCATTTTACTCCCACCTTCGTTTTCCCTTCGCTCCATCTCACGTGACACCGCTTCTCTTTGCATTTTGGGATATAGTGAGCGTCGAGGGCGGTGCGTTTTTCGCGGAGTGGAGAAGCACGCGGCACGATCGCTTTGCTCGCGCTCGAGTTCTCGCCGTAGCAACAAACTGTAGGAGTTTTTCCATCGTTACTTAATTTTGTTGATATGTATCATCAAACATGATGAAAAACCCCTGCGCCTACTGCTTCCTTATCCGCGGAAAATGCGCATCCATCGACGTTCAGTGACGTTCAGTGGCCGTCCGACATTTCAGTTATGTTCTTTTACACATCCAGGGAACACTGTGCTATTATTCATGATAAACTGTATTGATTATAAAGCGCGGTGCGCCGTAGCTAACTGGGAAGGGTTGAGTACTACTCCATGCATATCGGTCTTCCAGTCAGAACGCAGCTTTTAAGAGTATTTCTCGAAGATTTCTGTCAAATTTCTCATAACATTATCTGCAGAGTAATAAAAGCTGAGGGTTTGATAACTTGCTGCCGCAGTAGCTTTGGCTACATGCAGTATGCTGTTCTCAAACTGTCTTCTTTCTTCAACAACAATTATAATTCTCCTCAGATATCCAAAAGCTCTCAACTTGATGTGATTGCTCGGATCAATGTTTGATAATCATAACAGATTCCGTCCGAAAAATCTTCCTTTCAAAATAGTTACATGATCAGGGTCAAGCGTACGATGGTAATTTACCAAGGGCGTCACTTCGAAGGTAAAGGGGGGGGGGGGGTCGCCGCGGTATAGTATGATAGCAGCAAGGTAGGGAAGTTCCGTTTCTTACCAGCAAGACCTAGGTTCGACTCCTCGCCTAAGCGCCAGTTTTGCAAACACTTCGATATACTCCTTTTCTTTTAAGCATAATAAGTTTAAAATTCCCAGTGAGCATTTTCTTCTCAAGGTTTGGCGTTCCATTTGGTTATCAATCCAATCCTAGGGTCCACTAATTATGCAGCTCAAAATGCAGTTCCATAAGTGGTGTGCTAGGGTCTTCGAACAGCAAATAGTGTCCCAAAACTATGGATACGCTTTTCCAAAGTCAAACCTTGTTAGGATGCGAATCCATTGCTTCTCGTTTGCTGGAACTTTTTTATGGCGATGAGACTACATATGACATGACCGTAAAGTTTCTTAAGTTTTAGATATATTGCCACTCAGTAAATGTAAAAATCAGAAGGCCTCGTAAAAAAGTATCCTATGCATAGAAAAAAGCAAGTCTTGCCCTATTGTAGTGCAGGGGAGCTATTCGCTCGAAAAAAATTGCAGCTAACTCGCCCCAGAATGATACCAGAATCTCGAAATTGCCATAAATTGGTTTTTTTTTCAATATTTTTTTCTCGCGTATGTGTTGAAGCTGACAGAGACCTGAATATGAGCCTTGAAGAGAAAGTCACGGTTTATATCCCTATAAAATTTTAGTTTTCATTATCGTCTGGGACGAGTTTTATTCCGATGGTAAACTGATGACAAATCGTTTCCAAAAATGGCAATTTTCCCTTTTTTAATAAGTGATTTTACATCCAAATTTGATCCTTATAAACTCAATTTCTGAGAATAAAGAGTAGTGCACCAAAGCGCGCAAATCTTCCTGTTATCAGAACGGCTTAAGCCATCTTTCCATGTCACATGCCAGCCCTGTTTGAATTCGTGACAAACGACCATACTTCACGTGTACGGTTCTGAGAGGAACAAAGCAACTCACGCGCGATTTTCATCGCTCAAAAAAGGTTGTGACAATTGGTTCTCGTTCGTACACATGATATTCAACATCCGCCTGTTCCATACGCATTTCTCATGTTGCAAAAAATAGGCTCCAGCGAGGATCGAACCCTGGACCTGTTTAAGCACGAATACGACTATGGCTGTAAATGTAAAAAGAAGTTAGGTGTTCTGGGGCTGGGGGAGGTGGCATCTTTCCGCCTACGAGGGAAGGGTGTCGCCTCGGGGTCGATTTTTTTCCAATACCATGTACGTGATGCTGTACAGGAGGTAAAATGGATCAGATCAGCTGGAGCTAGCGCAACACTCAACTTTTTAACTGGACTTGTTTGGTTTTTACAGAGTGGCCGATAAATTACCCGTGCACCCTCATTTCTGTGGAACTTTCATATTTTTTCGCGTTCTTTCCTCATTTTCCTACTACTTCTTTATCTTTGATTCCCAATTAATAGTTATCTCGCGATGGTTGTCTCCAACGTCAGGAGCAGTGCCAATATTCAACGACATCATGACTGCAGGTCTGTGGCGTACATTGTGAAAGCGTTGTCCCTACACCGAGTAACTGTTCAAGATACAATAAAAGCTTCAAAAAGCTTGGAAACAGTGACGACAAGGACAGCAGATATTTTGCCACTACTGCACCCACTCCGGAGAAAGTGAAGGTTGGGCGGAGCAAAATTGGCAGCAATTTATATTAGGTCGTCAAGTATGAAATGTCCGATTTTATGAGCGGTCAGTTTGACAGTCTCTATCTTCGAAGATTTACTAGATCTCTTCTCATCTTTGTTTTCATGATGAAGATACATCCTCTTCCCTTCAAAATCACTTCCTGGGTCTCTGATCAGTTCCCGAATTTTTGTTCGAAAGCATTTTTTGTAGAAGTACTCAAAGACGTGAAATCGTGTCGTTTTGGAACATAGGTTCCCTTTTCCAGCCATTCGAGCTGAGAAAGCTGGGAACATCAGGGTAGTGTTAAGGGACATTTGGCTAGTAAAGGCACTGAACAGCATTTGCTTAGGAAGTTCCGCTCAGGTGACATGAAGCTCCAAAGTGAGCCTTATGATGAGCCTGGATATCGATGAGCTGGAAGCCGTAGCCGAAGCGGATACGAGTCAGACTAGGTCAGCGTAAGCAGCAAGGTGTGATCTCTATAATCCATTAATATTTAGGTACTGAAGGCAATATGACCCTTAAAAGTGGTTCGGTAAACGAATTTTTCCCAGTTTGACCCTCAAAAACGGGTGCTAATTTTTGACCATTTTTAACAAATCTACGCCGCTTAAGCAAGGTGAGCAGGGATGAAGACCCACCAGCCACTAACAGTACTGAGCAAACCTTGCTCTATTTGACCACAACTCCTTTCAAGGATTAGCTCACTTCTTGCTGGAGAAAATGTTCAATTTCCAACATGATGTTGGAAACGCTCTTCGCCACTTGATTGCTTCTAGCTTTCCACGTTTCCAAGCTGCTCGCGCAATCGAGCTGCGGTTAAGATGGCAAGGCTGTGGGGATAGTATAGGAGCATATTCGGATATCTTATACTGCATCTCGCTTTAGAAACAAAACTCGAAATCTTCTCATCCGAAATCGGACATTTCATACTTGACCTAATAGTTTCTTTGCGGGAAATAGCGACTGAGGTCAGGATCGACAGCAGACCCATCAGAAAAATTGTGTTAGAGAAGCTGAACAACTGTCCTTACCATTTTCAAAAAACCCACGCCTTACCGGGTACTTTGAGAAAGAACGGGAAGAATTTGTGCAGGCAGATGCTGAAGTGATTTCATGATTCTCGCTAACACACGGTCGTCTTTGCTGGCGAGGAACTTTTCACTACAGCAAACGAAGAGTCTGACAGGGTTATGCACATATCTGTTGAATCTATTGTTTGGGCTTACTCCAACACAGAACTGTTGTTAGAACAGGTCAATCCCTATCTTTGGCGCCATGGGACGATATAATGCCCAGCGACGAAGCTCCCCTAGTTTTTGTGGTCTCCGATGCTAAAATTTGAAGTTATATGTGCTAAAAGATTATAATTCTATAAGGCATTGCTAAATCGTGGATATCTGCATTTTTTGAAAATAGAAGACATGTTCTGCGACAGAGCTCCGCTCCTGCAGAAGAGGCAAAAAAAAGTTAAAGATTCGAGTAGTGAGCCCTTGTCTGAGATCATGAGGCATGGAAAATGACTTCTGTACAGCCCAAATTTGAATCCAACGGATTCCCCCTCCCCCCGTAGTCATTTTGAAGAGGAAAACCTGCTTATTCATTCAAACACTCATATTCCCTGAAAAAAAAAAACCCTGGAAATGGCCTGGGACGAAATCAGTTGAAGAGTACTTGCGTGAATCATGTGAAACACCTATGAAGACATTGGGAGCCAGCGTTTCTTCCAGTGAAGGCGATATTAAAGCCTAATGAGTTTTTAAGATATTTTGAGTCATAGATAAAATTTTATGGAAATTTGAGCTCTGTGCTGTTGACGACCTAGCTAGAGCATCAAAATTTTAGTGTACGGGTAATTTTCGGCCACCTTGTATTATGCCATGAAGTCATAGCTGTTTCGGGAATAATATTCTTTGAGACGCTTCTGCTGTCACCTTGAAACTTTAAGCGCAATTATTGTGTTTCTGTGTGAATTTGTTGTTGCGCTTCATCTATCACATTCCTGAGGGTTAGGTTATCAATTCTGGGTACTATTCTTCTTCTGATTACTGATCTTGCAACAGAATGGGGTTGAGCCCTAGATCTCGCGTACCTTCACTGCGAAGTTATTCTCTATCTTCAGCTGGAAAATCGGATGACGTTATTGACGCGTTATTGGGACTGGTTTGTTCCACTCTACCTTTGGGATTTTGACAAGTTCAGTTGTTTTTTTCCTGACAATGGCAAGTGCTGACCTACTGGTTACTGAGTGCTCACTATGACCTAAAATCTTCAATGGCTTCTTCACTTCTAAAAGAACGGATAAACCTGGACACTACTATGGATCCAAGGACTTCCCTACTTGCCGCCGAAGAAGCTGCTCTGCTACCGCATGCATGTGGTCCTTTTCAGAGAATATGGGATGTCATCTTGTCTAGGCGCATCGCTTCGAACCCAAAACGCCGAAGAAGATCAGCCACTTACAGTGATAACCCTCGCCCAACGTCCCGTGCTTCGAACGTGGCGTCTGACTCCTTCTGGATTGGTGGAGATAATCGAAGAGAACAGAGCTCAGATGGGAGCGTTCCTCGACAAACCAAAGACGGCAAAGACAAATTGCTCTGGGCAAGGCAATGTGAGTCGGCCTTCTACAAACATTTTTTCGTTTACACTCCAAGATTTCGATCAAAGCTCATTGTATTCTCTACTGTTATACTTGTTCCAGAAATAGTTGTTAACGGTATATTGTTTCATTCAGAAAAAGAGGAAACCTCAGGAAATAAAGAAAATATGGGTAAAAAAGCAGAAAAAATATTTTTTCAGTCTCTGGAGCACGCTATACACCCAACTACGTTTCCGTTGTTTGAAAAATTTCTATATTAACAGGGTCTCCGCTATGCCATGGCCAGTATGCAAGGGTGGAGAGTGGACATGGAAGACGCCCATGTTGTGGAGGTTCGCGAACTATTAAAATTTTTGTTCCCATATTCGTATCCTCAACGGTGGTGCTCTCACTGTTATGGTCTGTCGTGAATCTGACCAGTAATTTGTGTTTATTGTTTGACTGGTAAACATACTTGGTTGTTGCATACAGTGAACGGCAATGGCGGTGGCCCATCTGCGGCCTCGAGAAGGACGCCGCGCAACCGCACCGCGCGCGCTGGGATCAGTGTCGTCTGCCGTCGGAACGCTATTTCTAAGGTTTTTTCTTCCCGATTTGGTCAAAAATCCTTGAAATCGGGTAGAAAAGCTGGTAGAAATATCATAGCAGCAGCAGAAAACATCGGTTACGGCACGCGCGGCGCGGCTGCGTGACGTCCTTCTCGAGGCCGCAAATGGGCCACCGCTCTTGCCGTCCACTGTAAGTGATGCGACTTTTTTTGCTGAAAATTGACGTTTTTCCAAAGGTTTTTTCATCAGTGCAATCCTTACTTTATATTTATCAAACATGCTGTCGAAAATTGTATGCACATTTTCCATCGCATGCACTAAGAGGAAAGTTGGAATGCAGCACATTCATTTCGCGATCTCAGCGACCTCCCTGGCAAAGCTACCCATTTATCATAGCTAGAATAGTGAGGAGACAACCTTCGCAAAAGTGAAGGTTGTCTGTCACACAGGTGAGAGCATGAGGACGAGGGGGGGGGGGTGCACTTACTTCTTAGTCTTTAGTAAATGTAAATTTAACGGTTATATTTACTTATTTATTTTTATTTATCCATTTTTTATTTCATGTTATGTTCATGACCTCGTTTGAGGCTTCCAAACGTAAAACAGAAAGTATTTCGATTGCTGAGCTTGCATGAGCTATGAAATGGTTTATAACATGTGTTCACAAGTTTGTTCTTGGCATGGGTCGATTTTCTGCCGAAGTAGTGGAGAATGGAAAAGTAGGGTTCGTCTGAGAGACCGCCGTGGATACGACTTTCAATAATATGTTTACTGAATAAAAAAGAGGAATTTCCATCGAATTTTTTTTTAACTTCAATTTTTACTAAAGAAAAAAGCATTAATTATACCCCAACCTAGTAGTGTTGAACTACAGAGGCGCGCCCTTTCTCATCCCTATCAGAGCGTTACTGAAGAGATATGCTCAAATGTCTATAGTAGCTTGAAGAGCAATCCTTTGCGCATTCACTGATATACGACTCGATTGGCAATTCTCAATTTTCGATTTAAAAAAAAATTGAAGGGGTGCTAACTGGAGTCATGAAATTGTGGTGGAAGCCGCCGCTAGAGAACTTCTTAGTATTACTTAAATAGCAAGTTTTTTTTTGAAACGTTTGATACCGATCAAGAGAGGGGGCGAGAACATTTACAGTAAATCGCTGCACCGCAGCAAAGGAGAGCACCGCCATCCGGCTGCAAATATACCCACCCAGCAGTGGCGGACGCAGGGGGGGGCGCCCCCCCCCGAGAATGGGTCGCCAAATTTTCGAAATTACTTTACAATACAAATAAAAATCTTGTGTTAGTTTATTTTTAATTGTTTATTTTTATTATTATTTTTAATATATTTTTTATTTATTGTTTATTATTATAATTAATATTATTATTAATTTTATTTTCCGTCTGGGTCCCCAAAACGGCGGAGACCCCACTTTTCGTCCCACGCCCCCCCTCCCGCCCACTTTCTGCGTCCGCCACTGCCACCCAGGTATAGTCTGTCCCAAACGACGAGTCCGCCCACGCACGCGATGATCGAGAAGCTGCCACGTTTGCCAGCGCTCCACGCCATCACCCCTGATCTGCGTATCACGTTTCATAGTTATCTTCATGGTAGTGACCAATGATATGGCTGTGACGTGGCAGCCAACAGCATCCGTCCCAGCGGCGCCGCCTCTCGATCCCTGCGTTCGTGGGTGGACTCGTCTTTTCGGATAGACGATACTGAAAGTGACGTTGGCTTCGTGGTAAAATATGGAATTAGTGGTCCAATGGGAGGATCTTAATTCCATAGAGACGGTTACGGCAGATCTCTGCCTACAAGAATAGGGCCACGTAGGCCAGCCAATTCTCCATCATCTTGTCAAACTAGCCTTTTTTCACGACCACGCCTTTCCATAGGCAAGGGAAAATGCCCAACAAAAAAAAACTGAAGAAATAAGGTGGGAAGTTTTGTCTCAGCCGCCACGTAGCCAAGACTTACCAGTATCAGACCACTACTTAGTTCTGGCTAAGGAGCTTCACTCGCAAAGAAAAATTTGCAAGAACGGGAAAAAGTGGGGGCTCGAGTAGGCGCTCGTTTCGACTCACGGTACAGTGACTTCTTCAACAAAGAACCTCATTTCCTGCACTGAAAATGAGGAAGGGTAGTTGGGAGTCACGGTACACACCAATTTAATGGAGGCGTTCAGTATCGTTTTCTTTAGAATAGATTTTGTTCCGTACTAAAACGCGCATTCGTGGTTCTGCACCATAATAGATAGCTAGAACTCAAGACATCCCACTGTATGAGTAGTGTTGGGTTGGGCAGTACATTTGTGCGGTCTATCATGGGCATCGATACCGCTGCTATTCATATACAGAATCAATCGGAACGATTGATTTATGTAATGCTTCTCCTCCTTCACTAATGATCCCAGAGACGGAGCATCGCTTCAGTCACAATCTCCATAAAAAGTAATATTGTTTGAGACAACTCAATTCGAGTCCTCCAATCCAACTCTGGAATGGAACTCTATGAAATGCCTAGGAAAGTAGACAAAATGAGTGGTGTGCTGCTGCTTCAGACCTTGGGAGTCAACAGGAGCAGGGTTTCCCCAAAATCGAATGTTACGAGTGCCATTTCGAGGTAAAGTTTGCCAAGAGGAGCCGTTCTCAGCTCAGAGGCAGCACTCGCGGAATCATTTGTTTTGGAATCTTTGACCTTTTCCGGGGTTCTAGAGGAAGCAGAACTCATATTTAATCATGAAATAGCGCGATATACGCGAAAAATTTCACGAGATCGGGGCTACAGCGCGATACACGCGGAAAATTTCACGAGATCGGGGCTACTGTCTGAAGTTTGCCTACTTTGACTTAATTGGCCCTGAATTGGTTGCGATTGAGGTTTCTCTGCTAGGCATCATTCTTCGTGTTCGTCTCACATCTGTGATGCGCCGACGGTGTTTGTCACCAAAGGCACTTTAACTTTGCGTCAAACATTTTGACGAGTGCGGCCTTAAGACTTATTTACAATCTTCATTCGGCTGAATTTGCTAAGCAGCTTTCAGTATTCTTTTCTACCCCTGTTTGGTGGGGAATCTTTTACTTGTGGTAGTTACTTCAAGGAAGAAATGCTCACAAGTTCTGTGGTAAACACAACTCACTGTAAGCTTACCAGGTGGTGTTTGTCGACATATTCTCTATCAACAATTTATCAGGTGTCTATGGCTGACCGTGAGCCGTACAAGGATTGGTCCTTCTTCGCAGTGTTCGATGGTCACGCTGGAAATGTTGCTGCGGATGATGCCGCAGAGAACATTATGAGGACACTCATCGAGACACCACAATTCGAAAAAGTTAGATCATCTTTACAGATTTGTTATTTCGTTGTAAGATCTCATATTGCCTTGAAACTAGACCGACTTACTTCCCACCCGGATAACGTTGTCCTGGGTCTCTAGCTTCTTTCCAGTTATTGTACTGAAGGAGGGCACGCTGGCCTGATCTTGCTGCAGTGTTGACGGTGCATTCTTAACTGCTCGACGGCAAAATTATGAAATTCCCTTTTATTTGAAGCTTGCTTTCCCCATAGATGAAGCATGAAGCTGAATGAGGCGTTTTTTCGCAACGGTTTTGAATGCTCTGGTTAAGGTCACTGAAGAACTGAAGGCGAATGGTGGCGTGCTTTGTGAGAAGTCCATTGCTCTTCTTGAGGATGGGATAAAGGCTGGTTTTCTCAGTTTAGACGAAAACATCCGTACAAGGCTGGACTCGGTGAGTGACCTTCTTCTGTTTTGATCAGATCTTGACTCATTCATATTGACGTGAAATTCGTTGACAGGATCGTAGTGGTTCAACGGCTGTTTGTGCCATGATAACTCCAACCCACATCATCATTGCTAATCTAGGTGGGTCCATCCGTTTTATAGGCATTGATATGTGAAAATAATTTCTTTTTGTGGATACAGGAGATTCTCGTGCGGTGGTTTCACGCAAAGATGAAGGATCCTTTGGAACAGAAGATCACAAGGTTTGTGTTGCATCTCATTAGCATAACATACATATGAATTTTAAGAGAATCGTTCAATTCCTCTCGGCTCTCTCAGACTGTTTTGAGTGCGCGTTAGATCAAAACGCCACTAGTTTTACCTACGGCTGTCTTGATTCGTTTCAGCCCTATCATGATAAGGAACGTGAACGAATTGTTGGTGCTGGTGGATCCGTTATGATCCAGAGGATTAATGGTAGTTTGGCTGTGAGCAGGTGTGTTATAACAAGTGATCTATCTACTCTTTGATGCTGAATTTTAAGAGTTTTGTTTTACATGCTAATTTAGAACTAATTAAACAGGCCTTGCCAAAATGTGAATAACTGAGGGAAACCTCTTCAATCCAGTACTCGAACTCATTCCTCCATTGAGTTTGTTAAAACATGCAAAATCATGTCGTACACACTTAACAAGGGTCGGGACCCGCGGCGTGGCTCTCTTGGGCAGGGGCGCAGGCCCTTAGCATGCAGAGCTCCCATGCCACTGCCCATGAGAGCCGCGCCGCGGTCTCGACCCTTGTCTGCGTCCGTTTGGAGTTCTCCGTATATGAACGTTTTGGTTCGTTCCAAAATATTGCGATGTAGATGTAGATGTGTGGTCCAGTCTTTTCATTCCTAGTTTGTCCTTTATTTTCTTTTTGGTTGGTTTGCGCTATTAAATCAATTTATACTAGACCAGTCTGGCCGTCCGGCTAACGCCGGACTTCCAGACTTCTGTTGGTGCTCGCTTCGCTCGCACACTTCACGTTGAAAGCAAAGACGAAGGTGTAAACGGATTGATTAAATCTGTTCTATCGCTTTCCTGAGAAAAACTTGATCCCGTAGAGGGTAGCTTCCCCCATAACGAAGATATGCTCTTCCAGATGAGCGAATTTAGTGGCCGTGAAGAACAGAGTGTGACCAATTCAGTGCAAATGTTACCTTGAAATGATTTAGGCTCAACAGGTTGTTGTGGTAATTCAAGTGATAAGGGTCCACCGGTGTATATAAACGGAAAGAAAGGAGTGGTTCATTCAGACACAAACGGATAGGAAGAGAACACGGATACGAAAGGAAACAATGTACATCTAGGTGATTTAGGTAGGAGTCTAGGCGTTTTCCCACTTTTGGACGCCGGCGCACCCTTATCACACCGTTGGACCCGACTCCGGGCGTTTCCTCACTTTTGGACGCCGGCGCACCCTTATCACACCGTTGGACCCGACTCCAGGCGTTTCCCCACTTTTGGATGCCGGCGCACCCTTATCACACCGTTGGACCCGGCTCCAGGCGTTTCCCCACCTTTGGACGCCGGCGCACCCTTATCACACCGATGGACCCGACTCCAGGTGTTTCCCCACTTTTGGACGCCGGCGCACCCTTATCACACCGATGGACCCGACTCCAGGCGTTTCCCCACTTTTGGACGCCGGCGCACCCTTATCACACCGTTGGACCCGACTCCAGGCGTTTCCCCACTTTTGGACGCCGGCGCACCCTTATCACACCGTTGGACCCGGCTCCAGGCGTTTCCCCACTTTTGGACGCCGGCGCACCCTTATCACACCGTTGGACCCGGCTCCAGGCGTTTCCCCACTTTTGGACGCCGGCGCACCCTTATCACACCGTTGGACCCGACTCCAGGCGTTTCCCCACTTTTGGACGCCGGCGCACCCTTATCACACCGTTGGACCCGACTCCAGGCGTTTCCCCACTTTTGGACGCCGGCGCACCCTTATCACACCGTTGGACCCGGCTCCAGGCGTTTCCCCACTTTTGGACGCCGGCGCACCCTTATCACACCGTTGGACCCGACTCCAGGTGTTTCCCCACTTTTGGACGCCGGCGCACCCTTATCACACCGTTGGACCCGACTCCAGGCGTTTCCCCACTTTTGGACGCCGGCGCACCCTTATCACACCGTTGGACCCGACTCCAGGCGTTTCCCCACTTTTGGACGCCGGCGCACCCTTATCACACCGTTGGACCCGGCTCCAGGCGTTTCCCCACTTTTGGATGCCGGCGCACCCTTATCACACCGTTGGACCCGGCTCCAGGCGTTTCCCCACCTTTGGACGCCGGCGCACCCTTATCACACCGTTGGACCCGACTCCAGGCGTTTCCCCACTTTTGGATGCCGGCGCACCCTTATCACACCGTTGGACCCGGCTCCAGGCGTTTCCCCACCTTTGGACGCCGGCGCACCCATATCACACCGATGGACCCGACTCCAGGTGTTTCTCCACTTTTGGACGCCGGCGCACTCCTACAGCAACAGTGGACTCGGTGTAGAAGATTTTCTTCACTCTAGACCATGCCCTCGAATTTCGTTTCACACACACTGACACACGCACACACACACGCACACACACACGTGACAGACTAAGCCCTTTATTATAAGTCATGATGAGCGCGTCTAATGCGTCTAATGACGCTTTGGTACATATCTCATCTGTTGAAAAAGACCGCATCTCGTAAAAACTCGTTCAACTCTTCATAAATCAAAAGCTGTTTGATTCAACTGAATGAGTCCAAGGCCTATAATAATCCTCCATCTGAACAATCATCGGCCACTTCAGTGAACTTGATGGATTCTCAAAATTGAGCCTGGTATTGTCTTGCAACTATCCAAGAAACAGCCGCTCTGGATTCATGTCATTTTTTTCGCTCTTTTTTGCCAGAGATTAACTAGGTATGCAGAGATGAAATTCTGTCATGCACGCGAACAGGCGGAGCACAGTCTTGTCGCGGTTAACCTCAGTACCTATTCCTATCAGCCTACAGATTTCGCATCTTAGTTGAGAACTTAACGAATGTGCTATCTCTTCACAACTAAACGTTTACGACAATTCCCCCCTCCCGGAGGTTCCTACGCTTCTAAGCGCTGTCTCACCGATAACACATAGTGTCCATTGCGTGGCGTTCGATGGGGAACGCAGGTCATCGTTACGATGCCCGCAGGCGATGAGAGGGTGTCAGGGCCTAGTAGAAGTAGGAGTCGAAATTCTTGAGATATTGTGCGATGGAGAAACTCCAATCTTTTTCATAAATCACAAAAAGGTTACATACAGATGTTCCGGAATATGTTCTCCCATACGTTGTTATGGCGGAAATTTCTCATGAAATCATACAATTTGACTCTCTTTAACATCATAGTGCTGTAGCATTTTTTGTTGTGATATATTATTATTGACGAGACAGAAATATAAGCGAGTAATCAATTTTTCTCGATTCTCTTCATTCTTGATTCTGTTCTCAATTGACTTCTATTATTTTGCTTTCCTTTTCTTCTGGCTTCATTATAATCAATATAAATTCTAGGGCATTTGGCGATTTCGAGTACAAGAATGTGCCCGGTTTAGAACCTAACAAGCAGCTTGTTTCTCCGGAACCAGATGTTTACGTGCTTGAGAGGCAGAAGGTACGAACTTGCATTTGTTCGCTTTTTGCTCAAGTTCTCCTGTTGATTCTAGTTTGGTTGAGCCATCGTTTTGCTGTATGTTAGTTTTGTATCGTGTTGGTGTTTTTTTTTTTTGTTTTTACTTAAGAATCATACCTATTATTGGGTAACTGTGCCGGGTAGTAAGCAATTTTAAAGGAGGAAATCGTTTCTAAGGTGATGCTCGACTAAAACGTTTTTGCAGGACAAAGATGAGTTCCTTGTAGTAGCATGTGATGGAATTTATGATGTCATGGAGAATGAAGAGCTTTGCCGGTTTGTCGAAAGCCGGCTCCATGTCTGTGATGACCTTAATCAAGTTTGTAACGATGTATGTTTCTTCTCTCTTCTTTCTCGCTATTTCTGAAGTTTCTTCTTGTCCACTGTTCACGACTTCTCTCTGAAGACATCTCGTACGTTTAGGTGTTGGATGCATGTCTGAGCAAAGGGTCAAGGGATAACATGACTATGATTGTTGTTTGTTTTGACGCAGCTCCATCAATTGATAAGGAAAAAGTTGCTTCGGAAGCGACATGGAAGGCGCAGATGCTTGCCGCTATTAACGGTGGGTTCGTTTGTTTGTGATAGCACTCATCAGCCATGCTCTAGATGAACCTTCGGGAACATATGAGGTATGTCCGTGCGATGGTAAAGGGTGCGCAGATAGCCCATTCAGTCGAGGGACGCCACTTTTCCTCTTTCTGCTTGAGTCCCAGCGATCCATCTCGACACTGTGCTTCCTGCTGAAGAACTAGTATTCATGAAAACATTGCCGTTATGGTGCTCCCATCAACTTGAAGTCAGGAAAAGGCTTATTGATGATGAAAAGTTGACTCCGAATCTCCATCTGATTTAGCTTCACTATATTCGACATAACACAAATATGGTAGTTCAGTTGGGACTATCATGATTTCTAATGGAATTTCTTCCCTTTATTTGTTTAACGTCAGCCAGAATCCGATAGGTAGCATTTCAAAAATAATGAAGAATTTATCTAACATCCCTGTTATGATAGTCTCATCGAATTCATATTTTCTCCGCCACTTCTTTTTTGCGTAAGCTAGAAATAACGGCATCTGTAAATGTGCGTCCAGTTATTTATTCGGGGGGCGGTCGTATGGCGCGACTCCTCGGGAGGGGTATGCAAGAAGATCCGGATCATGACCGGGTACCGATTTCACAATGGAAAATATGCACATGAGCAGGCGGCCTTGCCCAACCCGCGATGCAAGAACGCATGCGTTTACTCTTATGATCGGGCAGCTTCGCACCATGTAAAGACATCAGGCGAAGCCGCCCAATCATGTAAAAAGTGACGTAAAGTAATATTGGTGGGTTACGATTAGTGCTCAGGATCTGCAACCCACGCAACAAAATTTCGTGGCAATCTTTGTTCTTATTATTATTCGTTGCCTTAGCTTCTGCTGCATCGCTCTATTCATCCTTCCCTTGGTCTTTTTCCAAGATTTGATTGTATGATTCCTCGAAACGTTAGGGCGGATGAGGGCGGTGTGGTGTAGGCCAAGACCATCAGATGATGGAGTGGCTTCCATCCAGCTTCTAGGTGAGTTTTTCATTCTTCTTGCTTGTTGCTTTGAAGGTGTTCATGTTTGTCTGTCATGGTAGAGGGCCGCTTTTCACGCAAGATCATTTTTGGGCATGTTTTCTTTTACTAAGTAGAGACTATTTCTACATATTTAATTCGGCTCCTTGACAGATGCCAAGGCTGGCAGCGTTCATCGCTGTACCTATCTACTCCCGAGCGCTGCGTTCTTTCAAACCTTGTGCTGGAGAGCAGTTTGGAAGAGATAGCTGGTTCGGTTGAACACTTTTCCGTCGTCTGCCACCGCTCCGTTATTCTGTCAGCGTTCCATTCTTGTCCATGTCGCATTGTGGGCATTCCGACTAAGTACCAGACTGACTTGAGCGTGCCAAAATCTAAAATCTGTGCTGAAAATCCTTGAATAAATTAGCAAATGCAGACGCATGGCATCAAGTCGGAATGCCGACAATGCGATAAGAAACAAGAATAGAACACTGACGGAATAATAGAGCACCCATAGCTGAGGGAAAGTTGTTCAACTCTACCATCAACCTATTTCAAACTATTCCCCAACACAGTGTTCGGAAGACCGCAACATTCGTGTATAGATGGGTTCAGCGATGAACGCTGCCAGCCCTGGCACTTGCGAAAGAGCCGAATTAAAATGTAGAAATAGTCTCTACTTTTTTTTTACTATTCCTTTTTTGAAAGCAGTTTTAGAACGCCAGTTTTGCAATAATTTCGTTATTTATGCTTGTTCTTTTTTGGCTTATTGTTTTACGATACTTCTTCTCTGTATGGAGTAAACAGCAACAAGGGAAATCCAGGTAATGGAGTGAATCAAGAAAAAAAAGCGATCAAGAAAAAAAGCAAAAGGTGGAAGGCATGCCCAAAGACGACCTTGCGTGAATAGTAGATTACTACCATGACAGACGAACATTAGCATCTTCAAAACGATTAGAAAAAGTTTGAAAAACTCACCTAGAAGCTGGATGGAAGCCGCGCCATTGTCTGATGGTCTCGGCGTATGTGCACTGTCGACCGCGCCAGAGCCGCGCTTCCTCTAGGGGCCCACCGGCCTCATCCGCCCCATAGAGACGAAGCACGGTTGAAGTGAATGATTGTAGAGCCGCAAAAAGTTCGGAAATTCTAGGGACCCGCAATATTCGAAAATTTGAGAGCTTGGGATTATTCGAAACTGTTCGAATATTTAAGCCGAAAATTCGAATATTTGGAGTTGTTTTGCTTCGCAACTGTTATTTGAGATCTACTTTCTCGCTGAAGAAGTTCCCAGTTGAAACCCCAGTCCAATTTTTCATTTCGATCTCAATTTTTCCGAAAATCTGCGCATATCTTCGTATGCATTTGAAAGCCGCCAATCGCATGTGAAAGCTTTGAAACTGCAATTCTGTGGATTATGCATCGTTGGCGACGATGATCTCTCCGGTAAAACATACAGTAGCGAGCAAAAAGATTGCAACTTTTGGTTTTTCGTCTGTAACTTTGTTCAAAGCAGAGCATGAGTGCCCAAATTTTTATGGGAGTTGTGAATACTCATGCGAGACAGGAAAAAGTTAGAGCCTGCCCATTCCACTGTTTTTCTGTTTTTTAAGAAAAATTTATTTCGCAGAAGTCGAAATCTGTGATTTGGCACCATCGACAACGTCTCGTGAAATGACGTCTATCGTTGGTATCTGACCACGCTTTGGTTCCTTGATGCAGAATCAACCCGTATACGCTAGGAAATATGCATCCGTACACCAATGGTTGACATACGCAAAGTCCACTTGAGGTTACTTCAGCAGTGATCCTCTATGAATGTATCTGTCAGCCTTGTTCCTTCTATCGGCTCTGTTTAGAAGGGAAAGGTACTGCTGACGCTTCCACAAGTTTAGCTACGAGTATTCGGTTTTAATGCAGTTCATTACTCTCTCGGAACTCCGAAATATTCTTGCTGATTTCAGTGCAACCAATTGTGCACATCACGGAAAATAAGTTTTGGAATTTTTTCTGTCTCTTGAGGCAAGATGGCTCAACGATCCCATTAGTGATAAAGATGCTCCAGGGTTCCTAGAATATTGTCGTGCACACATGGATACATGTCGCCTTGGATTTATCGAAAGAGGACTACTCAAAGTGAGCAGTGCCGGCCATTAAGATGAGTGCACGTGCCCCCTTTTCCACACACGAACTTTCTCAGTTGATCCGGAGCCTTTTGCTCTAGAAATGTCTCGTTTAGTTCACCTAATCCAAATCAAGCTAAATTAGCCGATTTGCAATGTTTCAAGTTACAATATCCCGCTTCGGTGGTGTCTCATATATTTCATTGCACCTTTGTAAGACCTATCTCATCAAATCCAAGACGGCATGTATCCGAGTGTGCACGACAATATTCTAGGAACCCTGTAGCATCTTTATCACTGATGGGATCGTTGAGGCATCTTGCCCCCAGAGACAGAAAAAATTCCAAAACTTATTTTCCGTGATGTGCACAATTGGGTGCACTGAAATCAGCAGGAATATTTTGGAGTTCCGAGAGAGTAATGAACTGCATTAAAACTGAATACTTGTAACTAAACTTGTCGAAACGTCAGCAGTACCTTTCCCTTTCAAACAGAGCTGATAGGAGGAGCAAAGCTGACAGATACATTCATAGAGAATCATTACTGAAGCAACCTCAAGTGGACCTTGCGAATATCAACCAGTGGTGTACGGATGCATATTTTCTAGCGTATACGGGTTGATTCTGCATCAAGGAACCGAAGCGTGGTCAGATACCAACGAAAGACGTCATTTCACGAGACGTTGTCGATGGTGCCAAATCACAGATTTCGACTTCTGCGAAATAAATTTTTCTTAAAAAACGGGAAAGCAGTGGAATGGGCAGGCTCTAACTTTTTCCTATCTCGCATGAGTATTCACAACTCCCATAAAAATTTGGGCACCCATGCTCTGCTTTGAACAAAGTTACAGACGAAAAACCAAAAGTTGCAATCTTTTTGCTCGCTACTGTACGTATATACTTTTCTAGACACTTGAGAGACCAGCAGTTTTAAGTAAACTTCTGATTATTGAAGCCTGTTTCCAGAACTATGTAAGTGAACTGCCAACTATAATAATAACTTACGCAACATTCCTCCCTATATTTACCTGATGCTCCGTTGAAACTCTTTCTAACTACGTAATGTTGGTTGTGGAATTCAAAGCTCACACAAAATCTTGAGATCCTCTTATTATCCTTCCTGCCCAAACATGCTCCGACATCTTGTTATAGAAGTTCTGTTGGTTTTGACATTCACATTACAAGCATGTAGTTGGATCGGATAAACAGAAGTAATAACGAGGAACAGGGTAACACGTAGTGTTTTTCTTTTGTATCGCTGACGCTTTTTTGTTGATAGCTGGAAGCTCATTCATGATCAAAGTAACTGAACCTCTGCACCCAACATTATTTTTACCGCGTCAATACCTCTACATTCACTACCATGGCTCGTTTTGTTGAACTACAACACTGAGATATTTAAGTGAAAGTCTTTTCACGGACAAAGGGTTTCATCCACTCCACGATCCTTTAATAATGGTTTCAGACCTCGACAGAGATAGGCGCTCTTAACCTTAGGAATCTATTAAACAAAGCGCCGTAAGGGGGCTAGAGCGGTTAGAGATACGGGGCGGCACTCATAGACACCGCAATCTTGAGGCGCAGACTGTGTGGCGAAATGGCCGATTTCCATGGACGCAGACACGCTCGCTTCGGGACCCGCAATTTCGTCACTGCTGGCTCTCCCGCATGCACGGGATGGTGATTTCATCACCTTCGCTGGCGGTCTCACCGCATAGGAGTGAGGGAGTGTTCACGAGCTTTCAGGCTGCACAATGTACGCAGCAGGAAAACCAGCGTTCCACTGATGCGACGCTGTGTGCACTTGAAGGAAGAAATGGACGCGTGCTATGAGAGCTGCCGCGACTCGAAAGCTTCGGGGAGGCTGGACCTACGCGGTCGCCTCAGCCTGTTGAATTCTCGCGGCGATTGTGTAGTCACAACATTCGTTCGTTACAACATTCGTTCGTTTCGAGAAAGCTTCTGCACTAACAAAGAGTAAAAGCCTCTAAATAGGAAGGCATGACATTGTATATCCAATCAACTATATACGGATGCGGGTCCACCGATGGAGAAAGGACCCGCCGTGGCCCAATGGTGCGGGGGAAGCCGAGATACAGGTCCACCAATGGAGAAAAGGCTCATCGTGGCCCAGTGGTGTGGGGAGCGTCAGGATACGGGTTCACCGGTGAAGAAAGGGCCCACCGTGGCCCAGTGCTGTGGGGAACTCCATGACACAGGTCCACCGATGGAGGCAGGCCCCGCCGTGGCTCAGTGTTGTGGAGAACGCCAGAATGAGAGCCCACCGATGAAAAAAGGGCCCGACGTGGCCCAGTGCTGTGGGGGATGCCAGGATACGGGTCCACTGATGAAGAAAATGCCCGCCGTGGCCAAATGGTGCGGCGGACGCCGAGATACGGGTCCACTAATGGAGAAAGGGCCCTCCGTGGCCCAGCGGGGGGGGGGGTACGACAGGATACGGGTCCACCGATGGAGAAAGGGCCCGCCGCGACCCAGTGGTGTGAGGGATGACAGGATACGGGTCCACCGATGGAGAAAAAGGCCGCCGTGGCCAAGTGGTGCGGCGGACGCCGAGATACGAGACCACCGATGGAGAAAGGGCCCACTGTGGCCCAGTGGTGTGGGGGATGACAGGATACGGGTCCAGCGATGGAGAAAGGGCCCGCCGTGGCCCAGTGCTGTGGGGAACGCCACGATATGGGTCCACCGATGGAGAAAAGGCCCGCCATGGCCCAGTGGTGCGGGGGACACCGAGATACAGGTCCACCGATGGAGAAAGGGCCCACTGTGGCCCAGTGGTGTGGGGGATGACAGGATACGGGTCCAGCGATGGAGAAAGGGCCCGCCGTGGCCCAGTGCTGTGGGGAACGCCACGATATGGGTCCACCGATGGAGAAAAGGCCCGCCATGGCCCAGTGGTGCGGGGGACACCGAGATACAGGTCCACCGATGGAGAAAGGGCCCACTGTGGCCCAGTGGTGTGGGGGATGACAGGATACGGGTCCAGCGATGGAGAAAGGGCCCGCCGTGGCCCAGTGCTGTGGGGAACGCCACGATATGGGTCCACCGATGGAGAAAAGGCCCGCCATGGCCCAGTGGTGCGGGGGACACCGAGATACAGGTCCACCGATGGAGAAAGGGCCCACTGTGGCCCAGTGGTGTGGGGGATGACAGGATACGATTCCACCGATGGAGAAAAGGCCCGCCGTGGCCCAGTGGTGCGGGGGACACCGAGATACAGGTCCACCGATGAAGAAAGGGCCCACTGTGGCCCAGTGGTGTGGAGAACGTCAGGATACGGGTTCACTTTAGTCCGATATTGTTAAGAATGCCAGGATGCGAACCCGCGCTTGGAGAACGGATCCGGTTTGCCCTAACTGTGAGGAGGGCGCCAGAACACGGGCGCTCTGATGGAGGAAGGGCCCGCCGTGGCCCAGTAGTATGGATAACACCAGAATACGGGTCCGCCAATATAGGATTGGTCCGCTGTGACTCAGTAAACTGGAGAATACTAGGATATGGTTCAGGCCTAACAGTGAAAATGGCGCCAGAATACGGGTCCAGCGATGGAGAAAAGCCCGCTGCGGCCCAGTAATCTGGAAAACACTCGGATACGATTTCGCCTTGTCCAATAGTGTGGGGAACGGCAGGATATAGTTCCGCCGATGGAGAACGCGTCTGCGTTAGCCGGGTAGTGAGGAATACGCACGAATACGCCATACGATGGAGAACGAACTTCTCATGCTCATACTCAACTCATAAGAAGGATTTCATGTTTGGGCCCATTGGAAGATTGGTTCTGCTTCTTTATAAATTTTCTAGAGATTTGGCAAGTGTGAAGCGTTTGCACATGTCCCAAGTGGCTGCCCCACCCCACTTTCTAGCGTCCCGAAGGGGCGCTAGTTTTAACAAGCTGCAATTCTAAAATCGATAAGGGATCAGCTTCACAATAGCACAAGCTACCACTCATGAGGAAGTTGCGGAAAATTCCAAAACGGCAAATGAAACTTACTACCCGAAAAGTTTCACGCCTATTAAGATTGGGAAACATATCGCCTTGTTCGCCTTCATGTACGAGTAGAAAAAGTTTTTATAAAATGGAATGTTCTTCGGATAAATATTCGAAAATTCGGTGGTTCGCAAAAATTCGAATATCCGAAATTTCGGGGATCCCTAGAAACTCGAAAGTTCGAGTATTCGAAAATTCGATGGTTCGCAGAAATTCGAATATTCGAGAAATATTTTCGAGTGTAGAACTCTTTTCTATACCATACAAAAATAGCCATTTTTCAGCCTCTCTGATTCAAGGTCAAGCTTTCTGGAAGTTTCGTTCAACGGACTATTTTCATATTAAGGTTTTCAGACATAATAGCGGAAGAGACATCAAAGCCAAGCTGGAGTGCAGATGATGAGATGAGTGTTGAATTTGTGTTGCGGGAGTTGGCTCAGCGAGTTGGTTCAAACACTGGAGGGCCAGTGCACATGCTGCGCTCGCTAGCTGATCAGGTGCGCTTGTTTTATGGTCGCTTTTATCTCTTTGCACTGTCATCATTGCAGGCTCTAACGGAGAAAGGAGTCAAGCATGAGTAGTGGTTGCGAATTCGTCGTAGGTCGTGAGGATTATTGTGGTCGCTTCATAAATGGTAAATATACTTCCAGTTCTGTCATTCTGAAGGAAGGAACATAGAGGACTACTTCGTCGAATCATTTTCAAAGTACAATATGTAATAGTTTTTCCACTTTTGTATCGGATGCGCGGGTGCTGTTTCATTTTTCAAGATTTGATTCGTGTCAATAACCTATTTTCGTGTTGTCTGACATTTCCCGAAGCACGGAAATCTTCACATTGTGCGATCCCCTGTAGTTTTCTTTGTTTCGTGATGAATACTGCTACAGCTACTAATTGCACTTATCCATACCACAATTCGTTGTGCATTGTTACAGACTTTTCTTGAAATTTGCATCTTTTGTCTACTTCTCGCGAAACAGTGTTTGACAGTCGACACCTAAACATTGATTATATCCGCTCCTTTCTGTTCTTAAATTTTAAAGATTTTGTCGACTCTTATGTGCACCGCTCCGATTATGATTGTATTCTATACGTGTTTATAAAGAAAATACATCGGCAGGACTCTGTAGCCAATTTATCGCTGATTATTGTAGGAGCGACTGTGCACTGCACCGGTTTCCAAGCTAGGAACTAGACATATGAAAACGTTTCTAAAAGTATTCTATCTGAGTAGCGTATTTGTTCCTTCGAAACCGCATAAATCATTTATTTCCATTTTAACTGGGCTCGTTCAACGTTTAAAACAGCAGTAAATATCTATTTTTGATCACTAAGAACTTGCTTCGAGACGTTGATTACCCTGCTCATTTATGTGATAAAGTTGGATGTGACACATTAATAACCAGAAGTAGCTGTGAAAACTGAAAAAAGCCAGGAACTGTGCATTTGCAGCAAAATCCCTAACTTTTGATGGACTTTGTTTTTTTTTTTTGTCTAGGTAATGGGGTATTTGGTGGTTAAAATCGAGGCGCACCCTTGTCGCGTTATCGGAGACTCGTGCTCAACTGATTGCAGAGTATGAGCAATTTATTGGCACAGTAAGATCCCTTTGTATGACGTTTCTTACTATGGCAGAAACATTTTGCCCCAGAAGTTTGGGATGCAACCCTAACCTGTGAGCATCTGCCTCACCCACGCGGTCGACAATCAAACCTCCTTTTATATGGGTACCTTCTAGTCGTTGCACTTGTATGTATGTGCATTTGTATGTACTTATGAATGTAAGCATTTATGCACAACCTTTGCCTATCACCCTCGTCCTCTCCGAATACAGCTCTACGTATATCCCTTATATAGGTAACGCTCATTATCGATCGGTGTGGGATTTCAGGCTGTGGTCATACTAGCTTTCTATGAGTTCTGAGGCGAATCCAGCCAGCGAAGAAGGCAGTCAGTCGAACGGAGGCGTAAGTATGAACCAAGCTAGAATTTTTGGAGGCTTTACGTTATGAGAATGCATCTTTTTCTGCTATTTCGATGTCTCTGATAAACTGTACAACTATGATGCTACTCTCTTACATGATTTTGCGCTGTAACATACTCAGAGTCTGATGGTTTGAGGTAGGAGTTACAAAAATGAAGGTGATCAAGGTCTAGGTGGCTCACCAGAGACTGCTTTCGAGGGGGATCACCAATAGACTGCTTTCGAGAGTAACGGTGACATTATGCCGATGCATGAAAAAGTCATCTCTCCTTCAAACAATGTGCATTTAAAATGACGTATGAACTTGTATTAGGTCTTGCGATCTGTTCCGCCGTACTCTGTGCGCAGTAGAGGGCTGGTAGATATAGTCTGTTTTCGGAGCGCTTCTTAAGCTATATGTGGTTCTAGGTGAAGCAAGTTTTACTGAGAACCAATCACGGCAGAGCATCAGCTACGCTGATCTCTATTGACAGAATCATTGTCGCTCAAACGTTAGCGTCGATACTATGTACACTGTGCTATACTTAAGACCGGATAACGTGTTCGAATAAAATTCCAAATATTTGAATCCGAATAGCCGCAAAGTTCACTATCGATTGCACTGGAGAGGTTGAATTTGCTTGAAAAGCGGTGCTCTAGGCATGGATTTTTTTGTGCTGTTGGCTATCAGGTAAGGTAAAGCGGTATACAGTCTTTAGCGCTGCGCGCAGCGGGATTGAATGTTGAGTTATTCGAATAATTCTTTTTTTCGAAGGCTTTCCAAAATAGGCTTCCGCATAAATCGTTGGAGTATTCAAAAAAAAAAGGTCATGTTCGGACCTTGCATTCATTTGAGCTCCTGACAACCAGCGCAATCGAATTATTTATTCATTCGAACTCCAAAACCATTGGAGCTCAAGTGACAAGGAGGATCAGAGCAGAGACAGGTATAGTCTGTCCGAAACGACAAGTCCGCCCACGCATGCGGGGGTCCAGAGGCGGCGCGGCTGGGACGGATGCTGTTGGCTGCCACGTCGTCCACGTCACAGCCAAATCATTAGTCAATACCATGAAGATAACGATGAAACGTGATGCGCAGATCAGGGATGATGACGTGGAGCGCTGGCAAACGCGGCAGCTTCTTGATCCCGCGTGCGTGGGCGGACTCGAGGTTTCGGACAGACTATAATTGCATGTAATTATGGCATTTCTCATGTTCATCATTAGTTGAAATTTACCCGTACCACTGTTTAATTTAATGTGTAGGTTACTGAGCCGAACGCTAAGAGGATTCGACAGGAAGACCAATCCGACGATGAAGAGCAGAGCAGCTCGGCAAAGGTGTGAGTTGGGTTTTCTTCTCTGAATTTTTTTCTTGTAGTAAATGCGTGCCATGGTATTGATACACGCGACTCCCAAGTTGCTTATACTTCATACATTTTTAAGAATATCGGTCGCCGTCCTCCGTTCACGAGATCGCACAAGATCCAGAGAAGTGGCGGGAAGTTCCACCTCCTCATAGGGGTCTCGGGAAGTGTAGCGGTAATAAAGCTGGAGGAGCTGATACAAAAGCTGTACCAGAGTTGTCCAGAGAACAAGCTCATAATAAAGGTGATTATAGGCTGTTAATTGTCAGCTCCTTTTTAGAGTGATTCAGGTTACTACGACTTTCAGGTGGCTGCCACGAAAGCTGCACTGAATCTTCTTGAGACTCAAGACTTCGAAATTGATGAAGTGATTTACGAAGACAGAGATGAGTGGTCAATGTGGAGAGGTCGGGGAGACCAGGTTCTACATATTGGTAAGGGTTGCAAGGGTGTTTACATGGAGTCTCGCCCATTTTTTTTGCTTTCAGAACTACGTAAGTGGGCGGATGCTATGCTCATCGCCCCTCTGGATGCGAACACTCTTGCGAAAATCGCCGTCGGAATCAACGATAACTTGGTCACTTCTATCGTAGGTTCTTCTTCCGAGTCCAAATTGACCGTTATCAAAGCACCCATTTCAAGAGAAAAAGGTGACTTCTGAGGATCCCTCCCAAGCACCGTTAGGATCAATGATAAACAATTTAAGACACCTTTTATCACCACATGTCGTCACAAGTCTCAGATGCAGGTATCCATCAGTGATAGTGGTGGCATTGCTGCGATTAGCAAAGCAAAACTCTGGAATGTTAATGTTATTGGCCTGTCCAAAGGATCATTAGTCAGAACTCGCATTTTAATCTTTCTGGCCAACTTTATTAGTAAGGAATGTCGGTCAGCAAAGGAGTGGTCCGAAGCAGGGGTGTGCGGAAGTAAAAATTTTAAATACCGTAAAACGGAAAACGGAAGGCCAAAAATGGGCGAAAACGGAAAGTGTAAAACGGAAAATCTTGCCCAAGCATATGTTTGTGACCAAAAGTCCTTCTCAAAACTGGATTTCCTAAGTATCTTTTTGACGAGCATAAGTGGTGACTCTTTCAAGTAATTAGGTAACTTCAAGTCTACTGTTGGTACTTCCTTCAAACGCCTAGAGTATAGGGAGATCGAGGAGTATCTATCCTTCACCTATTCACGAGAGATTATCAGAATTATATAATCAATGGGCATATTTCTCAATGAACTGACTTACTAAGACGAGAAACTGTAAAGTGTGAAAAGTGCGACTTCTTTCCTTCACTTTAGAGCAGACCTATTCTGCAAAAATTCAGACAAGAAGGTACAGTCTATTAGCTCACAGAGGGCGCCCGATCTGACTTTGTCCGCAACTACGACTTCACCATTTTTAGGCTAACCGATCTACTTTTGCACTTTTTTGATATCCATATGGTGTGGTTCCTTCCATTCTAATGTTTCCCCACAGCCATCCATTAAAATATCCTGCCAGACGCATTCTGCAGGCAAAGTCGTAATTTCAGACAATGTCAGATCAGGCGCCATCTGTGAGCTAATGAACCATAACTAAGGTAGTTAATACATTTGCAATCTGGGGAGGCTCACTTTATTCACAGAGGATCCCATTGGAGCTAGTTAGTGATGGAGTAGGGGGGAGAAGAACAGTGTGTGGCGGATGTGAAACACAGGTACCGTAAATATCACGCAAAACATCAGGCGCCAACAGTGTGGAGCTGGGGATCATCGTCTGACTAAAACAGTGACAATTGTTATGTAGTCCTATGCTTTTGTCGGGTTGGAAGAAAGCCTACATCATGCATTGCTACGCAGGAATGCTTGATGCTCTTACCATGGCCCGTCACAGTTTCATGGAAATTTTGTATAAGTTCACCCCGCATTTCTGTGGAACCTTGTTTTTTTTTGAGAATTTTGAGGAGAGCAGAGCACTTGTATGGCATATTCGGAACAATGATGAGGATCAGCGCAATTGCGACGGTAAATGGCGGTTGGACGTCAATTTTGGCGCCATTGTTGTGAACTCATATTCATTGCGCATCGAAACACGTGAACCCTCTTCAGGATAGGGAAGTACGCCGAAAACAACGATCCCTCTTTCTCCACGATTTTCCGGGATTTTCCGCTTCCCGGGCTAAAAACCCGTAAAACGTAAAACGAAAGGCCAAAAATGGGCGGAAAACGGAAAGCGTAAAACGGAAAACGGAAAATTCCGCACACCCCTGGTCCGAAGTAATGGTTATCGCTGCGTAACAAGTCTGGCAAGTGTGGCTGACAGGGCACAATCTCGTCCCGGGGTGTTGCAGACTACTCTTCTTAAAAGTGTTTGGTTTGTCTATTGGGAGTAGGATGTTGTATTTCATCTGGAGGCTATGGCGCTGGGAACTCGACCAGTCTTTTTAAATGGCTTTAGTAAAAGATCTGATTTCATTGAAGAGAGGGTCGTGGTCATGTTCCAGTAGACGGATGAAGGGGCAGTTGAGTTAGAGTAGGTTCACGCAGTTGCAATTAAGCCTTTTTGATATAAATACCCTCATTCACCCTTGAAAAAAGATCTTGAAATATTTCTAACATCTACGAGTGCGAAAGGAAATAACATTTTATTCATTGCAGGTTCGAGCTTGGGACCCTCGGAAACCGCTGTACTTTGCGCCGGCAATGAACACCATGATGTGGGAAAATCCACTCACTTTTCAACATAGAAACACGTTGAAGGATCTACTAAGGTACAAGGTGAGTACGCTGCACTTTACAGTTTTTTATATCTTTGTTTTTTGTCTTAGCCTTTTCTCTGTGAGAAATCAGGATCCGTAGGTAACGCAGTGCAGTGGTAGTACTGTGCACTTTCGAAAAACCCATTGTTTGGATGGAGAATTTGGAAGTATTACAGATAGGATTCTAGCAGGGCTCGTTAGCCTGGTTTCGCTTGGTTGTGCGTTCATGAATCCCAGCCCAGCTAAGAATTAGTTTGCTTGGCTTGCGCGCTTGAGATTCTAATTTTAGTCTGGTCTACCGCCAAGGTAATTCGATGTTCAATAAAAGATAGTAATACCGAGTTGGGAACAAGTCCGAGCAATTGTCACCACTACTTCATAAACTTCGGCCACTTTTTTCTAGTTTTTCTCTTAACTACTTTGTGTTTTCGTAGCAATGCGCGTACTATACACTATCTAAATCCTAATGGTAGTGCACGAAGTTCTGAGCGCTAAAAATGAGTTTATGGCAGGACTGCGTAACTGGGATTACCAGGATAAACTTGTTAGTGTACCGAAATTTACCCTTTACCTGGCCTCCGTTTAACATGTTTTGCCACACTTGACTTTGTCGCGAGACGATTTCGCTGGATAATCATGATCACCGATCGGTATGCGATTATCCGCTCTTCCAATGATATAATCTGGCCCAGTAGGAGACAGTCTTCACACAGCAGGGTCCCACAGCAGGTGAGGTGCAGACCACCTGATTGTCTTCGTTGTCCATGTTCGTTGCCCAATCAGTGACGTCTTTTTTTTTCTGGAAGAAGTGTTTTTCTCGCATCTTTGATATGAATATTCAATAGGAACTGCATGCACAGGTGCTCAAGATATGAAAGTGCTGTCATTATCACGGTCGCGACAATGTGCTCAATCGGTTGACAAGCACGGTGCGACGCATGGGACCGCGTGCTCAACTGGATGTGCACGCTCTCCTCAGAGTTATATTTCTGTGGTTGATCCCCCGCGATTTCTGCGTACATACAGTACTAGCCAAAAAGAAGTCCTTTTTTTCCAAATGAAGCTCAGAATTTCTTATTTTGGCAAACAGTGCAGCTACTCACTACGGACGGGTAGAATTTCTAACCCTCCTCCCCCAATGTGCTTGCTAGTTTTTATAAAGAAATTTTTCTACGCTCTAAAAGTCAAAATCTCTGATTTTGTACTGCTCACATTCAACTGCTTTGCGAATACTAGTGGTGGAATTTTTATAAAAGTCTAAGTTTTTCTAGCAAGTGGATTCAAAGTTTTTCTAGCAAGTGGCGGACACAAGCCTGGAAAGCAGGAATATGTCATCGCACGATTCTCGCGCAGAAGACTGACATTATGTTCGGTGCTATTCCAGAACAGCTGATTTTTGCCGGTCCAAATTTTTGCTGTGAACTGAGAGTGATTCTCAATGCTTTATAGTAATTTCCGCCAAGACGATTTTTGGGCGTTCTTGCTCTGATAATCTGGCGCAGGCTAGTGTAACGCACATCTCTATTGCCTCTGCAGCAGCTACACAACACTTTAATCATGTTCCCCATGTACGGATCCTTGGGCGTGATTTTATTTGAGATAGGTGCATGGATAGTTTTCGGCCATAATGGGTACACAGCTTTTGGTAAACCTTCTGATAGGGACCAGCAAATGGTGCATACAAAAGAGAGGAATGATTTCTTCCGAAAACAAATGAGTGGAGCAAAACAAGGGAGGGGGTGTAATTCCAATGAAAAACTTTAGTAAAAAACTCCTTACTTCTGAGTACTGGAGCTTACTGTTTATTTTTATTTTTTAGTTGTTGAGCATCAGTGCTCCTTTGGGGGAGCGGGAGGAGGGGAGCATTGTTGGCCCCATTGTTCAGCAGGAATTTCAACATGAGAATTGTCAGTACGATTCTTAATTTTCCCAGGCACCGCCTCTTACCATAAAGTTAGGTTTGCTTGCAGTGGACTTGCTGTTTTATAGGCTTGCTTGTTGGCAACGTCCCCATTTCAGCACGACCTTCACTTTATACGGAATTCTGGCTGTTTTCAGGAAATTCCTCCTATGGAGAAGGAGTTGATGTGTGGTGATGTTGGAGTTGGTGCTATGGCTAGCACAACAATGATTGCAACGATCATTGCAACAGTTGTACGGAACAGATTCGCTGTTTACACGGCTTGTGATGCAGATCCGGCGCCAGATCTGTAGCACTTGCATGCACATTTCATGGTTTAGTGATATTCCACCTTTTAGTTTTGAACGTGGACGTAAATGCATTAGGCTTTGTGTTGTGTTTTGTTCGTAAAATCCTTGTTCATTTAATGCTCGTTAGGCTGTCACCTTAGTCGTGTTGGAGCTTGTATGATTTGGAATCAGTGCGTAAGCGTTTCAAAATGCTATTGTTGACAACTTGAATAAGTTCTCATTATGTGGAGCAGGTAATTCTTGCGCTCATGCATTGCACGAAGTTAAAAATTGCATTCGACCTATATTGTTTAGGTAATTCCCTTAATAAATGTAATTGCTAATTCTAAAAGTTATGCGAACTGCTGCTTCCATGCGCTTATACCTCAATTGCAAACAATCGTATTAGCTTTATAAAATAGTTTTGTTTCAGTATCTTTCGCGTACGTCTTAGCTGTGTAGTGTTGTAGTAGCTATGTGGATTTTTGGATACGGCTCTTTACTTTGGAATCCTAACTTCCCATTTACACAGGTTTGTTAGTTGTGTTTTAAGATCTAACCGTGAATGTACAATTTCTATATCTGGTGTTCTTCTGTCATTCCATGCACAGCTATATTGGTGGAAACGTAGGTCAGGTCAAAACAGGATTGAGTGCCACTAGAGCTGGGCACCGATACATCTATCACTCACTTAATCTGCGTCATCTCGGCATTAAATGCCTTCGCGAAACTAAAATTTCCAGGAACGACACGATATCACCCTTATGCAAACAGGCATACAAGCAGTTGGCTGCTGTACCATGTGGGAGGAATTTTGACTCTGGTATCAACACAGTATTACTAAAATATTCAAAAAGATAAGGGTAATTTACACTAGCTCCGTGCGTTAGTCGCGCATCAGTCGCACGCATCCATTTGCAAGGGATTTTCCACGAAGACCGGTCAACACGGCATGTACATCCTCAATGAAAAGAACGCGCAGCCGCCGCGAGGGCGTAAACGCGTGCGTCTGAGCTGCGACTGCTATGCGACTCTGCCCCATTCTTCATCATATAGACGCACGCGCGTCAGTCGCACGCATCCAGTATAAATTGCCCTATACTGAAGCAGAACATGGCAGAATGAAACGGCGACAAGGAAGACATGGGGCCTCACCTCTCATTGGCGCTGGAAGAGCGATGAATACCGAAATTAGAGGGCTTATAAAGGAATTCAATCAGGTGATCAACCGCAATACATCCCTTAGCTCTTCTCTAGTGTTGATCTCTGGCTTATCTCTTCTTATTTCGCTACAGTACTGCTCACGAGATCGCGAATACCGACGGTCGCTCCACAGAGTCACCGTCGCTCACAGTGGCTTTGCCATAACTTCCGTAGAACTGCACCAATCGAAGCGATTTGGTCACCATTCGATTTGTCTCAATGAGATCTTTCAGAAGACTTACTCAATATTGAGGAAATCTTCTGGCTTGCTGGTCTTGTCCAAGTGATCGATATATCGATTGATGCCGTGTAATGGTAGCTCAAAAACGCCGCGATGGACTGGATTTCAAGCTTAGATTCGATTATATAATGTGAATTGAAGCAGAAGCCCCCAAAGTCAACCATCTGGGAGTTGATCTAGGCAAACTCCGCACTAATTCAAGAATTTCCCAATCTCTGACGTAGTGGCTCGTAGCGCACACTATTGCAACAGACCGAACAAAATTGAGCAAGGAAGAATAACAGGTTCAAGACATCTCTTTGTGAGCTTTATGTTCTGCAAGTGCCGCTGCTGCAGGCCTACTAGTCTCGATGTTACCCTTGTCCTAGATACAAACTTTCGTTGTGCTTCGTGAAAACCTCGCTGTTGGAGGAGCTAATATTCGCTAGTGTGATGAGCTACGGAACTCCTAAGAAAATCTTGTAAAGAACACTACGGGTACTTCCAAAAAGTGCAGTCGATGTGGTTCTAGCCGTCATCGTGTGCCAATTGGGACTGCACTCATTTTGCAGAAAATTTAGCTGCAGTCTGTGTAACTATCTCTACATAGTAGCAATAGAAGAAGGTTCGGATAATGGGAGCCTACGCATTCTGAGAGAGGTCTTCAAGCGCCATATCCTAAGCCAAAATAAAAAGTTTCCGAGAGGTACGACTTTTCAGCACTGTGAGCTGCTGCAAGACATTAGAGTTTTGACCGAATCGAATAAAATTCGAATATTCGTAGGCCCCGAAAAATTCGAAAGTTCGAATATTCGAATGTTTTAAGCCGAAAATTCGAATATTTGAAATTGTTTCGCTTCGCAACTGTTATTTGACTTTCACTCTCTCGCTGAAGAACTGTTCCAATTGAAACCCCCGTCCGATTTTGCATTTCAATCTCAATTTTTCCGAAAACCTGCCCATATCTTTGTATGCATTTGAAAGCCGCCAACCGCATGTGAAAGCTGTGAAACTGCAATTCTGTGGATTATGCATCGTTGGCGACGATGATCTCTCCGGTGAAACCTACGTATATACTTTTCTAGACACTTGAGAGACCGGCAGTTTTAAGTAAACTTCTGATTATTGGAGCCTCTTTCCAGAACGATGTAAGTGATCTGCCAACTATAATAATAACTTTTACACAACATTCTTCCCTATATTTACCTGATGCTCCGTTGAAACTCTTTCTAACTACGTAATGTTGGTTGTGGAATTCAAAGCTCACACAAAATCTTGAGATCCTCTTATTATCCTTCCTGCCCAAACATGCTCCGACAGCTTGTTATAGAAGTTCTGTTGGTTTTGACATTCACCTTACAAGCATGTAGTTGGACCGGATAAACAGAAGTAATAACGAGGAACAGGGCAACACCTAGTGTTTTTCTTTTGTATCGCTGACGTTTTTTTTTTTTTGATAGCTGGAAGCTCATTCATGATCAAAGTAACTGAACCTCTTCAAAAGGATTATTTCGACAAACAAATGAATATTTGGGCTAATTACTACTTTCTTATACATTTTGTGTCGGCTTATTGTTTATTGTTTACACTCTATCACACCGACATAATGAATATCTAGCGTCACGTGCGAAGAGTTCGGCTGATTTCCTTACATCTCCATCAAACAGCTTCGTCCAATAGCCAACAAGATCTTTTTCAAAGCAGTTCCAACCGTCCCGCTCCTTATATTCTTGTGACGTTGAAAGCGACGATGTGAAGTGAATCGGTCGATTGCTTTGGCTACGGTCCACGCTTGCCAAATGCGTATTGGATCGTGTCCTTGCACACGTTGTAGCAGGGTGTGGTGGAGGCAAAGGCCGGAGAGTACCGACCGCCCTCGGTCACACACGGTGCAGAACAGATTTTTTTGTGTCATTATACCTGTTGAACACCCATGATCGGTCGAAGTATAATCCCGTGAGCAGTATTGTAGCCTCCATTATCTTTCGCTTCAACGCCCTCGTCACGTGGTGGTGGAGAACACGGACCAAAAACACTGATGTTCTCTCATTTTCTCTCATTCGTCTGTTCCTGGGCCCGATGTCTCGAAAAATGTTATCTTGTATAAGAAATATAGGGAATTGGGTTAGCCAATTCTCTTCTGTGCTCCTGGAACATTCCTCGCAACGGTTTCAAGGTTTCGCCAATTTATGCCTCATCACATCCAGTCCAGTTGATCCTACAGTCCTTCTCAAAAATACTTGCCTCACGTTTCACCGCCCATCTGCTAAGTCGCGCCGCATCACATATGCATTATCATACGTGGTGCGACGTGGCTAAGCTCACGGTTCACCGTGAGGCAAGAATTTTTGAGAGAGACTGTATATACGGTGCCTCGAAGATCACATATCTTATCACTGTCAGTGTAGCACCGCCAGGGTACTTCGAGGTGCTTGCTTCTGTATACGCGACCAGACGTGAGCAGGTCTGTCAACGTTGGCGGAGGGCGAAACGCAAGTTGTATGGGCAACCGCGATTCTTTCACAGTCTGATTTGTCCTTCTTGCATGTCTATTTCCCACATATAGAAAGCCAAGTGTATGTCCACCCACTGTTGGACGTGATCAGTCGTCAACTCAGGCGGATACTAAATTCACAGACTCTATTGAGACCTTGCATTTGTTGTTTGCTGTGTTTAGTGGAGGCCACACATTAACACACCCACGATTCTGGAGCATTTCCGCATATCTCAGCCCTATAATGAACAATCAAAACCGAGTTCGAGTATGTGTTGAGGAGGCTTTGAAGGCTTCGTTCCTGTTGCTTAGCACGAGCACAGAGTCAGTCGGAACCAAATGAAAAAAAGTAGAATTTCATTTTCGTTGGTTTTTCTAAGCCAGGTATGGAAGGTTTGTATCCATATATGAAGAGAAATGAAGTGCTGATTTAAATTAAGCACTTTTCTCCCGAAATTTGGGTACACTATTAGCATACCCTCCATACCAGCTAGAGCCAAGGACAGAAACAAACCGTTAAATTTGTCGAAACTTCCATTTTATGTAATGTCGATAATGGTAAAAGCGGCGAAATTCTCCGGTTATAACACTCTGCCTTATCACATTCTCGAGTATTATCCTGGTAGCTCATTTCAAGCTTAGAATAGGAATTTTATATCTCATCCGTTTTTCATCTCCGAAACTGGCGTCATGTGGCCGCCACTGTGTACGTATTATGCTTGGTGTTGGTGACACTGAGTGTAGATCACATCAATTCTCCTGCTAAATTGGACAGCTCTCTTCCTTAAAATTTAGAAAATCCCCGGTGTCGTATACGGATATGCTCGAAGGTTTTGGCAGTTAAGTCCTGATCACCGTGGAACTCCTGAGAAGGTATGACAATGTTTCTGAGAAAAAGCAATATTAGTAAGTTGTGATGTAGTGTCCAATTGATTGGTTCTACACAACAACATTGTCTTTTTAAGCCTGGTCGCACTGTGACTCTGGTGCCAGATGAGAAGGTTGGTTTATTCGGCACGTTCATTATTTACCAGTACCACCATTCTGAATTTTGTTGGCAATGCTGCATTTATCTGGCAGGGCTCACTAAATATTATTAGAAATACATTTGTCACAGAGCTATTACGAATTAATAGAGCTTGCTCAGAATATGAGGACTTCCAAGATAGAGTTATACAGTTAGGAGTAATTTCTTATCACAATGGGTGGGATAAGAACACGATTATTAGGACTTTGTGCTTAGCATTGGGATGTAGACCATTTATTTTACGCAAGTACCGCTTAGAAGCTCCTGTACACCTGCCACTTCTACATGATCTACAAAGTAGGTTACTTAGTGTAAGAACACAGGGCGCGGGCGGAAGATAATTCAAATTTAAACTCTAGGTACGCAAGCGTTAGACACTCGGGGTATCAGTGCTCACATACTTTCTTGGACTTCTCCGCATCACTCACTTCTCTAGCCCACACACATCCTTTTCCTATCTTACCATGAGACTTTCATGTACACATTATTTTGGCAGCTTCCTTGGGAACTACTGATGAAAGGGTGTCACACCCGGGGGCGCCAAGGAAGCCGTACTTCCGGTCTAGTTCAAGCCCCGAAACCGGTTAAGTACGAAAACTATTGTGTTCTTCGTATAGGCCACACTACCTTTTACTTTCGAAAGATTTATAGCTTGTTATATCTAGTCAGTATCACTCTATTTTTCTATATCTCTCTTCTAATAAGTCTTCGTTTGCACTCGTTTACTTATCTAATGCCTTTCAACTAGCTTAGCCAACTGTATTGCGATATGAAGTTGCCAGTTGATTTTGGAACTAGGGGAGTTGGCTATCGAACAGCAATTTTCCTGCAGAATATGGTGACTACTCAACGGCTTCCCGACAAAGTTGTAGAAATTTTCGCCATCTCTTGTAAGCAGATTTTGGCCCGTCATTGTCACGCAGAACATGGGCCTTCACTCATGTCGAGCGTTCTTCTAGCACAGCGTTCGCAACTTTTAAGCAAATAACAGTCGTACGTATTGTTGAGAGCGTCGCTTCTACAAACAGCTGGGAGAGAACCATCTAGCAGGAATCCCAAAAATGACGGAGGAAATGCTTGTAGAAGTGCTCACTTACGTTACCCCAAAAAAATGGAGCCATTCTACCGGCGCTCACATATGGCCTAGGTGATGACGCCTTGTTCAAAGCTAGAATGTATAGCAGTGTTCTTGCCAAATATACAAAAGGAGTTTTGAACCGCAGTGTTTGTACTGTTATGCAAAAATCCGCTAAACTTAGAAAGTTGACAACGCGGTTTCCGGACATCTCTTAATAATTGGCTTGAATTTGACCGTGTCGATTAACGAACGGTCCGCCATTGGCTGGTGCCCCTTTTGCGTTCACTTCTACTCACCTGACTGCATGTACACAACAGTCAGAGGTTGATATATGAATTAGTGGTGTTGTTTACATCCGGTCAACCGTTCGTGAGTCGATACGGTAAAATTACAGCGAATTATCATGGAGATGTCCGGAAACCACGCTTCCAATTTCCTAAATTTCGTGGATTTTTCCATAATACTACAAGCAGTGCGGTTCAAAACACCTTCTGTGTATAGGGCAAGAACGCTACTGTACAATATGATATGGTGATATGGTCCCAGCGCGACTGCAAAAGCCGCTGCATGCGTCAGGGGTAATTACAGTAGGTGTCGGTAAAAAGCACTTTTCAACCATAGCTGTGAATGTTTAAGGAGTGAGCCCGAGTAAGGAGGACCAGATGAGCTTGGACGAAGCTTTTCGCTAATAAATGGGATAATTTCACTAATCCTTCAAAAAATGCGAGGATATGTTAACGGTGCCTGAAACTTTTGAAGGGCTGAAAGGAGGAACCACTCATGATGCGCTTATGATTCCCTATACAGAAAAACGTTGAAGTGTGCTCCCTACTCCAGGACATTGTTATTTATTTTTCCAATAAATTTGTGACAAGAGTTAACCTCGCAGAGCTGTGATTTTACAGTAAATCACTATCATAGGCGATACTGCGGATCGTAGGGACGAGCGTGATTGTCTTTTAAGTTTATGTGGCTCAGAAGAAACATGGCGTACGGGTCCGAACCAAAGCGCCGCCAAGTGGCACTTCGGTTCGGAATTAGAATTTTCTGAGCTTATTAGGCATTTTAGCGATTTGTTGGGAAACTTTGGGCAGCATTGCCCAATAGTTTTGGAATGGATAGGACTATCGATTCAAATGGAACGTCTTTTCTCCTCTTTTCGATTGAAAATGGGAATGAAAGAGGAAATTCGCTGTATTCTCTGCTCCGACTTCCCAAGGCTTCTTGTTCTTATCGAATGTCAAAGATTCTGAGAAGTGAAAAGATTCCGATTGAGCGACAAGGAAATCGAAACCTCATACGTTATTTTGAGCGCCTCGACAAATGTCACTTCCAGGAGGGGACGCAGAGGTAACAAAGACTTTGGGCAAAGTCTGTTGCGCTTCGGGGACCTGTTAAGAACATCATATTGCTTGACTTCGAATTGTTTTGTTTCCTTTGTCGCTACGAAAACTTTTCAGTCCACTCTTGTAATATGAGAACTGTTAGCTTTCTTGAGAACTGTGTTGCCAACAGATTTCAGAGTGCATTGAAGCACAGCAAAAATTAATTGTTATATGCCAAGAAATGACTTCAGTCGTATTGCTGGGGAATAGCATTCCAAGTCGCCGACGAGCACGTAAAGGCCACCAAAGAGTATCTGGATTTCCGTGAAAAGGCTGGCTATTCTGTGGGTGCAACTTCGTCGCATTTTTCTTGAACATGGCAATGAGTATCAACCATGTGTTCATTTTAGTTGAGAAAAATGTTGTTCAAGCCGGACGATGCCTCCATACAACCCTTTGAGGTTGAGGTTAGTATTTCTTTTTTATTCTCCTATCGATATATCTATATCGATTTGTAAGAGAAACCGTGATATAGGCGAATATCTTCTCATCTGGTAAGTGCGCAGGTTCTGCCACTCATTCTGGGCAAGTCCTGAATTTTAATGAAATATTAACTTCTGCGTACATATTCGATGAAAGAGAAACAAAACCTGATGAAAACCATCAGAATTTAGATGTTTTTTTTCTGATCATAGTATTTTTTTCACACTTTGCCTTCCGAAATACCGAACGTCGCGGACACGAAAATTTTCTTGAGCGCTGCCTTTGAGATACAACACTGGCATGTCGAAAACAAACAGTAGCTACGCAGATTCACCCTCCCAGTGTTCCTCTGTTATAGTTCCTTCAGAATTGCTCTGAACAAAAAGACGAACTACAAAGACCTATACGATAATGGTGAAGACTTTTGTTTGCCAGCTCTCTCCAAATAATCGATACATTGATCGATGCGGCATTGTGTGACATGACGAAGCCAGCGGAGGAACGTGTGCCAAACTGAAATTCAAGGTTAAATTCGATTGTTGGCATACACGGAGAAAAAACTCAACATCGAGCATCTGAAATCCCAATTCTAGCAGTCAGAAAAAGTCTGGGTTTCGAGCAGGGATAATATCCAAACTAGTGAGCCTGCACAAACTCTACTTCCTGAGCGTGAAGTGCAGAGAGAGTAGTGTTAGGGCTACAATTACTCACGGTGAAGTTTACCGCATCCTTTACACTGCCATGCTCTATCATGAAACTCAAGATAGGAACTCCTTGAAACGTTGTGAATCTGTACAGTCCGGCTTTTAGTTTGAATGTCTAAAGTCGAAAGTTTTTTCCACTCTACACTTGTCATGCAGCCATGTTAACACACCGCGACATCGATAGATATGGCTGCATGAGAAGAGGTACGCTGCTGGTCTGTGATTGGTTGATTCATGTGCGCGTCGCGTCTGCAGCCTTCCAGGGTACGAGCAGTTCTGCGTGAATATTGGCAACTTTTCTAAGCTTGAGTGGGTCAGATGAGTGTTTTCGGAGCCCACAAACTGTGAGAAGGTCGGCACCGATGTCATTTAGTGTGTCGAATTTGAAGAAACAACCTGAACTTGAAAAGCGTACGCATGCGGCGCGGTCGTCTCGCGTCGTACGTCTTGACCGCCACCCGATCGATATATCGATTAATTGGAGAGGACAGGCAAACAAAAGTCCCCCCAATCACGTGCTGATCGTTAGAATAGCCCGTCAAGTTCAATCGAATGGTCAATAACGCTCCTTGTTCGGAGCAGTTCTAAATGAATTAGGACAAAAGGGCCGTGACCGACGATGACTCCGCGGGAAAACGTTTCCTTTTCGACATCTCATGAGCAGTACAATATTGCAGTTTTGCGGCTCGCCAGGTAGACTTATTACATTCTCTCTCCTCCCGTAATCCGCCACATCGCAGTGATTGTGCCGTTCCTAGTGCTTTGGCATCTGCACAAGCCTCTTTTAACCAATTTTTTCATCACCTACTGCAACATGATACGTGGCTCCTTGTAGTGATGCCCTTCGGAGAAGAAAAAACTAGCTCCTTATAGTGCAAGTATCTAGTACTGAACGCCGAAAAAATTGGAGAAAAAGAAAAGTTCTCACCCTCCCTACCGAACGCATACCTGCAAATATTATGAGTATGTAGAATACAACAATTTGAACACTCAGGCCTACATGTCGCAAGGGGATGGAGAACATCATGCAGGGCCCAGTGAGCTTGAAGACATTTGTCAGACGGTGAGTTTATTTATTTATTTATTTATTTATTTGTTTATTTATTTATTTATTTATTTATTTATTTATTCATTTATTCACTTATTGAATACACCAAAGGGGTGCGCCATTAGTACATTGTAGAGTTATGATAGAAAAAAGCACTCATGCCTATTTTTCCTCCTATCTCTTGCGTTTAGATAATTCGAAGCAAGGGACCATCAGGTTCGAATATAGAGTACGCCCTTTTGTTAGCAGATACCTTACATAAACAGGTACGTCTTTTTTTCAAATCGGAATGAAGCCTCTAGTTTGCAACGGTTTTTTAACCAGAAGTTGACGTATAACGCTTTGTAGGACTGAGTATGCACCTTTGTTTCCTATAGCGCGAGGTGTTTGAGCTCAGCCAGAAAAGCGGAGTGGCCAATGATGGCCAATGATGGATATACAAACGTTACAATGCTTCTGTTGTTACAGCTTCGCCGACTCACGCAGAAGGATGTGAATATGGCGCGTTTCGACTACTTTCACTAGCTAACAACGATGAATGCCCGCTACGAATCATTCAAAGTAAAATTGTCATCTGAGGGGTCCATTCGAAAGAAAAAGGTCTGGAAAATTTTAATAAAGCAAAGGGAAGTAATACGCTTCTGAATCGGTGAACCAAATGCGATGTCGTAGAATCCCCGGAAAAATTGTGCAGCGGGGTTGTTTCACGTGCTGAAACCGAAGATTAGCTCTTCAAGTGGATAAAAGTGACGTCATTTGACAAAATGGACACCGAATCAATCAGCACAGCAAGTAGCCTTCTATGGAACATTTTGGAGGGTTTTAATAATTACAGTCTAAGAATTTCACCCCCCCCCCCCCGCGTCAGCCTTCCTGGTGTCACTTAAAGGCAGTGTCCAGGCAAAACCTTTGAGCTCGAGTGCTCATTAGATTATGATAGCTGGTCGACTCCATAGGCAATTGCCAAATTTTCAACGAAAGGCCGCAGAAATAAGCGAGATATCCGTCTAAGACCCAGTGCCCAAACCCATCTCCAGTGCCCAGCTCGCCCACCCGGCGTCTGCCATTTTGCGCGTACGAGGGAGGGTTGAAAATTTTCCGGAATGACCACCAAAGAGCCAGTGTTTTCCATTTATTTCCATGCCTTTCGATAGAAAAATCCTTCATGTGAATTGGCTATCAGTACCAATTCGATCTGCCAAATAGCCTGGTTTGGCAGGTCCTTCTAGTCTGCCAACTTTGATTATCTTTAGTGTGAATGCGAAGTTCGATCGGTTAACAAATCTTCCCAGATAGAGAGGAAGATCTCATGTGAACGAAATACCTCCTATGTACTGGCTTCGCAGACCCATCGCCTACATGCCCCATCCTTAGCTTCCTAGCTTGGATAAGCGAGGTTCGCTGCATACAGGCAAACCGATGACCATGTGCAGGACATCAAAAAAGTGCTACACCAGAAAACGTGGATGAATTCCTCGATATGGACCTCGCAGACAGGCGCATGATTGTGCACAGAATTAAAGAGCCTTTCAGCATCGTTTAAGAGCGAACAGTTCATATTTACAGAACAAATTGATCCCAAAAAATCATTTTGAAAGATGTGTGCCGCGTTCGCCAAACTCCGAACAAAAGCACGTTCTAAAATGGACCACAGGAAAAAGATTTAAATTGCTCATTGGGGAAGGAAAGGGATTGAACCCCGAAACTTCCACTGGAAGGTTCAGCGCTATAGTATGCCTACAGAAATACAGTAAAAACAGTGGTTCAGTAAGAGTTAGTTCCAAAAAAATAGAAGGACCTTTCACTGTGGTGGAAGAGTACCGGTATTTGTTTTCGCTCTATCAGAGCTATTTCGCTAACTGTCAGAAAAGTGGTTACTGGATAATAATGATGAATATTTTTGGAAACTGAAGGAATGCCAGTTTACTGAAATTGCGCGGGTAAGGGGTAGAAAAAAAGCGCGGCATTTCCGCAACGGTATGGCCGCACATTCGAATGCCAAGGCTAGCCAAAAATTGAAAAATGAAGATGAACTATCTCCCTCATTCATTGATTCTTTAGCACTGACTTGTTAACGCCTCTGCCTTTCATCAGAGCTCAAAGCCCTCCTGTCCAGAAAGAAACTCTGATCGAATGGTCAACTACCGTTGACCGTATGAGGTTGCTTTGATTAATTCGAAGAAATCCTTCGCAGAGAAAGAGCCAAAAGCAGAAAGGAGATGGTACCAAGGGTGCTGAGCTTCGACAGGACTGAGCTAAAAAATAACCCAAGAATAGGACCTGAGTTGTTTTGTCTTCATTGTCATTCCGGAGACTTTTCAACTCCCCCCCCCCCCTATCGTGAAATTGGTGTGACGTGGAGCATCGTTGAAGAATATCAAAGTGATTGTGGCAGCGTCTCTCTACTAAGATTGATTCATCTCTGGGAGATCGTCCGTATATACCGAAACTTAGCTCTTCTAGTTGAATCTGGTCAAAAAGTAGCACTTTAGTAGAGATGTGGACCCCTGAACAGAAACTTAATGACAGTCCGGGGGTGGGGAGGACACTTGATCTGACCGTACCCAGGGCCCTGCGCATCAAAGTCCTTTAAAGTAACTCTTCTCAAACAATCGATTTCGACTTCTGCCTTCAGACAGTATACGAAAATAGTGATAGTGTTCAATAAGTGCGAGACTAATGCAGTATTTTGACCGAAAAAGAAAAAGATTGCTGGGAATTAGTTCAAATGCAACGAGAATTAGTGGAATACGCAACATTATATTTCTAAACGAACTAACTGTCCAGGAGAACTCTTTCTTCTATTCCTAACAGCTGTCTTGTCCATGAATTGGTCCACATTTCTAATTCCTTCGAGTATTTTGCCATGACTCGGTCTTTTTGTTGAAATTCCAGAACACACATGCTTTTGCTGACATTTCTTTTGAAGCGCGAGCAGTAGTCGTCCGAAGTAAAATTTACATTAGCGTACCAGGATATCAATACTCCCATGTTCTGAGCAAAACCATCTATTTTTTGTCGACGTACGAAAGAAGTATTCTCGGAGGTCATTAAGAAAAAGGGGATGCGTTTTTGTTCTGACTGGTTTAACTATTCGTTTCCTCGAAGCGTGATGAAGAGTTTGATTCGTTACATTTCTAATGCTAGCTCAAATACTAAATACTAATGAAAAAATCTTAGCCCACACCTGCCTCATCGTTCACTTGACCTCACAAGCAATGGAATTTAGCATCCTAACGCAATAAACCACCCAACTTCACGAAAAAAAATCGTCTAAATGGGTTCTACTTCCTTTCCAATAAAGTAGGCACAGTTTCAAGCATGTGCGTCCCCAAAAATTTTAAAAAATCGATCGATAAAAATGTTCTCTGCGCCCTCTTTGGTGAGAGTATTGTCGGACATCTCGTTCGCATCAGTCAGGAAGGCGCTCGGAAAGTGTTTTTTCGAGCGTTTTGTGATCTTTCAAGTTCATACCTGATATGAGTGAGCGAAGCTGGCCTAGAAACCACAGAAACCCAATACTCGAAAATTTTGCCTGGACACTGCATTTAAGAGGCGTGCATGCTCTTGCCGCAGTGGCACCCCCGCGGCTGCGGCAAAACTGGGTGCGCGGCAAAAGTTGTCGCCCGGCGACAAAATACCCCCCACTGCCATTACTTGTCGCGCGCCGCTGGGCGACGTCGCTGGGTGTCGCCGTGACAAAAAAAAGTATGCAAGCTCTTGTCGCCGGATCCTTGCCGCGGCAACTCCGCCGCGACGTCGCTGGCCTATGCTTAACCTTGGGCGACTGCCGTCGCTGCGAAAGTCTGCAAGCTCCTTTAAGGGGCTTTCATACATTTGCCGCGGCGGCGCCGCCGCCGCCGCGGCAAAAGTGGGTGCGCGGCAAAAGCTGCCGCCGAGCGGCATGCCGCGCTTTCACACAAACGTCGCCCAGCGACAAAATACCCCCTCGACCATTCCTTGCCGCTTGCCGCTGGGCGACGTCGCCGGGCGGCGCCGCGGCAAAAAAGTAAACAAGCTCTTGTCGCGGCGACGTCGCCGCGACGTCGCCGGCCTATGCTTAACCATGGGCGACTGCCGCCGCGGCAAATGTATGAAAGCCACATTAGCGGCGGCGCGCTGCGTGCGTACCCGCGGGACACCGTCAGCCACGCCCCTTTTTTGGCCGAGCCCAAACGTACGCCCTCCAATACGCACACTCGCTTTTAGTGATAATCAAGTTTTCTCACTCTTTACATGAAACTCGAAGTATAAATAGTTCAGATGAGTGTGCTAAAAGAGTCTACAACGGTCTAGGTCATAATGCAACAGCCTGATGTTTGTGCTGATATCTCAACACCAAAAGCTCTTACAGGCCCCTCATGCTCCTGATGATCATGTTTTCGATGTGGAACGAAGAGTACTGGAATTGTGCAACTCCACTGGTACATGGAAGGACGTCCTCGTGAAGATGGGGTACAAACAAATATGTGGGTGCTTCCCTAGTTAACACCAGATTCTAGGTTCTTTATACAGTTTTACGGGTTGGACAGACTCGAGATGGTGGTGATTTATTGTTTAAAAAAATTAGAAATCTTATTACATGGCCATATTATGTATTAGGTTGATGCAATAAAAATGGCGTGTTTTTGTAGTGACCTTATTTTTCCCATGACTAATGAATTATAATCTTGGCGGATGACATGACGACACATTTCCTTGGAATTGCTAGGAACTGACGGCGAATTTTTCATCTGGCGAAATAAGGTATTACAGAGCTGGAGGAGGTGGCAGCAATGCGGCAAATTTTCTAGAGAATATGACGGTTTCCTTTAAATTATCGAAATTAGCAAACTTTAGCTGGCTGGGCCTTTCATTTCGACCATTTTTCTTACAGACCGTTCACGAGTTCTCGGAGCAAATATAGTCTGTCCGAAACGACAAGTCCGCCCACGTACGCGAGGATCGAGAGGCGGCGCGGCTGGAACGGATGCTGTTGGCTGCCACGTCGTCCACGTCACAGCCAAATCATTGGTCAATACCATGAAGATAACGATGAAACGTGATACGCAGATCAGGGATGATGACGTGGAGCGCTGGCGAACGTGGCAGTTTCTTGATCCCCGCGTGCGTGGGCGGCCTCGTCGTTTCGGACAGACTATAACAGCGATGTTGCTTGCTCTGAGAGGCAATGTTGTCGAGAGTGTTGTTTCCAAAAGGCAGCTGATAGTGGATCAATTAATCAGAATCCTAGGAAAGAAAGAAAGTGCCTTAGAATATGCTTATCTGCACTTCCCCAGAAGCGAAGCCGTTGTACCAGTGCTCACATGTGAGATAGGTACTGAAGTCCTAACCTAACTCAAAGAAAGTGTTTTGAACAGTATCGATTGTGGCGTTACAGGAAAATCCTCGGATCTCAAAAAATTAAAAACGCGATGCGGGGAATTTTGAATCATTTCGTGACTACTAACTACAGCAAACATCTTTGATACATACACCACAGAAGAGCTCTGCAAGTGTGTTACAGTGTTTTGATGTCATACCTTGTCCAAACAAAATGATAGTTTCGAGAAAATGTGCGACATTTCTTTTCTACATAACATATGCAGCCTAGCATAATACTAAATAGTTCTCACACGGACACATTCGACATGCAATGTCTTCGATCAGCCGTGTCCTGTTGCCGGACCGCCCACCACGACGCGTGGCGTCCTGGTAGCAGCGTTCCTGCAGCCAACCAGCTGAGTATCGATCGCCAGCAGGACGCCACGCGTCATGGCGGGCGGTGCGGTGGCAGGACACGGAGGATCGAAGACACTGTACGAATGCTTAAAAATCCAATTTTTGACAGGTGACGGAAGAAAACAAAACTGTAAAGAGCAGAAAAGCTGAACACTTGAAGGAGCCATTCTTTGACCACGGATGTCTCATCATCGTCATGCTCAGAAACCCTAAGCGTATTCCTTGCTTTTTACGTGTTTACCTCTCCACTTTCTGTGATAAACTTTTGTTACAGCTGTTTTTATGTGCTCATAATAATCCAGGAAGGAATATCTGCCTCCAGGTCAATTTATACTGGATGCGTGCAACTGCGACTATGCGATGAAAAATGGGACCCAGTCGCATCGCAGTCGTTCTTTTCGTTGAGGATGTAAATGCCGCGTTGACTGGTCTTCATGAAAAATCCCTCGCAAATAGATGCGTTCGACTGATACGGGACTGACGCACGCAGCTAGTATAAACTGGCCTTCTGCTGTGGAAATACATGATGGCCGAAAATTACCCGTGCACTGAAATTTCAGTGCTATAACAAGGTTATTAAATGCTGAGAGCTGAAATTTCTCTAAAATTTCATCAATGACTCAGAGTCTCTTTAAAACTCACCTGACTTCGAAACAGCCTTCATTGGCAGAAACGATTGTCTTCATAGGTGCTGGAAGTTACTCTCTCACGAAATTAGCGAAAAATTAGTGTTCACTAATTTCATCCCAGGCCTTTTCTAGGGCTTCTTTTAGAGCTGATTATCTCTTCAACAAAGAACACAGGGAAAAATCGTTGGATTTATTTCGGGCTGCACAGAGGTCATTTTCCACGAACTCAGACAAGTGCTCACTATTCCAATCTTTAAAAAAATTTTCGCTTCTTCTGCACGAGCGGAGCCCTGTCGCAAGCTATGTCTTCTATTTTCAAAAAGTGCAGATCACTGCGGTTTAGAAAATTTCTATAGACTTATCTATTGCACACAGAAGTTCAAATTTTAGCATCGGAATCCACAAAAACAAAGGGAGCCTTGCCACTGGACATTATATCGCGACACGGCGTCAGAGACAGGGGTTGATCTGTTCTTGGGAGAGTTCTGCTTTGGAGTAGGTCCAAGCTATAGCTTAAGCTATAACCCTGCCACTCTGGGCGTTTGCTACAGTGAAAAGTTTCTACCCAGCAAAGACGATCGAATGGTAGCGAGTATGAAGAAATCGCTTCAGCATCTGCCTGCACAAATTCTTCCTCTTCTTCGTCACAGAATTGTGTAAAGTATGGGTATTTTGAGAATGGTAAGGGTGGATGTCCAGCTTCTCTCAGACAATTTTCTCAGGGGTCTGCGGTCGATCCTGACCTCTGTCGCCATTTTGCGCAAGGAACCTACGGATTCTGTCGATCCTGCTCCGACCAGCTTTCACTTCATTGAGAGTAGCTACAGTTGTAGGAAGATATTTATCCTCTTTGTCCTCACTGTTTCCGAATTTTTCGAAGCTTTTCACTGTATCTTGAACAGTTAGTAATTGGTGCAGAGATAACGCTTTCACAATGTACGCCACAGATCTTCAGTCCTGATGCAGTTGAATATTGGCCCTGCCCATAACATTGGAGGCAGTCATCACGAGATAACTATTGCTTGGGAATCGAAGACAAGGAAGTGATTGGAAAATGAGAAAAGAACAAAAAAACCTGGAAATCCCGCAGAAATAGGGTGCACGGGTAATTTTCGGTCACCCTGTATTCACTCCTCACAATCAGAACTAAATGCCGCTGAGTGGGAGAGAACTGCAAGACGATCCCCGTTTTGGGCTTTTCTGTGTGCTAACGCTTTGTGTTTCTTCTGGGGAGGGTGTTCCAAAGCCGAGGTAATGCGACTTCATCCCTCCTCAACTCATTACATCATCAAATGCTTTAGAACGTTCGAAAGTGAAATGCATCATAAAAGCAGTGACGAGGCGGCGAAAACGATTTCCGCGAGCTATGCTGCTGTGACGGAAATGGTGGCGAGATAGGAGCTTTCTGCGGCAAAATACATATATACGTCATTTGAATAGTCATCCCTACATAGACTGCCACGTAGATGTCGTACTTTTTCCCCACTGCTCTTGCCTTTCCTGAATGGCTTGCAACTTTACTTGGGACCTAATAGAAATCGAATAGGTCAATCCATTTAATTATTAATGCAGGACTAGACCTGAAGAATTCAAATGTTCAAAAAAGAGGAAGACCTAAATACCTCTTTGTCACTCCTACAAGATCATGTTGCCTCCTCTCTTTCAAACATCCGAAGTATAGACCTACTTGAAATCAAATTTTGCGAGCTTCGAATAACTCGATGACTTGATCACCTTGATCACCTTGACTCCCGTTGATCTTCGGGTATACCGAGCGGGCGCCAGCAATCCTTCCATTTGTCCCTCTCGCGAGCCAGAGTTGTCCAGTGGATTCTGTCCGTTCGAGGGACACGGAGAGCATCGTATCTATCCTTGAAGGACTTCGTGAAGAAGTCTGACCATCGGGTCGGTGGTCTTCCTGTCGTGCGCTTAACGTCCCGTGGAGTCCAGTCGCTCACGGCTCTTGTCCAACGGTTGTCGTTAAAGGCAGCAGGAGCTGAAATTCTCGACTCTGAGCTGAGCTGCAGGTGGTGAAGTACAGACTCGGCACATCATAAATGTGAAACGAACACAGACAATGATGGCTTACCTGCAGAGAAAATGGAACATTCGTCGCGAACACGCCTGGCCGTGTTCGCGCGCGGACGAGTTTTCCCCGGCGCGAAAGCCAGTGCGGCGCGTGGTTTTGGCCGAGTCCCGCCATGAAACCCTGTGAATTGAATACATTCCGTTTTCCCTTTGCGCCAAACCACGCGCCGCAATGGCTTTTGCGCCGGGGAAAACTCGTCCGCGCGCGAACACGGCCAGGCGTGTTTGCGACGAATGTTCCATTTTCTCTGCAGGTAAGCCATCATTGACTGTGTTCGTTTCACATTTATGATGTGCTGAGTCTGTACTTCATCACCCACAGCTCAGCTCGGAGTCGAGGATTTCAGCTCCTGCTGCCTTTAAAACGCATCACGTGTCCGGCCCACCTAATCTTATTCAACTTGGCGTAAGCGGCAGCGTCCCTGATCTTCGATTGTTGACGAAGGGTGGAGCTCCGTATTCCAGCCCTCACTTGCGTGAGGCGGGTTATTCCTAGCATCACCCTCTCGATGGAGCGTTCGACGACGCTGACCGCATTCTCATCCTGCTTGCGCAACGCCCAGGTTTCTGAGGCGTAGGTCAAAGCAGGGAGAACGGTTGTGTTGAAGAGGTGGGCACGGAGCCTGGTGTTCTTCGTCTTCTTCACTACGTCCTCGATGCTCTTGTAAGCTCCCCAAGCCGCTCGTTTCCTCCTGCCCAGCTCTGGAGCGAGGTCGTTCATCATGTTGACTTCCCGACCTAGGTATACGTAGCTGGAGCATTCGGATATGGTCGTTCCGTTGAGCGAGAATGGGGCATCCGGGACCCATCCGTTCTTCATGAACATCGTCTTCGTCAGATTCAGCTGGAGACCAACCTTTCCACACGCGTCCTCGAAGTCGGCCAGCATCTGTTCCGCTTCGCTGATGGTTGGTGTTATAAGAACGATGTCGTCAGCGAAGCGAATGATGACTAAGTCGCCGGCCATCAACTTGCACTCCCATGCTATCCCATTCCAGTTTCCGCATGACGTCTTCAAGAGTGGCGCTGAATAGTTTTGGCGACACGGTATCGCCTTGCCGAACCCCTCTCTTGACGTCGATGATGATGTCGTCGTAGAATGGAGAAATCCTGGTCGTGAAGTTGCTGTAGAGCTCACGAAATACCTTGATGTATTGAGTAGGTATGCCCTGGTTGCCCAGGACTTCCAACACCGCTTCCGTCTCAACAGAGTCGAAGGCTTTCTTCAAATCGATGAACGTGAGACAGAGGGGCATCTTATACTCTCGCGATACTTCGATGAGTCTAGTGAGGTGTGTATGTGGTCGATCGTACTGAATCCTTTTCGAAACCCTGCTTGCTCGCACGGCTGTCCCTCGTCTGCGTCCTTTCGATCCTATTGAGGATCACACGCGTGAAAAGCTTGTAGACGACGGACAGTAGGCAGATGGGGCGATAATTGCCCATATCCTGCGGGTCTCCTTTCTTGTACAGCAACACGGTCCTGCTGGTCTTCCACTGGTTAGGTACCTTGCACTCCGACAGGTACCGCGTGAAAAGCCTAGCCAAGGTGGTAATGAGAGTTGGCGGTAGGTTCTTCAGATGTTCCGGTCGAATCCTGTCGGGGCCCGGTGTTGTACGATTCTTCACCGACTTGATGGCATGTCGGATTTCGGAAGGGAGAACCGATGGGACAACATACCCGTCCTCCCTATGGTGACATTGAGGGAGGTGGACGTGGCTATCGAAGAGATCCGAGTAGAAGTCGTAGATGACCTTCTCCATTACCCGTCTTGATGAAGAAATCGTTCCGTCTGAGCGCCGGAGGGCGGACATCTTGGTCTTGCGATTGGCGAAGTCTCGGCGGGCGCAGCGGATGCTTTTTCCTGCCTCTGCGGCTTCAGCCAACACTGCTGCTCGTCTCTCCTTCAGGTCTTCTTTTATCGCTTCTCTGCACCGTTTTGCGAGCTCGGAATTTAGCTGTTAGTTGCCTGCGGCTCTCGCGGCTCCACGCTGGCGTATGAGCTCGAGGGTCTCATAAGACAATCGTCTCTTGGTAACTCTTAAACCCTCGGCACTCTTTGCGCTGTCGCGGAGATGCTGTACGAGCCGATCGTACTCTTCGTCGATGTTGTCGACAACCGCATCTTCCCAAAAGCCGGCTAGCGTAGTGAAAAGATCCCAATTGATGACGGGTTTGGGACTCCTTCTCTTAAACTTCACGGCTTTCTCTCCTTTGCGTGAAAAAAAGAATCTTGCACGAAGGAGGCGATGGTCGGATTCGGTGTAGAACTTTGGTACAACACCGACGTCGGTCAGGCAGAACCTTCGATTGACGATGATGTGGTCAATTTCATTATGGTACTCTCCACCGGGTGACTCCCACGTCCAGCGTAGGGAGGTTGGCTTCTGAAATTGTGAGTTACCATGGATGGTCTTCGTCGTCATGATGAACTCAGACAGCCTCTCTCCCTGTTCGTTCCACTGCAGGCCGTGGGTACCGATGTGAAGTTCCTCAGGCGTTCTCCTAGGACCAATCTTGGCGTTGAAATCGCCAACGATGATCTTGTAGAATGTGTGGTCTTCCCTGTAGAACTTCTCCAAGTCCATATAGAAGGCCTCAATATCCTCTTCGTCGTAGCTGGATGTTGGAGCGTAGGCGACGAAGATTGTCAAGGCCGGTATTGATCCACATCTTCTCAACCGCAAACGTCCGATTCGGGTTGTTAGCTGTTCGAATGAGTCGATGTTCATGACCAAGTTCGTGTTGACGAGGACACCGACTCCACCAACTCCTCCACTGTCGCAGGTTCCAAGGAACAGCTCTTCTCCAGTGTCGAAGGTGGCATTCAGTGGTCGGTGTCTCCTCGTCTCGGTCAGTCCGATGACGTCGTACCTGATCTTCCTGGCCTGCACCATCAAATCCTCGATGGAAGCTTCCGATGCAAGCGTGCGTGCGTTGAAGGTACAGACCGTCATCATAGTCCTTCTGGTTTTAGGCAGCCTAGATAACCCCTCGGATCTCGTCCTCACTGGCGCTGCCATACCAGTGACTCTTCCGAGATCAGGGGAACACTCTCTATTATTGCTGTGTCGAGCTTGAAGAATTTTAAGCCCACAGGAGATAGCTTGCTCCAGCCTCCCACGGGGGCTCTATTCCCCCGTGGGAGGCTGGAGTGTGATTTCACCAGGAAGTTAGCCGGGCTTCCCGGGAGTGGACGATGGAGCTTATTTGTTGGAGGCGACTCCGAACCGCCTCCCTTGTACCTCCCAGTCACTTGAATGCAGGGCTTTTGGTCGGATAGATGTGCAGGATACAATCTGCAGACACGCAGTCACACCCACGCACGCATACATGAACATGCCCACGCGCTGACAGAAGGTATAGATCGTTCCGACACTGCAGAAACAGGGAGTCCATCCCCTGAATCCACCCGCGTCTCAGGGCAGGCACAAGTCGCGTTTGGTCCGCGATTAGCCCCCTATCCGCCACCTGGGGACGCGCCACGTAGCCTCGCGACTAACCGGCTGGGATCCCTCGTATGAGGGAGATCCGTGGACTCGATGACTATCTAATGGATTATTCGGTCCTAAGTATACTTGCAACTGAACTCTACTTTCTACATTTTTCTGCACAGACTGTATCATTCGATAGCTAATAATAAAGAAACTCAGAATTTCGTGGAAGTTTCCGGACAGGCCCGAGCTGGAAGCCTAGCCTTGTCCCTCCCCTCTCAAAGTGAAAGTCTGTACCTAGGTTCAGCCTCAAAGTTAAAGAAAGGGCCGCAGCAGAAAATGATCTAGATCCCGTGGTTAAGAAGCGAGAGTCGCATTTGTGTAGAGAATGCTTCGGAAGGGCAGCGGAAGAATGGAATTGCGTAGAGAATGGCCCGGAAAGACTGCAGCAGGAAGTCGGAAGAAACGCAGCAGGAGACCGCAAGAACCACAGGTCAGCTGTCGGCTTTTCCAGTCGAATCAATTTTATCCTTTCTTTTTCGTGTATATTATTCTTCCAATGTTTACATTGCTGCACATCATTTCGAGGCTTATAAAGTGCGTTTTTTTTTAATTTCCATTTGTTTCAAATCTCATTCTTGGCTGAAGGCAGCGCTCCCTCTCTCCATGTCGGAGATTTTGCGGTGTATCGGAGTTTTTAGGGACGATGTTAGGGACGATGAAGTAGCGTGAAACACGCGGGAAACACGAGAAATTATGGCGGTATTTCCTGCACGTCTATAGCGCGGACGAGTGCCCCATTGGTGGGTGCCGCCACGAAACCCTGAAAAAATGGGGTGTGTAGCTGTTTATCCGCAAAGGGGTGTGTGTCATCGTGAGGGAAAACGAGGCGGAGACTTCCCGCCCTTCAAGATCAACTCGTACTCGGTCGCATTCAAATTCTGCATGGTCATGTATAGTGGAATCGCGCGCGAAGAGAACGAGTCAACCGTTGAGGGCGGGAGGAGGATTTGAAGAAACCAATCCCAGAACCATACCACACCCCGTTTTCCCTCACGATGATACACACCCTCCGCAAAGGAATGTCGCCACTTCACCCCTGCAAATGTCAAAAGGTCAATTCGGATAAACAATTACATAGTGGAGTGTTTATCCGAAAAATTCGGATTAACTGCTTCACTATGGAGCTGTTTATCCGAACATGGCCGCCAACCACAATATGTCATGTTTAGGGCTGGTTTAATGCTGGTTTTGAAGAATTACCGTTTTTGAATTATCTTTGGCAACCATAAGGAATTCGAAGGAACATTTTCTTTTGGCACGTTTCAGGGTTTTAACAGCACACATTGAGTTCAAAAGATGGACTGCATCTTCATTGGAAACTTGTTTTCAAAAATAAATAAATACTTTCTCACGTAATATCTATTTCTTTTTATCTGCGTAGACTATAAGAAATTACATTTCTCTGATAAATAGCGCGACATTTTCTTCAATTAGGTTTCAACAGATGGCGGAGTAACCATCCCTTATTTATTATCTCTGAGAAATCACTGTCATTTCGAGCTATACTACACTACTATACTATACTATACTACTGTACCTGATCACCGACTCAGACACTCGTAGCGGGCCACCCGCGATTGCCATTAGGGGCCGGGCAGCCGCGGGCCGGCCGCGAATGGGTGACAGGCCCGGCCTGAGATGGCAGGCTGTTCGGCCGGAAGAATTATCATTCGATCACCTTTGCGCTTTAGGGGTGCCCCATGGGGATAGAGTTGACCTTGAGGCTCTGTGTTCAATCAATCATTTGTTGTCGTTAATGCTCTACTATAGTAAAATAAGACTTTTTATTATAGAAAAAAAAACTTTACATGGAACCGCTGCACATAAAACAAAAATAAATGTACAAATTACCCACTGTATTCTGTAAAGATATACATAGCCTCAAAATAACACAATATGTAAATGACATAACATAACTATGATTTCTAGAACAATGAATACTTTGTATTTAACCTTGCAACCAACACTGTATTAGGGAAAACAGCGTTGGCTGCAAGGCTAAATACAAAACTCACAATCTCATTGAATAGAAACACAACACAAATAATATGGTCTTTCAGTAAGATGAACATGGCAGCGCACTGGTACTCTGTTTAGTTTCATAAAATGAGGATGAATTCTGAAGATAATCAATCAAAGGAGAAGAAGATGAATGTAATCCTATGCATTTGAAGACCTCGTTCCTGGAGCCGGTATTACAATCCAAACATGAGATTATCCTTGTCGAATGCTGCGTCGCAAATGTGAAATATCTTCTTCAAGCGGAATTCTATAATGAAACAATTTATGCTTTTCACTAGAGATGGTGATTGAGAAACTCAGAACTTACACCTTTATGACCTACAGATTCGCACAACTTTCACTCTTTCATTCCATTTGACTGCAGTGAGTACATTTTCCTTGGACGATCTCCTAGTCCTCCATGTTATAAAACTCAAAAGTTTTCCACAATTAAGTGGAAGGAGATTTGAAAGTAATGAAGTATCATCTGAAAGTATTTAGACATATACGATGAAAACTCACAATATCCAAACTCACAACTCTAAACTCCAAACTCTTATCGATTAGGAAACAATTTAAGCACATGTCAATACAAAATACAGGCGGTTCAGAAATGAGTCGGTATTGGTGCATTTTTACGTAAAGAGATCAGAGGGCCTTTGGCAAGCCGCGCATGTTCAAGCTTGTTAGTCGCAGTGATTTTTAACTGCTTAACATGTTAGAAAGGGTCCCGGAAATCCGGAAATGATGTGGGAGTACGTGGAACACATGACTCACCTCAGGTCCGTGAATGCACCAGTACCGACTCCTTTCCGAATGCCCTTTAAACGGCGGCGTCCCCTTCGTGACGCTGCCAAGTTTTTATGGGCGACCGAGTGGGCCGCTAAAACTTAAGGGCCGCTGCCCAGCCTGTAATAAGCCACGCCCACAAAATAGGGCCGCTGGTGGGCCTATCTTCACAAATGGGTGTGCGGGCCGTCCGCTCCGAGTGTCTGAGGAGTAACTTCACAAGTGACAGCTCAGGCAACAACACCGTACGACCGACGGCCAAATCGGGCCGAGCGGGCCACCCGAGCTACCAAATTTGTGGCCTGTTACTGGGCGACCCGAGGGACCCCCTAATCCAGTAACTTCAATAAGCTACAATTTCGGGTGATTCAGTTATTCGACAATTTGAAAGATCTACATTTTAGAAGTATCTGTTTGGATATTTCAGAAAGCTTCTTATTCTAACAGAGTATTCATTGGGCTTCCGTAAAAACTTCTTTGCTTCGACAGTACAATTACTGGGGTGTTCAGACAAGCTTGATGTTCGAAACGTCCGTTCATCCTTATATCCTTAAAAACCACTGGAATATACCGCTAGTTCAACGTTCTTCTCCAAGGCTGGATGATGGTTGGACGAACGAGTTGCTCCGTCAGATAGACCCAGACAACCGAGACGCGAGACACAATCGGGTGGTAGTAGCGCGCCCTAGATTCAGCCCGTCTATAGTGCCTCCCGAAGAATCGCGCCATACGACCGCCCCCCCCCCCACTCAAGGGCATTAGATGAAGTATCGGGCAGGCCGAGGACATAATAGGAACCCACCGGGTGAGCCGAGGGAACTATAAAAATTACCGGGTGACCTGAAGGCAAAGCTTGCGGAATTGAAGACATCTCCACTGACGCATTAGGGAAGGAGATTTTCATGTCAAGGTGACGTAAAGGCCGTGGCAAGGAATCCTGTTGATTTCCTTAGTAATATTTCGTAATTATGGGCACTTTTCTTGTAGGCAGATTCGCGAGAAATTCGCATAACTCGGAATGAAAACATTTGTCAGCTGTTCTTTTGTACGTTTCCAAAGAGTGGTTTCTGGGAGACCAGTCAATTTTTTGAATGTCTCTGACGAACAAATTCACTTGTTGCTCATGAAATTTGAATAAGAATTATGCATATTATGATAAGAACTCGTGAAATCGCAAAAAAAAAATCATCAAAGAATTGATCCCTAATGAAGCCGTAGGAGGGTTTAGTGGTCCGGAACCGCTCTCTGTGCAACAACTTGCTCTTGATTCCGGGACCACTAACGCAGGCCGAGCACGTTTCAACAGCAGTTACACCGTGAGGTGAAAGCCTATTTTGTCACCCCAAGGGCTGCGTTCGCCCCAGGAAGGCTGTGTTTCGGGGGCGATGAACTGGTTTGCATGTCTAAAACCTACGATCGCAGCTCAATCTGGGCGCATACCTGTGTTCGTACTGTAGACTTGCTAGCAGGCGCGACGCTAATTTGGCCGATCGCGTCGTTTTTGAAGGAAAAAGTATAAACAAGGCGCGACGTCGCGTCGCGAGGACAAACGCAAACTACCACATCGGGACCACTCTTTGCGCATGCATCCACTTGGGACCCAGCGCATTTGAACAATTTGCTTGGCAACGGTCGCTCCGCCCGAAGTATAAACACTCCTTATGTTGTTGGCTGCCAAGTCGCCCACGTCACATCCAAATCATTGATCGATACCGTAAAGATGACAGTGAAGATACGCAGATTAGAGGTGATGATGTGGAATGCTGACAAGCGTGGCCGCCCCTGAATCATCGCGTGCGTGGACGGACTCGTCGTTTCGGACAGACTATAAATTCATGATTCTTCTATGACATTATGACAGATGACGGTCCGCCCTTGGCAGCAAGAACGATCACGTCATTACGAGTTAAAACAGGACTGATTGGCAGTATCATCGACCTCGATGACCCTGCATTGTTGGCGTGGTCTCCGACCACTATTGTGCACAGTCTAAGGGTCATCACCCTCGGTTGGTGACTCTCTCTCTCTCTCGGCGATAAACAATTGCACTCACTCTCTTCCTCACAATAAAACCACTGAACCACCTAAAGGTCTGTTCAAAGGGTAAAAACCCAAAGTCTCTAGCGCTCACTCAATAGTCTGGTGCATCACCATTTTGGAGCGTACTGCTCCAGAATCCAACTGCGCATTCTGCGACGTCTACGACAACCGCGATGCCCATCACACCGCGAGGTGTGCTCGATTTCCGGATCCTGTATCCCGGACTGCCCAGGCAGCCAAACTGCAGCTTTGCCTGCGGTATCTGAAGCCGGAGCATCAGGATAACTGTTAAGTCAGGTGCAGTAATTGTGGTCTTGATCACAACTCACTGCTCTGCCATCACAGAAGGCCACAGCCTCCGCACAAGCGGAAGTTCTGAGCCACTCGTCTACGGCTGCTGCTCCATATTCTCCTGCGCTACGTCAGAATCCCCTTCCCCCCACTGCCACGTCGTCTCTCCCACTGCACCCTATTGCCGCCGAGATCAACTTCACGCCACCAAGCCACGCCTCCAGTTCAATCAACTGCGCAAATGGGCAACAACGACAGCCATCGATACAACGATACAATTTTATGCTTTGTAACATGATGTATTTTGCTTGTGTGGCCCCAGTATCATCGACCTCGATGATCCTGCATTGTGGGCGTGGTCTCCGACCACTATTGTGCACAGTATACTTGCACATTTTCGAAAAAAAATTCGAATATTCGAATAATCGAATATATTCAAAAATTGACTTTTCGAATATTCGAATTTCGAATATATTCGAAAAACCGAAATCTCGAATATTCGAATTTTCGAATATATTCGAAAATTGGTTTTTTTCGAATATTCGAATTTCGAATAAATATTCGAATAATTTATTCGAATAAATTATTCGAATGAAATTCCTAGATTGGAACTTTATTAGACCTAGAACTCTAGCAATCTAGAACACATCTTGCGCTCCCTTCAAATTTATTGTTGTAAAAAAAACCAGCGAAAAACCTTCGAACATTCCTATCGAATTAGACTAAGAAACGAAATTTCAAGTGACTTCAACTAATCCACGCAAACCTAATCGAAATATGAATCAAAATTCGAACAAAAAAAAATATAGCATCAACAAAGCGACAACAAGGTATAAGGCGCGTTTTTTTTTCACTTGTAGTTTTCTCCACCTCAGTGTGCGCCGACAGCGGTGGGTTTTTCGCGGAATCCGGAAGAGCGCGGCTCAACGCGAAATACGCTCCCGCTAGGATGCTTGCCGCGACACCAAACTGTAGGGCTTTCTTGACACATATTTAACATCAAATATGATTTTAAAAATATCAATAAAACCCTGATTTGCCACGGTGATTCCAGAGCGGGCGACGCGGCCGCGCCACATACTTGCTGTGCCTACGAAAAACCCAGCTTACTGTATTTGTCACATTTTATGAGTCGTACACGATTCAAAAGCGCTATTCTTGCTCTAAAAGAGTGTTATAACGGATTCTTTTCAAACCGACAATTTGCTTAAGTTTCAAGACTACGATAGGGAGTATTGCGTCTTTGAAAAACATCACTATTGAAGCCTGACTCTGCCAGCATTCAGTCAAAGCTCCAAAGACTACTAAAACCCCTCAGATGACTTATGCTATGTATAGAAGACAAGTTGCGCTTGAAACGATCATCAGTGGTCTCATGCTTCAAAAAAGTCATATTTTGTCTCGGAGACGCCAACCATTACGATTAGCCAAATTTATTCCGTGAAGGCGTGAGAACTGCTTGAGAGAAATTGCGTGATCTAAATGGACATCGCGCTTCTCAAACGTGCTAAAAAACGAGTAATTCAGCTGAAAAACCTCCTGAAAAATCTAATCATATTGGTTTGAAAATCCTGATAACGACTGAAAACGTCTGGCCCCACTTTGTCAGCAGCATCAAAGCTGCACTCTCAGTTGATGATGCTCCTCCACGCTTATATTCCACCGAGCTTAGCGATTCATTCGGTTCAAAACTAGGTCAGCAAACAAGGCAAACATCTCCGAAGTATTTCATGCATTGGATGCCTTTTAGTCCCTATTAATGTAAAGACAAAATAGCATTTTTTTTCTCAGCTTGGCGTTTTCTTCCTAAGCGTAGAAATTAGGTAAACCAACATTTTTGGGAAATCTCATGATGACAGAATTGTGGAGGGAGAAAAGCGCCTTTGGATAAGGGCATCGGACGACTCAAACACGTGCGCGCTGTTAGCTTCAGAAAAAAAATCGACGTGGGACCACTCTGTATACACATGTATGGCGCCTTCATTCGGTTCAAAACTAGGTAAGCAAACAAGGCAAACATCTCCGAAGTATTTCATGTGACTCATATGATGGATATCGAATATTCGGGTAACACATTCGAATAATGGGAACATCGAATATTCGAATAATCGAATATATTCGAAAATTGACTTTTCTGAATATTCGAATATCGAATATATTCGAAAAAAGAAAATTTCGAATATTCGAATTTTCGAATGATTCGATTCGAATGGTTTATTCGAATGACCGAATAATTATTCGATTCGGTTGCAAGTATAGTGCACAGTCTAACTGGGTCATCACCCTCGGTTGGTCACTCTCTCTCGGCGATAAACAGTTGCACTCACTCTCTTCCTCACAATAAAACCACTGAACCACCTAAAGGTCTGTTCAAAGGGTAAAAACCCAAAGTCTCTAGCGCCCACTCAATAGGCAGTATTCGATTCGGTTGCAAGTATAAGAGAAATCGGCTTCACCTACAGGTTCGATTCCCGGCGTCTTCAACAGATTTTTGCATTGGTCGGAATCACTTCAGAATCAAGTGTGGAATATACTAGCGGTCGAAATACACGTGAATCCGCGACATTGGGGTGCTGCCTTCTGTGCGCCCAATCACGCTCCCCTTGAGATTCGCGGGTCCATGACAGAATTATGGAAGGTGAATCGGGATCGGACTCACATTCCTTAGAAATTCTAGCCTGGACCTCATTTTAGGGGGTTTTCGATGCACTGATCACGAAAGTCGCACTAGTTTCTTATCGTAATCATCTTTCCGTGAAGATATAGTGGGATCACAGTAGGAAACAAAGAGAAAATATGAAATCTGGTGTGGAAATGGCAGTCTGATCAGGCCCATTCTGCTCGGAAAATCCCAGAAATTCTCTCACTAATTGATGAGAGGGCTAGCGAATATGATAATGATTAGAATTGCAGCCACTTTGTACTGTAACACCACTTGACCAGGTTGAAGTATCTGGCACAGCCACTACCTCGATTTCCTTGTCGAAAATTGCTACATTGTCAAGATCTCCTGCACTATTCCCACTGTAAACTTATGAAAACGGCGCTAGGTTAGAGAATAAGTGCGGATTTCGTGATCAGGGCATCGAATAACCCCTAAAGAGAGGTCCGGGCTAGAACTTCTAAGGAATGCGAGTCCGATCCCGATTCACCTTCTATAGTTCTGTGGGTCCATGCACGCGAAGATCACGCGCAGTTGTTCAAGTGACTGATCCCGTGTTAGCTGGCTCGTCATCGCCGGGCGAACATGTGCGAAGCTGATTCTCTGTGATCGTTTGTGATCTGTTATGCGCGGTGCATGTCACAGTTCACTATTTAACCCGGCTTCGAAGAATTCGACCGGTGCTGCCTTTGAATCATTCTGTGCCGATAGAAGCGGCACAAGCTTTTAACATTGTTTACTGTACATATCTAATAGTTATTTGGCCAGACAAGGGCCATCATTCCTGACCTCACAGATATGTTTATGGGCCGCGCCCAGTTGCTGTACATAACCACGCCCATGGTTGTATCATATTCTACCACTGCACCACCGAGTGCAAGTCGAGCGAATAAAGACTGCGACTTATTCGTATTTGTGTGCCTAATACACAAAAAGGGAGCCAACATCCTCCCACAACTAAAAGCCGCCACATTTTCTGGTGCATCGGCCAAATAAGCCGATAAAATCTCCCGCGTCAAAGCGTGACAACTTTGGGGCCAGGAGTACTTTCGTGCCTTGCTTTGCAACCGCACAAGAGGTTAGCACCTAAGCCTAACCTTGGGACCAAGAGCCCTAAAGATTCGCGCCTTGCTACCAGCAACTGCGCAAGAGGTTAGCACCTAAGCCTAACCTTGGGACCAAGATCCCTAAAGATTCGCGCCTTGCTACCAGCAACTGCGCAAGAGGTTAGCGACTAAGTCTAACCTTGGGACCAAGTGCCCTAAATTCATTCGTGCATTGCTCCCAGCAACTGCACAAGAGGTTAGCACCTACGCCTGACCTTGGGTTACACCAGCCCCAAATTTTTGCTTGCAACTTCAAAAACAGCCACAATTTCAGTTTTGAGCTGAAACTCACCAAAGTGCCAAATATAGGCACAAAAGCAGTCAAAGTCTGCAAAATAACGCTCTAAAGCAGCTGAAAAAAAAGAAAACTGGACTAAACCAACATGTCCATTCACATTCTGGAGAAGTCCATATCAGCGAGTTCAACTGCGCTCAGGACCTTACTAATAAAGTATGCGTCGCACGGGGAAGAAATCGAAAGCCTACATGGAGAAAAGGGAAAAAGTGACAAACTCTGCGAAAATGTGCACTTATTGACTTCGTGCCTTTTGCAAATAAGAGAAGGAATAAAATCTCTTCAGTCAGAAATTGACAAAGCAGAAAATCTTTACTCAGAACAGAGATCTAAAACCGCCCAGAAAAAGATTCTGCTTGCAATGGAGAATCTTGAAAACGAAACAAAGTTTTACCAATTAATAAGTGATGCAGAAGTACTCATATTCACGATGGACGAAAAATTGGCGCTTGCTAAGTTTTACGCAACGAAGACAAACCTGACTGCACCTTTGACATTGCCAAGACGTATTACTTCCTCAACATTCTGTCCAGAACAGAATGAAGCATATACCGAACAAGAAGAACAGAGTATTAGATGTGCTCTCAAACTTATCGACGGTAGTGCACCCACTTGCGCCAAAAATAGCAGTGCTGTGATGCAAAATTCAAGTGATTCTATTAAGGTGAAAATAGCTGAAAACGCTTATGTAAGACAAGTGCAATTAATATTTTCAAAAAGCGAAACTTACGCTGACAATAGTGCCATTGATCCAAACAGCCAAGATCATGTAACAACGGCATTAAGAGAACCTCCTTTCAGATCAGAGATCACCCCCGAAAGTAATGACAAGGTCATCCTACGTGATGCACCCAAAATCCCACAGGCGAGCATATGCCTCGAGGGTTCACATAAGTGCATACAGCAACACAAATGCAGAGTCGAAAGTTTTACCACGGTATCAAAAAGGTGCACTATAGCTCATGAACACGTCCTTACCAGAGCAGAAGTAGGTCCAGAAAGGACCTCGACATGCTCTCAACAGTGTAGTTATCTGCCAACTGAGATCCACTTAGTAGCGACAACTCTTTCCCTACATTATCACGCAATCCCGCCGTCACCAACCTCCTCTCGCCACTTCACACCTCGACTCGACGAGCGCCCGGACTGGACGACCTACAGCTGCACAAGAAATCGCCTCGGAAAAGGATATTGCCACAACCTCACTAACTGGGTGCACAGTCGTATGATCTTTTTGCTTCTGTATCACGATTACATAATTTTTTTGCTAATTCCATGTTTTCTCTTTGTCATTCCCTTTTTGCGCCCCGGAGTGTGCCGATAGAAGCGGCACAAGCTTTTAACATTGTTTACTGTACATATCTAATAGTTATTTGGCCAGACAAGGGCCATCATTCCTGACCTCACAGATATGTTTATGGGCCGCGCCCAGTTGCTGTACATAACCACGCCCATGGTTGTATCATATTCTACCACTGCACCACCGAGTGCAAGTCGAGCGAATAAAGATCCTGACCAACCCGTGTACAACACACGAAAAGGGAGCCACCCATCCTCCCAAAATATAGGCGCCACCCAACCGCCTAGTTAGCCACCACATTATAAAATGTGGTGGCTTACTGAGGCGGTTGGGTGGCGCCTATATTTTGGGAGGATGGGTGGCTCCCTTTTCGTGTGTTGTACACGGGTTGGTCCGGATCTTTATTCGTCCGACCTGCACCTAACGGTGCTGTGGTAGAATGCTGACATAAAAGGGGCGTAGTAAGGCATAGCACATGAAGTATTTGGGCGAGGCCCGTAAACATGTCACTGAGGTCACAAATAATGGCCTTGTCTGGGCAATACAAAACTATATTAGATACTATAGGTCAGATCTAAAGATGGTGCCGCTCATATCGGCACATTCCGGCGCGGCAATACAAAGAGAAACCAAGAAGGAAAAGCAAACTAGAGACATCATCATACAAAAGGAGGAAGATCATACGTGTATACATATAATTGGTTCGATTAACGATCTTTTCTTCCTCGAGGCGATCATTAGCGCAGGTCCATAACATCCAGTCCATGTAGTCCTCTAGTCGATCAGGTGCGAAGTGGCAGTCGTGCAGGTTCGATGGCGTTGGCGGCAGGAAAATGACGGAGCATCGAAGAGCGAAGGGAGTCGTTGTAGTTTGCGGAATGTTTGCAGCGAGGTTGTCGTTCTTTAAAAGGCATTTCGTTGCCCTTCCTGGTGCGATTTTTGCCCTAATATGGGCTGAGTGCTTATGCGCATTAGTCGCACTTTTCGACATGATGGCAAATGTTTCATTCCTGTCATTGCCGCACTCATTTTCTTCCATGTGTTCTCGAGGCTCACTGCGTGTTTTTGCCTGTGGCGCTCTCGATATTCTATCTGAGATGATCTCGTCGCTATTTTCCACGATGACCACAGATTTAATGAGCAGAGCCGATTCTGCGAAAGCCATCCTGTTATTTATTGCACAACTCTTATTGGCACAATCGAGAGCACTTCCGATTTCTTCAGGTCTTCCCGAATTGCATGGAATGTTTATGTTGTTACACCTCTCAGTGTCATTTTTTGAGAATGGTAACGAATAATTGACATCCAAGTTGCGTAAGTTTGTGGAACTTTGCAAATTTTGTTCGCTTTGGATCCCGTTTGTTTTTGAATCTGACAGACGAGAGCTGTTTTGGCAAGGATCATCGATCTGTCGATGATACTCCGGCGGGCGACAAGAATTATCACTATCAATATCACTGATCTTAGCTTTCTTCCCTGTCGCCCGTTGCGGCGAGGATCGAGTTCTTGAAGTGGGCGGCGGCAAACAGCTCGAGGACGTGAAGGGCGACGACGGGTGGCAGGAGTTGATGGCGAACGGCGGCTGGACGACGTGGGAGGCGGCTTGACGTGAAGTACAGGACGGCGGCGGCTGGAGTTGAAGGCAGACGGTTGGAGTTGTGAAGATTGTGGCCTTTTCATGACTACAGAGTGATTGTGATTTTTTACGACATGCGTCGCATCTTCCTTCAATGGAAATGAGGTAGGTGTGAAAGTGTAGGCGTGGCAAACTCCATTTTTGCACGTATCGGAGTACTTCGAGAGCTTTTTGCATCTCTTGCGCTCCTTTGCCCTTGTTTCTGGTACACAGAGTCCAGAGCCTTTTTGGGGCGCACGGACCTCGGTGTTTTCCCACACAGCTGTCAGATTATAATTGACAGATTCAACATGATTTACTTCGGTCAATCCACTACCGTAAATTGTGGGACCGAAAACCGTTCTGGCAATGTGTAATCCAGATGGGTTTTAGTTACATGGCCGGTAACTAGGTCATGATAATAGTCAAGACCTACCAAAACGCGTGGAATTTGCCGTTCTCCACGTATTTTCGTACTTGCCAAATAAATATCGTTGGCTTTCAAAAACTCCGCGTCAGCTTGACCAAGTTTCACGGATGGAAATCCGCTTGTAATGACTGGCCGAGTTTCTACGGTCATGTCGATGTCTTGTCCAAATGCCGTCCCGACTTTGAGAGGAATGATGTGGCTTTTGCACGTTTCCATGTGTCCACCGCTCCCAGATAATGTGCACATTTTGGTCTTTTTCTTTGGAAGACCAAATTGTTCTACAAGTTTCTCCTCAACTACGGTTTTTTGTGAACCCGAGTCGAAACAGAACAACACTTTTTCAAATTGCCGCCGTTTTGCGTTCCATATGCTGCCCTCAGCTGTCATTAACACAGTTTGTTTGCTTATTGAACTAACGGTGCGACTATGGAGTTTTGTGAAATTGTCCATGCACATTTGTGCATTAATTGATGTATGTTTTCTGCAATCATATCGGGTTCTATCCGACCTCTGACCGCAGTTTTGACAGCCCTTTCTATCTGAGTGGTTGGGCGGCATGTCCCTTGATTGTCGCGTGTCATCATAATTACTCTGTGTTTTGTCCTTTTTGAAGCACAGGCTGATGTGGTGCTTCTGTCCACAAAATGAGCAGTCCTGTTTTCGGCAGACCCAACTGTTATGGGTCCGTGAGAAACATTTCCAACAGCGATTTTGTTCTTTAAGTGCTTTTCGGCGCATGCTTTGATCGCTGACGGTACGGCATCGTGTAGGTGAGTGATTGCCCTTGTGGCAAAATATGCATCCCTCACCGTAATTGGGTCTATAGTTAGGGCGCTTCCTTCTTGATTGTTTGACCCTGCCGTTGTTTTTCTGGCCTAATCTTGTCTCAATGTATGCATTTGTGGCAATCTCGTTCTTGAGAAGTGCCATTGGGTTGCGTCTGTTTTGGCTAGAGTATGATGTATGTGAAACTGACGATAATGACACGCAGTTTTTATTTTGCTCGGTGTTTTCGGCAATATTTTGAACGATTTCTAAATCGTCTTTGATTGGAGCACATACTTTTTGAGCTCTAGGTTCTGGATATTCTAGCCGATTCTCCAAATTTTCTTGAATCTTATTAGATTCGTTGAACTTTGCTGTTAAAATAGCGATGAGGTCGTTTGCCTCTGCTATTGATGTGTGCAGCTCAGATTCTTCCGTTATTTGGTGAATTTCCGCAAGAACTTTCCTTTTCTCTAAGGTGTCCTCGCAGTTTTTGTACTCATCTAGTAACTCTCTGTACAATTTTTGGAGGTCCTCTTTTGCCTCATTGATTCGCTGTATGCTACTTTGTAGTAATGCTGTCGTAGAGCGACATTTCGCATGATCTGCTCTATATTCTGCACTCTCTGTACTCCCTTTGTAGAAGTCTACTACTTTTCTTAGCGATCTGGCGCTAAGAACAATGGGAATTCTGTGGAAATGAAGTGCCATGGCTTTTTTGGCTCACTTCGGAAAGGTTCCCGTGAGATTTGTCGTTCAGAGACGACTATGTGCGCTGCAATTAGCTCACGCAAGCGCTAACTGTAATGCCAGTTAGGCTGGGTTGAATCGATAGCGATTCTGGACCCTTGATTGGATCCGTGATTTTAGGGCACTTTGGCTCCTAGGATAGACTTCGCTAACCTCTTACGGCTTAGGGTGGGCCGTGAAATTGCTCTGGTGTGAGCTAGTCTCTTCTCCAGGCTCCAGAGTTGTTACGCTCTGACGCGGGAGGAATGGCTTTATTTTAGCCGATGCACCAAATGTTGTGGGCGCTGAGACTCTTGGACTTTGTGTAGTCCGAATGCACAATTAAGGCGGTGGTTCAGTGGATATTTATTATGTACTGTACAATAGAGAGTGAGTGCGAGGAGAATAGTGAGTAAGGTGCGCCTCGTATGGCTTACAACATCATTCTGACTAGGAGCTATCATCTCAAGCATAAGACGGGTCAGTCCCGCCCACTCCACATGAGGTACAATAAGGGCGGTGAACATGAATGCTACAAGGATCATCGATCTGTCGATGATACATTCCTCATTGACAGCGCAGATTCACCAGCACGACATGGACGCCCTGTATGTGATTGTGCTTCTTTTTACAATCTCACAAGACCTTTCTCTGGCAAGTAATCTGGAGAGACGCGCCTCGCATTGTTTGCGATCGATGCGATGAGTCACACCCACCCTCTTCCCACTCCTTGAGCGCGTCCATCGATCGATGTTTCCATGAAGTCAGCTGATACGTTTAATGTGCCGCGTTTGTTTTCCCTTACGCCCACTCTTCATAAGACACCTCTATTCCTATGAGGCATTTTGGCTGATTGATATCCGCTTTCATTATCATAGTTTCGCTCAATTTTCTAACACTGCACGTTATGAGAAGTGACAGTACTCTTTTTGAATGTAAATCTGGTGATATTTGGACCCTGTCTTTTTTTCTCAGTTAATTTTTTGAGTATTTGACCTCTACTGAACGCTGCTATACGGCGCGGATAACCCTAACACAATTCTTTATTTCTCTTCTATAGATGCAGATGATTGCAAAGAAAAGTGGATCTAGTAACGCCAAGAAAACGCGGCCACAACTTTTTTCGTTAACCACAAATACCGTCTGCCTTTCGTTGATAAAAATTTTTTCCACCATGGTTAGGAAACTACCCTTTCCTATGGAAAAATCAGATTGAATTTCAGAGCAAAACAAAAACTTGATTTGGCACAATATTTGAGAGCTGAACACTTCAATGGGCGACAAGATCGGAATAGTTTTGTTTGGTTTTTTTTTCTTTTCATTGCTTTTGTTGCTTCCATGTGCTCGTTTTTGGCCGAAGCCAACTCGCACTGACGCGACCTTCCCAAAGTTTGTTTCGTCCTCTCTCTTTTTCTCTTCTCCGCGAAGGCAAGAAGTGCCACATGATGACTTTTTTAGAACTTTTCTAGAGACTTGGGAAGTTTTTGTGATTGAAATTCATCCCACGTCATTATGTAGGGGTCCGTGCACAACAAAAAACCTTACGTTATTGTATGAGTTAGTCACCTTGACTCATAGCAGCAGAAAAAAAACATCAAAGTGACATTTATGTATCCAGGTATAAAGTAGAAGTGGAACCAACTCAACGTGAGTTCGCAAGGTTTATTCTGACAAAGGTGCGTTTTTCGCGGACACGGGAAGTAATCGGCGCGGCCGCGCCGCTCGCGCTGGAATTGGCGCTGTTGGGCCAAATCAGGGTTCTCTCGATCGTTTTTCATCGTATTTGAGGTTACCTATCAGGAAAACTAACCATCAAAACAGACAACAAGCCATACGGTGGAAAACCTTGTGGCTTATTGTCACGGAGAGGATTGTCCAGGCCCCGCAAACGCACCCTCATCGACGCCTACTGCAAGGGGACGTCAATCACGACCAGTATTCCCGCAGAATGGTGCGCCGCACCACCCACGCGGCGCGGCGGGCTGGCTGGGTGCTGCTACTGGGGTCGTATCCACGAAACTTCCCGGGAGCCTCCCGGGAAGCTAGCGGGAACTCTAGTTTGCGTCGCGTACGCGTCGCGGTGGGGTTCCCGGGCGAAACCGTATCCACGAACGTTTTTCACACTTCCCGCTGGTTCCCGGCAGTTCCTGGCCACGCCCATTTCACTCCCGCCGAAATCGGCGGGAACCTAGGTTCCCTACAGAGAATATTTCGGTATTGTTGTAACCTTTCCGACGTTTGCGTGCACTTTTCATCATGAAACTTTGAAAATGAGCTAATATTCCTCGTTTTGATAGTTCTGTAGTAAAACTGGTTCACAATTCGTTATTTTTCAGGGCTACTGTATTGGCTTCAGCACTAATATTTTCCGTTAAGCTCATTTCTGAACAGTATCACCTTCTTTAAATGTTTTAATCGTTGTTGCCTCGACACGCGTGTCAGAACTGCGTCCTGGGGACTTCGCTTGTCTTGCATGCTTGTCCTAATGGGGTGCATTTTCACGAGCAATGAGCGTTTTTGACTAGTTCGTCTAGGGATCGTACTTTTCGAGAAGCTAACAAGATTCGGGAAGAAACACCAGTTTACTGGTATTTTTTTTCCGGACTTACACCGTTTCACAGAGTTGCTTAACCGCCACCGTTTTCGGAAGATTCGGAACGTGTTATGGCACCACTCCACTTTTACGGACGCAAAATCTGTCATTTTTTCAAAATGGAAGTTACGTAGTTGCGTCGAAATCGTGTTCCGTAAAGCTCCAGCATATCCAGTAAATTTTCGCTAGATTCAGCTGGACTTTATGTGCAAGTCTTGTCTCTGTCAAAAAAAGGCAGAGTTCGCTAAAAATCTGGGTGAGCCCGGTGGTTTTTAAATTGAATTAGTGGTAAATTTCAGTCGGCTTTAACCGAATAGATGAATAACCTTTCCCGCCAACCTTGTAATTCTAGTTGCGAACTACTGACTTCTTTCAATCGTTTGGTTGAAAGAACTTATTGCGTACCATTTCACTTATCTTTGTCTCAAGTAGCACCCCTTCGATTGGCAGACACGCACGAAAGTATCTTCTCTCGTGTTACTACTTCAACAAACGATCGCCCATTTTCGAAACATGGTAGATGGTCGGAATTGATCACAAACAATATTCAGTATGGTTGAAAATGACGTCGTGCGTTGATTCAGAAGAAAAAATGGTTAGGAAATCTTCAAAATAGTTGATTATAATTCGAAAATTTTGTGTTCGCGCCATGCACGCGAAATGCGCAAGCCAAAATACACTGTTAGGTTCCCGGAAGTTCCCGTGCGTTCGTGGATAGTGTCTTCACACCGGGAACTTGCGGGAACTTCCGGGACGGGAAGTCAAGTTCCTGCTGAGTTCCCGTCAAGTTCCCGCGACGGGAAGTTTCGTGGATACGACCCCTGGTGGATGTTGCGGGATTTTCAGCTTTTCTCTAGCTTCTGCGACAATTTCACTCATTTGTGGGCCTTCTTGATAAATGTTTGAGGTAGAGTGGCGCCGATTCAGTTCTAATATCTGAGTTTGAGGAAGATATCGTCTTATAGTTTGTTTCCTACGGAGAGGTTTTTTCTCATTGCTTGTTAAAAAGCTGTTGTATCGCGTAATTTGCGATCTTCACTGTGGTTGATGACCAGCTTTCTCCTATTCACGATGATTTTTAGGTCAACTTGTGAAGACATTGCATCATGCGTTCCTTATCGAAGTTACTGACTTCAGATATAGTTGTTCTTGCTGAAGCACCAGTGAAAGTTCAACTCACCTCAGGAACATCGGAAGAAGAGTGCATTTGCCCACAGCGTCACTCTATCTCAAACAGTTACCAAGAATGCCCACAAATGAGTGAAATTGTCGCAGAAACTAAAGAAAAGCCGAAAATCCCCGCAACATCCACCAGCCGCAGCAGCCAGCCTGCCGCGTACAGTCCTTGTCGAAAAGATAGACGGATTCCGTGACTACGGAGACGCGGTGGGACCTGAACGATGGATGCGGAGAGAGCATGCTCTAAGTGAGAGGGTGCAGTAGGTTCCAACGCGATTTTGCGGCCGCGACCATAGGTGCGATAGTCCGAGCCAAGGCTCAGACCCCTTTCACTTTGGGAGGGGGCCAATAGACCCCTTCACCAAACCAGTTACAGAAGACAAGGAAGTGAAGAAATCAAAAGTTTAGTAAAGTGAAACTGAACAAATTCAATGACAGAGGATCGATTCTATTGCTGTCCATGTGAATAAAGGAGTCAGGAATCGAAATGACGTTAGTGTTGAATGGAGCGCGCAATGTGACCATTGCCGCAGACAGGGAAAATGACGAGCGAATTTCTATGTGAAGGATAAAGAATTAGATATGAGTGAAGGGTATCTAATTGAAGCTTAAACCTAGTAGAGTTTACATGTTAGAAGTGGGAAGCGATAGATAGCATGTTTGCGGAGAAATTTTTGAACACATAAGGGTATGAAAAACATAGCATGTATGTTTCTAAGATCATTATGGAAAAGTTCGTGAACTAACCGGAAAGAGGATAGTCCTCCACAATTTGCAAAGATTTTCTCTTCATTTTCGTGCATGAGTTGTGATAGTTAGTGTAAGATGAGCAGGCAAAAAAGTGGTACCAACAGGACGGTCGAAAACTCTACAAATTAGGTGTTTTTCAAAGGATTTCGTCTTGTGTTTCCGAGAAAGTGGTAGGTATTTACATATATACATACTAGAAAGGATGCGCTTTCCGCCCATATACAAATGTATGGGGGAAACCCTTTTCTGGTTGAAAAACAGGGTGGGTGAGCCGAAACAACGGGGCATTCTCGTGCCCGTTGTTAGACAAATGGCGAGATAGTGCGATGAGGGAAGAGAGGCGCGCGCATGGGGTGAGAATGGCTTCAGAAACATTCTCACCCCCCTTCACAGAAAAAGACACGCAACCACATGAAACGAGATGTGGTTTATCAGTTAGGGGATTGGAGGAGGAGAACATAGGTACCCTTCACTCCTAGGTTTCATTTCCGAATAAAGCTGCAATAAGCAAAAATAGCTCAAAAGCAGGTGTAATTTCAGTGTCAAATTCTTGTATGTAGGAGAGAAGAAGTGTTGCGTAGTTGTATATGTATGAGTGGACCATATCATGAAGGTGTGCTGAGGACTATCTTCATTCATGTAATCAATGGCTGTTTTCTCATTTGAGAGCAGTATCCTAGAGCATCCGCAGCACGATAGCGATGACTCATCGCTATCGTACGGTTTCATGAAACTGTTGAACGGTGTGTTTGCAGAAACATATTGCAAGATTTGCTCAGTTTCCATGGCATTTGAAGACAATGTTGGGTATTACATCAATGGATAGGGCATTGACACTTACTTACCAATACCACAACTCTTACTAAAAGGAAGCAGAAAGGCCCTCCCCCCCCGGTCGACACCCTTCACTTTTTGCCCGGTAACCCCCTTCACTTTGGCAGAGGCGTTCTCACTCCTATCGCACCTATGGCCGCGACAATATGAAACCGCACGCGCAATCCCTCTATCTTTTCGACAACGATTGTAGGTGGTGCGGCGCGCCATTCCGCGGGAATACTGGTCGTGATTGATTTCCCCTATACATAGCGTGAGAGTGGACAGAAGCGCATTTCTGGCTGACTCCGGAAGCATCCGGCACGACCACACCGCACACGCTGGAGTCATCGCCCTTAGAGCAAACCATAGTTCTCTTGATAACTGCTTAGTTTTCTTGACAGCTAATATCAAACAAAACCTACAAAAAAAACTCTTGATTTGCTGTCACAGCGACGATTCCAGCGCGAGCGGCGCGGCCACATCGCGTCATGCAAGTTTTGAGAGACTCATTTTTTCGAGCTCGAGACCGGTAATGGATTACAATAGTGCCATCTCTTGTGATGTGCAAGGATATCGCCTGCAGTTGAATGACATGACCTATCCAGGTCAGGCCTCGGCTAGATTGACAAGAACATCTCTTTTTCGTATTTAGTGACCTGCACTATTCCACTTGTTCTGCCTCAAAATCTCAAAATCAAAAATTCCTCTGAAACTCCATCTAGGGAGGAGTTGTTTGGCATTTTGATCACACTTATTTTGTGCCCCATTTGGGTAGGGTTATAGTAGGATGAGGGTAAGTGCGGCACCTCACAGAATCATCTGAATTTTTGTATACTTGGTTATTTGATACGTTATGGTAGGGTAGGGCAAGTATTGTCCATAGAAGAACATCGAATTGCTTTCAACTTGCAAAATCAATGTGATATTCGTAATCAGCATGTCAAATGACCCCAGTAGAGAAAAATTCAGATGATTCCGTTCGATACCTTTTTTACCTAACCCCACCGTAACCCCACCCAAATGTGGTTACGGCACAAAATGAGTATGATATTCGTGATCAACATGTCAAATAACCCCGCCAATACGAAGCTTCAGAGAAATTTTTGATTGTGAGATTTCGGGGCGGAACAAGTGGAATAGTGCCATTCTTTCAAAAAAATTGTCCGTGCACAGTTGTACAGTCTATTAGCTCACAGAGGGCGCTCGATCCGACTTTGTCCGCAACTACGACTTCACCATTTTTCGGCTAACTTATCTATTTTTTGCACTTTTTTGATATCCATATGGTGTGGTTCCTTCCATTCTAATGTTTCCCCACTGCCATCTGCTAAAATATCCTTCCAGTCGCATTCTGCAGGCAAAGTCGTAATTGCAGACAATGTCAGATCAGGCGCCTTCAGTGAGCTAATAGACCAACAATGTCAGATCAGGCGCCTTCTGTGAGCTAATAGACCATACTCGGTCGCTTTTGTTCCTTCTGAAAGCTTTTGTTGTCAAGGAGTGTTTCTCATCGTTTTCTTTGTGTCTTTTTCTTCACTTCCAAATGCTTGAAGTCATAGGCAAAACGTCAATGCCAGCAATACCCGCCAAGCACAGCACCTGCTAGTCTGCGTGCACGATGCGTCGCGGCAGACCACAGCGGTGTTCTGTGGTGCAAGAGTGATTGACCGGCACTATGTCTACCAAGCTGTCTTTTGAACAACCTCTGACCGTACGACTATCGGTTGTTTTCTGTTTGTTATGCTAAGTTGAAATCAAACATTGCAGGTGTGTGTGTTTCTACTATGAGTCTGGAGCAAAAACACACCACAGCAAAGGAGCACGTATGTTTGTTGGACAAAAAAGCCGAGGTACTTATCTTCACATCGTTCTCTCATCTTGTTCTTTTTCCCGTCATTATGCATCTATGAGAATGGGTGTTACAGGCAGCTCAAGATCCGTCCGACGATGGTGAAAGCTCGGAAGCGTTTGTTCTAAAACGACCAGTTTCCATTGGCGGCGGTGAGTTATTCCACTATACCCCCTGACGTGCATCCACGGCTTAGCTCAAGTATTCAATTATTACCGGCTATTTCACATCGATGGAGATACAGTCCATTAGCCCACAGAGGGCGCCCGATCCGACTTTGTCCGCAACTACGACCTCGTCATTTTTCAGCTAACTGATCTATTTTTTGCACTTTTTTGATATGCATATGGCGTGGTTCCTTCCATTCTTATGTTTCCCCAGTGCCATTCGCTAAAATATCCTTCCAGACGCATTCTGCGGGCAAAGTCGTAATTGCAGACAAAGTCGGATCAGGCGCCGTCTGTGAGCTAATATAGTCTGTCCGAAACGACGAGTCCGCCCACGCACGCGGGGATCGAGAGGCGGCGCGGCTAGGACGGATGCTGTTGGTTGCCACGTCGGCTACGTCACAGCCAAATCATTGATCAATACCATGAAGATAACGATGAAACGTGATACGCAGATCAGGGATGATGACCATAGGTGGAATAGTGGTGAGCATGGGTCTTCGAAAGTGAAGGTCAAAGTGGCTAATAACAAACTCAGAAAATGTGTAGAGTTTTGGAGGAGATGCACTACGAAGGCTCAATATTGGCGTGGGGTGCATGGCAAGGTTGGGTACTCGCCGCGGCCTGTGGCGCGCGCGGTATTAAACTTTTTCCAAATGCGACGTGGGTTTCTAATAGAGGAAGGTTTTCTCTATGGAACCATATACAGCATGCCTATATTCGGTCGCTCCTTCATTCCGCCATTCTTTCCAAAGATGCGGAATTTTCAACTTTTAATCAATTTTTTCAGGCTCGGTTGAAATGGTTTTTCAGATACGACGTGGTCTACGTAATCAGCTCACTCTGCTGCGTCTACTGGTACCGGACTCGGAGCTGGAAATTGCGTGAGAAGCTCTGCCGGCCGTTAGGTGAGCACGTCATAACTGGCGTGCTCACCTAGCCCTGCGAAATAGTGCACTGGGGGAGGAGATGCAGAGACTTCAGGTGGGCACGCCTGTTGTGGCGTGCGCACCTAACGGCCGGCAGAGCTTTCCACGCAATTTCCAGCTCCGAGTCCGGTACCAGTAGACGCAGCAGAGTGAGCTGATTACGTAGACCACGTCGCATCTGAAAAACGATTTCAACCGAGCCTGAAGAAATCGATTGAAAGTCCAAAATCCAGGATGTTTGGAAAAAATGGCGGGATGAAGGAGCGACCGAATATAGGCGTGCTGTATACGATTCGATAGAGAAAACCTTCCTCTATTAGAAACCCACGTCGCATTTGGAAAAAGTTCAATACCGCTCGCACTAAAGGCCGTGACGCGTACCCAACCTTGCCATGCACCTGTTTTTCCGAATTTTCAGCCGCCAACAGGGAGACCCGTGAGGGGGCCTGTCCAAATTCACTACACATTTTCTAACTTACCTGTCATTGGTGATTACAACGCATATTACAGATCCGTGGAGCGCGCCCTCATTTTCCTGAAATTTCGTCTCAAAAATCGGCAAAAATGTGAAATTTCAAACTCTCTTTTCTCAGCTTCTTTTCATCTTCGCCACCAACTGTAAATATATTCATGTAGTACTCCTCGTCCTCTCACCTATTCTAGCCGGCCATCGTCTCAACTCTTACGGATCCCTAAAATCCCTGAGGCTAAAAATATCGATCGAAAGTCGAAAATTCCGTATGTTTGGAAAAAAAATGGCGGGATGAAGGATCGATCGAATATAAGCATGCTGTATACGGTTCGATAGAGAAAACCTTCCTCTATTAGAAACCCACGTCGCATTTGGAAAAAGTTCAATACCGCGCGCCACAGGCCGCGGCGCGTACCCAACCTTGCCATGCACCCCATTTTCCGACGCCAATATTGAGCATTCGTACTGCACCTCCTCCAAAACTCTACACATTTTCTGAGTTTGTTATTACTCAAGAGTGGGGGGGGGCTTCGCCCCCCCCCTTAACCCTCTCCCCTCTCAAAGTGAAGGCCCCCCCCGGCTCGGCCAAAAGTGAAGGTGGGGTGAGTACGATAGTCACCCTATTCCACCTATGATGATGACGTGGAGCGCTGGCAAACGTGGCAGCTTCTCGACCCCCGCGTGCGTGGGCGGACTTGTTTCCGACAGACTATATTTGCTGGCCGAAAAATTCGTCCAAAAAGCTCATCACTCAGGTGATCACCGTGTAAGAATGATCACCGTGTCAGGTTGGCGCTCGGCTTCAGTGGAGTATAGTAGTTAAAGTCATTGGAGAGCTCCTGAATTGATGATTTTCTCTAAGTGCTGAAATGAGGTCCATGGATGCGTTTGGGGTGATTATTCGTTTGTGTCAGCAGTGTTCAGTCTATTAGCTCACAGAGGGCGTCTGATCCGACTTTGTCCGCAACTACGACCTCATCATTGTTTCGGCCACTCAGACAATGGAGCGGGCTGACCGCGATACCATGAGATGCGGAACGGGCTGACCGCGGTCCTTTCTTGAAAGTTTGGCAGACCGCGGTACCGTCCGCGGTCATCTAAATTCGGCTCGTAGGACCCGCATGATGTACGATGCAACTTTTGTGAACATAGTGACAGTGAGAGGTGGGTTGTGTATGAAACGACCGTCTTTCTCTGACGATGGTGAAGAGATTAAGAAGTATCTCTCATTCATTTTTTGCTGAAGTAATGGAACCACTCCCCAATTTCCGGGGAGTGGAGGCCATTCTTCAGATATTTTTGGAGTGAAGCTCTCATAAAGAGAGTTTGGCATAGATATTATGCAATTTGTGAACAGCGACAAAAGAAAGAACTTTTAAGCACATAATGTGAAGAATATGAATGAATCTTGGCGATATTGGCCTTTCTATTCTTGAAACTCTTTGTACTGTGCAATTTCCAAAAATAATGCGGGAGGTTTTTTGTCTGATGTTGAATTTGATTGCTAAAATTTCATCCACAAATCATCAGTAACTATTACTGCCGTTATCAGCACGCCACGACATCATTTCGGTGGGCTCACCGCGGACCTTTCGCGGGTTGACCGCGTTCAGTTATTTGGCTGACCGCAGAGTTGGCTACGGTCCGCCAAATACAGTGCGTTTCATAAGTATAGTGGCACCCTAAAAAATGCTGGTACCCAGTTCATCACAGGTTCATGAGAAAAGTTACAAACGTCAATCGATTCGGCATGCCAGAAAACCTAGGACTGCGTTGTTTCATTAGTGATTATGGGAAATACGGGATAGATTTGGCACATCACCATTAAATGTGCCGTTTCATAAGTGTAGACGCAGTCTATGAGCAAATACAAATAAATCTTATCTTCGGGGGAAAAATGGGCTTAATATTTTGATAAGAACTAATAGGCGTCTGCAATGTAAACCTGTGTTTCAACTTGGATCACAACGTTTTGGAGCTAAGCTATGGCAGCTAAAAATTCACATGCTGTAGGCTAGTGAAATAGCAGGACCTCGTGGTAGAGGGGGGGGGTTCTTCGGGGTCCACCTGCAAATATGTATGAGATATAGAGTCCTACAGAATTTTGGTATGCAAAAGAAGACATCGCATCAAAGACGGCGTCGCATACCCTGCTTGAACTCGAAGCACATGATGTGCACTAATGGTCTCTGAGCCGTTGCGTCGGCTCCATCATGCAGTGCAGGGGTTAAAAAGGCATTTAACCACTGCACCACCATTGCACATTGTTGACTTCATCTCATACCTGGGGTTATCCAGTTCCAAAGATCTTCACAGCTTTGTTTTCTCAGGAGGAATGTGGTGATGTCGAAAAAACGAGTTGGTTGTTTTCGATCTTTTGAAAGCCCGTGCTATGTTTAAATGATTTTATAGGACGAGAATAGCTTTATTTGGACTGTTTTATATTGAACTAGACGGTGTACCCGGCTTCGCTCGGGTGTTCAACTTCTCCCGGCCATTTAAAGCTGATGCCAACACTTGTTGAACCAAAAAATCCTTGTTGAACCAAAAACTCCTTTGTTCATCAATGAGTGATCGGCTTAAGTGACCCCTCTTCACCCCTCCCCCTTCCCTCAGAAAATGGGGTGAAGTTGCTCGACTGCTAAATAAATCCTAAAATGCTTGCCTTATCCACGTTCAGCATTTCGGAAATTCCAGAAGGCACGTTTTCCCCGACCTGTATGCAAGAATGCCGAAAAATCAATAAAATCGATAAATCGATACTTCGCTCAAAATAGTTGCCTTATTCGTATTCAGCGCATTGAGATATGCCGGCAGACATGTCTTTAGCGCCCTGTGGGCAAGAATAGCGAAAAATCAATAAAGTCGATAAATCGATACTTCGCCCAAAATGGTTGCCTTACTCGTATTCAGCGCACTGAGATATGCCGGCCTACATGTTTTTACCACCCGACGGGCAAGAATAGAGAAAAATCAATAAAATCAATAAATCGATATTTTGGCGCAAAATGCTTATCATATTCGTGTTCAGCGTATTGAGGAACCTCAGTAGGCATGTTCTCGCCAGTTCCTAGGCAAAAACAGCGAAAAATCAATAAAATCGATACAATCGATAAACCTGTCGATAATCCCAGGTGCAAAGTAGCCTGTAACCTCCGCCGGCCCCCAAAGAACCTACATGCAAAATTTGGTCCCGATCGGTTCATCCTCCGCGATTTCTATTCGGAACACACACACACACAAACACACACACACAAACACACAAACAAACTTTCACTTTTATATATACAGATGCACGCTACTAGGGTGACATACAAGGAGAGCCAGACTCTCTCAAAACGAGCACCTTTGGAGGTAGGCGCTGCTAAATTTATAGATGTTTTCTCTCATAACGATATCCTCGATATTATCTCCATTTCTACATGATCGAATTCCTCAAATCGCGAGAGCACCTTTAGTGTTCACTTCTTACATTTTCTTGCAGCACACGGAAGGAAAAACTTTCCATCGAAAAACCGGCGTGACCTATACCAGTCGCTCAACAAATAAGCATTTTGAGAAACCCTAACTGACGGTACAATCTGCCTTTTGATACAAGCAACATCTAACATCACTGGAGCATCCTACCAGATGACATTCATGGCCGGAGCCGAACATCTTCCGGCACAGCAAACCTGAAAAATGCTATTGCCTGTATTAAGAGCCATTTTGATAGGCATTTGCTGGGCTATTGCCTGTATTAAGAGCCATTTTGATAGGCATTTGCTGGAAGGGATGGGTAAATCTATGCCAACTCATGTTTTCTGAGTTGCTTGGGAACTGCGGAGACCTGTCAGCTACTACAAATCTGCTGTTGCAAGGAAGTTCCCTCTGTGAAATCATCGGTTTCCGAAAGTGCGTCTATACAGTCTGTTCTCTGAAACGTGAACTGCCATCCTCGCCCCGATTGAACAAAGCGGCGCGTGTGCATTCAATCGGGGCGCGAAGAGAGGCTGATCGGCTGTTGCAGCTTCGCGCCCCAATTGAGCGTGCACGCGCCGCTTTGTTCAATCGGGGCGAGGATGGCAGTTCACGTTTCAGAGAACAGACTGTACTTATGAAACGGTCCCTATGAGGGGGAAGTGCTGGATCTACCTATTTTTTTCCATAACTTCGGGTGAAACGATGGAAACGAGGGTTTTTGGGCACGCTCATTCGATTGGCACTCGTGGTTTTCTCCAAAAAGTTAGGTGGAACCGTGTACCAATGCTTTCTGGGGTGCGTCTATACTTATGAAACGCACTGTATTGGTACCGCGGTCAGCCCGCTTCATTGTCTGAGTAACTGATATATTTTTTGCACTTTTTTGTTATGCATATGGTGTGATTCATTCCATTCTTATGTTTCCTTACTGCCATTCGCTAAAATATCCTTCCAGACGCATTCCAATTGAAGATTCGTAATTGCAGACAAGGTCGGATCAGGCGCCCTCTGTCAGCTAATACAGAACATTCATGTCAGAGTAAACATCGCGTTGGAATACGCGCGCGAGCTGATCCATTCCAATAGATCAAATTCTCAGTCGAAAGCTACGTGCGAGTGGTTTTTAGCGGTAGCCTTTCGATTGAAAAAAAAATTCGGATCAGCTCGCGCGCGTATACCATCCAACGCGATGTTTACTCCGAGGTGAATGCCCTGTAGAACATATGTATATCCCATTGAAGATTCATTTTTCATCGCCAGTTCTTCGGACGCTGAGCCATTTTATGAGGATTTTGTTATCCTTGAAAATTTTGAGGTTTGGCATTGCACAAAAATTAGGCGGAGGAATCTTTTATTGCTTGAACAGATGGAAATACTTGAGGGCCATGCTTGTCCATTTTCCCCAACGATCGACCTCTTCTTGCATGTCCATTCCTCCGTGGAGCCATGCAATATGGCTACTGAGCGGAGACATTTTGATGGCGAAAAATCGAGGAAAGTAGAAAGGTTCACTCTCAAAAAAGGCAAGAAAAGTGCAAAAATTTATTCTGAAACATTCTTATCAGAGAATTATATCGAATCAAAGGAAAAGAAGTTTAGAGAAGAAACTTTGATTCAACCTTAGCTGTGCATATTGTTCATGCTGCTCTCTTCTGTGCTGGTCTTCGCAAGTGTCATTTGTTACTGTTAATAGTAGCGCTAATGGAGCTTTTACGGAGGATGAGGCTTCCATTCAGCTGGCTTTTGCTTTCATATGTAAATTGCGGGAGAATGAAGAAACACTTATGGAGCTTTTACGTATCCAAGGATGGACACTTACTTATTTGGCTTTTGATTCCTTATGTATGTTGCGAGAGAAGAAAGAACCACTAAAGGACGAAAGGATGGGAAATTCATCAAATTGTGTGTTAATTTCTTATCTCAGTTGCGGGAGGACAGAGAAATTCATCTCAGTGTCACAATCACTTTAGCTGCTGTTGTTATTGAACCTGTATCAATAACCACGGATGTTCCATCGACGACTACCAGGAAGAAACTTAGCGATGCACGTCAGGTCAAACTGCCCACCATTGCTATGACAGAGGTATTATTTTTGTTGATTTTTTTTTCGTTTTCATACATACGTTAGGGTCCTGTGTTATTAAGTAAATCTATGCGTTAATTCATAATGACCATTCTTTTACTGTCATAACGGATTAATGAATCAGCGGAAACAAGGGCGTGTAGCCGTTAATATGGACTAATTCCTTCATTAGGTCCGTTTCATCACATTGTTTCGCAAAACGTTATGGGTTACTAGACGGTGTACCCGGCTTCGCTCGGGCGTTCAATTTCTCCCGGCCTTCTAAGCCGATGCCAACACTTGTTGAACCAAAAAATCTTTTCAAAATGTTCATCATTTGGTGATCGGCTCAAGTGACACTTCTTCATCCCGTCCTCTTCCTTCAAAAAATGGGGTGAAGTTGCTTGCTTGGTGAATAAATTCTTCTAGAATGCTTGGCTCATCCACGTTCAGCGTTTCGGAAAACACCAGAAGGCACGTTTTCACCGGTCCGTGTGCAAGAATGCCGAAAAATCAATAAAACAGATAAATCGATATTGGTGGAAAATGGTTGCCATATCTGTATTCAGCCTATTGAGGTACAACAGTAGGCATGTTTTTACCATCCCGTGGGCAAGAATGGCAAAGAATCAATAAAATCAATAAATCGATATTTCGCCCGAAATGATTGCCATATCTGTATTCAGCGTATTGAGGTACCCAAGTAGACATGTCTTTACCACCTCGTGGGCAAGAATAGCTCAAAATCAATAAAGTCAATAAATCGATAACTTGGCGCAAAATGGTTGTCATATTCGCGTTCAGCGTATTGAGGAACCCTAGTAGGCATGTTCTCGCCAGTCCCTGGGCAAAAATAGCGAAAAATCAATAAAATCGATATAATCGATAAACCTGTCGATAATCCCAGGTGCAATGTAGCCTATAACCTCCGCCGGCCCCTGTAGAGTCTACATGCAAAATTTGGTCCGAATCGGTTGATGCTGCGCGATTTCTATTCGGAACATACAAACGTACAAACATACATACATACAAACACACAAACATACAAACACACAAACATACAAACACACAAACTTTCACTTTTATATATACAGATTGCGGGCGAAAATTTAGCTTCCTTGTTCGGAAGTTCGAAGTAATAAATCGTCTCAAAGATTTGAACGTGAAAATCTTTGGATTATTCAAGAGTTTCAACAGCAGAAAATCTGAAAACATGTATCAGCCCTGCAATACTCCTAGCGTTTATTAGGTTGTAATATAAGTTTTCGCTGTTTTTGCATAGGCATTTTCAAAGGCTTCTAATAAGTGAATACTGACTAAATTTCGCGCACATCTAGGTACTGTTTCAAAGCGCATGATTCCTCGAACATTCCGGAATGTGGGACCAATTTCTGCGTCTTATTTCGAAAATGTAATTAACTTCGGAGTGAACCCTTCAAGAATGCAAATGCACGAATAATAATTTCACCACACTTTGCATGAGACTAATAACCGAATTTTTGTGGAGTAATCTTGAGGCCATTCTTATTCTCTCTGGTACTTTCGCTCCCCATTTTATTGTCGAGCGGTCTTAACTTGGTAACCCAAAAATTTTATTATGCCTATTTTCTCTCTGGAGTTGAAGTGAATTGGAGTGGGAATTCTCCCGCAGTGGCTGCAAGCATCAGCCGTTTGTGTACACTAATTGGTGGAATTTTGGGACAATTTCTAAGCGCTTTGTGGAAGTCACACCATTTTGTCACACCACGGAGGGCGCCTTAATTTCGTTGGTCGAACTCTTCGGAGGGGCGAAAAATCCGCAGAGGGATTTCCAATTGTGCATTATGTACCGTAAATCTAGCTCTAACCATATTATCAGACCACGAGAATGTCTACTGAGTGAGAACCGGTTCGCCAAAGTCAGTGACCTCTAGCGCTGCCCGACTCAGTTCTTTGCCTCGCAGTCCACGGATTTTTGAAGCAGGGGAGTCGAGCTCCTGTTGTAAAAACAGCAAGCGACTGTTGTGGTCCATACTTTGATTGGTATCTGTTGTTACATGATTTTCTACAAAAAATTTTTCGTCGAAAATTTCAAAACAGCGGAAACTTATGTTACAACCTAATAGAAATGGATGTTATGGCTGAAGTTCTCTTGTGTACATGAAAAAAAAAATGTTGAAGTGACCTAGGCCCGTGGGTTACTGGAAGAATGGGTGATCTCATAATCGTGGTATGATTACCCATGGGTAGTAGCTGGGTAGAGCCGTCACGTATGGGTTAGCATTTTGTTGGGTGTCAGGTAAAGGATTAGTTTGGGTACGTTAGCATGGATAATCTCAATGATGCATCCGAACCCTACTGGACTGATTTCAACTACCTGTAAATGTTATGAGAAAAGATCGAAATTGGCTGTTCAGAGGCCGACTGTTTCTTTCGCCGATCCACCTAGCGCTTCGCTCAAGAAAACTCCTCCTCTTTCGATATCACCTATCGGATACACATTGCAGTGAGTTTCAAGTCGTACCTGTTTGCATTTTTTTGGGAAAATTTTTGGTTGCAATGTATTTTAATCCTAATAATTACCTTTAATTCTATTGGTTCTTTAATCGCTTTTCCTCATTTACAGTCACATACCTCAGTCGGCTGATTTTCGCAAGAAAAAGAATGATGTGATATCTATGCGAGTTTACGTATCTCAGTTTGTTCGAATGGATACTCCTGAAGAGGATGAAAATAACTGTGAGTGCATTGCGCGCATTAGGAAACAGGTTTTGTCTCTGAAAGTTGTCTTTCTAGATGCTGGCATTCAATTCAACATACCAGGAGGAAGGGCAGCGACTGCAGAATACATTGTCGAGTTGATGGGTGCAGAATATGGTATCAGCAGTGCGATTGCGAAAGAAGCATTCTCGCTTTGGATGATTTCAGGCTTATTGGGTCAGTCTAGTCGGTTTCGTCGAAAGAAAATATGAGATGATTCACTTTGCGAGCTATAGATCCATTAAGCTCAGCGAACATGTGAAGAAAATTTTGAACGGAACTTGGGTATACAAGAAGTAAACATGGTAGGGGTTCCATCACATCAATTTTGGTATACATACTCAGACAGTAACACAGGGCGACCCGACGACGATTACCTGGTGACCCGACGCGTTATCCTCGGTCGCCCAATATTCGCCGTCGGCTCGCACTGTAGATACTGTCGGCTCACCCGCACTTCAAAGTTAGTAACGGATAACTAAAGTTAAAATCAACCTTACCTTCTCGTACATGCTCATGGCAGCTTAGAGACAAGGAGATTTTAACATTGGAATGTCCGCAAAGGAAATTGCAAGCTTTTTAATTCCCACCCAATGCTTTATCGCAGCCTTTCCAACCCCCAGGATTCGAATCTTTCTTCACACCGAATTCTGTCTTGTAAATCCGCTTTCTTATCCAATCGGCCATTCATGCCGACACACCTCTTTCTTCTGATCTCAATCATGTTCACGTCAGCACTCTGGCAAACATCGGGATCGTGGAGGTCTGCTTTGCGAGATGTGCCGGTCTGTTGTTGGAATCGATGTGTTACCGGTCCACCGCAGTCCAGTGTGGAGGCGTTACTAACGTGGCGAGAAATTCGAGAGCAATAGTCCATCTTCTTGGCAGTTCAAACTTTCAACACTTTGTACCTGCTCGTGAACTGTATGTGCAGTGGGGTCGGATTAGCTGACCATCCCACACCATAGGACCAGTTGAGGATGGGAACAGTGATGTGAAAAAATGTACGGATACGAAATACGAAATTTACGGGTAAGGGGGCAATCAGAGAACCGAGAAAAACATGATGCGGCACAGCGAGTGGGCACGAAGCACTGAAGGTTCCTACGGCTTCATTAATGGTCAATCTCATTCTTTTTTGATTTTTGGAGGTTCAAAAGCTCGGATCACAAGCATAATTTTTGTTCAAATTTCGCGAGCAACGGAGAATTTATTCGTTGGAGACTTCTCGTTCAGAGGAATTCGATTGGTTCTTCACCCTTAAAGCCACTTTATGAAATCCTACAGAAAACAGCTGCAAACAAGTTCTTTTGTTCTTAGTCGTCCGAATTTCCTACTAATCTGCCTACAAGAATGGAAGTGCTCAGAAATATTTGAAAACTCTTAATGTCAAGGAAGATACTATCACGCAGCTTTGCGTCGCATTGGTATGAATATCTCTTTTCCTAATGCGTCAATGAAGATGTTTTTATATGCCTTGGATTCCACAAGACTGAACCTCGGGTCGCTCGGTAACACTTTTTTGGTAGCACGGGTGGCTTGGTCCGGCCGATTTGGCCGTCGGGTCGCACGGTGTTGTTTCCTGAGTAGTCCCAGAGAGGCTGATAATTGATGCCATTTTAATTGCCCGTCAGATGACGGAAATCGGCTATGAAAACGAGTGTACACACTGAGGAAGCCGTACCAGTACCACTAGTCGTGCTTAAAGGGAACTGCAAGAGGCTAACCCCGGGGATCGAAACGAAACACCCATTTTTGGTAACATTGTCTAAGGCTATGTTAATGTAGGTACATCATTTTTGCCCAGTGGTCCTGATGCGCGCAGGAGAGCGCGCCAAAGACTTTTCGGCGTCATTCATCTCCCACACGCCCTAGATCTTTGAAAAGGTCTTCTGGACTGAAAGTTTGCATACGGGGGTTATTTGAGGTGCTGAATACGAATATCATATCCATTTTGTACCGTAACGCTATTTTTGTAGGGTTACGGCAAGTGCACCACCCCATACTACCGTACACCTACCGCAACCCTACAAAAATAGCCTTATGGTACAAAATGGATATGATATTCGTATTCATCACGTCAAATAACCCCCATATGCATATTTCAGTCGAATTTTTTTTTGAAGAGTTTGGGTTCATGATGGTTGAATAATACCAATTTTCTAGTGCGCTGTCAATGGAGTCCTGGCTTGGATTCATGGAACTTTGGCTACGCAATCCAGCAGTGGTTGGCGTGATTAGCTGTCCCATGGATCATCGAACGACGCATTTTTGAATAACCTGGTCCCGCCTGGTTACGCGACCATGAGTCCTTGCTCCAATCATGGCAGCCGCGATGAGGTGGCCGAGTGAGTAACGAATCGGACGAAGTTCCTGCAGTAGTTCTTGTAATGGCGCAAATATCTGATGTGTTTTAGTCATTAGAAATACTCTAAACAAGTTTAAAAGCCTCAAATTCAAAAATGCGAATTGGATTCCGCGGACGGGATCCAAACCCTCGACCCTCTGGCTGACAATCCGACACGCTACCCACTCGGCCACTCCGCCACGACTGGTATGCCTGTGGCAGTTGCTCATGATCGCATACCCAGCGGAGCAGGGTCGTTCAGAATTGTGTCTCCAAACACTCTACAGTCCATGAGACAGCTAATTACAGTAATCTCAGTAAGTTTGAGCCGTCAACGTTGCATAAATCGCCTGTAAAATGGACCCCTATGGCAGCGAAGAAGAAAAACCTTGGACGCGCTCTCCTGGGCGCATCCTGACCATTGGGCAAAAATAACATGTATGCATTATAATCACCTTAGACAAGGCTTCTGAAAATGGGTGGCTCGCTGGGATCCTCGGGGTTAGCCTCTTGCACTTCCCTTGTAGTAGATGCGATCGCCAGTAAGTGACAGCCCATGCGTTGCGTCGTTGTTGGAAGCTTCGTCAGAGTCTTGCGCTGCGTGCGTCTCCAGTTGCGTCCACCTCATAGGTTCCGCGCGCGGCAGTGTGACGAAACCTGAAAATGGGCAAATGGATGCAAAAAGAAAACTTCAGGGAAAAGGGTATAAAGTGAGGGATAATTGCTACATGGGTAAATTTTTCAAAAGTTTTTGCAGTGATCGTCAAGGAAGCTGAACTAACGAGAAAACGCGTTCTAAGGGTAGGGAGGCTGCAGAGCATTTTGAATAACAACGTCGACAATTGAATTTGGAACGTATCAGAGTCCGCTATAGAAAAGCGTGCAAAAGGGGTCAACATTAGGCCCATCCAAGATTATTGTGACACCTGATGTGTTAATAAAGCAACTCGTGAGAACTAGCTCTATGTGGCGGACAACAAGCAAAACTAGAAGTGCTACACCCAATTATTAGAAACGTGCACTTCGGACCTTCTTAAAGTGGAGATTTTTGCCTAAGTTCATGTAAAAAGATAGACGGATTGCGCAAACGATTTCATATAGTCGCGGTCGCAGGACCTACTCGATCCTCTCATTTGGAGCACGATCTCTTCGCATCTCTCGTTTAGGTCGCACCGCTTTCCTGTAGTCACGAATCCGCGGTAGATGGAGCGGAGATTCTACACCACATTTCTTGAACATACGGTCAACTTAGTTTTACATATAGAGAACTCCAAACGGACGCAGTCAAGAGTCAGGACCGCGGCGCGGCTCTCTTGGGTAGAGTCATGGGAGCTCAGCATAGTGTGCGCCTGCGTCTCTGCCCATGAGAGCCGCGCCGCGGTCTCGACTCTTGTCTACGTACGTTTGTAGTTTCCTATAGGTGCAGATGGAATCAATTCAGGTGTCTTTGTAATATATTAGACCGAGTCTGTCCCAGACCCGTGTGTGCTGTCTCTGTCACTTCTATAAAAAAACGAGCAAACTAACCTTCTTATGCCACGCGGGACTTTCTACAGAACAGCACAAAGTTAGCAACGAATGACCGACACGACTGGGATGTTAACCCGCAGCGAAAGACCTCAAACTTGGGTAATTAAACCTTTATTAAAACATTTAAACACGAACAATACGAATCGACAACGATATAAACAAACAAGTAGAAAGTACAAAGATACATTAGTGCATGACCACAAAACAGCAGTGAATAGTTTCTTCATCTGAAGGAGAGCGTGATCCAAAAAAGGTAGGTGAAGTCCAAACGAGTGTCGTGGCCTCGGCGATTGTGGAGTTTAAATACTTTAGATTCGCGCGCGGTTCTCTTTGGCGCGTTGATTTGAATTTGATTTTATTGATGGTTTTTGATCTGCGCGCGGCGCCTAAGGTGCTGATGGTCAAGTCAGCACACTGGGGCCCCGGGAAGGTGGAGATGTGTGTGTCGAGTGAGAGCGTGTGATCAGAGTAATTTGTTTTGTCTATGTATCGTGTGGATTGTCGAAGTTATAGCGAAAAGTATAGAAACCTAAGCCCGTGGAGTTGCTGAGAAGTATTCCCAACTTGCGATTACTTCTCGGCAACGCCTCTTCTCCTCCGGCAGGAGGCAGAGTGCTGTGTGGTGGTCTTCACTGTTACAGTACTTGCAATGCGTTTGTTGCGGACACGGTGAAGGACATAGCTTAAGACATTTCTTACATAAAGCCGCATTCTCTACAATCTGAATGCGGTCTTCTACCTTCAAAACTCTGAAACACGAATCTGATGTGTGCTCACCTACAGAACAGCAAAATGAACACCCTAAGTTTGCGTCTTCACGCCTAAACAACAGCGTTTTCCTTCGAGTGAATATCCGATCATTAATCGCTTCCAACTCCTTTAGCCTGCGCCTTGCATTCGCAACGTTAAAAGGCTCAGATCCAACTGTTTCCGATGTGGTTGGTGTCTGCTCGTGGTATGTCCACTCCGTGATGCCATCTTGCTGCGGTTGCGCGGCTATGTCCTTGACCTGGACTAACGTCCTCAACTGTGCTTGAAAGAGCTTTTCTGCGTCCTCCTGCTGCTGACGGGCTATGCGGGCAAGTGTGGCTTGTGTGGAGTTCATGAAAGCATTCAGCTGCTCTTGGACTTGGTCGAGCCTGCTGTTCACGGTCGTGTAATCGCAACTGGATTGGCGTGCCTCCAAGAGATGCTCCATGTGTGTAAGTTTATCCAGAAGCGCGCTGTCTGGTCCAATGTCCACGTAGTAGTCGACCTTCAGCTTCTGAGTCTCGGCAAGAAGTTGATCGATGTGTTCGATCTCGCGTTGGAGGATCTCTGTGTTCACGGCATGACTATTCGGTCTCTGTGCCGACCTCTCCTTTTCCTCGAACTTGGTTCTGCGAGACTGCTTTGCTGCGCCGGCTTCGATCAAAAGACGGTAAATCTCCCACAGTATATGGCCGAAATGAAGATCTGCGAGCATCCTCTGCTTGGTGACGTTCAACGAGACGACCGTTTCCGAGATGGTTTCGTGAATGCGCTTGAGTTGAGAGTCGTGGGGATTGTTGGCTAGCCACTGTCGCACGCTGTTGTAATTGTCTTCCGCTGACTGCACGTGGGCAATGTTCTCTGTGATATCATCGTAGATGCGCTCTAGATGACGTTGAAGTTCGCGTTCTTCAAACAATGCTTTTACGGCGCCGTTTAGCGACTGAAGAAACTGCGTTGCGGCCTCGGATGTGTGCATCCTAGAATGACAAACTTGTTTTTCTTCTAGTTGAGAACAAATAACTGTGTAGATCTCATACTCGTTGTCGTTATAGGGACAATAGCCTTGGCTGGGTCTTCTGCGAAAGTTATACCGTAAATTTTCAGGTGCCCCTGACTTAGTACGAGATCTGGTTGGTGAACTTTCGAGCGTATTTCCTACTACTGGGAGGTAATCAGGTGTGTGTAGCTCGTTTCCCCTAGACGCTTCGCTGTCATCTTTCCTAGCGAGGGGTCGTACTTCCGAACTACTCTGCGGAGAGTGGTTTGGTGGTCCTGGATACGCTGGATTTGGAAGAGCTATGTCTTGGCTCCCATCAGATATTTCAAGAGGAACAAGTATGTTAACTGGCCTTTTCAGAACAGTTTTGTTCGCTAGCGTGACTTCTACGTGTCGTATTGCACCCTCTCGCGCCTGTGGGATTGCCGTGATACGTCCTAGTTTCCACTTATTTCTTGGTTGGAGGGGTTCTTGTAGTAGAATTATCTGTCCCAGCTTGGGAATAAGAGGAGTACTACGACCTTGATTCAGGTATTTTTGGTGCTGTTCGCGCAGGGAAGTGAGGTAGCTATCGTTCCATGCTTTCCAGAACTTATTGACGATTTCACATGATTTTTTCAGTGCTGATACCGCTTCAGAACGCGTCCTTATTTGCGCCGTTTCTGCGGGAGTGTTATAGTCTGGATCTTGAGTATCGACTCTTTCGGTAGCGATTTCGTGAGTTAGCGTGAGGTGGTTTTGCAGAAAATCTATTGGTCTCAGCGGAACGATGTCGCGAAGGTCATCTTCTTGATATGTTAGGGGCCTGGAATTCAAACAACCCTCGACTTCGGTCAGAATCGTTGAAAGAGTATCTTCGTCGACAGATTTTTTCCCTAAGGCTTTTTGCATCGAGCGCTTGATATCTTTTATCAGTCTTTCGTAAAATCCCCCTTGCCATGGGGCGTAAGGGGTGATCGTGTGCCAGTGTATGTGCGTCTTCGCCATGAACGATTCTATTTCTTCATCTGGCTCAGTTGGGGTTTCATTGATTATGTGTCCTGCCAGAATGAATGTGGGGGCGTTATCGCTTGTTATTGACTTTGGAACGCCTCTTCGAGCAATGAATCTGCGTATGGCATTCAGAAATGAGCCTACTGACGCGTCTTTCATCAGCTCGAGGTGTATCATTCTTGTCGTCATACATGTGAATATGCATCCGTAGGTTTTTCTTTGGGGTTCCCCTGCGCATTTTGTTTTCAGCGGTCCGAACAAGTCAAGGCCGATGTGACAAAACGGCCTAGCTTGAACGACTCGAGTATGGGGTAGATCTGCCATGGGTGGATATCGAAACGGTAGATTGTTGAAGCGTTGGCATGGCACACATTTTCTGAGCATCGTCTTCACTTGTTGCCTCAATTTTGGTATCCAGAATTTTCTGCGCACCTCAGCCATTGTGTGGGACGTTGACCTGTGAAGTTGCCCATGTGCTTGTAAAATGATCAGCTGTGCGAGATGGGAATTGGGAGCTATGAAGACTGGGTTTTTTGCACCAAATGGCAAGAAGCTTTTCCCGAGTCTTCCCCAACATCTCCATATGCCATCCTCGTCCTGTTTCAGATTTAATTTCCTGTATGTGGCTGATGCGATGGTTTCTTTATGTTGGGATTGGTGTAGTAGCGTGATAGCATGCTGAGCGTTTCGCATATCCGTCGCTGTGATCGCTCCCTCTGTGGGTTCTCCGAATTTTGCTACTTTCTTCGAGATTTTCTGCTTCGTTTCCGGAGGCAAATTTCGTGAAGTTTTGTGTATGAACTTCAGTGCCCAGGCCATTCTTCGCTTTGCGGACGTTAGTGAGCCACATTTTTCTAGCGGAGGTGTGGTCGCGCTTACGAGGGCTACCTGAAGTGATTCCGCGGTTTCGTTACTCAGAGGAAAGATTTTTGTTTCTAATGGCCACTTGTTTTCCTCACGTTGAATGAATTCAGGGCCTTCCCACCAAAAGTGGTTCTTGAATTCTTCTAAAGAGAGGCCTCTGGTGGCGCAATCTGCTGGGTTTTCCCTTGTATTGACGTAACCAAGTTTGACTTTGAGTCCATGATTACTCAATTCTTTTGCGATGTTGTAGACTTCTTTTACTCGATTCGAAACAAGCACGCCTTTTTCTTTCGCTGTTTCTTTATTTTTCACCCAGTTCAGAGTGATTTCCGAATCTGTGAATAGGTAAATGTTGCTGATTGTGACGATCTTTTTGAGCTCCGTATACGTTGTTCGGGCAAGTCTTGCCCCGATCGTCAACGCGTTCATCTCCAATTTTGGGATGGTGTGCGCTCCTTTGATTGAAGGTAGTTTTGTTTTCGCGATCAGCAACTGTTGGACTCCGTTGTTTCCAATGTATACGCAAGCAGCTGTGGCCATTGTGCTTGCATCCGTGAATATGAAAAGGTTTTGTTCCGAGTATTTCTTTACTAACTTCCTTGGTAACTCTTTCTGGAAGCCTGCGATGGAGTCACGGAGTTTTTTCCACTGTTCGGCGTCTTCTTCACGTAGCGGCTGGTCCCAGTTGTAGCCTTTCTTCCATAGGCTTTGGAAGAACACTTTATTCCTGATGGTGAGCGGTGTCAGCCAGCCCAGTGGATCGAAAATTGATGCATTTATGTGTAGAACGTTCCGTTTGGTAATCTTTTTCACTGAACGTATTGTGCACTTGATACTGAGTGTATCTGTATTTGCCTTCCATCCAATACCTAGAACCTTGACTTGGAGAGAGCTTGAGCGGTCCTTTTCGTCAAAATGGTTCCTGACGGTCTCATCACTAGATGTAAATTCCCGCATGTTCATCTTCAATGAATTGAATATCTCCTTCGTTTCTTTGTACTGCTTCATCGCTTCTTCTCTTGATTCAGCCGTCATCACAAGATTATCAACATAGAGATTATCCTTGAGTTGCTCTGCAATTATGCTGTTGAATGGCGGTGACTCAAGGTGGAAGTGTATTGTAGCTGCGAGCAGGAATGGTGACGAATTCAACCCGAAAGTGACTCTTGTGAAGCGGTATAAAACTAGGTTGTTTTCATTTGGAGGTTGAGTTAAGTCACGGACCCACAGGAATCTTGTGGCGTCTCTATCGTCCTCGTGTAAGCGGACTTGAAGGAAGGCCTTTTCGATGTCGGCAGTAGTCGCTATAGTACCGATGCGGAATCTCATCAGTACTCCGCAAATGTTCGGTAGCATGAGAGGTCCTTGATGAAGGACATCATTGAGAGCTGGTCGACCCTTTTGGTGCGCCGATGCATCGAAAACAATGCGTTTCGGAGTGGTTTTCTTCTCCGGAGTGTATACTACGTGGTAGGAGAGATAGTGGATCGTTTTCCCCTTGGTGGAGAGTCTGTCGGTTCGTGGTATCTCCTCGATAATACCTTGCTGAAGTTGCTCGCGGAACGTGTTTCCTATTTCTGCCAATTGCTCAGGTGGATATTGCTTCAACAAACTGCGGAGACGTGCTATCGCCATTTCTTTATTTTCTGGGAGTGTGTTGAAGTTCTCTTTCCAAGGCAACCTTACGTAGTAACCGTCGGATTTCTTGACAACGGTTTCCTTGAAGTGTCTGAGAACTTTTTCGTCGAGCATTCTCTTCTCATCCTTCTCGGGTCCTGTGTATTCGTTCGTCCCCGAGGATTCGATAGACCAGTACCGGTCCCATGTGTCGGTATCGTTTTGAGTGAGCATCGTCTGTTGTGGTGCTGGAGTTTGGGCTTCTACATTTGATATTCGTCCAGACACCATACAACCAAATTTGGTAGTGATGAGGTGTAGTCCGGATGGAAGCTTGCAATTCTTTCCCTCTACTAGCTCCCAAAGGTGATCACAACCAATCAGTAGTTGTGGGGATTCATTATCTGCACCGTTTGCTAAGACTAGGTGATTTTGATTCACATAGTCCCAGTCTTCTTTGGTGAGATGTGTTTTTGAAGTTGTGCTTGTGATTATGGTCGAGTCGAACACTTCGTAGTTGTGAGTTCCTCCTTCTTTGTCGAGGAGTGTCACCTTCACTATCCTGTGTTCTTTGTCCAGAGCAGTGTTTGAGCCAAACGTTTTTAGTCGAAGCTTTGCTGTTCCCGTGATTGGTAGGTTCAGATCATTGACCAATTTTTCGTCAATGAACGACAACTCTGATCCAGTGTCCATCAGAACTTTCACCTGCTTTGGACCTCCTGGACTTTGAATAGTTGCTGTACCCGTGAGTAGTAATGTTTTTGGTGAGTGATTTGTATTTGCTATATGGTTAACATTACTATCCAGGGTCTCTGGTTGTTGCTCCTCCTCCGAGGTTACGATGTTTTGGGATGCCTGTCGAGGTGTGTTTTGCCACGTGCCTCTGAACCTGGCTTGTCCCGTGGTTGGTTGAAGTCTGGGTTGCGGTTGGGTATGTGTTTGTTGCGGCCTTGACTGTTCCCGCGGAACAAAGGCTCTGGACTGGGTTTGCTGAGTGGATGGGATCGTGCCTGCTTGGCTGCTTCGACATGGGTAGGAGGAATGGTGTTTTTGATTACATCTGCGGCATCCCTCGCTCCTACAGTCGGTCACTCTGTGGTTGGCTCTGCCACAGTTGATACACAACTGATTCCTAGCGAGGAATGCTTTCCTCTCAGACTCTGGTACTTTCCTGCATTCTGCTGAACGATGTGACGTTCCTTTGCAGTAGATGCATTGGGATGTCGGACGCCCTGTACTCATCTTTGATTGAGATGGTGGTGGTGGTGGTATTTGTGGCTTCTGGTTTAGTGCTTCTTGGGCTCGTTCCACTTTGTTCCTGACTTCCAGTATCTCGGACAAGTGAGTGTAGAGCTTTGACCACGTCCATTCGGACATGTCAGTGAGGGACTCGCGCTTTTCCAGCGCTTTTGTTTGAGTATGGGAGTCGAATTTTCGCAACACTGAGTTGAGAAATAGCTTTGTGTTTGTGTTCTCACCTTTGCTGGATAACTGCTGCACTATCGCAGCTATGTGGTCCAACAAGGCAATTTGTTGTCTCGTTGAGGGCCCGCTGGCTTTGCACCTTTCAAACTCTGCTAGCAGCTCTTCTACTATCGAGCTGTCGCGACCGTACTTTTGTTTGAGTGCATTTACTACAATGTTGTAGTTCTCCTCAATGATTTGGTATCTCCCTGCTACTTGCCTGGCTTCGCCAGTCAATGCCTGCAGTAAGTAGTTGTACTTCATCATTGAGGAGATGGGCTGCTCATCGATATTCGTCTTGAAAAGTGCCCAGAACATGTCCCATTCTTGGCGCTTTCCAGAGAACTTGGGCAGAGTTAGGCGGGGTAGGACAGTCTGCATGAAAGTGGAAGATGTGGACACAGGGGTTGCTTCTCCTGATGGACGATCACGCATGCGCCGTTCATCCTCTCGTTCTCTTTCTCTCTGCTGCTGGATTGATACGAGGCATTCAATTCGCATGTTGATCTCTGCTACCTTTTCTCGCAGCCTTTCCTGGACTGTTTTTGCTTTTGTCTCTAGATCCCATGCTGCTTCTAGGTACTCATCATGCGAAGCTTGCTCGCTTTGCTGTTGTTCCATTGTAAGCGCTTCGAACGTCTGGTCGAACGCTTCAGCTAGTGAGTGCAGAGTGGTGAGTTCTTCAGTGAGGGTGTTTAGGCGCTCGGTGAAGAGTACCCTTTTTAGTTTTAGATGGTCAATTGTTTCGTTTCCATTTTGGAGTGTGGGTATCTCCCAAGCTAGGAGTGGCTCTGTGTCTCTGACCCGTTCTTCTAACACCTTCCCCATTTTAGTGAGTCTTCCTTTTAGTGCTTTTAGTGTTGGGGCCATTTTGATGACAACAAGTGTGAGTTGTACACGGTTTGAGGTCTACTAGGGTTAGAGGCTTACTGGATCCAAACACACAATTACCTACGTTGATCCCTTTGCTGTGCAATCGATGTGCGCGTACTTGACTTGGGTTCAGCCGGGTGTGGGACTAAATGGACACAATGGTGTTGTAGTATTAGTGCGCTGGCAAGTGTATGCTACCTTATTGTGTTGGCGTGGGTGATGTGTTGTTGTGTTGATTTTTTGTTGAAGTTAACAACAACTGCAACAAAAACGTAAAAAAGAAAAAAATGTAAAAGGAAGGTAACAATTCAACGGAAAAAGGAAGTGTGTAAAAAGGGAGTGTGTATGTCTGTAAAACGAGAACACTTTGGTAGCTTCCGTACCTTGTACCTTTTTGTGCTTTACTCGACTCCAAACGAGATGCTTCGACGTGCCGTTTGTGCGCGGATAAATTTGTGCTTCCAACAACCGACTGTTTTGTGTAGAGTAACGATGAATGTTGATCACACCTTCAAAAGGGAAAATGGATCGATGTAGGTAGTGTGTACCCTTGTGTAAAAAAGTCGATAGCTATAGTGTATCGATTAGCTTTGTCTGTATCCAAAAGTCGGCCCAGTTAAAAATTGGCCGATGCACCAGTTTTGTGCTGTCTCTGTCACTTCTATAAAAACGAGCAAACTAACCTTCTTATGCCACGCGGGACTTTCTACAGAGCAGCACAAAGATAGCAACGAATGATCGACACGACTGGGATGTTAACCCGCAGCGAAAGACCTCAAACTTGGGTAATTAAACCTTTATTAAAACATTTAAACACGAACAATACGAATCGACAACGATATAAACAAACAAGTAGAAAGTACAAAGATACATTAGTGCATGACCACAAAACAGCAGTGAATAGTTTCTTCATCTGAAGGAGAGTGTGATCCAAAAAAGGTAGGTGAAGTCCAAACGAGTGTCGTGGCCTCGGCGATTGTGGAGTTTAAATACTTTAGATTCGCGCGCGGTTCTCTTTGGCGCGTTGATTTGAATTTGATTTTATTGATGGTTTTTGATCTGCGCGCGGCGCCTAAGGTGCTGATGGTCAAGTCAGCACACCGTGTGCCACGTTACCTCCGGGATAGGTGAACTCTAGAAAAAAAGAACCTGCGTAAACGTTCTGTTCCTATTTTGTGAGCACAAAATAGAGTTCATGGAGGGCACCATTTGTTCCCCTGACCGTTAATTTCTAATTGCCCGTACTATTCAACGCTCTAGAAGGAATGCAGTAAACATTCCGTTCAACTTTGCTACACACACATATACCATGGGCGTGTCAAATTTCGCAATTGAGCCTGTGGCGGCGGGCAATGGAGGTGGGGCGAGGCGAGCCGATCAATGACAACGTGACCTGTCACCCCTCGCGTGGCGATGGGGGGGGGGGGTCTGCGCTTTATATAGAGTAAGATTTACGGAATCGGATAGTGAGATTCAAGGGTTTGACGGGCTTTCATGATGTGTATGGCGGCATTGGTGTGCCGGGTCCGAATTAAATGTTAGCTATGACTGCGACATAGGATGTATGGATGATCTGTTGGCAACTCAGAACTGGTTCTTTTTTTGCTGGGTGAAAATCGCTGTGAGAGACGAACGCAGTGAGCTCATATTTCGGCTTTTGGCAGGGCTATCGGCATCCGATTTTCGATGCACGGCATCGGCCACTTACGGTAACGTGGTGGAGGTTTGAGACCCTGGATTCAAACTGGACCTTTGCATTTGGACACAGTTGAGGAATTAAAAAATTAGAATGGGGCCTTCATTGTTTGCGCGGGTTGTGATCATGGATGCTCAGGGTCGGAAGTTAACATCATAGCAAATACAGTTTATCACTAGCGGGCGCGAGCATACGCACAGAAGAAACCAAAGTATCCCAACCTGTTAAATTACTCCTTACGACTTTGTAGAGGTGCAACTAAAACCGCATCACAAGCCATACGAGATGCGACGTGGTTGGGCGGAAGTTTTGGCGAAATTTGCGGAATCGGAACCAGAAAGTAAGAAGAAAGAGGATGAGCCTGTGCTTTACTTTCGCCGGAACGTGCAACTTTCCGAGACAAGGGAACAACAAGTAAAGCTTGTTTTTTTCAATGTTGCTGTTCTTATTCTAATTTAGCCTTTTATCAGATTGTAACGTTTTGTTCGCGGGCGTTGGAAATGTTGCTTATCGACGCACGTTCATCTCTCTTCCTGGATCGATGTCCTATGACAGTCGAACGATCTGCTGAACTGGCCGGACTCGGATTTGCCATGGATGACGGTGGATTTGATCCTAAAATGCATACTGTGGATTGGCTCAGGACGCATTTGGAGGACCAGCTACCTACTCGTATGGCCGATGTCATCCGTGGACCCATGTTGTTAGGAAAAGCGCTAAGTGGTTTCAAGTAAGTGTGTTAGATTCAAGTCGACAACGGTGTATCAGGTTGGCGAGGAAATGTTGCCCGAAATTTCCATCTCTCTCGTTTTTATCATAGTATTACCCAACAATTTATTCATTCGGCGTTATAGCTGTAATGCTTAGCAGTGGCTATGTACAAATTATGTCGTCATTACTGGGCGAGTTACTTATTTCCTTTCCCCGAAAGAACGAACTCTAGGATGCGATTCGTGAATGCATAACCGAGCAAAACCAGGTTTGAAAACCAACTTTTACGTCCTGCGTCTCTAGCATCATTCAGTCCATAGGATCACCAATTACGCTAACCGTCTAGTCTGCGGACTTGACGATTTTTAAATTCTAAGCCTGTTGGTCGAAGAACTCTACAATCCCAATTTAGCATCATTAATTCTGAAAAAAATGTTTACTTTCCAGGGTCTAGTACTGGTCACCATTTATATTCTGTCGTTATTTATAGTATTTCCAGACTTCAACAATATTTTTATTTAAGCGATCTCGAAAGTCGTGTAGTTGAGTCGTGGAAGAAGGGAAGCGCAATCTTGAAAGCCAATGGTGTCGATGAAGTCCGTAGGCATTATCTAACAAAGCTTCGCGAGTCTACACCTTGCTATGGGTTAGTATTGATTTACATTATTACTTGATTGTTTCTGCCAATGCGAAAAAACGTAAGAAATGTGCGGTAGCGCTGCGATTTCTGGGCGAACTCCATTAGCACGTAGCAGCAGCAAAGCTCCTTCGGGGATGCGTTTTTTTAGGTTTGAAAAGGGCAAAAGGCCCACATTTTTTAAATCAGATTGCATGAATTCTATATTTCAGCTGCTTCAGCGATGTACGGGTCTGCAGTCTAGAACCTTCCAAAATTTTCAGTCTTGCAGCCTAATTTACCAGTATCTTCTATTATAGCATCGCACATCATGATGAACTGGCTGTTTTAATAGCGGTTCATTAGTCTGTTCCATAAAATGTGTTGTTCTTGTCAAAACAATGTTGCTCTCACCCCACTTTTCTCCATAATTAACAATGGATGGGGTCTCGTCATATTTTGACTTCCAGGAGTCTATAGGCGAACGACATGAAAAAAGATGGACTTGATAGTAGAAAAACATACATATGGGAAAAGTATGACGTCTCTCTGCATACAGTTGCAGGATTTAGAAGAAGTTACACAAATAAATGGAGAGTAATGCAGAAGATGCAGATGGAAAACGCCACCCATCCCATCTACCCGCAAGACCACTAAAGAACAGTGTGTACTAGGAGAAAATTGCACTGGAGAAAAATACTTTATTACTTTATTGCGCTGCTGTAGCTGGGGTGCATTTGTATATACACTCGAAGCTCGTTCCACGCAGTATATTGGATCGCAGTCTGCTGGCTATCTGCTTCACCTCAGCAGCGGCACTCGTACTTTTGCTTCCCGACCGGATCTAACAGGGCAGCATGTATTGTTTCATGACAGCTAGAGTTCCTCATACTGCTTGCTGTACTATCGCTACAAGTGTGGATTTCTTTTCGGGTTTTAGAGGGAGAAGTTATGTATAGTCGGGTGGCATAGGGAGTGTCTATGACCGTCTGTATCCGCAATTATAGCTGCCACACGGTGTCGCCCGGCTAGGGGGATCTTCGATCTGTGGGACGATGCCGCTGGATGCATTTGATAGGAAGTTTTGCTGTTCATCAAAGTGGTAGGAGTCGCACGATGTTTGAGCATATTAGAACTTAGAGGATTGTGTAAAAATTGGATTGAGTAAGTCTATCAGCTGGATGGTATCACAAAGCAGCCGTAACTGCAGAGGAAGTCGCAGACGCAGTCTCTAAGCTACCCAACTGTACATGCGCATAATCAGTTCTATTGTTCAGAGCCGCATTCTTCCGAGGCCTCATTGAACGACCAGGGATCAGCCCGCTCAACATTAAGAAGGTATTCAATTACCTGCTCAGCGGAGCTCCGGACACAGAGGTACGAATTGGTACAATTCGTACTTTGCTACACGACCTGCGATCGAAACATTCTCACTATCTACAGCTGCTTTAGGTCCTCGTCGGCGTCAATAGTGAATTCATCACAATTATCGATGCGAGCAAGCACGACCTTCTACTGGTTCAAAAAATACGCGATTGTACTTGGAGGAAATTGATATAGTTCGTTTTTTTTTCTTCCCTGTTTTCATTTCTTTATTCGGTTTTGTGCACAAATTGGCGACATATTATCACATGTTTCCAGTTCTTCGGAAGAAATTAGGAAAGGTCACCAACATCTGCTTTTCCTTTCGTTCCCGGATGAGGAGTACATCAAGTCTCGCAATGAGTTCATCACAGGAAAGGCTGAACAACTAGCTTCTATGAAGATGAACATCCTACATGTAATGATCTCTTCATTTTCGCAGTGGTTGGACTGCAACGTCAAATTTTAACGAAGCTTTGTTTTTAGATTTTTTCTAGTCAAACCATGCTCCTGAATGCAATGATGAACTCTGTGAAGTCGGCCATCAAAGAAGAGGATGATCTTGTTGCAGAGGAGGTAAGCAGAGATTGTATATTATATTGTTTCAAAGTGGGTGTAGAATTTTTTGAGCAACAAATTTTGGTTTGGTGACATGCAGGAAAATTTCCTTCAACTTCGCTGTTTGCTTCATAGGTTGTCCATAGTAATCCGAATACCCCAAGGCACTGGAATTCTATGGTTCTTACAGTGGACGTAGCTTCAATCCCTTTCAAGTTGTATCCATTTGCTCCGTAACACAACACAAGCCAACCCTTATGTAGACCGAGTTGGTCGGGCAAGTTGGATGGAGGTTGGGGCGGGGTCCGGGATTTAGGTGCGACCGTAATTGGAAGTATTAATTAAAGGTATTAATCCACGTAAATGTGGTTCCGCCGTGGAATGGGAGTGTTTAGATAGCGTTGCAGTTAAACCCGAGAAGTGGGTTTGGACCTACTCCGCATCAGTGGTTATGTTTGTGTAGGGCTCGTTTTGTGCCCTTTTCGCCTTTCCACCCATATCATAAATATTTTTTTATCATTTGGTAGCTCGGTTCTATATAGCCTGCTTTCTGCGTTTGCCTTCCTTTCTCCTTACTATATTCTCAGCATGTCTTTTACACCACATCGGGAATTGCAGCAAAAGTTATCGTCAGTCGTTGGTGTATCAGTGTTCGGAATCATTTTTATTGACAGTTGACCTCAGAGATTATGGACTGTATAATCGAACACCATTGATGCTAATAACCATATTGTTTTCACAGGTCTTACTTCCATTCTGAACTTCATATGCATATCATTTCTAGACTGTGACTGACAGTGCAACGGCTTCAACTGGTTACCCCGTCCCGGGCCGAGCAACAGTAGCGCGAACACCGTCGCTCTCGAAATGTCACCGTATGTGCCTAGCCAGCTTTGAAGATGGCAAGTTTATAAAAGCGAAAGGCACATACAAAAAAGTAGATTGGGAAACTGTTCAACGTGGTATCGAGGTGGTTTTGTGATCCGAATTGCATTTTGTGCCTTTATCTTCCAGAAAAGAAGAGGGTATTTGAACATATTTCATACTAGAGGTTCGCTTACACTTCTGTGTTTAGTTGTTTACGAATCACTGTATAGTTTCTGTAGCATTTCGTGACAATTTCTCTTTGTTGAGAGGACGCGCACTTGAACGGCACGCACTTTGGTATTTGTTTATTATATTAGGCTGTAACGTAAATCTCCCTGTTTTTCAAAAGCAATCGCTAAGGCGTCAGACTTGTTGACCACTCGAAACGTTACCATAATAATAGTGATGTATAGTGCCTCCACATTTTTCGCGCATCGCTATCAACCACAGCCGTGATGTTAGCCACGTCTGTGTTTTTCAACAGTGAGTCGAGTCGAACCACAACTATACTGTAAGCTTTAGGATGAAAGATCGTCCCTGCTTGTATCAAGTTGATAAAGGCCCCAAAAATGAATGCTCAACCAACAAGGAAAAAACGGGATGAATGTATGTTACAGCCTAATCTGTCCAAAGTAACGCATTTAAACACCAAAGTAGTTGTTTTTGCTTTATTTGCTCTGCAGTCGACAGTCATTTTATTGCCAACTCATGATTCAATCAATGTGACCAAGATTAGCACTTCGTTACACTTTTCGTCATAGCTGCTAAACGGGCCTCGTGTTAAATTTGTAGTCAGCGAACTTCTTTTGTACGGGTAAATAGCGTTCTCTCCTTGTTACTGCATGGCTCTGCCTAAATACGATTTACTTCTTTGTAAATCTGTAGAAGTCCGAAAGCAATAAAATATTTGTACTCGATGTTGTTCAGGCATATTTTGAAGTGTCTAGTTTGTTTACTTTCTAGTTATTCCCTTCTGATCTAGTTAAATAAGGAAACCGTGGTGGCGTGTGATGCACATTAACTTCGCAGTCATAGATCGAAGTAAACGAAGATGCAGTTTAAAACAATTCGGCCGATGCAGATCTCGTTTGCATAGATAAGTGTCATACTATTCAATGTTATGCCATGGAATTCAATAATGCCAGAAATGACACGCAACCATGACTTCTATTGCTTCCGCGTCTATCAAATTTCTCTGTAGGCACGTAATACTAGCAAAGTTCTGCACCCCACCACTCACGTATTCACAGTTCACCATCGCGTTATTGATGGAGTTATCTAGCTAACCTTAAAATGAATGGATGTTAAGGAATTCTCACATCTTCTCCATGTTTGTACGTTCTACTACCCTCAATTCACGAAGCGGTGACTATTGCTGTGCTCGACTGTACACACACACACACACACACACACACACACACACACACACACACACACACACACACACACACACACACACACACACACACACACACACACACACACACACACACACACACACACACACACACACACACACACACACACACACACACACACACACACACACACACACACACACACACACACACACACACACACACACACACACACACACACACACACACACACACACACACACACACACACACACACACACACACACACACACACACACACACACACACACACACACACACACACACACACACACACACACACACACACACACACACACACACACACACACACACACACACACACACACACACACACACACACACACACACACACACACACACACACACACACACACACACACACACACACACACACACACACACACACACACACACACACACACACACACACACACACACACACACACACACACACACACACACACACACACACACACACACACACACACACACACACACACACACACACACACACACACACACACACACACACACACACACACACACACACACACACACACACACACACACACACACACACACACACACACACACACACACACACACACACACACACACACACACACACACACACACACACACACACACACACACACACACACACACACACACACACACACACACACCAACATCATTTCCGGGGCCATCTTAAAATGCCAGTCAGCTGAAAATCCGTGAGACTGACAAGATGGAACGTGCGCGACTTGTCCAGAGCCGCTTTGGGTGCTTCCGGTTGCAATACCTCAATCGCCATTGCATTGCAAACCGGCTGTAGCCAGCACCTTTGTTCGAGACAGTATCGCAGGAGCTAGTCTTGAACACTTCACGGGGCAGGAAAATCGCGACTGCACAGTACTACGCTGATATAATTATTCCGTGTGAAAGTAGTGGTACGGGAAAGTACTTACATATGTACAGTGGTCGAGACCAACGCGTTACGAGAGTCATCTCCTGTTTGGATAGGCTAGAAAAAAGGGGGAGAGCCTAACCAGATTGAGGATTCCGATATCAAGGGGAATGTAGTATGGGTGCGGAGGCGGACGCAGCCAGGGTTATGTACAGCCAGGGCGTCAATGGCGGTGGTTCATCCGCGGCCTCGAGAAATACGCCGCGCAACCGCGCCGCTGCCTAAAAGATGTTTTCTGTCGTTATGCTATATCTAGCAGCTTTTCTACCCAATTTTAAGGATTTTTGACCAAATCGGGAAGGAGGCGATTAGAAATAGCATTCCGGCAGCAGACGACACCGATCCCTGCGCGCTCGGGGACGCGAATGAGACACTGTCATTGACGTCCACTGTAAGTGCAACTTATATATGTACATATAGTGGAGTCGTTTTGACAGTGCGTTTTCCGCGACAGCGGCTCCCTGGCATTGGAGCACGCAGCGCGGTCGGTCAAAAAGTTGACCTATGATTCATCTAGTATCTTTGAAGAGTTTTGTAGCTTGTTTCTCCTTATATTGTTCTTTCTCAGCTCTTAGAACAAATGAAGAAGGGAACAGACGATAAAACCCGTCAAAGAAGCCGGATCCATCGTGGGTCAACTGTTTGACCGACCGCGCTGCGTGCTCCAATGCCAGCGGGGCCGCTACCGCGGACAACGCACTGTCAAAACGACTCCACTATACATAGATGCGTGCGTCAGTCCTGTCTCAGAAGCATGCATCTAGTGTAAATTCCCAGCCTATAAGTGCTTATAGGCTCTAGCCTAGAAGCCTAAGCCTATGCTTAAGCATCCTGTTTATGCTTATGCGTTTGTGCAAGCAGCAAATTTGTTGAGGCGATTGCGTCATTCCTGCAGTATCAGTCGTGGCGACTGAATCGAGCCGCCGAAAGTATAGTGCTGTGGCTTGCCGCATGTATGGAACATATCAACCGCTCCTTCGAGTGCCTTATACATTTTCTTTTTGTGAACAATGAACAATCATGCCCTTAGACGTCCAAAAGCGAGCACTTGGGTGTACCTGGTGCAGGCTACACATGATGCGCCTTGATTTTCGGCGCATTTTGGTAGAGCTGCTGTGGGTGAACGTGATTCTGATTTCATCGATGTTTTCACATTATGAGGTTTCCCACCACTTTTTAGAGATGTTTTATGACGGGAAATCTACTCTTGAACCATAAATATCATCGCTATGATTGCTACTCCTCTCTCTTCCTTGTTCTGTCCATTTTTCCGACTGGATAAGTTTTTTTTTCCTGGTGAGATAGCATTAGCTAACATTTGAGGACGCTACGTTTCCTCAGAGCTGGAGTTGTTAATTCGCTCTGCTTCCATTACCTTGGCCTTACTCTTGCGGAAGAATCCCGCGATCTAATGTTTTCAGAGCTGTCCAGAAATGTTATCCAACGACGTTCTGAGTAAAGGCACCGTTATTGCACAGTTGAACCATAAGTGAGTAGCTTTTATCAAAATCTATTCTGTGATCCGTAGATTTTCTAGGTGAGTTTTGCACGAGGTGATAGACCACATAAATATGTAATTTCTTACCTTTGATGGTTACTCATACCTTATGCTTATGCTGTGGGAATGTATTCAGACAGTAATTGACCGCAATTTCCAACTTCCATATCTGTAATAGCTGTCAGCCTGCTAAATACCATCGTGTCAGGTTGATATGTACCTGTAGGGAAGGTCACGAGGTTAATCCGCCAACGATTTTCTATTTCGCTGCCATACGAGTTCATGTATCACAATGGTACAGGCACAAGGATGGGGTGGCCGAGTAGGTCAGAGAGCAGTGACGGGATCCGAACCCTCGAGCATCCAGTTAGTTGTACGATGCGTTCGCCACTCGGCTACCTCGCCACTGCGGGATGCAATAGATCTTTAAAGGCAGCAGGAGCTGAAATCCTCGACTCCGAGCTGAGCTGTGGGTGATGAAGTACAGAATCAGCACATCATAAATGTGAAACGAACACAGACAATGATGGCTTATCTGCAGAGAAAATGGAACATTCGTCGCGAAAACGCCTATCCGTGTTCGCGTGCGGACGAGTTTTCCCCGGCGCAAAAGCCATTGCGGTGCGTGGTTTGGCGCAAAGGGAAAACGAAATGCATTCAATTCACAGGGTTTCATGGCGGGACTCGGCCAAAACCACGCGCCGCAATGGCTTTCGCGCCGGGGAAAACTCGTCCGCGCACGAACATGGCTAGGCGTGTTCGTGACGAATGTTCCATTTTCTCTGCAGGTAAGCCATAATTGTCTGTGTTCTTTTCACATTTATGATATGCTGAGTCTGTACTTCACCACCCGCAGCTCAGCTCAGAGTCGAGAATTTCAGCTCCTGCTGCCTTTAACGCGCTCTCTTGAGCTTCTCAGGGCCCGTTGAAAAAAAGACACATCGTTACCATCTCAGACAGTACTTCCAAATATAGATACCTCGTTTCGAACTCCGAGGTTAGGCTTATGCGATTGTCTTGTTATTATGCGTGTTGCGCATTTGCTGTATTATATCTTCCAACTTATTTCGTTGAGTTATCTGCATTTGTGTCGCATACGTCCATCCTACTGTAAATGCTTCCCGTTTGCTGGAATGGAGTGAATACTAAGTTGGTGAAGCATACGAAACCGATGCTATATGTACAGTCCATCTATTTATTTGTGTGCACCTACGTGCACTACGCACTTGTACAGGGCATTCACCTCGAAGTAAACATCGCGTTGCAGTACGTGCGCGAGCTGATCCATTCCAATAGATCAAATTCTCAATCGAAAGGCTACGTCCGAACCGCTAAAAACCACTCGCACCTAGCACTTCGACTGAGAATTTGATCTATTGGATCAGCTCGAGCGCGTATTGCAACGCGATATTTACTCCGAGGCGAATGCCCTGTAGGTCACAGTTACAGAGAGGTAACAGAGAAGTTTCCCAGGTCTTGTAAGTGAATGAAAAGCTCATTGAAGTTGCGTCTCTGATGCAATAGATGTAAGTGGTAGTTCTTTATGGTAGACTTCTACATAGCAGAATCAGTGAGACGTGAATGTACTTCGCTTAAAACTACTCCCACGAGCAGAGTGGTAATTGAGACACCCGTATGTATATTCCTTTAAATACATCAGATTTCCTCTAATCCGATGATATTGCCCAAGTGAGCTAAAATCCTTGGTTTTGTCTGCGTTGGTTCCTCGGAGTAGCTAGTGCTAACAGAAAATAAGGAATTGAACTCATAAAACCGAAAAAAGAATAGTAGGAAGGTTGAAACGAGCACGTTAGATTTGAGAGGTTAATTGAGCTATAGAGCTCTAGAATGCAGAAGAGCTTTTAAAACATGAAAAAAAACAAGAAGAAAACAGAAAACAGTGGTAGTATTGGAATATATCCAACGCTTTTAGAGTGGGAACAGGAGACCCGTAGTCGAGGTCCGCAGCACGCACACCGCAGGCAACGTAACACTGATATTCTACTATCCACATTTTTCGTTTCACAGCTGTCATCGCTCTCTTCAATTCGCTTTCATTTCCATCTGCTTCTTCTGTTTCCTATTTAGACCTGTCCAAAGAAGTGGTGCGCACTGTTGTTGGCGCTGGCCTCGGCCACAAGAGTAACAACCGGCGGGTGAGTAGCGTTTGGTGCGATCGAGCGCTAATTGCATATGAAGTGTAAAGACCCCTTTAGGTGCGGATGAGGCGCGAACATTTCGCACCTCATGTGCAGTTTCGACGCGCCGCGCCGCGCCCTATGGGCATGGGTAAGCATGGGTGGCGTCAACGCAGTGCAAGCTCGCGCGAGTTCGCAGCGTCATGTGCCGGGAGGGGTGCTCTCACAGTTTTTGACGCGGAGCACTGCGAGCTGCATCAAGGGTTGCTCTGGAGCATTCTTTGCCGCTGCGTTAGAGCTGCAAATCGAACGTTCTCTGCTGCTGCATGAGTTGTGATTGTATATATTGTTTTTTTTTCCTTTTATTTTCAAGGTGACTTCCTTCATAGAACTTGTGCAGACAACTGTCCGAGTCTGGGGACAGATGTCTGCCTCTTTATATACGAAAAGAACTTTAATTTCCCCCTTTTGACTTTTATTCAATTGCGGCAAGCTGCGTCGTTTGCCGTAACCCCGACGCGAGTTGAAGGCCGAGAAGTCAGCTCGCAGCGAGTGACTTTTCGCGCCGTGCCGCGCCGCAACTCGCTGAAAACTGTAAAACCCTTTAAGAAACATTGGCAGTCATCACTCTTGCAGTCTGTGTTCTTTAGGAAAAGACGGGCCGGCCGCGGAGTTAACTCGGACGAATAGTCGCGCGCGACGGATTAGGAACATATGAGAGTGAAGCATGTAATAAGTTCACATAGCGTTTGAAGTAAACTTATTTATAGTGTATGAAATAGGGTTGAAACTAAAATTATTAAAAGCTCAGGTTTCTATGCCTAAATTTCATCTTCCCAACCATTTACTTGAAATAGTTGCCGCACACACTTCTGTACACTTTTCGTAAGCGATTCCTAGAGGTGAACTCACTATTTTTATTGCATTATTAAGTGGGAATTTGCGCTGTCGCAGAGATGCTGAACAAGCCGAACGTACTCTTCGTCGATGTTGTCGACAACCGCCTCTTCCCAAATGCCGGCTAACGAGGTGAAGAGATCCCAATTGGGGACTCCTCCTTTCGAACTTCGCGGCTTTCTCTTCTTTGCGTGAGAAGAGGAATCTTGCACGAAGGAGGCGATGGTCTCATCCGGTGTAGAACTTCGGTACAACACCGACGTCGGTCAGGCAGAACTCTCGATTGACGATGATGTGGTCAATTTCATTATAGTAATCTCCACCAGGTGACTCCCACGTCCAGCGTGGGGAGGTTGGCTTCTGAAATTGTGAGTTACCATGGATGGTCTTCGTCGTCATGATGGACTCAGACAGCCTCTCTCCCTGTCCGTTCCATTGCAGGCCGTGGGTACCGATGTGAAGTTCCTCAGGCGTTCTCCTAGGACCAATCTTGGCGTTGAAGTCGCCAACGATGACCTTGTAGAATGTTTGGTCTTCCCTGGAGAACTTCTCCAAGTCTCGTAGCTGGATGTTGGAGCGTAGGCGACGAAGATTGTCAAGGCCGCCATTGATCCACATCTTCTCAAATGCTCACTCCGATTCAGGTTGTTAGCTGTTCGAATGAATCGATGTTCATGACCAAGTTCGTGTTGACGAGGGCACCGACTCCATCAACTCCTCTACTGTCGCAAGTTCCAAGGAACAGTTCTCTTGTATCGAAGGTGGCGTTCAGTGGTGTGTCTCCTCGTCTCGGTCAGTCCGATGACGTCGTATCTGATCTTCCTGGCTAGCATCATCAAATCCTCGATGGAAGCCTCCGATGCAAGCGTGCGTGCGTTGAAGGTACAGACCATCATAATAGTCCTTCTGGTTTTAGGCAGCCTAGATAACCCCTCGGACCTTGTCCTCACTGGTGCTGCCGTACCAGTGACTCTTCCGAGATCAGGGGAACACTCTCTAATATTGATGTGTCGAGCTTGAGAAAAATGTGACCCTACAGGAGATAGCTTGCTGGGCTCTATTTTTCGCCGTGGGGAACGGAGGTAAGATTACACCGGGAAGTTAGCTGGGCTTCCTGAGAGTGGAAGAAGGAGCTTTTTTGTTGGAGGCGACTCCGAACCGCCTCCCTTGTACCTAACAGTCACTTGAATGCAGGACTTTTGGTCGGACAGATGTGCAGGATACAATCTGCAGACACGCAAGCACACCCACGCACGCATGCATGAACGCACCCACGCGCTAACAGAAGGTATGGATTGTTCCGACACTGCAGAGACAGGGAGTCCATCCCGTAAATCCACCCACGTCTCAGGGTAGGCACAAGGTCGCGTTCGGTCCGTGATTAGCCCCTATCCGCCACCTGGGGACGCGCCATGTAGCCTCGCGACTAACCGGCTGGGATCCCTCGTATGAGGGAGATCAGTGGGGAAATTTATCCCCACATTGCGCATTTAATGTTTATCAGTTTCTCATCTAACTCACAATCAGCAAAATTTCAAGTTTCAAAAATTTCTGTTCCTATATACATGGGTTTTAAGTAAGTAAAAACGAGAAATATGAAGAAGTGGAGGTGAAACCTCTGCGTAATTTAGAAGAATTTAGCCACTACACCTTTTCATTGAATTCGTCCTCGAAATTGAAGTTCCCATCGTTGTTAATAAATATAAAATAATATTTAAGCATGTGAAGCACCATTAACTTAACACTGTATAGCTTCACTTCATAATATTGCATGAGAATGTTTTACCTGTATGTACATTTGCGTTGTTTTCTGCGTAATCGATCATTAAACCATCGCCAGATGAGGTGTAAGAGATGCCTCGCTGATAAGCACTATGCCTGCAGGCGTACCTCTTGTATACAGAGCCGCCGGATTGCCACTCCACAGATGTATTGTCAACGTTGATTTTCTGGAACTAACAATAAGAATGTAATATTCGAGTAAACACCAATTCCAGTGCGAAAAAAGTGGAATAACCTGGTGTTTGCCAATGCATATTCGTAGAGGATCTAGATTACTAGATGGAAGTTTACCATATACTCGAAAATGCCAGGAGAAATTCATATTTTTGATTACATTAGAATCTCCTTAAATGGTTAAAGCTATTCAAGAAGATTATAATGCAAGTAGAAAGAACGCCGTGCACCTCACCATAGGTGGAATAGTGGTGAGCATGGTTCTTCGAAAGTGAAGGTTGGACGTGAAAATCGGAGGTCCAAAAGTGAGGGTTGCCTACCAACTCATGGGCGTCGACCGGGGGGGGGGGTATTTTTGTTGTATTTTTTGTAGTTTTTGTTGTATTCCTCGTAGTCTTACTATTTTGTTAGTTTTTTTGCAAATAAATTTGATAACTCCTTCGATTTTGCACACAATATTTCTCAGGACCGAGAGGAGCCAGGAGGAACGCCTTCACGCATGGATAGTAGAGAAGGAGTAGTAGGTAAAAATATCTGAAATTGAACGCTGATCGGGAAACTGACTGAAAAATTTTATCCCAAATATCAAAGATTTTTCGGATTTTCGGACCAGAATTTCTCAGGGCACAGAAGAGCTGAGTCGAAGATCGGCTAAGATAAGATAGAGGAGACACTATAGTATGCCAATATATGCGAAAGTTGTGGGAGATTTAAAAAGGAAGCAGAAAAATGAAGTTTAAAATTTTTAATTTTTTTCCGATTTTTGGGACGAAATTTCAGGAAATCAGGGGCGCTGTCCACGGATCCGTGATATGCTTGGTAATAAGCAGTAACAGGAAAGTTAGGAACTGCAAAGAGATTTGGAGCAGACCCCCTACCTGAATCGATATTGGCGTGCGAAAATCCGGAAAAATAGGTACACGGCAGGGTTGGGTCCGCGCCGCGGGCCGCCACGCGCCAGGTATTGATTTTTTCTCAAATGCGAGGTTGTCTGGTATGTGGGTAGGGTTTTCTCTATCGAACCGTATACAACATTCCTACATTGAGTTGCTCCCTCATCCACCCCAAATTTCCAAACATACGGGATTTTCAACTTTTAATCGATTTTTTCAGGCTTCGTTGAAATCAAAATGAAGTTCAAATGCGAGGTTGTCCGCGTGATCAGCTCACTATGCTGCGTGGACTAGTATAGGAGTCGGAGGTGGAATTTGCGCGGGAAGCTCTGCAGGTCGTTAGGTGAGCACGCTATAACGGGCGTGCTCACCTAAAGTCTCTGCGTCTCCACCTTCAGTGCACTATTTCTCCAGGCTAGGTGAGCACGCCCGTTTACCCCACTAATAGGCCCCATCCGTGGAGACTGGGTCCGCATGGGTATTGCCAGAAGTCTCCAAGTCTCCAAGGACCCGATCTATCGGTGGACCCGTATCCCGGCGCTTTCTCCACTATTGGGCCAGGGCAGACCAATCCCCATCCGTCGACTCCTTCCCTGGCATTTCCCCCACTAATGGGCCTCTGCGGACCCAGTTTTCATCGATGGACCCGCGTCCTGGCGTTTCCCCACTATTGGGCCAGGGCAGACCAATCCCCATCCGTGGACTCGTTCCTTGCCAAAGCTAAGGCAGAGGGGCGACTTTGCTCCGTACATTTTATTTGGTTCAGGGCTATACTGAATGTGGATTTTTGTCATTTGGACAAAAGTGTAATAACTCTTAGTGATTATGCATCACACTTCAGTAAAAATTAAGCTTTATTTACATTCGCCTTACCAATTTTTGTTCAAATAGATCACAACCGTCTTCAGTATCGGGAAATAACAAACATACATGCAACTGTTAGCGCCTGTAGATCTCCTAGCAATCCATGGGCGGGGCTACAATTGCATGGGATATTGACACACGCATTTCATAGCAGCCAACTATTACCAGCTATCGTTCTTCCTGGCATACACCTGATGTTTCGTCACGAAACATCGGCCGAATTTTCCGTCAGCTTCACATCCTGTCTATAACAGAGTCCCATGATAAAAGCATGCGATCACATGCTGGATTTTGTTGCACTACCATGATTTATATAAGAGGAGTTTTGCGACGCTTTAATGCTTTTGAGAACCCGGAGTGATAATAGATCAAAATATTTCTTCATTATTCTTTTTTACTGTAGTAGTAGTTTCGTTCTGCGACTCTTCAATGCTTTTGAAAATTGCGAGTGACAATAGATAAAAAAATATTACGAGTGATAATAGATAAAAAAATATTCCTTCATACAGTGCTTATAATTTTAAATCCTGGTCGATAGTTTCAAGAAAGAAAGTGAATCCATCTGCCTCTCCATTGACAAATAAATACATCATGATATAAAATAGTTACCTAATTCGTGACCAGAACGAAGAATAACCCAAGTTCGCAAATTTTGAGAAGATTCGGAAAAGTTATTGATAAGTTCAGTATCTGCCATGTACTTGTTTGAAACAGCACTAAAATGGCGTTATGACACAAAATAGATATCAAATTTGTAATAAGCAATGAACGCTTTGTTTCCCAAATTATCGATTTTTTCCAAAATCAAAATTACATCTTCCATTTTGTACATCGCGCTCGCGACGGTTGCGGCGAGGGGAGTTCATGGGGAAGCGGTCAGTCCGGCTGCAAGAGATCACCACAATTAAAGGTAGGACCGAGGTGCGAAGACACTGATGATCCCTGGAGCATATCTCTAGTTTCTCACTTGTAATTGGATCGTACCAACTGCTCGCCACCCACAACTGACAGATAGGGAGGAGGAATTTAGATATAGTCTGTCCGGAACGACGAGTCCGCCCACGATCGAGAAGCTGCCACGTTTGCCAGCGCTCCACGTCATCATCCCTGATCTGCGTATCACGTTTCATCGTTATCTTCATGGTATTGACCAATGATTTGGCTGTGACGTGGACGACGTAGCAGCCAACAGCATCCGTCCCAGCCGCGCCGCCTCTCGATCCCCGCGTGCGTGGGCGGACTCGTCGTTCCGGATTCATTATACACGCAGCCGCTGGCGACTGTCAAGTATGTACTGGCAGCTCGCTTGCTGCGAAGTAATCGGCGGCACCAGCGCAGACTTGCATTTTGCATGCTGTTACCCCTACCAGTTCACCGAGTTGCAATTCACCACCTATCGCTTAAAGGCAGCGCTCACGGAAATTCTCATTTTTAAAGTGAGTCGCTTACCATATAGTCTCCAGCTGGACAATCGCAACAGTAAGTTGAACACCACGAATGGCAGCCTACCTGCGAAGGTACTGCCGTGGACACATCTGCCGCTCTGAAAAAAAAAGTTTCGTCGCTCCAGCTAACACCATCGACATAATGTGCGCGCAGGCAACAGGTGGTTGATCCGATCAGATTTTCGCACCTGTTCCTCCCTTCGCTAATTGTCACCTTAGGACATTCAACCAAAGGTGCGAGAAGGAAGACAAAAATCTAATCGGATCAACCGTCAGAACTAACACTTCCCTATAATTACGTCGCTGCGTGGATTTGTGGACAAGTTGTACATTCAGTATCCTTACATGGTTTGGATTTAGTCACTGTTCGAAACATTCTGTTGCGATAACCGACTTCTGCAGGTTTCGCTCTCCGAGCTCCTATGATGCCCTCAATAATCGGTAAAAACAACATTTCAAATGAAAAAAAAATTTCCATCAGTAGTGAATTCTTCAGCAATTCTTGGAATACTTCAACTCTCTTATTTCAAATGGATGCTCGAAGCATTGCAATCATTTTGTTTTTGAAATCATTCTGCTTAGTCAGACCTCCGGTCTCACCTTATAACTGCATGAGACGATGGAAAAGTAATCTACACTGAGGCACTTTCAGCGGACGGCGCGCGCATCCAGTACAGGACAGCCCGCGTAAGGGTTGAGAATTCGACACGAACTTGTGCGCGGGCCGTCCGCTACTTGCTGACCATCTGCGCCCCACTTCCGAAGCAGCCGCGCGCCTTTTCGTTTAGCAGTAAATAGCTCGGTTACGTACTGCTCTACTACTTTAACGCTTGGTATCACTAACAAACAGGTTAGCAAGATCGTAGTCACAATTATTACTCAACTTTTATTAGTACTTTCACCTTCATGATAACATAAGCAATGAGAAAATGTGGCTTCAGGTGACATTAACATATTCAGGTAATAACATAATGAATACTTCACCTCAGACTAGTAGACTAGTTATATTACTAGTAAGAGAAGTGCAAAAGCAATGCAGACATGTATGTTATATACACAATGTACAGCCAATAAAGGAGCAATAGAACAAGTAGTGTCCATTCCTATCTTCGGTCGGAAAAGATGCGCAGTTCTTGCTGTCTGGAAATGGATCCTTCGCTGCACCTTCTTCAAAATATCGTTACGCTGGAAAAAATCACTGTAGATTTCACGAAGTAAATAGAGTCTCACAAAAAAATCACCTTCCATTATGGAAGGGTTTTCCTTCCTTCCTCCACTACAAAAAGGACTCCAATGATAACCCTGAGGTTAAAACATGCTCCAAATAACAGTCAGGATTTATAAAAAAAAAAAGTAGTGCACTAACGTTTGCTCATCTGAAACTTCTAACTTCACTTGTATGTACAATCTCTTAATTCGAATTGTCAGCTTCCCAGCAGCGGGTTGGCTGGTAACATCCCCTCGCAACATTGTGTGATCTCCAGCAGCAGCTCTAAGATGTCGGTGTTTTCATGGGCGAGTAACTATGAGTTTTGGAACTGCCAGTCCTAGAACTCAAAGAGATACTAGAAAATTAACAGGTGTGTTACTACTGAGAAGCCCATGAACCCTGTTCATATTTGGAATCGCTTCCTTGGAACCTTCTGTGTGATGACAGAGAGGCAATACAACACTTTAAATATGACGAGTCTTTAAAAAGGCATATTACGAAACATACATCATTCTCCAAAATCCTTGCCTCACGCTGCACCGCTCGTAAGTCAGTTTATCCACGCCACATCACCCATGCATTATTATCTTACTCTATATAAAGCGCAGGCCCCCCCCCCCCCCATCGCCACGCGAGGGATGACAGGTCACGCTGTCATTGATCCACTCGCCTCGCCCCACCTCTTTTGCCCGCCGCCACAGGCTCAATTGCGAAAATTGACACGCCCAATGACACGCCCATGTATATGTATGTGTACAACATGGAAATCTTCAATTAGGACATCTAATTTGCAACGAAAACGGAATATCTTGGATCTTTAAAGCAGAATGGGAGAACCACTGATGAAGCGAGTGTGATTTCGCAATCAGAGCCGTGAATCATCCAAATACAGCAGAGTTGTACGGAAACTCTATCGCTCCACTCTTTTTCGCTCCACTCATTGTAAAGCATTAATTAGTAATAGCAATTAGAAATTAACGGTCAGGGGAACAAATGGTGCACTCCATGAGCTTAATATTGTGCTTTCAAAACAGGAATAGAACGTTTACGCAGTTTATTCCTGTTAAAAGCTAATTGTGCCCGAACCATAACAATTTCGACTTTCAGCGCTATCCCAAATGAAAACGACTTGACCACGTGAGGACCTGTGTTGCTACGCATACAAGGGACCATGTAAAAGCTCTTTATATTGAACATAATAAGAGTTAACCTCAAACCGTTTAGGAGCTACGCAGCTTCGCAGAAAATCACTGTCATCCGCGAAGCGCGGCGAAGCTAGAGTTTACCTAGCCCGGAGGTAACGTGGCACACGGGTCCGAGTCAGAGCTGGCTCGGTACGTGATATGGCTTGGATGAGCTGATGGGCGGTGCGGCGTGAGGCAAGGGGTTTTGAGCTGTATTTCTATAAACGATATTGCAACAACCGAAGAGAGGTTCATATCAAAAGGAAAAGCTGTTTAATACATCAAAAGAAACAAAGAAAACACTTAAAGTGAAGGAAGGTAGAACAGGATTAATGAAAGCGCTCAACGAAAACGATCACCCGGCAATTTGAGTTCGAATGAATCGGTCCGCGGCTGGTCCGTTGCGCTGCTTTGCTCACATTTTAGGATGGTCCGCCAAAAGTGCCTGAGCAGACAACTCGTCCACAAGTTTAGGTTTGCAACGACGCAAACGATCATTGTTGGCTGTGGCGCTGTTGATCTGATCAGATTCTAGGCCACCTGCCTCGCACCTCTAACTGATATCCACAGGTGACAATTAAAAGAGGGAGGAAAAGGTGCAAAAATCCGAACCGGATCAACCGCCGCGCACCCAGTGTGCGCACGTGGTTTGGCGCAGGATGGTGTGTGAAATGCGTACTATTTTCACACTGCCGCTATAGTCCTCGAGGACTGTAGCACCCTGCGTCGCCGTTGCTGGCGACTGCGACACCGATGTGCATCGGTTGTGGGCGGAGCGTCGAGGCCGCCGCCGATAATAGCGACTGCGGCGCCGGTACCTATCGATTGGTCGCCAACATTGGCGGTTGGCGGCCGCCAATGTGGGCGACTGCGGCTTCGGTGCAAATCGATTGTGAGCGGTCGCCAACATTGGCGGCCGCCGGCGACGGCTACAGTCCTCGAGGACTATAGCGGCAGTGTGAAAATAGTACGCATTTCACACACCAGCACCGTCGCCTCAGGGCTTTGAGGCGAGACCCATCACGGAACAATCGTCCATGCTGTGGGCCCACATGGAATGCCGCCATCATTTTCTGTGTTTTCCGAGTGTTTCATGCTACTTCATCGTCGTTGATGAGTTCCCTAGAGACCCCGATATACCGCGAAATCCCCAACCCAGAAATTTCCGCGAATCCTGTCTTTAAAGGCAGCAGGAGCTGAAATCCTCGACTCCGAGCTGAGCTATGGGTGAAGAAGTACAGACTCAGCACATCATAAATGTGAAACGAACACGGACAATTATGGCTTACCTGCAGAGAAAATGGAACATTCGTCGCGAACACGCCTGGCCGTGTTCGCGCGCGGACGAGTTTTCCACGGCGCAAAAAGCCATTGCGGTGCCTGGTTTGGCGCAAAGGGAAAACGAAATGCATTCAATTCACAGGGTTTCATGGCGGGACTCGGCCAAAACCACGCTGCAATGGCTTTCGCGCCGGGGAAAACTCGTCCGCGCACGAACACGGCCAGGCGTGTTCGCGACGAATGTTCCATTTTCTCTGCAAGTAAGCCATAATTGTCTGTGTTCGCTTCACATTTATGATGTGCTGAGTGTGTACTTCACCACCCGCAGCTCAGCTCAGAGTCGAGAATTTCAGCTCCTGCTGCCTTTAAGGTCAAATTTTAAATTCAAAATGAGTTCTGGAAATCGTAAGCACTTGTTTGCTTTTCCACGCATCAATTCAATGGACGAAGTATATTGAAAATGTACAACTAACTCCACTAAAAATTCAATAACCGCTGCTACGTAATTAAAAAAACTAATAATTCCTGCTATAAATTTTGCGCAAGTACCTCTTGGGATCATTCACTGCATTTAAGCATTTGTTCCTGTATACGCAGATCGCAGAACCCTTACAGATAATTACTGTCTTTGCGTGCTGCGAAGTACAATACCGCGCTAACTTCGTTAAAAAAGAACACGCGTTACGAGAATTTGCGTTCTTTTCGTTCTATCGCTATAACTAAGTTAGAATCTAAGGTACTGCAAAACAAATGTGATGACAGGAACAGGAAGGTTCAGTCCCATGGGACATCCACTGAAAGTTTCGACTTTCAGCATAAAATTTTGAAGGTTTTCTTTTAGCCGCGATTTTGCCGCATGTCGCGCCTGGCCCAGCCCGCGACGAATCGTGCGATGACGTAAACCTCCTGAAAAATACGTTTTTCAAGCCTTCCGGTGTGGCATCATTACAAAATCGAATGAGAGCTGTGTCTTCATAGGCTTAATTATTGTTTTTGCTTAGAATTTCTAGTTCGTTAGTTGAAGTCCTCCCCATGTGATACCGGATCTCTCCTGCACCCCTTCAGGCGCTTTCCACTCGATGCCAGGAACGAAAATCGAAAATAGAAAGTACAAGGTGGCGAAAAATAACCCGTGCACTAAAATTTCGATGCTCTAACTAGGTCGTCAATTGCAGAGAGCTCAAATTTCCATAAAATTTTATCGATGGTTCAAAATATCATATGAACTCATCAGACTTCAAAATAGCCTTCATTGGCAGAGACGCTGGCTCTCATTGTTTTTGCTGCACATGTTTCTCGCAAGCACTCTTCATCTGATTTCGTCCCAGGCCATTTTCAAGGCTTTTTTTCACTCAACATAAATGTTTGCGGCGGCTAGAGGAGGTTTTCTTCTTCAAAATATCTCCGGGGGAAAACCAGTTGGATTTAAATTTGGGCTGTACAGGTCATTTTCCATGTCTCACGATCTCAAACAAGTATAGGAAACTCCAAATGTACGTAGACAAAACTCGAGACCGCGGCGCGGCTCTCTTGGGCAGAGACGCAGGCGCACACTATGCTGAGCTCCCATGACTCTGCCCAAGAGAGCCGCGCCGCGGTTCCTACCTTTGTCTGCGTACATTTGGAGTTCCCTGTACTTACTACTCGAATCTTCAACATTTTTTTCGCCTCTTCTGCAGGAGCGGAGATCTGTAGCAGATCATGTCTTCTATTTTCAGGAAGTGCAGATCTCCACGATTTAGAAATGTCTTACAGATTTGTCTCCTAGCACACATCAAATTTTAGCATCACGGTTTACAAAAACTAGGGGCACTTCGCCACTGGACATTACATATATCGTCCCATGGCACCAGAGATAGGGATTGACCTGTTGTAACAACAGTTCTGTGTTGGAGTAGGCGGAAATATAATGGAAATATACTACTTTCATTCCGCAGAAGCGGAGCTCCTGACCTCTGATATTTCAGGGGCTGCGATGCTCTAATTTTTGCAAGTTCATTAAATTTCTCGAAATTTTCAGTGGTCGTCGATGTCGCGAATTCTAAGTCATTTGTGAGGGAGGTATACCAGCAAACACTACACTTCCATTTTTACTGAAATTGCTACGATTTCAAACATTCTTCTTCAAGTTGTAAAGACCGCTGCACGGTAGTGCTCTGAGAGTATACATTTGCAGACACGAAACAACGGTTATAGCATCATTTGCTGAGCAATGAATTCGCTGGAGCTAACACAATACTCAATTTTTCCACTGGACTTGTCTGGTTCATACTTTCTGTTTTCGATTTTCATTCCTGACATCGAGTGGAAAGTACCTGAAGGAGAGGACTATTCCGGCATCACATGAGGAGAACTATAACTAACGAACCGAAAATTCTAAACAAAAACAAATTAATCTATGAAGACGCAGCTCCCATTCAATTTTGTAACGATATCGCACCGTAAAGCTTGAAAAACGTACTTTTCAGGAGGGTTTAATGACACCGCGCGATTGCGCGGGCGACGATTACTGTCCTCACCATCAATTTTATTTGGCAGTACCTTAAATTCTAACTTAGTTGTAGCATGGAACGGAAAGAACGTAACTTCTCGTACCGTGTTTTTTTTTTTAACGAAGTTAGCTCGGGTATTGTAATTGCAAGCGCCAGGTCAGTGCACGACACCAACTGGGTGACAATCAAGAATGACTATAGATTGTAACAGTTCTCAGCTCCCAGCCATTTTCCCAGGTCACATGCCAGCCCTTTCCATGTTCGTAACGAGCAACCACACATCTACACGTGTACGATTCTAATTCTGATTGAAATAAAGCCACTTATGCGCTGCTTCTTTTGCTGAAAAAGGTCTCAGGACAATTTTTTTGTTCGTACACATGGATACCTTACGTCCGACTGCTCCACATTCATTTTTCCACTTTGTAAAAATTAGGCTCCAGCGAGAATCAAATCCTGGACCTGTTTGAGCACGAATACAACTTCTGCGTAACTACATTTGCTTATAATAAGTGTATAGAAGGTGAAACAGACACGTGTATGACAACTGGCTCGTCGTTTAATTGATGAAATTAATTAAAAATTGAAAGAAAAATTAAAATTAGCTTTTCAATTTTTAATTTCTATTTTTTAATTGATATCGAAAAGTATCTTCTAGATGTTTTAAAAACTGCTACATTACAATAAAACAAAATGCAAAAAGAAAGTAACTGTCCTGGAGGGTCGCATTCTTCCCGCCTACGAGGTGGGGGGAGGATCGATTTTTTACAACACTACGCTTGACCCTGGACAAGGCGAAGATCGTCACACTCTGTACACGGGCCGGGAAGAAGAAGGAGCCTTTCTTCACACTCATTTTCGACGTTCTTATTACCAGGTCCTACGCAACAGCTTCAACTTGAGACAGTGTGGCAAATTCACACGACATTCGATAACCGCAGCCGCATCTGGTATTGGAGGAGGAGCAGCGCAGTGAGTCAAGCAAGGCGACTGTTTGGAGCCGGTCTTCGGAATCTTAATGTCCATCCCCAGCTTCTCGTATACGTCCGCCAATATGAAGCTCCTCAATTCCTCTCCCAAACGACGAAGTACTAGGGCTCTGGGCTCATTGAGTTTACCTGGGGTAAATACATGTGTTAACATCATGCAAATTTACCAATCGTAGGCGCTTGCATCAACGCGTTCACCTTGGATTATCTCAATGAATCTTTCACGTTCTGGTTGCGATTCCTTTTCCACTGATGAAGTTGGCTGACCACACCGATGGTGCACTTTGACACTTCTTCGTACATTTGTTGCGTTTCAGGGCTGAACTCTGGAGTAGGAAATATCAATTCTGGGAGAGTATTGATTGAGACACATAAATTAGCGCTGTGCGAAGTTTGAGAGAGTTTCATGAGGGGCCGTATCACAGTGACCTCACCGTAACCCTGCAGAAATGGGGTAACGGTACAAAACGCTGACGCGATATTTGTGCTCACCACCTCATGCAAAGTTTCGGTGAGAATTTTTTAGAGACTTTGTGGCTCCGGAGGTGGAATAGTAAGCATTTGATTTATTGGCCTTTGATTCATGAAATTGCTTACAATGAGCTTCAATGGATGAATTTGCGGACTTGAGGGCGTAAGTACAGGAGCAAGACCACGGTTTACTCTGGAATCTCTAATTCAAGCGTCCATAATTGCTAATCGTAGCGATATTTAGTGTTTTTATTTTTGTTGTCGTGAAACAATCATATACCATGAAAATACACAAAGCAAAGATGCAATTAGCCACGAATGCAGCGCAAAGTAGCAATTTCAGTACAGCTTCTGCGCCGCTGTCTACCGTCAGGTTCACTAATTCGTTAGCTCCATCGGCGCATTGTATTTTGCTGAGTCTACAATTACTTTTATCTTGCTTATGATTTTTTTTTCAATTTTTTTGCATTACATATCTTCTAATCCTTCATTGTTCAAGAATCATTTTCTTCAAGAATCATCTTCGTAAATGCCCAGGCAACTATTGAAACTTTGATTTCAGAACGATTCGTAACCGTGCTATGCCTGTGGTTGTGGATTTTGATCACGTTATCGCGGAGCCTCAACGAATATTGGGTGCTGGTTGGGCTGTTCCATGCGATGTTGTGGGACTTACTAGCAAAAAGGCCAAGTTGGTGAAGGTGCCTTATTCGTAATACTCGCTGATGTCTCCATTACGTCATCCTTTCACAATTACACAAAAACAGTGCGCAATAAGCAGTATTGCACAGTAAGCAAAATTATCTACGGCGCATTAGAGCGAGTCTGACCAATTCCGGCAATGTTTGTATAGTCTATTCAGCTGGAGCGTACACTGCATATCACGCTCCAATCGAACGCGTCGACGTGGCACGAAAAGCCAACGAGCTCGCTATTCGTTAGCAGCAATAGAAATTACCCCAAAGCGACGCTGGATTTGGAAATCACCGCGTTGACGCGTTCGATTGGAGCGCGGTCTGCAGTGTACGCTTCAGATGAACAGACTAGTGGCCCCGTAAGCCACGTTATTGTGCTACTTTCCGTAGTGTGACAGTATTGACCCGTTGTGGTTTTTCGTGCGCGCCAACAGGTTGTGTGAGATTCACACCCTCAACTCGAGCTACACTATCTTACAACTGTATGTGTATATCTACATATAACATTATTCAGTCGAAAAAGAGCACATAGCGTAGCGAATGAGAGAAGAGAACTCACAGAATCCGTGAATCAATTTGTTTTGTTGTTTCTATCTCTGTCTTTCGCGAGCAGCGAGCATACCAAGGACAGCGTGAAATACAGAACACAACTGCTTTTGTATTGTACAAACCACTCGGTCAATAACTCAGTAAGCCAATCATACAAACACACCCTCAGCATCACCACTGTATGTGACTATCCCATCCTTCTAGTTCAAACCAAACTCATTCTAAAAACTTTATACTTTCCCAAAGTTTTGAACAAAAACTGAAAACAAATTATTGTGAAAAGAGAATAAGCATCCCGATCGCTTATTTCCACCAATCTTCTTCGTCATTAAGGGTAATTTATACCAGCTGCGTGCGTCAGTCGCGCATCAGTCGCACGCATCCATTTACATGGGATTTTCCATGAAGACCGGTCAACACGGCATGTAGACCCTCAATGAAAAGAACGCGCGGCCGCCGTGAGGCCGTAAACGCGTGCGTCTGAGCTGCGACTGCGATGCGACTGCTATGCGACTGGGCCCTATTCTTCATCATATAGACGCACGCGCGTCAGTCGCACGCATCCAGTACAAATTGCCCTTTACTCGCCGATATTCACCGACACGACGTGGCTCATTTATACTAAACCAAAAAAGTTCTAAGTGATGATTAAGGAGGTGATCAATACTCAAATCCACGTGGCCTAGGGAAGGGAGATGATCAACAGGGTTGATGGTATAAATGAGTAGGAGCATAAGTTATTGGTTATTTTTCGCTTAAGCTTAGGAAACGAAGATGCTTCATGAGATTGGTGGGATACTTGGGGAGGCGATCCACGGTGTTGGCGGAATACATGAGATGGGTGCGTAAATTATTGCTTTTGTCTGAGTTTCTAGTAAGGGAGGTTGTCCACAGAGTTGACGAGATACGGACTTTTGCCTGAGTTTCTAGTAGTGGAGGTGGTCCACGGGGTTGGAGAGAAACATTGGGTGGGTGCGCAATTTATTGTCCAGGCTTTTGTTTGAGTTTCTGAGGGAGGTAATCCACGGGTTTGGAGGGATACATGAGATGGGTGCGCAAGTTACTTTCTAGACTTTTATCTGAGTTTCTTGGAAGGGAGGCAATCCACGGGGTTGGCGGGATACATGAGGTGGGTGCGCAAGTTATTTTCTAGACTTTTGCCTGAGTTTCTTGGAAGGGAGTCAACCCAGGGGGTTGACGGGATACATGAGGTGGGTGCGCAAGTTATTGCCTGAGTTTCTTGGAAGGGAGGCAACCCACGGGGTTGACGGGATACATGGGGTGGGTGCGTAAATTATTGTCTGGGCTTTTGCCTGAGTTTCTAGTAGTGGAGGTGGTCCACGGGGTTGGCGGGATACATGGGGTGGGTGCGTAAATTATTGTCTGGGCTTTTGCCTGAGTTTCTGGAAAGGGAGGTGGTCCACGGGGTTGGCGAGAAACATTGGGTGGGAGCGCAGATTATTTTCTAGACTTTTGCCTGAGTTTCTTGGAAGGAAGGCAACCCACGGGGTTGACGGGATACATGGGGTGGGTGCGTAAATTATTGTCTGGGCTTTTGCCTGAGTTTCTGGAAAGGGAGGTGGTCCACGGGGTTGGCGAGAAACATGGGTGGGTGCGCAATTTATTGTCCAGGCTTTTGTTTGAGTTTCTGGAAAGGGAGGTAATCCACGGGCTTGGAGGGATACATGAGGTGGGTGCGCAAGTTATTTTCTAGACTTTTGTCTGAGTTTCTTGGAAGGGAGGCAATCCACGGGGTTGGCGGGATACATGGGGTGGGTGCGTAAATTATTGTCTAGGCTTTTGCCTGAGTTTCTAGTAGGGAGGTGGTCCACGGGGTTGGCGGGATACATGAGGTGGGGAGAGAAACATTGGGTGGGTGCGCAATTATTTTGTAGACTTTTGCCTGAGTTTCTAGTAAGGGAGGTGGTCCACGGGGTGGGCGAGAAACATTGGGTGGGTGCGCAAGTTACTGTCCAGGTTTTTGCCTGAGTTTCTTGGATGGGAGGCAATCCACGGGGATGGCGGGATACATGGGGTGGGTGCGTAAATTATTGTCTAGGCTTTTCCTGAGTTTCTGGAAAGGGAGGTGGTCCACGGGGTTGGCGAGAAACATTGGGTGGGTGCACAAGTTACTGTCCAGGTTTTTGCCTGAGTTTCTTGGATGGGAGGCAATCCACGGTGATGGCGGGATACATGGGGTGGGTGCGCAATTTATTGTCCAGGCTTTTGTTTGAGTTTCTAGTAAGGGAGGTGGTCCACGGGGTTGGTGAGACACATTAGGTGGGTGCGCAAGTTATTGTCTAGGCTTTTGCGCGAGATAGTAACCCCGTGAGTTCCTTGGCTCAAAGTTTCACTGCATTCTATCAGTGTTGGTATTAGAGTTCGAGTAGAGTGTCTGCAAACAAACCTAATTAAGCACTTCATTCAGTCTCAACACCTGTCTGAATAGAACTAATCCTTAGATTTTGAGAAACTCAAACTAAACAGTGGCAAACAGCTTGTCGAGGAGTCACAAAATGCCAAAATTGACTGATTGAAATTTTTGAAGACCACGACCTTCTTTTTGTTGACGACCAATGAACATGTGTTGCCTTTTGCCTGAAGCCAACGCCGCTTTACCACTGCGCCAGCCAGCCGGACTCACGGGAAAATCGTGGCCAACAGACCTCGCCAATTCACTACTGGCCCAGTTGAACTCAAGGAAAAGTTCCGACCAATGGGCCAGTGCGCCCCTTTACCTAAAACCAGCGCTACTTTACCACTAGCCCAGTCAAACCCAAGGGAAAATACCGCGAAAACAGTGGACAAGTGTGCCCCTTTACCTGAGACCGGCGCGGCACGTGTGCCCCTCTACCTGAGACCGGCGCGACACGTGTGCCCCTTTACCTAAGACGGGCGCAACTTTGCTGCTGATAGCGTCGCAGTCAAAGGAAAATCCTGACCAACAGACCCTTGTGCCCCTTTACCTGAGGTCGGCATCTTTTTATCATTGGTCCAGTCGAACCCAAGGGGAGTGCTGACCAAAGACCCGTGTGCCCCTTTACTAGAGTCCAGCAGCTGTTTACCACTGGCGGGAAAATTCTGACCAACGGACCCATGTGCCCCTCTTTACCATTGGCCCAGTCGAACCCAAGGGAAAATCCTGAAATCCCTTGTGCCCCTTTGCCTGAGGTCGGCGCCTTTTTATCATTGGCCCAGTGGAACCCAAGGGAAAGTCCTGACCAACGGACCCGTGTGCCCCTTTACCTGAGACCAGCAACTGTTTACCACTGGCCCAGTGGAACCCAAGGGAAAGTCCTGACCAACGGACCCGTGTGCCCCTTTACCTGAGACCAGCAACTGTTTACCACTGGCCCAGTGGAACCCAAGGGAAAGTCCTGACCAACGGACCCGTGTGCCCCTTTACCTGAGACCAGCAACTGTTTACCACTGGCCCAGTGGAACCCAAGGGAAAGTCCTGACCAACGGACCCGTGTGCCCCTTTACCTGAGACCGGCGCCTGTTTACCATTGGCCCAGTCGAACCCAAGGGAAGTGCTGACCAAAGACCCGTGTGCCCCTTTACCAGAGTCCAGCACCTGTTTACCACTGGCGGGAAAATTCTGACCAACAGACCCATGTGTCCCTTTACCAGAGACCAGCACCTGTTTACCATTGGCCCAGTCGAACCCAAGGGAACAGCTGACCAACGACCCTGTGCCCCTTTACCTGACCCATTGGCCCAGTCGAACCCAAGGGAAGTGTGACCAAAGACCCGTGTGCCCCTTTACCAGACCAGCAGCTGTTTACCACTGGCGGGAAAATTCTGACCAACGGACCCGTGCTCCTTTACCTGAGACCAGCAACTGTTTACCACTGGCCCAATGGAACCCAAGGCAAAGTCCTGAGCAAAGGACCCGTGTGCCCCTTTACCTGAGACCGGCGCCTGTTCACCATTGGCCCAGTCGAACCCAAGGGAAGTGCTGACCAAAGACCCGTGTGCCCCTTTACCAGATTCCAGCACCTGTTTACCACTGGCGGGAAAATTCTGACCAACAGACCCATGTGTCCCTTTACCTGAGACCAGCAACTGTTTACCACTGGCCCAATGGAACCCAAGGCAAAGTCCTGACCAACGGACCCGTGTGCCCCTTTACCTGAGACCGGCGCCTGTTTACCATTGGCCCAGTCGAACCCAAGGGAAGTGCTGACCAAAGACCCGTGTGCCCCTTTACCAGAGTCCAGCACCTGTTTACCACTGACGGGAAAATTCTGGCCAACGACCCATGTGCCCCTTTACCTGAGACCAGCAACTGTTCACCACTGGCGGGAAAATCCCGACCAATGGACTCGTGTGCCTCTTTACCTGAGACCGGCGCAAATTTACCACTGGCCCAGTCAAAATTAAGGAAAAACCCCAACGGTTGGAACAGCGCTACCACTTCGTTTCAAAACCATGTCAGGAAACAAAACCATGTGCTAGGATTTTGTTGTAACGTTAATCGACATTATTAGGATTATTGGGCTCCAAATCGGATTTGCAGGGAGCCCCCTCACCCCTGAGAATGGCTTGCTGGATTAGAAAAATCTTATATCTGTTTGATTCTTTCAATCCAGTTGTTTAGTTTCACCATTATTTTTTGAATTTTTATTACTAGACTGTGTACCCGGCTTTGCTCGGGTCCTGGTAAAAACGGCGAAAAATCAATAAAATCGATGAATCGATAGTGCTGTACAAAACGGTTGTCATATTCGTGTTCAGCGTATTGACATACCCCAGTGACATGTCTTCGCCGCGCAGGGGCAAAATTAGCGAAAAATCAGTAAAAACCATAAATCAATAGTGCTGTACAGAACGGTTGTCATATTCGTGTTCAGCGTGCTGACATACCCCAGTGGCACGTCTTCGCCGCGCAGGGGCAAAATTAGCGAAAAATCAATAAAATCGATAAGTCAATAGTGCTGTACAGAACGGTTATCATATTCGTGTTCAGCGTATTGACATACCCCAATAGCCATGTCTTCACCGTCCCCGGGGCAAAATTAGCAAAAAATCAATAAAATCGATAAATCGATAGTGCCGTACGAAACGGTTGTCATATTCGTCTTCAGCGTTTTGACATACCCCAATAGCCATGTCTTCACCGTCACTGGGGCAAAACAAGCGAAAAATCAATAAAATCGATAAATCGATAGTGCCGTACGAAACGGTTGTCATATTCGTGTTCAGCGTATTGACATACCCCAATAGCCATGTCTTCACCGTCACTGGGGCAAAACAAGCGAAAAATCAATAAAATCGATAAATCGATAGTGCCGTACGAAACGGTTGTCATATTCGTGTTCAGCGTACTGACATACCCCAATAGCCATGTCTTCACCGTCACTGGGGCAAAACAAGCGAAAAATCAATAAAATCGATAAATCGATAGTGCCGTACGAAACGGTTGTCATATTCGTGTTCAGCGTACTGACATACCCCAGTAGACATGTCCTCGCCACGCCTGGGGCAAAAATAGCGAAAAATCAATAAAATCGATATAATCGATAAACTAATCAATAATCCCAGGTGCAAAGTAGCCTAAAACCTACGCCGGTCCTTAGGGAAGTGTCACCCTATAACAAGGAAGATAAAGATCTAGGGAGAAAAAAGCGGACAATGTGGAAATTTAGGCCAGGGGCCCCTTTTTTAGAGTACTCATCACAACACTGCGTATCGACAATGCGCTGAGAGTCGACGCGCAGTAACAGACGCGTTCTCGGGAATTAGCGACCAAATCTTTTAATATAGTAGGATCATAGTTGTCTTTGCCTGAGTATCATGGTTGATCTTTATCTCTAGTATTGACACTGCTATCGACGTATTGACCCTATACATCGGACCGAATAACGTATTCGAATAGAAAATTCGAATAAACATTCGAATTCGAAATTCGACTATTCGAAAGAAAGTCCGTTTTCGAGTTTATTCGAAATTCGAATACTCGACGAGGGTGCAACTTCGGATTCGTTCGAAATTCTATTCGATTTCGTTTCGAATAGTCGAATAATTTCAGATATTCGAGGAAATTGTGTGTCTGCAAAGTTCTTCTTTCCCAGCTCCCAGACTTTGCGTAGTAATATCGAGTAGTCTACAATGAATGAATGATCAACATTACTTTCGAATTTTTCCACGCGTCATTTTTTTTTCGAACCGAGAGTAGAAATTTGTATGACGTTTCAAAAATATATCAATCGGCGACTTGCTCTTGTCCATCTCTTCATGTCACTCCTGAAACAAAACAGCTGGACATACCTTCAAGGACAAAACTCCGCCCTACTTTCCTACTTTAGCTTTTAGCTGCATACGGGATAGTAGTGCAATCACAATGATCCTATGCTCGTACTTTTTTACCCTAACCCAACCATTGTCCGTATATGTGCCTAGAGTCCTTATTTTCTGTTTCATGATTAGAAGCATTAGCAAGCAGAAAAGGACAACACCCTAATGTTTTCTCATATTATTTATCTAGGAAAGGTAGAACACTGAATTGGTGTTTTAGCAGTTTATTGGTTGAGGTCGATCCTACTTGCAAAGCGTCCACAGTAAATCAAAGGGATCGTCACTGCCATAAGTCAAAGTTCCTAAGTCTTTGCAAGATATACCAATCCCGAGTTAGTCAAGGTACTCGAATAATCGAATGAATTCTGAACCGAATTTCGAATTTATTCAATTATTCGACAGTAGGAAAACCGAATTTGTCCGAAAATTCGGTTCAAGGAGAAAATCGAATGAATTCGAGATTCGATTATTCGGAAAAGGTGAGAAAACGAATGAATTCGAGGTTCGATTATTCGAAAAAAATTCGAATATTCCGAAGTATGGTTGACGCACAGTAGATTTGCTAGAGATCATGGGGTGAGTGTAGGGTCGCCGTTACGGAAATCGGACAGGCCCATCCCATGAGACTTTGGACAGGTTCGAAGGGGAACAGGAAAATCGGACAAGAATGAGAACGGGGATATCAATGAATTGTGTGGATAAAGTCCGTGCCGCTGGTCTCGACGAGTGGAGTCTCAAGTAAGTAGTTCCGTAGGGTGAGCCTGTCCGATTTCCGCAACGGCGCCCCTACATTCACACCATAACCTCTTGCAACTCTGTATCAACAGGTGGTGAAGTGAGGTGCGTGCTTGTGGGTCTTGACTGCTAGGGTCTGTATATCCAGGTAGCACCCCTCTACAAGGAACGTCAATCACTATTGCACCTCTACATGGCCTGGAGCGTGGCGCCACCTACAGTCCTTAAGCGCCATCGATATAAAGTGCGGCGCACGCGCCGTAGCCTTGGCTGGTTCGAAAACTTTCTACCGATGACGCATAAGAACTCCGTGGGCGGCTGGACGCTGTGGATGTCGGCCGCTACCTAGCCAGCGCCACGTGGGTGCTTCGATGCCGCGGAAGGTGCAGTCGTGATTGACGCTCCCTGTATATCGTTTTTCGAACGGACAAATTTATCGTGAAATAACAGAAATCTCGGAATGCAAGCTGCGAGCTGTCACCGGTCCCTACGCAGGATGACCCAAAAGCAACTTACTCAACATTACCACAGCAATGAGGCCAACAGAAGCAGAATGAAGAAGGCTAGGGACACATTTGTTAAAGTGAGAATGTAAGAAAGCGGATAGTAGACGTTTGACTCGATATCGAAATGTCGAGTCTCTTTCAAAAATCGAATCGAGTAAAATATCCTATATGGATAGCTATGTAGATCCCATTGACGCAGCTGTCACAAGTCTGTGCTAGTGGTCACGCCAATCGCTAGCACCTAGCACTTAGTAGCAGATGTTTCAATGGACTTTCCAAATTCTCCACAAAAGAAAAGGCTCAAAAGACGGAGACGGCACTTTTACGAGTAAACATGTATGCCACCGCTTGCGATTAGTGTTGCCGAGTGGTTATTTTGGTTTGAAAATCTCAAAATCGATACAATCCTCTTATGGATGTATCCCAAAATCATTAAATGTGGCAATTATCCTCTACATATCCTTGTGCCATTATTTAGCACATGAAGTGTCACGCTTGTTTTTTTTTTGCAACAATTATTTGTTAGGTTCGCTTCCACCCTTCTATTGGCGAGTTAATTCACTCGGATCAACAGGTTGCTACTGCTGCAGTGAAGGACGCCCTCAAGGTGAACCTTCATTGGAGTTTTGGTTGCTTGCTTTTTCGGGTTTTGCACAAAAAAAGTCTTTTCAGTTCCTCGACGCACTATTGGATCACAGTGAATGGACACGACATGCCACGAAATCTGTTGACTCTCGTATTGGTCACCTCGAGAGAATAGCTCATTTCTTGCGCATGCGACAACCAGTGCTGTCGTATACTCCTCAGAGGTAGCATATCAACACTCCATGGTTATCACTCCATGCTACTTCACTTATAACTCGTCTGCTGCTTCAGCTTGGACATCATGTGGTCGCTCCATCCGGAACCACACAGTTGTAATGGAAAGCTGGATAAATGTCTTGCGGATGCTCTTTGTTCGCTTCACAATCACTCAGTTGCTACTGCTATGGTGGCGCGAGTCCAGCAAATCAGCGGTGAGCATGCGCAGAGCTGGAGTATGTTTAAGTGAGTAGTGGCCTACATGAACGGTTATGGGCGACGTCTGTCCGCCAGCTGCACAATGCCCTGCATAAGGGTGACCACTGAATGCGACACACTGCCCTATTCGAATGATGGAAACACCGGACACTTCGATTAGAGTCCATGTCCATGAAAATGGTGGATGTTTCAGTTTTTTTTATCTTTTCTGGTCCAGTTGGGCCAGCTATTCATGTTTTAAAAACCAGTACGACCCCAATGATGACGTTTAGCAAAAAGTTGCGGTTACCGACATCACAAGCAGCGGTGCTTTTCTATTCACAGCGAAACTAGTTAGCGGGATTTACAAGGTGCACTCCAAAGATGTGCGTGACAGAGATGCTAATCCTCGTGAACAGTGAATCTTAAATTTTCCAAGTTCGTCAACGGTATCTAGAAAAACAGTACTACCGTTAAAATCGATTCATGTGTGGTAGAACGTGATCACTACGAAAATTTAAGGCAGCACCCGTCGAAATCTTCGACTCCGAATTAAAGTGGTTGAGAACAATGCCTGTGTATCATACATATAAGACGAAAACAAAGAATGATGACTTACTCGTGACTCACCTCGACTCACAAGCATGAACCAGCATTCTTAGATGTGCTCGCCTATGACGATGCGCCACCTTATGCAGCTGCGATCACTTTTTGAAGACCCCGAAATTTGGCAAGACTTCAACGAAGATTTGGGAGGATGCCACTTCGAAAGGTAGCACGAGTCGAAATCCTCGATCTCGTGCTAGACTCTCAATAGTGCCACACAGTGCCACGCATCACAGATGTTACACAAATACAAAGAATAACGACTTACCAGCGAAGAAATCGCAATCGCGAACACGACTCCCTTGGACGAACACAACTGCCTTGGCTGCGACAGCGCCCACGGGTTCGGTCACTTGCACAAGCGGGTGTGACTTCCACGTGGATCCAAAGGCGAAATAGTCACCCATTTTCCCGCATATCCTGCTGGACTGGGATTCATGAAATGTTAACCACGCAGACCGTCTATGGCTAGCGTGATCGGTCATCCTATAGACCATGAAACGCTTGGAGACCCAGGACGTGGAAACTGGTTATGCTTTCATGAACTCTAACCCTGGAAATGAAATAATCTAGAGTCCATATATACGTATGTCCCCACAACAGGAAAGAAAACCTCTCAAATATAGCAGCCATCCAAAACGGATCTTCACCTCGAAACTCCATAAAATGAGTCCCTTATGTGTCTTGCATAGGATTTCGAGGCAGGGATGATGCTTCCAACCAGTTCTGTACCAGCTATACAAACGTATAACTCGTTTCTAGCTTTTTAAACTGGTATTTTCTGAGCTGCAAAAATGTTTTCATTGTGGACTGGGTGTTGTTTCGACAGCGTATACATATTTTACAAGTGCTCCGACTCGCCTCCGGCGAGTCTCGCACTTGCTTGCTTCGCGGGACCTTGGTACTCAGCCACCTTTACTTTCCATACGTCAAAACGGATGAACCATACAGTTGCGAAGCTCGCCGTAAGCGAGTCGGAGCACTTGTTGCATATAATTGAAATGTTTGCGTCATTCTTTCGTTAAATGTGTCCAGATGATTCAATCAGAACCGAACGTAGCGCACTCGGAAAGGAGTGAGTATTTGCGCTATTCAACTTTACTGACCCCAAAATCTTCAAAAAAATTTTCGCCTGAAACTTCACATACGGGGGTTATTCGAGGTGCTGAACACGAATATAGTATAAATTTTGCACGGTAACCCCATTTTTTAATAGTTACGATAGATGTACTGTAGATATGGTACTTCAAGGAACCCTCTCAAATTTTGCGTAGTGGGGTTTTTTGACGCCGTTCACAAAAACCACCATTATTTTGCAAGCCACCTCCGTTTTCTACCCGATATCGGCATTTTCTCTCAATTTTCTACCGTACACCTACCGTAACCCATGTAAAAATACGGTTACGGTGCAAAATGGCTACGTGCTCAGCACCTCAGACAACCCCCTCCCCCTCTATGCAAAGTCCAGCCAAGAAAATCTTTGAAGATTTTGGGGCCAGTAAAGGTGAGTAGTGCCGTGATTATTCGTCCATTCACAGAAAGAAGTTAAGCAGTATGCTTGCGCACTCTAAATCATGTTGCTATAGCAAGCTGGTATATATGGGTGTATTAAAACTGTGTTGCTTTGGTAATCGCCTACTCTTGCATAGGAAAATAAATTCCCCACTCAACCCCTTCCGAAACTCTTGATTGCACATGGAGAGACCCCCAAGGACTGAGCAAAACTCTTCCTTGTTTTTCTTGTTGTAGACGAAAAGATTCGCACATGAAACCTATACCGGTCGACTCAGAATTGTGCCCTGCAAAAATCGTTGTCATTTAAGAGAAGCGCGGCGAAGCTGCGCTTCGCATGGCACAACTCTGAGTCGAACGGTATAGGTTTCATGTTTGTCCTCTGAATCGTGAGATATAAGCGATTACAGACAAACACACAAACAGATGAGTTTTACTATAGAGTGATATCATAAACATATCCATTTCACGCATTCGAATACCTCTACGACTCGTATTGGAGTCGGACGCGTGGCGCATCCCAAAAAAGAGCTTGTTAGCGCAGATCGTTCTATCATTTGCTGCACGTACCCATTTGATTTCCATTGGGTGGGAGGGAGAAGAGAGGAGGACCAAAGCCTGGCACGATAACAAGTAGTTATTTCTGTGAAATGTTTTCTTCTCAAATTTGTTTCGCTACCAATTGGTCTACCCCTCCCACACGAAAGTATTAACGGATAGAAGTGAATTTGGAGAGTAGAGCACCTCATCCCTCGTCGTTAGTGCGGATGTTCGTGGAGAAGCTGTCTCTACCTTTACTAAAACTGCGCAGATGGCTTAGTTCGAACCATACAAAGGAGGATGAAGTTCTGATTAAGTTGAGTGTTTTCATTGCTGGTGGCATTTCCGTAACCCTTACGTGTTCATCGAGACCAATCTTGTGCTAGTACTCTCTGTTTTCCACGTTATCTCTGAGACCCCCGAAGAGGTATCTAAGAGGTACAGACAACTCCAAACGGACGCAGTCAAGAGTAAGGATCGCGGCGCGGCTCTCTTGGGCAGAGTCACGGGAGCTCAGCATAGTGTGCGCCTGCGTCTCTGTCCATGAAAGCCGCGCCGCGAACGAGATTCTTGTCCACGTACGTATGGAGTTTCCTATAAGTGAATGCCATCCAGCTGTGTTCCAATTAAAACTCCAACACCGTTTGAGAGCTATAGTCTGTTCGGAAATTCAGAAAACAATGAAGATCGCTATGTTGCTACATGGAATCGCAAAGCGGTTTCTGCGAGCCGTATCCCCTCTAGTTTGTCAATTTTCAATCAAAGGGATTTTCAGCTGCCTTGCATGTTGAAAAGGTCCTGGAATTGGTGTGGAAATACGTGAACGTACGCGTTTCAACACTGCAATTATCATTCCCCTCTGAATAGAGGGTAAGTATTGCTTTTTGGCGGCCTGATAGACCGGCTTTTGTGCAGTTCAATATTACTAAACGAAAAGATAACGAAAGATAACGAGTTGACATTCGGTTCTTAAAAATGTAGGCAGTTGATGAGGAAAAACGGGGGTTGTGATGCCGGCTGCAGCCGCCACATCAACCGTAAAAAATATTCCGGCACCGATCGCCCATAATTATTTCAGAGAAAGGAAAATGATCGGAAATTTTAGGTGTTGCTTGCTACACAGTTCTCGTTTTTTCATATCATAAGCGAGCGCATATCGCAAATGTTCTACAGGGCCGCGGAGCGCCATACCTGAAATCCGTGGTGCTTCCCAAATCTGTGATTGGCCAATTGGACGACTTGACTAATCGCAGAAGACGGCAGCATCACCCTCTCCAAGTATAACACTCCATCCCATACTTTAGTAGTAACCGTTTGCATACAGTTCATTTGTGATTTCGGGAGTTTTCAGGTGAGGGAACTGATGCCGGTCAGCAGGTAGAAGTGCTGTTCGAGAAAAATGAGCTGGTCTGGCCAATTTTGCGATTGCTTTTGTTGGAGGACCTGGATTATTTGCAAATTGGCACCATACGAGATTGTTGGCAGGTTATCTATTTTTTCTCTTGACATATTGTTGCACACGGGTCCCCGAGTAATAGGATCTGCAACCATGCTGTCAATTACTACCTCTGGAATTCTCAACCAAGGTCAGGCGTGAATGTGATAAGAGACGATTACGTTGAACCCAAACTGTCCAGAGTCAGCTTCCGTCATCCAAAATCCTAAATAGGTCAACGCTAGCCTTCCCGGGTTTTTATCGGGGAAATGATCAACTGTTTGATCCTCTAATAGTCACAAATTTTTTACAAAATGATGTTCCAAAGGACATGCAAATCCTTCTAAAATGTGCAGATACCCAGATACCCAGAGGTCATTTTTTAGAGCATCCGAATAGCAGATGCCAAGTTATAGCAGTCAACACAGGCTCACGTATAGGTGCATAAACATAATGCCACAACTGTGCACCTGATAGCCCTGTTGTCGTTTAACATCACAATTATTTTTACTCGGACTTGAAAGGATTGGAAGTAGTGGTAATTTCGATACTAAATAATGGAAAACAACCATTCAAGAAGTGGTCGCACCCATATAATGATAAAAACGAGCAGCTAAAAAGAGCCAACGCAACATTTTTAACTATTTGCTGTGATATGGGGGCTGAGGCTCCAGCCAGTGCAGAGGTATCGTAGGTGTACGGGCTTCCCAAAAATGGCGATGTCTGCCTTCTCACACATCCTGGCAAAAGCTGTGCACACAGGGTTTCCGAAATGTATGCACCTCTGTATATGATATGTCTACTTTTTCGTTATGGTTGTCGCAGTGATTCATTCTGATTTACTTCAACAGGTTGTTGAAAGCTGTTTTGTGTAGAATATGACTCAGCGAAGACCACTAATCCTGCAGATAAGCTTGAGGATATATATACAGTTATCCTGATTTTAAGTACGGTCACATCTGCCACTGCAGATACTCCCCTTATACACTGGGTAAACCTGATCAGGAGTTCTCTGGGGTCTATACCTAATTCGAGGGAATAAACGCTGTAATGGCAGAAGCGTTAGAGGTTTTGTTAGGTGCCTAATGGCTGTCAAGAATAATTCCAAAAGAATTTGAGACAATCGCAAGAGTCTTACTCTTCGCAAATCGGAAGAGCTCTATGCAGCCATACTAGGACCGCTAAATACTCGTTCGCGAACAGCTCACGAGATCAGCAGCAGAAGAGAACACAGAGGGAATTAGGTGTAAAACCAGGGTAGTTCATGGAGATGCATGGAAAGACTGTAGGAGTTATGGATAAGAAATCCGTTGAAGTAATGATCCAATGAGAACAAGCTGACGAAAAGGCTGGACAATGCGCGCTGATGTAACCATTGCATCATTAAGAAGTCAGAGATTCGCAGCTGTCGATTTTTTAAAACGCATAACTCAAGTGGTGCAACCAAGGTCAATTGAACCAGGAAAGCAAGGATCTGTTGAGGGTTTTTCAGGTAGATGCGTTACGACTGTTTTGCTAATGTAAGTGTTGAGGAGATTTTCGTGATTGGAATCCCTGATAGCTCTCGAAACTGGTGCCCTTTAATCAGTTCGATGCCGTGACATTCTCGAAGGATTGTTTGTGAAAGAGTAACTGCAAATTCGAGGATTTCCCTGTGTTGCCCTGCAGTGTCGAAGATTCCGTTTAAAAAAAATGTTGAAATACACATCATATACCAGTACCAAGATGACGTGACTGTCTGGAGCCAGAGTTCACCAAATAATTCCAGAGAGAATGAATCGCAGACTTCAGAGAACAAGAATAAGTTGCCTTTTTGCAGCCTAGAGTAGAAGATGATGAGATCCTCTGCATCGATATATTTAGATGGGAAGATGCAGAACAAGAAAGTCGTGGGCTTGGGTCATCTCTGCCGTGAATTTCTCGTCTGAAATTAACGGCATGGGTTGCGTTGCTCAGTGCATTATAGGAAGCTAGGACTAAATACCTGTCTCAGGACCGGAAGAAGTTACCTACGAGGGAAGCATACCAAGTCCTTACGGCATTTCAGATGAGATATGCCTCCTAATGTGGAATTGGTAATGCTGATCTTGAATATGTTTTCGCACCCTGCTCAATGCCACTGAAGAAAGTTATGACCTTGTCTCTGCAGATAAATCTGCAGTTTCTGCATCAACCTGCCATAACCCCACAAATACGCGTTGCTGTGCAAAATGGATGTTGAATTCGTGATCAGCAGTCCAGATAACCCTGTATGCAAAAATTCAGCGGAAAAATACATCCCTACGAGGACATAATTGCGCCCTGATCACTTTCTACTGCTACCATTCTCAAGTGAACGATATTTTATCAAAGGCCTTCTGTTGCGGGGTGTACAATTCGTTGTGCATCTGGAAGCTCTGATTCCAAAACTGTTTTGATCTCGGTTCAGTCTCATCTCCGTAAGGATTTCTGTCTGTTTTTCCAAACGCACGTGATAAGGAATATACATACATTAGTATACATACACTAAGGTAGCAAGAATAAGATAATGTGTGGTGCAGTGGTTAGTGTCTCGATTTTATGGACGTCCTCGCCGGTTCAATCCTTCTCAGGGCCACGGTTTTTACATTTTTCTTGCACTCACTGTTTCCCTCTGGGAGTCCATTCTATGCAGTTTTATAAGGGTTTCCACTTATAGGTAGATTTTCTGTAAGCTTGAAAGCGTTTTGAATTATGCTCATTACCTCGACTTTGCTAACAGTGGGACTGTTGATGGTGCTCACATGAGCCCAAATTTTCATTGTATTCTTTCTCGCTGAAATTTTCAATAATAATTTTATCTGTAGTGCTGAATAGTGATACTGTTGATTTCGATATTAAAATGCTAGTGCCATGTGAAATGATGTAGATAATCGTGATCAGCACTTAAAATTACCCGTCTATGCAAAATTCGGAAGAATTTTGCGAGATACTTCAACTACCCTATGCTTAATCGTTGTTCCTTCTTGTGTAGTAGTAGTAGTAAATGATCAAGACGTAATTGTATCCTCGTAAATTTCCAATTTTTTTTTGCTTGAAATTTTGCATACGGGTTTATTTCGACTGCGATTGCGGATTCTGGAGATTCATTTTGCACATCAACGCATACTTTGTGGGGTCAATGCAGAGGGATGCAGAAACTGCACTTACGTAGATACTACACAGACAAGGTCATAACTTTCTTCGCAATGGCTTCAAGCACTAATGGAGAGCATATTCGAGATCAGCATTCTCAACTTCACATTGTGAGGCACATTCCATTTTGAAGTGCTTAGAAATCGTCGTGTAAAACTTCATACGGTTTGGTTTATTACAACAAGGAAACAGAACTAATATAATAATTCCTCTTGACGCTCATACATTTCGGCGACCCAGTTATGTATCTAGTGATAAACTTTAAATTCTATCAGTGAAGGCACGTGGCTGGCTTGGTACCTGAGATCAGTAAAACAATGGGATAGAGGCAACCACGGATCTCCCTCCTACGAGGGATCCCAGCCGATTTGCTGCGAGGCTACGTGAAGCGACCCCGGGTGGCGGATAGGGGGTTTACCGAGAACCAAAAGCAGCCATGCGCTTGCCTTGCGACGCGGGTAGATCTTGGGGATGGACTCCCTAGTTCGACAACACTGGATTCGATTTATACGGCCGGCATATGAGTGTGAACACGGACTCACGCGGGTGGGTGTGTGCAAATGCTTTGTGTGAGCTGTATCCTGCAGTTCGGATTTGGCCAAAAGCTCGCATTCTAATGACTGGGAAGCGCATGAGAGGCGAGTAAGGGCCGCCTCTAACGAATAATTCCCTTGTCGTCTAATGGATCATGACGTCAAATGGAATCAAGAAGAACGCTACGGCATACGCGGGAATCGACGCCCACTCGCGGGGCCCGGTGAGTGTGGACAACAATATGCGAGGATCCTCGATGCTTCGCGAACGGCGGCATCGGGGGCAAGCAGGCGAGTCGTTAGGGGGGCCAAGACGCATATTGCTACTTTGAAGGTCGGCACGTTGACAGGCCGTTCATGTGAACTGGCAGCAGCACTGCAGCGCCGTCGAATCGACTTGTGCGCGGTGCAGGAGACGAGATGGTCTGGCAGCAAATCCAAGGACATCGAGTGCGGATTCAAATTCGTCTACAATGGTAGCCTAGGGACAGGAAATGGTGTCGGCGTCATTGTCTCCGAACGGTTCCATAGCAGGCGTAGAGCGTTTTGACGACCGTCTTATGAAGATTGTTATCATCACGTTAGAAGACCGCATCCACTTTTTCTCGGCATACGCCCCGCAGACTGGATGTTCAGATCGAGCCAAAGACGTTTTCTGGGCGCTGATTAATGAGAAGACCGCTGTAGTACCATCAGAAGATACGGTCATTATTGCAGGGGACTTGAATGGTCACGTAGGAGTGACGAAGGACGGCTGCAGATGCCACAGCGGCTTCGGATACGGAGTGCGTAACGAGGATGGCGAGCGCATTCTCGATTCTCCTAATTCGAGTCTCATAACCTTGTTATAACGAACACGAGATTTCGGAAGCGACCATCCCATCTCGTCTCCTTCTACAGCGGCAGCAACAAGACACAGACCGACTACGTGCTCGTGAGGTATCAAGACCAGAAGCTCGTCACGGATGCAAAAGTCGTACCGTATGAGACGGTCGCGTCAGAACAGCAGCCGCTAATCTGCACAATGAAAATCACGCCGCCAAACAAGAAGCGTGTCGAGCGAAGTGGGCTTCTCGAATCGAGTGGTGGAGATTGAGAGAGAAAGAAATAGCAGTCATCTCTCACATTCTCTCACATCTCATTTGCCGCCTATCACGAACGTCGACGAAGCATGGCAACGGTAACTGATGCTGTCCTCGCAGCTGCTCGCTCCGAACGGCCAAACCTGATCGACGGAAGATTGACAGGAAGACTTGGCTTTGGACGGAGGAAGTGAGGGCAAAATTTCGCGAAAAGAAGCGGCCATACCACTCCTTCCTTGGTAATGAAACGGCAGACAACTGGAGGAGTTACCGCGAAGCGAAGAGGGCTGCTAATAAGGAAGGCTGTAGCCGCAGCGAAGGCGGCTCATTACGATGAAGTCTGTAAGAAGTTAGACCCGAGAGACGGTGAGCTCTTCATCTACCGACTCGCGAAATCGCGTCAGCGCCAAACAGACGACGCCGAGAAGTTTCACGGCGTCAACGACGACCAAGGTCACTTCCTGATGGGCTTGCCCATCCATCCGTCCCAGAAGTCCCGCCCACGTTCGGTGGTTAACGAAATTCTTCAATCTAGTCATAGCGGAGAAGAAGGTGCCCGTGGACTGGCAGCGAAGCAATACCATTCCAATCTGGAAGGACAAGGGTAGCCCCGCTGACTGCGCGAACTGTCGACCAACCCGTCTGTTGTCGCATACCATGAAGGTCTTCGAACGCATCATTGACCGTCGGATTCGCGAAATCGTCCAGCTATCTCCCAACCAATGCGGCTTTATATCCGGATGCGGCACTACCGATGCCATCCACGTTGCCCGTCTCCTGATCGACAAGCATCGTGAAAAGAAAAGACCATTGCACCTAGCTTTCCTAGATCTGGAGAAGGCCTTTGACCGCGTCCTCACGAAGTCAATTGGTACGCTCTGCGGCTTCACGGCATTCCCGAAGAGCTGGTCGAATGGGTGCGGATTCTTTACGCCGACCACAGGAGTAAAGTGCGGGCGGCCGCGGGCATGTCGACGGAGTTCCCCATAACCGTCGGCGTACACCAAGGCTCAGCACTTTCCCCGCTTCTTTTCATCGTAGTCATGGATGCTATCACAAAGGACCTTCACAGACTAGCGCCGTGGACGCTGCTTTACGCGGATGCCGTTATGCTAGCATCCGAAGACAAGGGTGAACTTGAACGGCAGACGCAAGCGTGGAGTGACCAGCTGGCACGGTTCGGTCTCCGCCTCAACGTTAAGAAGACCGGCGCTATCAAAGTTAATGGAGTCCGGCACTATCAAAGTTAATGGCACGAATCTTTTGCAAGCCGCTACGTTCAAAGACCTCGGCTCAATGGTTTCATCAGAAGGCAGCCTCGCCCATGAGATCGTCACCGCTGCGTGGTTAAAGTGGCGCTCACTGATTTGTGTGCTGTGCGACAAGGACATACCAGACCGGCTCAAGTCGAACATCTACCGTACCGTGGTACGTCCTGTCGTGCTGTATGGTGCGGAGTGCTGGCCCACCACTAAAGAAATGGAACGCCGAATCATGGTGCCGAGTGCTGGCCTACCACTAAAGAAAAGGAACGCCGAATCAATGTCATTGAGATGAGGATGCTGCGATGGATAGGTGACATTACGCAACTAGATCGCATATGCAACCAGGACATACGACAGCGATTTGGGGTAGCTGCGATAGCCGACAAGCTCCGTGAGGAGCGTCTGCGATGGTTTTGCATGTTCTTCGTGCCGATGGCGACAAAGTCTGTAGGATTAGCTTCGACGTAGAGGTACCAGGAAAGCGCCTGAAGGACGACCAAAGCAACGATGGCTTGACATCCTACACGCTGACCTCAAGACGGCTAGGATCCATCCCGACCAAGCGCACGACAGAGCACTCTGGCGTCAATGGATCAGCAAAGCGGACCTTGCGAAACGGGAAAAACGCTAAGAAGAAGAAGTAGGATAGATACAACGGTCAGTACAGGTATACAAGGTACAAAAAATTCGAACAAAAACTTAATCTGAAATCCCCTCACGTGAGTCCGCCACTCGGGGCTAGTATCCCAATTCAGCCACCACTCGGGGCTAATATTTATGAGAAGTTAACCAAGCATACCAGTGATATTTGCCATAATTGGTCATCCTAAATACTATGTGATGTTATAAGAAGCAGAACGTTAAAGTTGGTTTGATAACATGGTTTCGCTTGCCAATCCATTCACGAATATCAGCCCAGATGGCTAACAAATCCGAGCCTCCACCGATGAAATGCATAGACAGTACGCACCATTACACTGGCTATGCGTATGTACTTTGAGTTTGCAAGGTGTAAGTTTTCAGCTGATTGGCAGCGACAGTAGTCTTCGCATCAGCCTACCTCGCAGTAATGTCACGGCAGAACACCTTGCAGTAACTGCGCCACACGACATCAAATGCTTTGTTCTGGATAACCGCAAGGAAATACTGATTGTAAGTCGAGAAGTATACATTTTCGTATGTGATTGTGTGTTCGAATTAGGGATAGCAAATGGATACTTTTTTTGAAACGAGCGCCCATCACATGACATTTGTCGTCGTCATACGGAACGCTCACGTTAATGCAGAGCATTTAAATGACGAAATTTCATTGCGAAATCCCAGTTTCTTCCTTGTTGGTGTGACTAAACATTCAGCCGCGTGGATTTATATCAGAACGTGCCCGTATCATTGCTTTCATTTCATTCTCATTGAAGTCTAGTTCTAATTTTACGTTATGTGCGGTCTGTTGGTTCCTCTTTCTGATGTGGTGTGCAAAGGCGATTTTGTTCACATTTTGTGATAACCACATTATTAGATGTTCAAGAGTTTGGGGCATTTGGTGGTTCAGCATTCGTCATCACTTTCTTCTTGCGGCTGCGTTATGCTTTGACGGTTTTCATGTGTGCTCGAGCGCTGAGACATCTCCTACCCACTTCACCTTTGCCTCAGCTCTAGGTCGCAGCATTGCTGTGTTATTCGTATAAAGCTAATGTCATATACAGTAAGTGAGGAATTCTGATTAATGAACTTGAACAAACGAACAAACGAAGGAAGCGATCATTAATGCTTTTCTTCTGGAGCGTATTTTCTCCAGAATAGCAACAGCTCGCGGGTTTCTAGGTATTCGAAGTGGAGATCGGAGCTTGGAAGATGCTCATAAGCAGGTGGGCGATTCATCCTTAACCGAGGCTTCTTTTAAAAAAAAAGCAGGTTGGATCAAATTAATGCAAAGAGAGCAGGACATTACGGGAAGATTAGCCGCTAGTTGTTCAACTGTACATCTTCACTTTGAAATTTGGCAAGACGAACAAGACGGATAGCACAAGCTGAGCGGCGAACACCAACGTTGACATTTGCCCGTCTGCAAAACTTTACTCCAAAAATATTCCAACGATTCGTTTTCTGGAACGATTGTTGTTGATAGGAGATGGGTTGTTTCCCACAACATGCAGACAGAGGTCGTTCCAGAGTCCTTCCAGCGATCTACCCAAAAAGTTAGACTATCGCTGCACACAAAAAATTTCTCTTGCCTCATTAAATGAGCAACAGGGGTCATCTGCAGCGCATTTCTTCCAAACAGTAAACGTTTAGTACAAAGCTTCCCTGGTTCAGATAGCGAAGCGGAAGCATGAGTATAAGGACAACACAGGTGAACAGACAAGGTCTACTGCTGCTGCAGGATAACGCACGACTGCATGCTGCAGTGTCAGCAGTGTGAAAAACGACCATTTGGGTCTCGAACTACTTTCTTATTCTCTATATCCTTCGGGCCTGTCGCCGAAAGATTGCTAATTGGTGATGCTCGTATGTCTCTACATTTGCTATCTAACTTTTAATTAACAGACTGCACTAGTGCCCTCGAAAACAACGTCTGCCGCTCTTTCGGGTATCGATCTGTTATATTTCACTTTCCTGAAGAAAAAAAAACAGTTCGTTTTGTGTTGGCAACCTTGCACGGGTGTTAACACTCTTTTACTTGAATAGAAATATTGATTTTGGGCCCAGTTATGGCATTTTGAAGTATTAGGTGCAACTATTCCGGAACTTTTGCACACCCCAGTAGCTTACTTATATTCATCCGATTGCGAGCATACTCGGTGACTTTCCGTTTCTGCTGCTTCTTTGAGCTATAGTGTACCCACCTTCAAACAAAGCAGCTGTTTTTATTTTGATGATCGGCTGTTCAGAGAAAGTTGGTTACCTCTTTCTGCTGCGTGTGTCATTACTGCAGTTTCATCTAAGGATGCTACCTTTGGCTATTTTCTTTTAGTTCCTGAACTCATTCGTTGCATGTCAGCTCTCTGTATATTTTGTCTTATTTTTCCATCAGAATTTCGTTTTTATTTCAACAACAGTATCGTCAATGGCGGCGGCCCATCCGCGGCCTCGAGAGGGACGCCGCGCAACCGTGCTGCGCGCGCCATAGCCGATGTCTCCTGCTGCTGTTATGCTATTTGTAGCAGCTTTTCTACTCGTTTTAAGGTTCTTCAATCGAATCGGAAAGAAAAGCCCCTAGGAATAGCATTGCGGCGGCAGACGAGACCGATCCCTGTGCGTGCGGCGCGGTTGCGCGGCGTCCTTCTCGAGGCCGCGGATGGGCCACCGCCATCGACGTCCACTGTATATAGCGCAGTCTGTATTAGGTACAGCGTTCCATGCACGCGTAGCTTCATGGGAAGCATGTGTTCACACGCATCCCGGATGCGGCTCAGACGTAGGAAACACGCACGTGTTTGCATTCCCGCGACGCTGGCGCGGTATCTCATTCCGGGTGTACATATACACAGCGGTCGGGTCTCAAGGATTATCCTTCTCAAATGGATGCGTGCGTCTGACGCACGTCTGATGCATGCATCTAACATAAATTGCCATTTTGGCTTACCCTTCACATATTTGAATTCTCATCGTGACATTAAGTTGCCTCACCTGAAAGCAGTGACGGATGCAGGAGTTGGTCAGAAGGGAACGGAGCAAAGCCTCGTTTCCAGGAATATTTTTAAAAAATTGCTAGAAACTTTCTATCATTTGATGTCGATTTTTAATTGATGGAATGATGGCGATCCGAGATTTTGTTCCCACGAAACCCCTTTGCTGGGCATTTCCGGGCCGCCACTGGACAACGCTGATAGCAAAGTGCTATGGTCCTTTAAGGCTTAAGGCTGCACCTAAGGAAATGTTTGCATCTGGTAGGGCTGTGCTGCGTGTAAGGGGTTGTCAGAAGACCACAGCTGTGAACACATTACATGAAATTACTATCCACTTGCAATAATCTTGCATTTGCAACTGGATGCCCTTGCGAATGACATGCGTTGTACACGCTGTCAGAACTGATTATAAAATAACTGAAGATTTTCCACTAGTTTGTTGCTATCTTGGGTTATCGTTTCATGAATCCCAGCCCTCGAGACACTGTTTGGTTGCACTTCCGAAAGAAAGAAGGGAAGGGAGCTTTCGCAAACCAGTTGACGATGGTGCGGCTTACCTGGAGACGCGCTGTCGTGCACGGCCGACACGCAAGAAGGACTCGATGTCGGCGGGTTGAGAGTGATAGAGAGTTCTAATCCAGGATACCGCACAATACTGTATTTCGAAGGCAAGAGTTCAGTTGTTCAGAATGTTTTCAGAATGGATCCAAACACTACCAAACAAAAATTTCTACATCTTATGCTGTTTTTTTTTTTGCAATTCTGTTGCGCGAACCGGCTGGTATGGATTTTGTGCTCCTATTGCGCTTATTTTTCCGAAAATGGAACGATTTTGGGTAAAAAGGGCGTCTTCAGGTACTACAAAAGGTAAGAAAGGGGTGCTAACGAGCATATGGGAGATGGTTGATTCCGATAACGAACACGTATACAAATTTTTTTCTAGATTATTGGGCACTTACCACCGGCGCGCGTCAGGCCTTGGTAGTACGGAGTACAGAACGAAGTCGTTCTCGATCTTTTCTCAGGAATGAAAGCTCATCTTTCATCTATGATGACCAATAAGGTGCCACAGTGATTCTTTCCAAGTTCAAAAAGGCGAAACGGCCTGACGCGCCAATTCTGTGATTTTCTTTATTCATTTGAATTCGCTAATTGTAAGTCTAGCTTCAACACGTGATTTGATAAGCTCATTTCTGATTCCTGACATGTGACTGCTTCTTTTTTCACGTTGCAGAACGTTAGATATGCGACCGCCAAAGGGATCGTTTTTCATCTTGGCCACGAACGTCGTGGCTTTATAGTTTACCAAATACGGTGTTCAATTCTTTTCTTCCTCTCTCTCTCTCTCTCTCTCTCTCTCTCTCTCTCTCTCTCGGTGAGCTGCCTTATTACCTAAACACCGTTGTGCCCTTATTTCTTCAACCAAATCACAATCTCTTCTGGGTGTTAGCTTCATGTCGGCGTCGATTGTTTAAACTTAGGTCTAAATTCCAAAATGAGGACTTTTGTTCAGAACATCCTCTGTTCGTTTCCAAGGAATCTGCTGTGCGAACAGAAGCAGAAGTCGTATCCACTAGTGGTACTCGCAAACGAAAGGTTGGGGAGAAAAGACGGGCCTCCGCCAAAGGGGGCCCAAACCAACGGAGTGTTAAAAATGGAATTGTTGGCTATGAATTGTTTGGATGATTAGGAATAGAAGTGGGGCACTTAAGTGCGGTAGCATGAAGATTCCATCCATTTTACGAAGTGATTTTGAAAAACTTGCAGAGAAATTATGTGGAGACGGCTTGATTGTATTTTGTTTAACATTACTTTATTCGGAATTTTGTTCCGCACTGACCTTTCTCGTTCTCACACTGCTTAAATGAGCAGATCTCCACTTTTCAATGTTTTGTTTACCTATTGTTAGTCTCAGTCTCAATATTAAGAAAAGTGCTATGAAGTTTGCTAACCAGAAATTTTATTATTTCCAACCAGACCAGCTATGGATTTCTTTGTTCGGTAGTTGGACTAAAACTGAAGGTTATCCATTTGACAATCTCCAGCGGTAGTGTTACGTCCTTGTATTCTCAAATAGTCAATGATTCAACGTGGAGGAAAGGTTGCTGTCAAAATATGCAGTGGGGCGCTGTGTATTCCTGTAGTTACTCGACTGCCCGACCATGCTACTACCCTCAGCCCCTTTACATCGTTTACGGACATCTAATACCCTCATTTCTGCCAATCACGGCGGGCGCATGGAGTGGTCCTTCTTAGAATTCTCTACACGCAGTGGCGTTGAAAGACATTCCAGTTGTTCAGCCGGAGGATTTTAGGTCTTGGAAAAGCTTCAGAAAAGTTCTGTGGATATCCCAGGGCTGCACAGGACTTTTCATCCCATTCAGAGCAACTTACTGAACGACCCCTAGATATAATTGGTGCAGAAGGACCGCAGCAAAGAGTCGACAGATCAGGAGTGTTTATACTTTTTCGCGACGCGATGGCGTCGCGGCGACGGCCACAACACGCGCGACGCGACGGGTAGCGAAGCCGTCGCGTCGCCCCGTCGCGCCATGCTGAGCGTCGCAAATTTACGTACCCACGCAAAATCACATGCACACCCCGATTTATCGGGGATCATGGGTTTCCACGGACTGTTTTGGACCTCGTGGTACCGTTTTTAGTCTAGGATGTTTAGAGAATGTTCTCAGCGAATTTCAGTGGTGATCTCTGCGGGGACTGCAATTTTGAGCCGGGTTCCTCGCCAAGGATGTTTGTTTCCAAGATATGGAAGAAAGCGCTGCGGGTTTTTTCTCATTTATTTGCATGTTCAGAGATTTTTGTTTGCATTTGAGTTATCAGAATGGTTTTTCTCCAACACATACATTGTTGTAGTCTCGTGCTTGGACTTTTTGTGTATTTTTTTCACCGTTCAGGTGTGTTCTAGCAGTACTGCCAGGGTTTTCCTTGTTAAAGGTATCGTTGTTCCAGTGCCTCGATTTGATGTTTTTTGGTCCTATGCTGGTCGAATGTGTGAATTTCTGACCTAGTTGGGAGTTTCATTCACTAAGCCATGTTCTAGCCCCGGGCTTTTGATCTTTTCCAATCTTTCACTAGTTAGAAGTGTTATGTTGTGATTTCTATGTGGGGGGGGGGGGGGTCTTGCACAAAACCACGCCGGAACGTGAAAAATTATAAGAAGTGTAGGAGCGCAGGTCTATCCTACATTCACCTATAAATCAACACCGCAGTGATCGAACGCTGTTCTGAAGCACCTGTACAACGATGTCTACGTGAAAGGGAAACGATTCCGATAACTCAAATTCAAAACAAAATCTCTACACCAATAAATAGATGCACCATGTATAACTACATTGTGTTCTTCCACAGCTCGGCTGACAAGTTGCAAGTAGTAACCGCTCATAAACAGAAAACAGCATCAGATACATAAAAAGTTCACGAAATCTGTACCTAAAACACGACGCGTCCAAGTTCGTTCACATTCACATCTCCAACTGAATTCGTCTTATTCCGTAGGTTTCGAGCCAAAACCACTCGAAAAAACTATAGAACATTGGTCAACTCCAGTCCGCAACATCAGCGAAACCATCGCGTCGCGTCTGCTAGCAGGCGCGACGCGAATTCGTCCCATCGCGTCGTTTTCCAAGGAAAAAGTATAAACAGGGCGCGACGTCGCGCCGCGATGATAAACGCCAACTACCACATCGCGACCATTGTTTGCGCATGCATCCACTCGGGACCCATCGCATTTGAACAGTTTGCTGGGACGCGACGGTCGCGTCGCGCCGAAGTATAAACACTCCTATCGTCTCAACCAGAACTTCTGCAGCAGGTCTTTTGATTTGATCGACCCTGGCTGTTCTGCTGGAAGCTTCAAGCTTTGTCTGAATGGAATTCTGTCATCAAATGTTTTGCACTAGTCCATTATTCGTATTGCTTGAATCCGGTCTGCCACGCTAAATTAAGTATCTGGTGTCCTCTTCACATACATACGTTTACGAGAGCTGATGAATTTGTCTGAATTTTAAGACATTCCTGCTTTATGGGTGATATGAATGAAAAGATCCCGGCGTGAGAGGTGATGGTAGTCGAAGACAATCAACATTACGTGGCGATCGATAGACAAAGGTAACGGATAAGGATAAAGTGGTCGGCGTTAGTCAATCCCGTTTCTACGGAGGTATTAAATGCGTATTTACCCTATACTAAGTCGACATTTCATTGTCTAGGCTCTGGTACTAATTCAGCGACTCCGGACGGATGGAGGGCTTGGTTGGCTCGGGCAGGATCGAACCATTGACCGTGTCTACGGCAGTACGCTTCTTGTCACTGTGCTATTGTCGGTCATTGTTACACACGGCTTCCATTATCGTTATCGCTTGAATCGATGGTTCGCTGTGGGAAAATCTCCGAGAAAAGAGGCGGTGGCTATTGATGTGCAGTGCTTGGAAGCGATCCAGGGCGATGTGCTGTGGCAGTCGATACGTATGGTCTCCACTACTGTCTTCCCTTACACCATTTTGGTGTTTATTTTGTTTCACTTTGAGCTGGTGAGGTCTGGACAAATCCCTAAACCGAAGAGGCCGTGGATCTATGAGACCAGCAAGCCGATTGAGTCGTGCGAGGTGCTCATAGATACGAAGGGCTTCTTCAGAGCAGTGGAAGGAGTGAAGATAAAAATCTAAATTCTCCATACCTGGAGCGATGGTTTCAGAGTCATACTCTGCTAAGAAAGTAACGGATTTGATTTACAAGTTGGGATCTATGTAATTTCGCAGTAATTTGTAATTTACAAGTTTTATTTTCTTAAATTGTGCCTTGGTGGTGAGCCTTGGCTCACCGCGATTGGACTACGCTACTGAGCTATATAGGCTACATTAGTTCAATATCTGTTGTTAGTTGTGTGACTCGAGAAGCAGCCTGTCAAATCTCGTTTCCTCCATGTAGTGCCTGTTGGAGCCATCAGCGCATCGATTCTTGGAGACCCCTCCCTTATGGCTCCGCCCAAACGACCCTCACCCCGTGGGTCGAGAGCGACAACACCCTCACCGTAGCTTGTGTGTATGGTCTCATCGATGTTTGTTTCGGTCCTCTGAGCATGCTACAGGGTCTTTCATAATGCTTGTTTGGGAATTCAGTGGTATGCGTTGGAGCACCCAGCTGCGATATCGTTTGAATGACGGTTCTAATGTAAAACGTTTGTTCACTAGAAGCTGAATTCCACTTTGTCCACCCTGGCCAGCGTTAGCCTTCCAGATTCATGCTGGTAAGAACAGTTGTATATATTTCATCTCCTGCTATCGGGCCCACAAATTCTATTTGCTTATGAAGGGAACGAGGCTCTCAGCGCTTGCTAACATCGTGCCACTCCACGCTTCGGTTATGTCTTCAGGGGATACCATCTTTGCCTGAGATTATGGAGACCATTGTATGGACTGGACGATTCCACTAAGCTACATTTGGCCATGACCGTTTAATAGCCCTCACCTTAGGTAGAACAGTTTTTCTATTCATTTAATGCACCGCTATACAGGTGTGCCAGCAAAAGTCAAACTACTAACTAAATCGTACGTAACAAACGAACTGTTAGAAAACAGTAGTTACGACTAGTACAAAAACTAAACTTAACGAATCGCTTGGCTTGCAGTTAAGTAGACTGCTACACTTATTTAACGAATAGGAGAATAACTTCCATCTCAGTTCCCAAATGAGTTACAATTATTTCTGAGACTATGGAAGTGTAAGCAGTAGGCGAGGAAATGCATGACTTGTGTAAAAGCGCAATTTATAAAATGATCATGTAGCGGCCCCTATTCTACGAGATGCCTTATGGCCAGTGGGCACATATCTCTAGCTAATACGAATCTCTTTGTCCTGTATCTTAAGATGTGCTTGGTCCGTTAGTTTTTCGAACGCTTTCCGGCAGAATTGGAAGGATAAACCAGAATCCACACTGGCGTCGTCACAAATTCAGCCGATCATTGGTGACTTCGCGGAGTGGGTGTTGGTAATTTTTCGGTTGTGTTCTTCTATCTTACTACTAGAAGCCTTCCCTCCCACTCACCTACCTTCGCGTATATCATCCATCTTATTGTAAGACTCCTTCGTTTCTTTTCTTCTCTTCCTTTTTGTCAGGACGTGAGCGATCGTTTTGTGAGCTTTGTGGCTTGACGTGCGGTGCTAGGTTTACATATGGTGGACTCGTTTAGAGTGGCCATCGGCGGGGACGCAGACTACGTGTCTGTCTAGTGGATGTGTGAGCAGAGAACGCACACACTCCTGCAGCCGGTCCCTGTGTCCACATCACTGCGTTGCCCGACAGCTGTCGTTGCACATGCCCTTTGTCACGTTGTCTGGATGTACTTTTACTCTCTTGTAAAACCAACTGTGCCGTAAGAAAAATGTAACCGCCGTCTGCATCCAGTTCCCGCCGCCTCCTTCACAGCAGACAGCTACATCACGAAGGAATCTTTTTTTGCGAGGTCAACCACACAATGAGCCTCTTTTTTTCAGTCTATCAGCTCTGTAGTGTTTCTTTATGAGTCGTACTAGCTGTGGTAAGGGGGATGCCTCTATGGGGTGAAACATTTTCAAGGGTCCAAAAACCTACCAGAAAAGGCTCAGAGACTGCAATTGACAATGAAAAGTTTTGGTGAAAGCTGATATACGTGTTGCAAGGTCAGCGGCAAGCGTATGACGATAGATTATTGCCCTGGAGGGGGGGGGGGGGTAGTGTGGTCATGTTGGAAGGGTAAGGTTTGTATGCATAATGAAGGGGCCATGATTTCGCCGGTTGAAAAGGAGGCGGTTTCGCATGGTGGCCAAGGCGTATCGTAGTCGGGATAGGCTTTTGTATGCGGAATGGGATGCATTGTGGAGGTAGAAATTTGTGTACAGTTGCGGGTAATAGGAATCGTATTTTTGTCTGCTCAGAAAAAGAGGGTCGTGTGGATTCAGTTTCCCAGCGTCACCACGTTTGCCTCCCCCTAATTGTCGAGAGCGGAGAGTGTTTATGGATTGGGCACTTTTTTCTGAAGTCACATTTTTGTTGCTGTTTTTGTTTGTCAGAGCAAACATCTATCACCTGTCCCATTGTGGGAAATTCCAGAGGGCCTGTCTCGTGACTCTGGTCCTCCAACCTTGGGGAACCATCACGTACGCAAAGCGCAAAAGCATCGCAACGAAGGAGAAGTGACTTCCACCGCGTTATTTTCTACGCAGAATAAAGTATTTCTGTTTTTCATCAAAGTTTCGTGCAAATGTACCATCCAGTGCGACTAGCAGTAATAGTCAGAAGTGTTCCTCATAGTTCTATCTAAGGCCACTTTGCAGTTTTATCAGACTCCGATGTTTTACAATAGCACAGCAGATAATCTGCTCGATACCAGCTGATCAAAGCTGATAGCCGCGCCGTTGTACTTATACGCGGAATCGTGAACAGCTCAGCACCAGATACAGCGCGGGCCTTATCATTGCTCTCATTGGTCTCACCCTTTAATGATACGTCCCTTGAGAACGTTCTGGAAGGTGATTGAAGGTCTCCTCTCCACCATCTCCTGGTTGTAGAAAACTTTCACAAACGAATACCATTTGTTCAGTGCTTCACCATAGGTTGTTAAAAGTTAGATTGAGCCACGTCTATTGTAATGCGTTTATTCATCAATTGATTGCGATGCACGTGAGGCAAATTGGCAGATTGTCATTCGTTGTGCGGTTTCCCGCAAATCTGCCGTAATTCGTAGTCTTTTCCACTATTTCCATCATTTGTCTATATGCGTAATCTGGTTGTTGACCGGAGCCGGCGCTGGCGATCAATTCTCCTCGTCCGGGAGTGTCCCGGCCCCAGCAATCACTCGTACGGCACGTTCAGAAGCGCTCGCTGGAGATTACACAGTCCATCCCTGATACTTCCACTTCACACTGTTTCGCTTATCTCCGATCGGCTGTTGCTCCGATTACGATCGCGTTGTTCTTTACTCCCTGAGAAGTTTTACGAGCCGTCCGATATCACATGAGATACGGTGCCTTTCAGTAACCAACAGATGTAGTTTTCTTTCGTATTTTATTGGAATCTTTATAAAAATTGCATGAATGTCGAAGTAATTCATTCAAATTGCCAAATTCAAAATTATGTAGGAACATCGAGGTAACTGTTCATCTTCATGTGCGTTCTCAAGGGGTTTCCAGTTAGAGCGAAGGAGGCAGCCACGGTCATCCGGATCCACCCACAGTAGCCTTGACACCTGCTACGCATCACCACGATGAATGCACTTTAAGAAAAACATCTATCCGATTCGTGACTCTCTGGAAATCGTCGTGGGTCGCTGGATGGCTAGAGCAGTTCGAGATGCACTGTTTTTGTGATCGCGCATCGCTGAAGTGTTTGCTACATATTGTAAGCGATTTTGTGTTCTGGTGCGCAGCATATATTCGACTTTGTCAATGTGGAACTTGCTGCTGACGTAGTTTTCTTCGCAGAATTTGTTTTAAATTAGTCACTGAATGGCTCCTAACTGGTTTTAATTCTTTTTGCAGTAACGAATGCAGTAGATGTGACAGTGTTTCGAGTTTTGGTCTCCCTTAAATATATCGTAGAAGGATTCGAAGAAGTGAATCAAATTCCAAAAATTTTCAAAGAAAGACTTGCAGCAGGTCAGTTTTCTGCTATCTCTGCTTCAGGCTCCACGTTTATGGGCTTTTTATTACCCTGTCATTAAAGCATCAACGACGGGCGATCAACGTTGGTTTGGTCCGCCTTTCAAAATTCCTCTTTCTAATGGAGTTGTTCCGAATCCGAGAATTAAAACAGGAAAAATGCAGAATATTAGCAGTATTTATAGCGGGGACCTCCTTGCTTTGATTTCCGCCGTTTATTCAACTGAGTTACAAAACTAACTTTTAAAACTTTGCTCAGAATGTGACTTTAGATAGATATAATACAATAATTTCGGCAAGGAAACTAGGAGCTGTTTTCATCTATACTGTCCTATGCGCTAGAAGCTTTGAATCTCCAAGGATGTTTTTCATTAGCCATATAGTATTTGTGCTGAAGGTGCTGAGCAATTGGTGCTGCTCACGTCCTGCAAATCGCGTTGTTCTCGTCTATTTACGTAACCTTTATGTATGATCATTAATTTCCGACGATGATGAGTGCAACACTCGCATCAGTGAAGCAGTCCTTTTCTGATTTTCCATGGCTTTAATTTCAACCATAGAGCAAGATCTCTTAAGATTTTGACCCATCTTGGCGGTGTCATGAACCTGGCGAAATTTTGGCCGAAATAAGTTTCCCTAACAGTTCTGGTTTACTAGTGATAAATGTTACCTATTCCATTGGCAGGGGTCCAGGACATGTTTGTCATGTATGCGGAAGTAAACACCTGCCTTGGATAGGGACAGAGGATGATTGGAAGAATAGGAGAAGAATAGTGTAGATGTGATAGTAATGAAATACTAAGTACTACACATTTCATTGATATTAACGTTGCCACTGTACTGATGTTGTGGTGTAATGCGACGTGTGCGTCTGAGCCTCTGAGGCCTCCTATACCTAGAAGATTTACGAATTCATCACTTCGAAGCCACAAGGGAATAATTCAGTGGTCGTGACCTAGTAAAACAGTTCTCTGCAGAGTTATCTCCATACATAGGATTACGCTTTTTCTTTAAGGTGTTGCTTGGGAACTCCATGTGATAACGAAGGAGGTTTGTGAATGTAAAAACCCTCTGACGTAGTCCATCATGCAAGTACAGGGATAACGCATCACCCGACATGTCGGCGTCTATGTCTGCTACTCATCTTCAATTGAAGTGCCGCCCTAAATGCCGACCTGCTAGGAGCAGAGATGCCAACATGCCGGAAGCACCTGCTGACGTGACGGCATCACGAGGCAGGGTGATTTACGATAGGCCCTTAAGTCTCCTAAGAATCCTCAGGCAAAAACATTTCACTGTGGTGATGTTGGTGGTGGTGCGACCATACGATCTACCCAAATCTACCGGCCTTTATACGCATGCGCCTTCAAAAGATCTACCAGTACCAGTGTAACTACCTATTAACAGATAAATGCTGCAGTGTTAGCTCGTCATTACAGCATGTGATGGAAAGTCCACACTGATCTCTACTCGTATATAATGACGACAATTCTTCTTAACATCTGTCTTAAACAGCGTAATAAATGTATATTGTCAATGTCGGGTTGGTCGGATAAGAGGGAGGTCCCGGTCCTAAGCTAGGTGTAACTGAGGGGTTCGAGGCTGCCGACCTTGCGCCCCCTGCCGAGCTTAACGAAAAGGACTTACTAGACCCTGATGACCCTGCGGGAGGATTGGTTTTAGTGCCCCGAGAGGGTCTCCCGGTCCTCGATCTACCCACCAACGGACCAGGGCGAGTGGCTTGCGCCCCCTCGCTCGGTCGAGCATCAGTGGAGCTACCCGGATCCCAGCTAGAGGTCGAAGCAAGAGAAGACCCTGGGCCCACGTTACGTTGAACCCTCCTCCTACGATTGCCCCGACGGGTTCTCCCAGGCTCACGGCGAGCATTGGCTCCACCATACAGGCTATCTCCACCGACGTTGGCGAGAGCCGCCTCCTGAGGCTTCGCCTCAAGTAGGCGAGCACCGCCGGTTGGGTTTGGAACCCGCTCGGGTTCCGCCCCCGTCCCGTTCACCGGGACCCTAGCCTCCTCTTCCTGATGCGCCGACCGCATATCCATAAGTAAAACTTACCAAATGGACACTGCTCTAGACGAATGCTGCTAGTGGCCAGTATGCGAGATCAGAACGGCTCGGTCGATCGGAAGCCACGTTCTGAAACAGGAAAGTCAGCTAAGGTTCCGGAGTCGTTCAACTCCTCACGTAAGGCAACACAAAAAAATAAATCTTTCAATCAAATGTTCTCAAAGTAACCACGGTCGAAACCGCTTCCGTTCACCAGAACACTAGGTAGAGTAAGGTGCTTTATTCGCAGACTAAACTAAGGCGCTTCAAGTTTTAAGGCAAGTATAAGTGAATAAAATAAGTGAGGATCAGATATATGTAAATGAGACCACAAATAAATGAGTGAGGTAAATGAGGGATTAAATATAGGACTATTATACTATGTACAGATATATACAAAAGGGCACGGTGTGCGCCGGCCCAATCTGACGAATGGGCAAGATTACGAAATATGCTCACGTGAGAGATTCTCAACGCGAGCAGCAGGACTCAAGTGCGGCTGCGCTTAGATCTACTACCCCGAGTCAGAGCGCGGTTGCTGGAGAGAACTCAGCGCTAGTTACCTAGGTCCCACGCGCAACTCAACGGACGCGGACTATAGGTACGCACGCCCGAGAAAGAAAACTCCCTGCTAGACGCGGACTTGCGTACACACGCCTTAGAAGGTTGTAGAGTCCTCCCTAAGCTTGCGGCTGAACCACCGAGGCGCTCACGCTAACCGCGAGAATTCGATCACTTGGATAGTCCAAGGCCTTTTACGGGATTGTCCTATCCTACTGCTGTACACCGCTTAAGGTGCACACTCGATCGCTATCCTCGTCCTTATCGTATACCGTCCTCGATCGGCGCACAGTCAAAACTGAGTATATAGATATGATTAAGGGGCGCCTTATATAGTGCGCGCCCTGAGAAACCCCGCCTAGGCGCGGCGAGATAGTACAGTCGCGCGAGAGTCCTGCGAGGCCGCGATAGGAATTTCCCACGCCGCGAGGCACCGCTGACAAGAGATCAAGACGTGAGAACTTCCTAATTAAAGAACACCACTTCAAAAGAGATATAGGAGAGACCAAAAAGATTAAAACAGCACAAAAGCACCACACTAGAATTCCCCCGGAAAACAACCAGAAGAGAGAACAAGGACAGCAAACACTTTTACGTGTACAGCATATATCTACATGTCCCCTCCCCCTATTAGGCTGTCTTCACTCAGCCGAATTCTAGCGCCTCCTCCTGGGGAAATGTCCCCTCTCTCCGTAGCCATAGTTACCACGTGGACCACCCCGGGGGTATGGAGATACCCTCCTTGGGCTACGAGCGCGATACCGCGCATGATATCGGTGTCCTCCATCATGGTAGTCGGCGCGCGGTTGCTGATCGTAGTAACGGTTCGGTGAGGGGCTATCCCTACCGCGATGACCGCGTCGAGGAGAAACGCGATATCCGCGTAGTTGTGGTGCACGATAACCGTGATGCGGCGCCTCCAAGACCGCGCGACCTCCGTTTCCGCGCGGTGGCGCTTGAGCACGATGCCTGTGCTGCGGTGAGGGGTCTCTCCTATCCCCCGATCGACCTCGAGGGTTGCGAGGGCGATCCCGCGGCGAACGCCGCCGCGGTGGAGTCTGGTGCTCCCGACGCCTAGGGGCGGCCTCCCCTGGCTGGCGCCCGGGGGCGGGACCTGCCGGCTGATGGATCCCGGGTGCCGCTACATCTTGGTTCTGACGTCCGGGGGCGACTCCGCCCTGATCCTGAAGTGGGTTCTCAGCGTTGCCCGCTGGTGCTGGTCCTGGAGCTGGGCCTTCTCCTCGATCCTGGCGTCCGCGCGGTGGCACCTCTCGCTTGAACTTCAGGAACCAGACGTGCGACTTGTAGTACCGAACAGTCGCATTGATGAACCGTCTAGCTGCTGACTCGAGGAACCTCCGTCCATGTTCCATTGCACGAGCAGGTATGATGTTGAATGGCGCGTCCGCCTCGATCTCATCACTAAGCGGCAACAGCTCGTGGATCCGGGGGATCAGCGTCGGCCGCTGTATCTTGATCTCATCGCAGAAATCGCGAATGAGATCAACCCCGAATCCCCAGTTCGCGTCGTCCCGCGGCCCGGGGAGGCAGAATAGGTCCGCTCCTTCTGCCACGCACGAGAGAATCCATTTCCATGGCCAGTACCAGTCTTCGGCAGTGGCGCTATGTGTGGGCGAGAAGAACACAATTGCTGATACTTCTCCTTGGAACCATTGCTGTTGAAAGTCCGCCGGCCCCACATAACTGTATGCAATCTGATGCATGCGGGTGAGTCCACCGACGTGTGGTCCGAAGCCCTCTGGTAGTAGCACGATGATCTTCTTCTGCTCGAGCCTCGACCACTCCGCTGTCGTCCAATCCGCCAGTACTGCTTGACATCGGTAAGCTTTCGTGACGAGTGTGGCCAGATTGAACGGGTCTTCCGTGTGTCGATGGGGGTGTGGTTCTGCCGCAACATGGATCGCTCGCCGGAGGTGGCTACCGATATGCATACATCGTTGCCGAAGGTAAGCATAAGCAGCGGCCAGTCCGGTTGCCGACATAGTTATATAACTGGTATCCAGCAGGAGGTCTCGCTTGATGTGATTGGGCAGATGAGTAGCCTGCAGAATCGTAATCGCGCGGCCCAGTTCGAACGGTGACCCGAGTACGAGCTCTGGGATGGGTGAGTCTGGTACCACCTCTGAGAGCGGGCCCGCCCGTCTGCAGTGCAACTCTTGGCCGTGGTGCCTGTATACGCCGGGGCATCTGAAGTCAATCGTCGACGAGTCGATTCGAGCTGAGCGACGGTCCCTAAACAGCCTTAGATTAGTGCTGAACCTGCTGAAAGAGATTAAACTACAGTTAAACTTAGGTCTTTTAACTATAGACACAGCATCAACCACATCTTGTCTTCGTGGGCGACCTCTTCCTCGTCTCGTCGTCTTTCCCAAAACGGGAGTGTCATCGATTCCCGACGGCACTTTGACCAATTGGTCAAAGGGAACGCGAACCGGTTCCTCATTCATCCCGATAAGGGTGATGAGGGCAGAGTTGGAGCTAGACTCCAGAACTCTGTACGGTCCCCGCCAGTCAAAAGTTAACTTTGGGTGTTTAGATTTACCCTTTTCTGCTGGGGCCTTAAGGTAGACACGGTCTCCCACGCGGAATATTTGCGACGCAGAAGTCTTATGGTGACGATCATACTGCTGTTTCATCGTCCTCCGATACTGCTCCGCGTGATCCGCGATACAAGAGCGTGCCAGTGCTAATCCACTGAGGAGTTCCGTCTTGTAGCTGTCGTAGTCGACGTGGTACGGCGATAGATGGACTCCCGGTACCACTTCTGAGGGGTATTTCGGGTCGTGTCCATAGACTAGGAAATGTGGGCTCTCCGCGGTTGCCGCATGTGGCGACGCATTGTATGCGTACACAACTGAGGGCAGTATCCTGTCCCATTCAGTGGCAACCACCGTCTTCTTTTTCAGCATTCTTACTATGGTGCCGTTGGCCCTCTCGGTGAGTCCGTTTTCGCGGGGGCAATATCCTTTGGTGAAATCCTGTTTGATCTGTAGAACCTCACAAAGTGCCGCGATCACCGCGTTCTCGAACTCTCCTCCTCGGTCGGACAATATACACTCGGGCCATCTTCCTCCTTCACAGATCCATCGACTGAAGATAGCTTCGGCGATCGTGTCCGCCTTTTTGTCGGGCACGGGGTATGCCCCCAAGTACTTGGTGAAATGGTCCACCACTGTAACAATGTACCTGTTACCTCGTGATGTCAAACCCATCTCAAGTACATCGACACCGATGGTCTGGAATGGTCGAATGGACGAGCGCGGCTTCAGTGGAGGGGTGTTGAGCGTCTTCGGGTTTGTCAAGAAGCACTTCTGACATTGTCCACACCACTTGCGCAGATCATTCTTCATTCCAGGCCAGAATACTGATTTGCGGAGTTGTAGGAACATCTTCTGATAGTTGAAGTGTCCGCCCATATTTCCATGATGTGCTTCGTCGAAGAGTTTTCGTCGCTTGTCTTCCGGAACAACCAGAGCTAACGATCCATCCTCTTGGACGAGGCACAAATCGCCGTTATCAATACGGAAATCCCGTGTGGAGAGCTTACGCTCGTGCCGAGGGAGTCGGACCTCCATATCATGACCGTTTTCCACCGCATCGATGACAGTTTAAAGTCCTTGTCCTCTCGGAGCTCGTCTAACCACTTGCCCTGTACCACACACACGACTTTCTCGTTTTCCGTGTGAGTTGGAGGCACCTCCGTGTTGAGTGGTACAATCCCACGCGATAGCGCGTCAGCCACGCTATTGGCCGCTCCTTTGACGTGCTCGATGGTGAGGTCGTACCGCTGGATTTCCAACGCCCATCGCAGGATCCTTGTCGACACATTCTTCCTTTTGAAAAGAGATGTGAGTGTGGCGTGATCCGTCCGGACTATGGTGTGCACTCCATAGATGAAGTAGTGGAACTTCTTCAGGGCATATATAACTGCCAGTCCTTCTTGGTCCGTGACGTGGTAGTTACGTTCCGCTTTGGAGAGTGGTTTCGACGCGAAGTAAATAGGATGCAGGAACCCGTCGTCCTGCTCCTGGGCTAGGACCGCCCCGACGCCGACCCGGCTTGCATCCGTGTAAATGTAGAAGGGTCTGGCACCAGACCTGGCCCTTTCTACATCTGGCTGAGCCAGAACCGGAGCTGAAGTCAAGAGAACCTTGAGTTGCAAGAACGCCTTTTCGTGTTCTGGCTTCCATTCGAACTTCACTTTGGTGCTGGTCAGGTCGTACAACGGTCGGGCTGTTTGCGCATACCGCAACACGAATTTCCTATAATAACCGCACATTCCTAGAAAAGTCCGTAAGTCTGCAAGGTTCTTTGGCCGGGGATATTCGACGATGTTTTTGATTTTATCCGGATCCGTTGTGACCCCACTGTTATCGACGACATGGCCCAGAAATGCCACCTTTGTTTCCAAAAATCGACATTTTTGTGGCTTAATTTTGAGGTTCGCCCTCTGAAATGCTTTCAGCACATCTTCGAGAACCTCATAGTGTCGCTCGACAGTGTCCGTCGCTATCAGCACATCATCGATGTAAACTGAAACCTCGGATCCGAGGACGTCTCCTAGCACCTTTTCCATCAGGCGCTGGAATGCTGCTGGGGCGTTCGTCAAACCAAAAGGGATCACCCTGAACTGGTATAGACCCGCCGTAGTAGTGAAAGCACTAATTTCTTTTGCCGGATCTGACAACGGGACTTGCCAGTATCCGCTCGCGAGGTCCAACGAGGTGAAGTATTGTTTCCCTTGTAGGTTTTGTAACGCTACGTCAATTGAGGGGAGGGGGTAGCAGTCCTTCTTGGTTACCTTGTTGACTTCCCGGTAGTCGACGCATAACCTTATTCCACCATCCTTCTTGGCCACTAAGACAATCGGCGAAGCCCATGGCGAAGAACTTTCTTCGATAATTTGGCGCTCCTTAAGGTCCTTCAGCATCTCCTGTACTTCTAGCTTCAGCGCATAGGGTACCGGTCGCGTCTTCTGCCGGATTGGAGGATGCCCCTGGACGTCGATGTCGTGTACCAACAGATGGGTTTGTGTGAGCTCCACATCAGATATTGCGAATGTACCGCAATACTTCTTGAGTAGATCCTCAAGCTGCTGTGGGAACTCCCCGGACTGCTTATTCTGTTTGAGAATGTCGATAAGAATCCTCAATTTTTCCTCCCCAGACGGTAGTGCAGCACGTTTGATTTCCAGCATATCTCCGGGTATGTCCGCGGTCTTCGGATCGTACCACTGATCTTCAGTCCATTTTCCTAACGGCTGTCCTTTCGGAATGACCCATGACTGCGACCCTCGATTGACTGCTGAGACTGTCGCCAGTCCTTCGGCGACATGACATACCGCAGATGGAATTCGATCGTCATCCGATAGGAAGACGTGATGTTCGCCCTCACTTGGTCCTGTGAGTTCTACCTCAGCTGAAGCAAACGGCGGAATTATTACCTTACGCGCCGCTGAAGCCAGCGGATAAGAGGAGTCCCTCTTTCTTCTCTCCTCCGCTGGTTCTTTTTCTTCTTTGGCGCCTGATCCTATCTGGATGTGGATGCCCAGTGCTTCAAGAGCGTTAGTTCCAATCAGGATCATATCGTTGTTCGACTTCTGGATGTGCATCTGGACCCTCGCTGTTCCGGCGCCCTCTACGCTGACAGTTGCTGCTATCAGCATGAGAAAGGACATAGGGTTTCCAGATGCATCATAGACCTGGGAGTCGGAACCGTTACCCATCATGGTCACCATGTTGTCCAAGTCTGCTCCTTGCTCCATCGCTCTCTTCAGTAGACCCAGTGGGATTATTGTGATCACCGAACCTGTGTCGATTAAGGCTTTCGCCTTTATCCCGAAGATTTCAATGTTGCAGAGGCAGGGGCCGCCATATGCCGAATTCGGCTTTGCTGAGCGAACCCGCTTTATTTTGCAGCACCAGGATTTAAGGTGAGTTGAGAAGGTGTTCCGCGTTGGTTTTGGTTGCGTTGACGGATCCTTTTTGGCATTGGCTTTGGAGGCATGCTTTTCCACGGTCTTGGGTTGATCCCGTTGCCGGGTGGTTTGAGGTTGCCCTCGCGGCTGCTGTGGAAATCCGCGCCGTCTAGGGCCTTCCCCTGTCGCTGCCTTCCTCTGTGGAGCTTGTTGCGATTCTACCACTTGTTGGTTTGGTTGGACATTCCTCTGCTCCTCTTTGCCTCTGCCAAATTGTGGTTTCCAGGTCTTCGTTGCTGTCGATGTTGTCGGTTCCTGAGTTCTTTCCAGGCGCTGTGCGACTTTGCAGACTTCGTCGAAAACGGTGCCATCCGGAGAGTCTAAGGCTGCTAGCATATAGTATGAATCCTTCCAATGGGACAGGCATTCGTACAGCTTGCTCCCCATCTCGAAGTCACAATCTGAGTTTGGCGACATTCGTTTTGCGATCTTCCGCAGTCGACAGCAAAAATCGAACACCGACTCGGTTTCGCTCTTCCGAAGATCCTTCCAGTCGGCCTGGGCTTTAAGCCGTTCGCACGGAGTGCGCCTGGCCTTCCGGAGTTCCTCCACTATTGCGTTGAAACCGCTGTTCAGTACTTCCGCCGGCAAATTACTGGCGTGGGTTCGTGCTGATCCTTCTAGGTGGTTCAGAAGTATATCTCTCCTATCGGCATCGCTCCAGACTGTCTTCGGGTACTTTACTTCAAGTGCTCTAATGAAGTCCGTGAGTGACGATTTACCGTCGTACTTCTTCACCTCTCCTATTGTTTGGCTCTTCATCACTTCCTTCAGCGCGATCAGCAGATCATCCGATGGGTGGTGAGTGGTTGATGCCGGTCTACAGCTGCTTGAAAAATTAGAGGAAATAGGTGATGACCCACCGTTCCCCTGCGAGTGGGAAGACTTCTGCGACAATGTCGGCGACCACGCGTTCAACTTCTGGATCGGGCTCGATGGCTGCCAGTCGATCTTCTTGTCGCACTCGCTCATGACGTATGACTGAAACGAAGCGGTGTTATCCACCTTTCTGACAAACTCTCGAGCCTGCGACCAGGCTTGCCCTTCAAACTTACCTTGTCGCGGGGCACGTACCGGGCGTGGTTGTCTTTCAGCCTGCCGCTGTGCGGGCACCTCGACCTGAAAATTGTCGAGTTGTCGTTGGAGTCTCTGAATTTCCTCTTCTTGTTCTTGTAACCTTTTTTCAAGCTGATCTGCGTCACATCCTATTTTACTAGTCAGCGCGCGCATCTGAGCTGCATCCTTTAAAATGTCCGGCAAGATTATACTCAAACGTTCCGCGGATGTACCCAACGCGTTTACAATTTCGCTTGCTTCAAGGTCCCCTTTTCGAACATCCTCAATCACCGCCTTAGCGCCATCTACCGCTTTCTGGACTGCAGCGAGCACCCGCTGGCGTTTCAGTTGCGATAAGTGCCGAAATTGCGTTGACAAGGCGCAGTCACACTCATGCGCAATTTGATCTAACATCTGTTGCCAGAGGTAATTGGTGTTACCCACCTCCATTTGCTCTTCTCGAGGCTCTGCTGCTGCCCTTTCTGGTGGATTCATTTGAGATCTGAAAGATTTGGGATTATGTTGTGTCGTGAGTTGGCCAGGCCCCCATGTCAATGTTGGGTTGGTCGGTTTAGAGGGAGGTCCCGGTCCTAAGCTAGGTGTAACTGAGGGGTTCGAGGCTGCCGACCTTGCGCCCCCTGCCGAGCTTAACGAAAAGGGCTTACTAGACCCTGATGACCCTGCGGGAGGATTGGCTTTAGTGCCCCGAGAGGGTCCCCCGGTCCTCGATCTACCCACCAACGGACCAGGGCGAGTGGCTTGCGCCCCCTCGCTCGGTCGAGCATCAGTGGAGCTACCCGGATCCCAGCTAGAGGTCGAAGCAAGAGAAGACCCTGGGCCCACGTTACGTTGAACCCTCCTCCTACGATTGCCCCGACGGGTTCTCCCAGGCTCACGGCGAGCATTGGCTCCACCATACAGGCTATCTCCACCGACGTTGGCGAGAGCCGCCTCCTGAGGCTTCGCCTCAAGTAGGCGAGCACCGCCGGTTGGGTTTGGAACCCGCTCGGGTTCCGCCCCCGTCCCGTTCACCGGGACCCTAGCCTCCTCTTCCTGATGCGCCGACCGCATATCCATAAGTAAAACTTACCAAATGGACACTGCTCTAGACGAATGCTGCTAGTGGCCAGTATGCGAGATCAGAACGGCTCGGTCGATCGGAAGCCACGTTCTGAAACAGGAAAGTCAGCTAAGGTTCCGGAGTCGTTCAACTCCTCACGTAAGGCAACACAAAAAAATAAATCTTTCAATCAAATGTTCTCAAAGTAACCACGGTCGAAACCGCTTCCGTTCACCAGAACACTAGGTAGAGTAAGGTGCTTTATTCGCAGACTAAACTAAGGCGCTTCAAGTTTTAAGGCAAGTATAAGTGAATAAAATAAGTGAGGATCAGATATATGTAAATGAGACCACAAATAAATGAGTGAGGTAAATGAGGGATTAAATATAGGACTATTATACTATGTACAGATATATACAAAAGGGCACGGTGTGCGCCGGCCCAATCTGACGAATGGGCAAGATTACGAAATATGCTCACGTGAGAGATTCTCAACGCGAGCAGCAGGACTCAAGTGCGGCTGCGCTTAGATCTACTACCCCGAGTCAGAGCGCGGTTGCTGGAGAGAACTCAGCGCTAGTTACCTAGGTCCCACGCGCAACTCAACGGACGCGGACTATAGGTACGCACGCCCGAGAAAGAAAACTCCCTGCTAGACGCGGACTTGCGTACACACGCCTTAGAAGGTTGTAGAGTCCTCCCTAAGCTTGCGGCTGAACCACCGAGGCGCTCACGCTAACCGCGAGAATTCGATCACTTGGATAGTCCAAGGCCTTTTACGGGATTGTCCTATCCTACTGCTGTACACCGCTTAAGGTGCACACTCGATCGCTATCCTCGTCCTTATCGTATACCGTCCTCGATCGGCGCACAGTCAAAACTGAGTATATAGATATGATTAAGGGGCGCCTTATATAGTGCGCGCCCTGAGAAACCCCGCCTAGGCGCGGCGAGATAGTACAGTCGCGCGAGAGTCCTGCGAGGCCGCGATAGGAATTTCCCACGCCGCGAGGCACCGCTGACAAGAGATCAAGACGTGAGAACTTCCTAATTAAAGAACACCACTTCAAAAGAGATATAGGAGAGACCAAAAAGATTAAAACAGCACAAAAGCACCACACTAGAATTCCCCCGGAAAACAACCAGAAGAGAGAACAAGGACAGCAAACACTTTTACGTGTACAGCATATATCTACAATATGTATGTTATTTGGATATTTTCGAGAACTTCTGACTCGTCTATTTGAAACGCGCCCTTAGTGCGCGCAATGTCCAAAGATCTTCATACCGTACAGCCGTGAACGGCCAATGTCCCACTTTCAACAGCATCTAATAATTTGCTTGCATAATATTTTCCTGGAAAAAGAGATTCAAAAATGGCGGAATTACTCCTAGGCAACGGAAAAACGCCTATGACTAGCAATGTTTCTATGATTCTTCGATTTTTCGTTCTTGTTTTAGAACATTGACAAGTTATTAGAAGCGGAGACCTCCTACAGACCATACATTATTATGCGAATTTTTCCCTTCGAATAATCGAATATTTCAGTTTTTCGAATAATTCGAATATTCGAGTAATCGAATATCTTGAATTTTATATTCGAACAATCGAATATTTTAGCTTTTCGAATAATTCGGATATTTGAATAATCGAATGTTTTGACTTTTCGAATTGTTCGAGTATTGAAATAAAGAAAATTCTGAATTATTCGAATATTCGTTCGAATACCAATGTATACTACAGACTGCACCAGCCTTTGTTATGCTGCAGTCGCAAGTCTTTATCACCCTGTTCTTTGCACCCCGTTGGTTCCGCTTTTAAATGGCTGTTTTGGGGCTTGGCCTTTGTATCTCAGCCCAAAATAATATTTCGCTGTGGTACAGTTTAGAGTGAACCAGGAACTTGGAAATGAGGTTGAAAATGAGAAGCGAATACTGTGAGTCATGTCCGATTTTGATATTGCAGTTTAAAGCTTCCGAACAACATTGAGCCATGATAACTTCTTCGACGTTTCTAAAACCTTTTGTCGCTATTTAGGTAATGCTGTCTATGTGATTGTCCACATTACGCAGTACTCGTTTAACCAGTTTGCTTCAGTGGACTAGTCACGCCCTATGGTACTTCAATTTCTTTGGTGTCCTATAAATATAGTGTCCCATGACATTTATTCCTATTTATTCGTTGTTCTGTTGTCGCATTTTGCTCTCTTCAGTGGCAGTTTACTCAGGAGATCTACGTACAGGAAATATTGATAAATTTCGAAACCGGACAGCGCTATCCGTCGGCGATTTGATCAAGATCTCTCACGGACACTTATCTATCCGCATATCCTTTGCTTTCCTTTTCGTTACTATACAGCGAACAAAGTCATCACGAGCGAATTTTAGCGTAGAGCATCTGTCTGCTATCTGGAAGCGTATTACGCTGCTCTTGCTATATTCTGGTGGTTAAGGGATTTCTACATGCCGATGGCTTCTGCATTTGCAAAGACATAGCTTCTTAAAGTTTTTAAATCCACACCATCCGCTGTTTCTTACTTGTTTGTCTTTCTTAAGCGTTGATCATTTGACGGATCGAATGAATGATCATTTGGGATCAGTCATTTTTAAATGGAAGACTAGATGTTGTGAATGTTAGACTGACAACTTAATTTTTTTCCTAGAAGCTTGATGTTTCTGGGGCTTCTAAGGTATTCCGAAGGATACCGAGTGAGTATTAATCAGAAGTGCCCAAGCCCTCTCATTTTTCCACCTGATTTGCTTCTCTTCCTCCTGCAAGACCCAGATCTGACGAGTCAGATAATGGAGTGGAATTTCACCTACGCGGGTAGTGAGAGCTTCGTAATCATCCACATATAGGTGATGTTGTTACGTTATGAGCTTAGAGATGAGTTGTCGAAGGGCTTTTTTTCATCAATTCGATATTACGCATCACACACCAGAACTCAGAAATTGAAAAGAAACTGAAATTGCATGGGATGGTTATTTGAGGTGCGCACACGTATAGCGTATCTATTTTGTATCACAGTCCATTTTAAGAGTGAAGGTAGGTATGTCAACATTGAGATCACGGACTCCTGTCAAAAACGGTTGATACGATATTTCACAGAATCATCTCCCATTTGGCATAAGAGCGGGTTGATTATTTCAGACGTTGGTCACTACTATTAACGTAGTTTTGCATGACACTAGTGTTTACCTGTTAAAATCGACATCTTCTTTGAGTCTTCCTCAGTATTTTGTTGCGATACCACGAGAACGGGTTTTATTGCACAGAGGGGGGACAGATATTGCTGTTTAGCACCTCAAGCAACCTCTTATTCAAAGTTTCCACGTACTTTTTCCTTGAAAGCACGGGAAACCTAATGTGGAGTACTGGTCCCTTAACATATGGAGTGGAGAGGTAGTCTTAGTAGCCGTGGAGTGGAATATTGAAGTGAAAATTCATCTGAAATTAGAGAATTCCAAAAAGCATTCAGAGTCGTTCCAACAGAAATAGCGCGCTCCACGGTTAACGGTCGGCACGCGATGGCGCGCGCAGCGGCCATCGCTGCCAGCTCGCGCACTCGTTATCGAACATTCGAGTTCCATGTGAGTGTAGAGGTTCTGGCGCTGTTGCGACCGCATTTTGAGGGTTTTCTAGAACTGGAGGTGTGTAGCAAGGCCGTTAATCTGCTAGTCCAAGATATGCAAGGGGTTCAGTCCGAACAATCCAAAAGGTCGAGGAATTGTTTCTATTTCAACGTTATCTCCATGTCCTCTCGTAGAGTTTTATGTCCTTTACTTACAGCACTAGATTTCTCATTGTATGCGGCGGTACAAGCAAATTTGTATGTCTTTTCTTGTCTTTATTCAATGGAGGTAATCTCAGCTGACCCTAGCGGTCCATGTTTCTCGCTGTTTTCATTCGCCTTCTGCTCAGATGTTCTCGTGGTCGCCGTGATTCTTACGAGGTGTATAGTGGAGTCGTTTTGACAGTGCGTTTTCCGCGACAGCGGCTCCCTGGCATTGGAGCACGCAACGCGGTCGGTCAAAAAGTTGACCTATGGTTCATCTAGTATCTTTGAAGAGTTTTGTAGCTTGTTTCTCCTTATATTGTTCTTTCTCAGCTCTTAGAACAAATGAAGAAGGGAACAGACGATAAAACCCGTCAAAGAAGCCGGATCCATCGTGGGTCAACTGTTTGACCAACCGCACTGCGTGCTCCAATGCCAGCGGGGCCGCTACCGCGGACAACGCACTGTCAAAACGACTCCACTACAGGAAGCTCCAAATGTCCACAGTCTAGAGGGCGTGGCCACGGCGCGGCTCCTTGATCAGACACAGGCGCTCTCTATGCTGCCTCTGGCTTCTCTGACTCTGCAGCCAACCAGTGGCAGCATGCCGAGCGCCTGTGTCTCTGTCTAAAGCCGCGTCGTGGCCACGTCCCTCTTGACTGCGAACATTTGGAGCTTCCTGTATATGTAGTTGGAAGGACCGCTTCGCCGTAGTGGAGTGATGCAGTTTCACTACAGCTCTGACACATCTTGACACCTTTCACGTCCTGTATTATGTGCTGTTAATGGACCAGTAGGACCTTTCGGGGCTCACGTTCTGCATGTAAAACCGGTTGTAACTGTTGTGAAACTGCGTCGCTGTGGCGCTGCTCCCCCGTTGGCGAAGCTGTGACTGCGTGTGACAGGGTGAACTTGACTATTTAGTAAATTTGCAGAAATTCTCTGCGTGGTTCCACCTTCATTGTCAGAACATTACACTGCATTATTCCATCACGTGCATCTTTTCACTTTCAGAATCCTGAACTCATTTGTATCCTTTTTAGATGATGCACTCTTGTCAGCTGCGCGTGGACGACCTTCGCATACGCCTAGATAAATCTTTAGCGGAGTTCCAACGTGCTGCGGTACAGAGAGACAAAGCACGCAGTCTCTATATAGTGCGTCAGAACAGCGTGGAGGCAATACTTGAGATTAACCGTGTAAGTCAGACAGGATGTGCTGTTGAGCTTCTATCCAAAGATTTCACCTAACTTTGTCTCCGTTTCAGTCTGGGGAGCGTGCACGCCTAGACCGACTTCTCGCAACATCGCCACTCAACGTTGTGTGTTGTGGAGCTGGAATGGTGGCTGTCCCATCTAGTCCGGCGGATTCGACCGATTCTGGTGTCGCCGTCTCACCGCTTTCTTCTCCGTTTAGTGGTGGCAAAAACTCGCCCAGCTACCACTATTCAGGTGTGTTCTACGACCGAAGCTCAGTAAGCCCTGATAGGTAAATGCCTTCAGCAAGAAGCAGGGTATGTCAAGTTTGTCACCAGACTAAAGGAAAACTACTGGCACTTCTAAGATAATCACATTGTAGTGGTAATGATAAGATAATAAATTGCTGCCACATTATGTTCTGCAGTTATTCCTTTTAGAAAAAGGGGGAGATTACCAGCAAGTGCAGTTAGATTGGGTGAGGAAAGCTACCAGTAATTTAAGGGTGAATCAGCTGTTAACTCAAATTGAGGACATTCCTGTCCTCTTATTTTTGTTTTTTTACAATGGACGGCAGTGAGTGCCTCGCCGTAGCCGCTCGTTTCCCGACCGCGACAGTGGCTTCGTCGCTTCGGATGGCTGTACATTCTGTAATGCATATTCACATTCCTTCCTTGATATGCTGCGCTTATTTCGACAGATTTATCTGATGCAATTTTCCTGTTCTTCTTGAAATGAAAGGAGAGTGAATGACAGTAGCCACTGCGCTGATGGGATCAGCCACACCTTACTTGTTAACGCAGGTGCGCGTCAACCGTTATGGGACAAACGTCTGGACTAATACGTACAAACGAAATTAACGGATGATGTGTCACTGCGACTGATACGAGGCATGCAATCTTGACGTTCCTTGTGTTTTACAGAAGAGCTAGGTGGTTTTTTGGAGGCCGTGCTCTTTGGCACAATTTTTTTCTGTGCGGGTAATGTCGATCTTCATAAAGTGTGAGGGTACCTAAAGGGGCTTGCAGACTTTTGCCGCGTTTGCAGCCGCCCTTGGTTAAGCATTGGCCAGCAACGTCGAGGCGGCGTCGCCGCGGCATTGGTCCGGCGACAAGAGCTTGCTTACTTCTTTGTCGTGGCGGCGCCCAGCGACATCACCCAGCGGCACGCAGCAAGGAATGGGAGTGGGGGTATTTTATCGCCGGGCGACAACTTTTTCGGCGCACCCACTTTTGCCGCTGCGGCAAAAAGTATGCAAGCCCTTTAAGACAGCACTCGCTGTTATTTTTAACCTCTAAGTAACGAAGTGATCCCGGGGCGTTGCTTCACACTACTGTAAAACTGAAATGGGCGAAAACGGAGTTGGGATGGGGTCTATAGAAGGTCTGGCTTAGGCTCGGACTTCACAAGAGCCTCCCCGCAAACTCCACTATCCCCCTGAAATGTGCTGAACAGCGCTTTGACCTTCTTGCGGTTGCTTCTGAGTACGTGTTGGTGCTGTTGACAAAGTTGTGCATAAATATCCAATATTGTGAGCGGATGTAATTAGAAGATCTGCTCTTTTTCTGCTGTTTCATCGCCCTCGAGTGTTTTTCTTTTTTTTTTTAATTTAGTTGCCGGGACATTAATTCGTGGAGGCTTAAAACCTTAGACGGCACTATTCGGCTAGTTCTGCCCCAAAATTTTCAAGGAAATATCTTATCAGTTTTGTACCGTAATCTCATTTTCATAGAGATACACTGGGTATACGGTAGGAAATTGGAAGAAATTGCCGATTTCTGGAGGAAAATGAAGGAGACATGTAAAAGAAAGTTGATATTCGTGATCAGCGCCTAAAGGGGCTTTCATACATTTGCCGCGGCGGCGCCGCCGCCGCCGCGGCAAAAGTGGGTGCGCGGCAAAAGTTGCCGCCGAGCGGCATGCCACGCTTTCACACAAACGTCGCCCAGCGACAAAATACCCCCTCGACCATTCCTTGCCGCTTGCCGCTGGGCGACGTCGCCGGGCGGCGCCGCGGCAAAAAAGTAAACAAGCTCTTGTCGCGGCGACGTCGCCGCGGCGCCGCCGCCGCGACGTCGCCGGCCTATGCTTAACCATGGGCGACTGCCGCCGCGGCAAATGTATGAAAGCCACTTAAAACAACACCTCTATGCGAAGTTTGAGAGGATTCTGTGAGATACCATATTCACAGTATACCTACCGTAACCCTGCGAAAACGGCATTACGGTACAAAATGGATGCGATATTCGTAATCAGCACCCCAAATAACCCTACTATACAAAGTTTGAGCGAGAAGAATTTCCTCGAAATTTCGAGGCAGAACTGGCCGCATAGTGCCCCTTAGACCTTACGTTTACGTAGAAGTTGATGCTGAACTTGTTGAAATGTAAAGTTTTAATAACTTCTCTTGGTGTTGCAGTTTTTGTGGTCGGACAAGAATTTTAGCCTTCGGGCTTCACTGTAGAACACTGTAGGCGTTTTACTAAGGGTGGCCTTTCAAAAGTTACCACCATTGATATTGAAAAGGTGAAAACTAGGTATATTTATATCATTTTTTCTGCAGACCAGAGTCGCTATGGAATGCGACAGCGTTCTGCAAGCGAATGTGGTGACTGGGATGGCATTGTGCTGAAGAGTATTCTTAAGAAACCTCAGCGCATCGATCGATTTTCAAGGTATGTCCCCGATTATCATCTTCTATAAATTTGAGCATTTTTTGTTCTACCATCGCTTTACAGGTCGAAATCGGAGTCCCATCACTCTGCTGGGGATGCATCACAGCTTTCACTGCTTATGGAGTCGACCACGGAAATAAGTGAAAGCGACGGGCATACAGATAACGGCAAGTTTTGGTCTTTTATATTCATTTTTGTACGCTAACACGACTGATACTAATTTTCAGATTGTGAAGTGGTGGTTCAACGAAAGAAGCGGGTCTCGTTTAGTGAAAAGGTGCAAGAACGCCGTTTCCGCGTCGGGCAGTGTATATTGACGGCAGCTAGAAAAAATGAGAAGAAGCGTGCCTATCGCAAGCGAAAGGAAGAGCGTCAACGGAGCATGTGTGAAGATAACGATGAGAACCATACCAACAATGGCTCGGCTGTTGTTCCTGAAGGTGAGACATAGTTTTGAGCTTGTACTATCTCCACTTTGTTTGTTGGAAAACCGGTGAAGATTTTATCATTGAGAGCTTACCTGCAACTCTGGATTGCCCACTGTGCTCACAGTTCGAGGCGGCACCCGCTAAGATGTTCTTGTTGGAGATTCCGCCATATTCCGGGAATTCAAGAGACGTAGAACTCATATCTGGAATAGAGCTGTAACTTTCGAGAAATCTACGGAAACATGGGTGTTGTCTTCAACGTGGTTGATTTCGCGGCACTTCACATTTGTGGGTACGCCACGCGGACCTCAGGCGCGTATGTACAAGTGACCGCGTCTGCGTAATCAGGAGCAGACGGACTTCAAAAAGGCTCCTTTGACGTTATTGTCGACGGCAGTATCATAGATGGGTAGGTAGATGGCGCTCTTTTGCATTCTGCTTGCCATCAACATCCTCTTGCACCCGATTACACGATGAGCGACTTATTTCAGGAGTCAGAAGTGAAAATTCCCGAACTGCTATCTTTTAGACTCTCAAGAAGTGACGACGCTAACAGTTAAGTCGTAATTAAGATCGTAAGAGCCTTAAAGGCAGCGTCCAAGCCCAGGACCAATTTGGGGTTCTGAGCTTGGACACTGCCTTTACCAATTTGGTATCGGAAGATGCACGGGGCGACGCTGATTGCAATGGCGTAATCAGCGTCGCCCTGTACAAGGTATCTCAGCTCAAAGGTGCAGAAAACCCTCGTTTTGAACCCTCATTTTTGGAGGAGACGGGCACCACGGACATCGACATCTCGCACACGAAGTTGCAGCGCAGTGGATTGATGCACCCGCTGCAACTCCATGCCGGGGTGAAGTTGCAGATGTGCGGTCAAATGCAAGGGCCAAATGCCGGCATGGAGTTGCAGCGAAGGCATCGATCGATCGCGCTGCAAATTCGTGTACGAGATGTCGATGCACCGGGGGTGCTCATTTCCTCCGAAAATGGTTCAAACAGAGGGTTTTTTGCACTTTTGAGCCGAGATACCTACACCATTGTAATCAGCGTCGCCCCATGCATCTTCTGGTACCCATTCCCCCAAACTGGTCCTGAGCTTGGACACTGCCTTTAACCTCACATTCACTCCTGCAAAATACATACAAAGCAGAAACAGAAGTTGCTTGCTTTGCCTTTCAAATTTGCAAGTCTAAGATAGGATTCATGACTTTGAGAAGATCCAATACGAGTATGACATATATGATTAAGTAGTGTGCTGGCAATCTGCTTGCTTGTCAAATAGTGATATCTTCCAAAAACTACGATTCTGAATACTGTTCGAGTGCGTGAAGCATTCTAAAAAGAATTCGTCAATTTCCGCTAATTTATCCATCTGCCGAATTTGTCCTTCCTCCGCAATAGCGTTATTGTGGAAGCCCTCATCTCCGCGGTCTGCCATGTGTAGTGAAACGGTAGCCGTCGCACTAAGTGAGCTTGCCACCATGACCTTTGCTTGCGCACTTCGAGCTGAATCGGTTTCCCTTTCGTTCTTATATTTTCGTCCAATACTTCATTATGCTGGGAAACATACAGGGGTATCAAAAAGTTTCCGGCCTCCGCTCGCCTGTTCCATATTTCTGTGCAATTTTGGCAGCATCATGTAGGGTGAGACCTTTTATGTTTGTTTGCAAAATTTCATGCGATTTCGTTAGAGCTCCCAGAAATAGGAACGTCTTATTCAAGCCAAGGTATGGTTATCGCTCAAAAAATGCGTATCCAGCGAGAAGCAACCGACGAATTTTTGTTCTGTAAATGAACGTAATGGGAGAAAATCTAAATCCAGCCCAAATTCTTAACAAAGAGGAAGTCCTCTAGCATTCGCAGATAAAATTTTGGAACTCAATGTTTTTAGTGGAGTGACAGGCGGTCGGAAACGGAGCGACCTCTGATCAACGAGCAGATACAAGACGAAGGCATATTACTGCCGCTGTAGAAAAAATTATTGAGCATCACAGACAGACTCTAGGAGGAGAAAGTGTGCAAGGATCTAGACTATTCAAAACTTCCGTTGGAAATTTCCTAGGCAACCCACAGATAATTTTAACCTTCGCAGAACATTGAGTCTCTTGAACCTTTTCAGCGTTCAACAAGAAAATTCCAGTTGAATATTCAAAGAAGAATTTTGGGGGGTATCGGTGAAAGCGAAAAGACATTCTGTAGTATCGTGACTGCCCGTAAGTACCGAATTCACTACCAAGATTTGAAGTCTCAAGCGCGCAATTATGGGTCAGGACGGGCAGATCTCTGAGAGCAGTGCGATCGAGCACGGAAGCGGGGGTGAAAAAGTATTGCCCAAAGTTCTGTGGGATAGAGAAAAGATCGTGTCACCTAATCATCTGTATGTAAACCTCAACGAAGTAATTACAATGCTACTTCGTTCCGAAACTTTCGGTAACGAGCCAGGGAAAATTGCTGCAGAAATTCAACCATGGAATTCAGGCTCTTCAATGAGATATCCTTTTTCACAAAATTGTATTGCTTCATGACGGTGTGAATGCATTTCGCTAATTCAGCCAGTTCACAGACGGGGTCTAGGGACTAGCTATTGGAATCCGTGAGGAAATCTGAAACGGCACTTCAGCGGAACAAAAGAGAAAACAAAAAAGAGTCTACTTTCGGTGTTCAAATTTGGACGATAAAAATTCTTATAAAATTGGATAAGTATGATAAAATGGCAAAATGAAGAGTGTTTCGGTCTTCCAGGGATGCACATTTATTTCCTTTGAAATTTCACTGCGGTAGCTAATCTGCAAGTGGTTCAGGCCGGAAACTTTTTGATACCCCTGTAAGCACCCCACATGAGCATTATTATATTGACAGCATAGGTGCTATAGGGGTGAGAACGCCCCTGCCAAAGTGAAGGGGGTTACCGGGCAAAAAGTGTAGGGTGTCGCCCGGGGGGGGGGGAGGGCCTTTCTGCTTCCTTTTAGTAAGAGTTGTGGTATTGGTAAGTAAGTGTCGATGCCCTATCCATTGATGTAATACCCAGCATTTCTTCAAATGCCATGGAAACTGAGCAAATCTTGCAATATATTTCTGCAAACACACCGTTCAACAGTTTCATGAAACCGTACGATAGCGATGAATCATCGCTATCGTGCTGCGGATGCTCTAGGATAGTGCTTTCAAATGAGGAAACAGCATTGATTACATGAATGAAGATAGTCCTCACCACACCTTCATGATATGGTCTACTCATCCATACACAACTGCACAACATTTCTTCTCTCTTACATGCAAAAATTTGACACTGAAATTACGCCTGCTTTTGAGCTATTTTTGCTTATTACAGCTTTATTCGGAAATGAAACCTAGGAGTGAAGGGCATCTATGTTCTCCTCCCTCAATTCCCTAAGTGATAAACCACATCTCGTTTCTTGTGGTTGCGTGTCTTTTTCTGTGAAGGGGGGGGGGGGTGAGAATGTTTCTGAAGCCATTCTCACCCCATGCGCTCGCCTCTCTTCCCTCATCGCACTGTCTCGCCATTCGTCTTACAACGGGCACGAGAATGCCCCGTTGTTTCGGCTCACCCACCCTATTTTTCAACCAGAAAGGGTTTCCCCCATACGTTTGTATATGGGCGGAAAGCGCATCCTTTCTAGTATGTATACATGTAAATACTTACCACTTTCTCGGAAACACAAGACGAAATCCTTTGAAAAACACCTAATTTGTGGAGTTTTCGACCGTCCTCTTGGTACCACTTTTTTGCCTGCTCATCTTACACTAACTATCACAACTCATACACGAAAATGAAGAGAAAATCTTTGCAAATTGTGGAGGACTATCCTCTTTCCGGTTATTTCACGAACTTCTCCATAATGATCTTAGAAACATACATGCTATGTTTTTCATACCTTTATGTGTTCAAAAATTTCTCCGCAAACATGCTATCTATCGCTTCCCACTTCTAACACGTAAACTCTACTAGGTTTAAGCTTCAATTAGATACCCTTCACTCGTATCTAATTCTTTATCCTTCACATAGAAATTCACTCGTCATTTTCCCTGTCTGCGGCAATGGTCACATTGCGCGCTCCATTCAACATTAACGTCATTTCGATCCCTGACTCCTTTATTCACATGGACAGCAATAGAATCGATCCTCTATCATTGAATTTGTTCAGTTTCACTTTACTAAACTTTTGATTTCTTCACTTCCTTGTCTTCTGTAACTGGTTTGGTGAAGGGGGTCTATTGGCCCCCTCCCAAAGTGAAAGGGATCTGAGCCTTGGCTCGGACTATCGCACCTATGATTGACAGTGGTCAGCTTTTCACTGAAAATGGTAGAATGTTGTAGAAGATTACGCGCATTTATGATAGTAATCTATTCCAGAGAAGCCAGGCCTTCGCTCAGATCGTCAGGACAGTGGATTTGTTGATGGCGATGATAATGATTGTGAAAACGATGACGGGAAATTAGCTTCAAACCAAACTTTAATGAATCCAGAAGATCGCTGGAAAGATATCGTGCGTCAGCAGAGAGAAGTAGGTTTTTTTTTCTCCAAAATTTTGGATAACATGATTCTTTTTGGGGTCTATTCAGAGTAATTTTAGGTTGTTACTCATTAGAACACCTGTTCTGAAGATGAGAAACATTCTAGACGCAGATTTGCAGTTCGCGAATTTTTTTCTGTATAGATTTCGCTGTACAAATTCGAGCTTCTATTTATTTCTGGGTTTGCGCATTCCTTTTCTAATCCTTTTTTATTATGTTGTAGCCAAGTTGTAAATGTACAAATTTAGTCGTGTCGTGCCCGGATGTAAAAGCCTTCTTGTAACGAGATATTAACCGGGTGGTTTTTCGTAGAGTACTTCCTTCGTTTTTTTTTAGAGTTACGTAGATTACTAGTGTTTTTGTTATAGTGAATTGGTAGCTGTGTTCTGACTCCTAATAAGAAACGATGCAGTTGCTTTTCCTTGCTACGAGTCAGAACACTGTGCCAGTTTGCCACATTTCGTAGTTATACGGTTTTCTTATTAGTAATAAGACCGTGCAATTCTCTTTCTTCTTTCAAATGTACATAAATACCCCTGCCGTGTATTTAGGACCTCTTCTCATATGTTAACTCGAAAGTGCTGATTTCTGAGTCTGATTTCTCTTAGGTCGGCTTAAGCTGTTTTCTCAGTATCACCACCATCGTCAATTATTGTTGATTTGTCGTTTTCATTTATTTATTTAATCAGTTGTGCTCTTCAAAAAAAATCACGAAAATCTACAAAAAATACGGGGGAGATTGGGCGTGTACCTTTTGTATGTATATGTATATTAAGTGTTACGGTTTTCGGTGCTGGATTTGTAGGCAGTAATTTGCAGGAGGTGAGATTTGCAGGCCTTGCCCATCATTAACACAGTAGTTTTCCGTTAGGATACTGTCACTCAAGCATCTTCATGGTTAATCTTTGAGAAACACGTGGACGAGTTCTTGAGCCCAAGGAGGGTAAATGTGCCCGCTTAGAAGGATTTTTCTCGTGGCTTATGAAACCCTTTCTCGATGTTTTCAGTGAACTAATTGTAACATATTCAACTTCTGAAACATTTATAGTAGCCCCTGCAAGGTCTTTAATTTCACATCCTGTTTTGTGAATGCTATTCGCTGCTGCTTCTTTTGATCTATCCGTAATCATGTGCAGTTATTTGCACTTGTTGTATGTCATTTTTGCGTAGTGTTAGCCTTGAATGCTGCTGTATCGTTCTCACATGAGTAGATGCAGCAAAATGCGCAGGCAGGCGGCTTTGTAGGATTCTGTTTAACTCGGATCGATATTTGTGTGGCAGTCACTCATCACAAAAACACCCAGCCGAAGCCGGGCCAACCCTGTTGGTTGGTCTGGTGTTACCCAGAAACCTATTATTAAGAGTGTGACGGAGGGATTCATCGCTTTGTATGAGTTGTAACTCTTATTGGTCTTACTTGAACATTAGCCACTCGTCTCAACCTCATCCCCAGTAACTCGTCTTCTTATTTCATTTGTTATAGCGCTACTGTTTCTAGTGGCCACAGCTATAGAGCTGCTGTTGGTGTTGATTAGTTTGATTGTGTGTGTTAAAATGAACGTGTTGTTTTATTCGTGTAATCACATCAGAACATAAATCCTTGGCACTATTGTGCCTTATGCCTGGAATTTCAAAAGAAAAAACCAGCCCCAAATCTACAGGTCAGTTATTTGAGGTCCTGAACGAATATCGTATCCGTTTTGCAAAAATGTTACCTAATTTTTTAGGGTTACGGTAGGCATTTATGGAACCTTCTCGAGCAATCGTGGGAATTGACTGCAGGTAGAGATGGGTCCACCCCCAGTTTTACTTGTGGTGGACCCTAAATCACGGGGTACTTACCCCCCCCCCCCCACCCACATATCGCAGACGTCCCCTCATGTGCCCTGGCACACGTTCCCCCACGTGCCCTCGCGGCTATCTCCGATCCCACGAAGGGATGTCGCTTCTTCACACCTGTTTAGGTGACAAAATTTGAGCAGATTACATGTGTTTTCGGGCAGATTTCGCTTTTTTTCGCCGAAATATTTCCTCATTTCATCCAAGAGATACACGTAAATCTCCAGAAAATAAGCGAAATATGCTCAATTTCACGCGAATTGCGCCCTAAATTTAAGCAAGTCTGCTGGAATGTGCGCGAAGATCGCTGGATGTTCAACGTTCTATTCTCGGGCACAGCCCAGGCAGTAGCACCGCCGTGGGTTCGTATCAAAAATGTTGCTCATGGAAGAGTTTTGCGTTTTGTGTACTTTACACACCCAAATCCAGCTCCAGTCTTTAGACCTGAGCTGCCAGCCCTTCCTCAGTAAATCCAGCTGACGAGCGCCGTACATTAAGATTGCGGATTTTCCTCAATTCAACATGGAAAAACTCAACGGCAGCACGTCTGGAGAGTCCCGGAGGACTGCAGCACGTCCGGGGGCATGAGCAACATGTTCTGCTCAAGCAGAATATCCGCTCCCCAACTCGAAAAGTAGGCGGGGCAATGCGGGTCTTACCTGCTGTTCGACGCCACGATTGTTTGAGTTCAACTTCGGCGATATTTGAGCTGCTGAACACGGATGTCGCATCCGTTTTGTACCGTAACTTTTCCGTAAGGATACGATAGGTATAGAGCAGACAATTGGGAGAAAATGTTGATTTTGGGAAGTAGAGGAATGCAAAATGATGTTGTATGTATGTGATCGTGATCAGCGTCTGAAATAACCCCTCTAAGCAAATTTTGAGATGTTGTGAGACCCCGTAGCTACGGTATATCTACCGGAACGTTACAGATATGGGGGTTATAAAACAGATACGATATTTGTGTTCGGCACCTCATATAACCACCGCCCTCCCACAGGCGAACTTCGAGAAAAATGTTCTTCCTCGAAATTTTGGGGCAGAATTAGCCCAGCAGTGTCATATCCTTTAATTTGAATTATCGGAACTTTTGCCATGTGAATTTCGGAAGTTCCTCCTGTTATGTCAATGGCGCTGATTGGAAAGTTCAACAAGCGGACGGTCACGTGCTTTTCAATGAAGCTAAGTCCCAAAGTTCTAAACACACAGGCGGTCGTCTGATTCAGCGGTGGCATGTGATTGAATGGAAATGACATACGGACGATTTCGCAACGGAATATTCTGAAGAGTAGACAGTTTTCGCTTGTGACCATATAATTCCGGGGGTGGGACGTCGACAAAAGCTGGAGTTGAGGTGACGTTGGTAAGCAAACCATGGAATGTTGGGTATGCAGTAACAACGCTATGATAGCAGGTTCAGTCTGTTGAGAAATATAGCGGCAATAAAGTACTAAATGTAAGTGGTAGTAAAAAACAAACAAACAAACACACTGACTGCTACCTGGTTGTGGTACACATCAATAGGTCATTTATAAATACGACTGGCAGCTTTTCTACTTTTCTCCGCGTAAACAAGCACAAACACTAGTGAATATTCGACAATTTTCAAATATTCGAACCTTCAAATAATCCGAATATTGTCGGATTCCACTTACTCGAAATACATATTCCAGTTTCTCACTCGAATAACAAACATTTCTGACTGCCGGGATGAATGAATAGTTCGAATTTTAGATCATTCCTTAGGGAGGAATGAATGAACACATTTGACTTGAACATTCGGTCTTGAATCTGCTTGTTTGAAAGTTCCCATTGATCGTTCACACTTCATCGACATTCCATATAACAGTTACACCAGTAACAGCTTTTTCAGTCCAGTAAACGAACTGTTCGAATAAGCCATGATTTGTGCACCGAATGAATCGTTCGAATGCTCGAGTATTCGGACATTTCTTCAGAGATATTTGATTAGGCCCCAAGTATAGTAGATACACGGCAAGGCCGCCCATTTTTAGAATCCTATTCTCCAAGCCATGTGTACGGCCCCTCGATTGTAATCAGACTCTTCAAAGGCAATGATGTATGTATGTCAAAGCTCATAAAAATGAGGAAAACCAGTTTTCGGAGGGTGCGAAGGTGCAGTTCACGGAATACTTAGGCGTAGCAGTCCGTGATTGTGCTGGCTGCCTGCCACGGCCGCAGCGTTGGCGCGTCTACTCGGCTCAGCAAACTGTTCTAAATCCCTTCCCGAAATACTTTCCAAAAACGGGTTCACAGAGCGTTTTGTAACATTTTATGTATACCGCTGAATTCAGCAGATCGAATAGATTCAGAGTTCGCTAGGACCTCAAATACAGAAATGAGGTGGTACACTTCCTTTAAAGAAACTGTTGGAGCATCCTGGGTGCTTGAGTAAGAGTGGTACAAGTAAGGTTTTATCCCAACATAAACAACAGAAACAGGTGAAATGGTGCCACGCAGGGCACTAGCACTACGGTGGAGTGTAAAATAGACACATACCTCAGGAGATCTAGAAACCGTGTTTTGCATGGGATAAAACCGTGTTCTGCATCGGATTGAAAGATGCAAATCCCACGAATAAGTCATGCACACTCATGCAGATCTCATGCAAATCCCATGCAGAACACGGTTTGAGAACCGGGTTTTGCATGGGTTCTGCATTGGTTTTGCATGAGGTAACGTGGGTTTTGCATGGGTTTGTAATGACCAGTTCGCTTCCTGGAGTGGGGAGGGGGTACGGGTAGTGGCTCCCACACACCTCAAGAACAAAAATACTGCGGTGTCGTCGCACACCTTGCAACTTCACTGAATTGCGCACTTATAACTCCTCTCTCAGTTCATTTTTGATCGGACCAACTTCTGCTGGATGTCCGACTGAGGTGCATCGTACATTAAGCTGGTGAATGTTCCCTATGTTAAAATGCAATAATTTGATATTTCAGAGAAATCTGCAAATTTTTGGCATAATTATGGAGATCGCAACGAGTAAATTTTTATCATACATAAAGCACTCCTGATTGTGAAAAAAAAACAATGGAAATAATGAATGAGAAATCTAAAACCGGTTTCTTCACAAATCGATGCAAAAACCCATACACACCTATGCAAATCCCGGTTTAATCCGCTGCAAAACCCGGTTTTTTTAATCAATAATTTTCAGCATTGCTTAAATCGATGCAAAACCCATGCATACCCATTCAGAACCCATACGTCTCCAAATCCGATGCAAATCCCATGCAAAACCCGCGAAAAACTCACGATTTTCTCAAGGTTATGCAAAACCCATGCATACCGATGCAAAACACGGTTTTTGGATTTCCTGAGACACACATATAGTGGAGTCGTTTTGACAGTGCGTTGTCCGCGGTAGCGGCCCCGCTGGCATTGGAGCACGCAGTGCGGTTGGTCAAACAGTTGACCCCCGATGGATCCGGCTTCTTTGACGGGTTTTATCGTCTGTTCCCTTCTTCATTTGTTCTAAGAGCTGAGAAAGAACAATGTAAGGAGAAATAAGCTACAAAACTCTTCAAAGATACTAGATGAATCATAGGTCAACTTTTTGACCGACCGCGCTGCGTGCTCCAATGCCAGGGAGCCGCTGTCGCGGAAAACGCACTGTCAAAACGACTCCACTATACAGTCTATCCGAAACGACGAGTCCCCTCAGCTGGCGAGAAACGTCGTGGAGGCGCACCCGCGACGCGGCCGTCTTGGCAGCGTACGTCAGATTGATCAGCTGTTGGAGATCAACGCCGCCACTCTCAGTCGGCAAAAAGGTGGGTTTTTCCTTGTTTTTATTTATTGTTGTGATTTTTTCCTCGAATATATCATCATATATCAGGTCGTTGCTTGTCTGAGGCCGTTTTGAACGTTTATTTTTCTATTTGACTAGTGGCCCCGTAAGCCACGTTACTGTGCTAGTTTCCAAAGTGTGAAAGTATTAGCCCGGTGTGGTTTTTCGTGCGCGCCAACAGGTTGTGTGAGATTCACGTCCTCAACTCGAGCTACACTATTTCACAACTGTATATGTATAGCTCAGTGGCGGACGCAGAAAGTGGGCGGGAGGGGGGGCGTGGGAAGAAAAGTGGGGTCTCCGCCGTTTTGGGGACCCAGACGGAAAATAAAATTAATAACAATATTAATTATAATAATAAACAATAAATAAAAAATATATTAAAAATAATAATAAAAATAAACAATTAAAAATAAACTAACACAAGATTTTTATTTGTATTGTAAAGTAATTTCGAAAATTTGGCGACCCATTCTCGGGGGGGGGCGCCCCCCCCCTGCGTCCGCCACTGGTATAGCTATAACATTATTCAGTCCAAAAAGAGCACGTAGCGTAGCGAATGAGAGAAGATAACTGACAGAATCCGTGGATCAATTTGTTTTGTTCTTTCCATCTCTGTCTTTCGCGAGCAGCGAGCATACCAAGGACTGCGTGAAATACAAAACACAACTGATTTTGTATTGTACAAATCACTCAGTCAATAACTCAGTAAGCCAATCATACACGCACCCTCAGCATTACCACTGTATGTGACTATCCCATCCTTCTAATTCAAACCGAACTTATTCTGAAAACTTTATACTTTTCCAAAGTTTTGAACAAAAACTGAAAGAAAACATTATTGTGAGAAGAGAATAAGCATCACGAGCGCCTATTTCCAACAATCACCTTTGTCATTCCTCATCGATATTCACCGACACGACGTGGCTCATTTATACTAAACCAAAAAAGTTCCAAGTGATGATTAAGAAAGTGATTAAGAAATTACAAAGCAATGAACTGAATTCGCTGACTATTCAAATTCACGTGACCTAGGGAAGGGAGATGATCAACAGGGTTGATGGGATAAATGAGTAGGAGCATAAGTTATTGGTTATTTTTCGCTTAAGCTCAGGAAACGAAGATGCTTCATGAGATTGGTGGGATACTTTGATGGGTGCGTAAATTATTGTCCAGGCTTTTGCCTGAGTTTCTGGAACGGGAGGTAATCCACAAGGTAAACGGGATACATGAGGTGGGTGCGTAAGTTATTTTCTAGACTTTTGCCTGAGTTTCTAGTAAGAGAGGTGGTCCACAGGGTCGGCGAGATACATTGGGTGAGTGCGCAAGTTACCGTCTGGGTGTTGGCCAAAGCTTCTGGAAAGCGATGTAATCCACGAGGTTGGCGAGATAGATGGGGTGGGTGCGCAAATTATTGTCTGGGCTTTTGCCTAAGCTTCTAGAAAAGGAGGTAATCCACAGGGTTGGCGGGATACATGGGGTGGGTGCGCAAATTAATGTCTATACTTTTATATCAGTTTCTGGGAGGAGGTAATCCAGGGGTTGGCGAGATACATTGAGTGGGTGCGCAAATTATTGTGTGGGCTTTTGCCTGATCTGAACGGGAGATAGTCCATGGGGTTGGCGGTTGGCGGGACACATGGGGTGGGTGCGCAAGTTACTGTCTAGGCTTTTGCCTAAGCTTCTGGGGAGGGAGGTAATCAAAGGTGTTGGCGGGATACGTGGGATGAGTGCGTAAATTATTATCTAGGCTCTTGCCTGAGTTTCTGGAAAGGGAGATAGTCCACGAGGTTGGGGGGATACATTGGGTGAGTGCGCAAGTTACTGTCTAGGTGTTTGCCAAAGCTTCTGGAAAGCAAGGTAATCCACAGGATTGGCGGGATACATGAGGTGGGTGCGCAAATTATTGTCTAGGTTTTTGCTTGAGCTTCTGGAAAGGGGCAATCCACGGGGTTGGCGAGATACATTGGGTGGGTGCGCAATTCATTGTCCAGGCTTTTATATCAGTTTCTGGGAAGGGAGGTAATCCAGGGGTTGGCGAGATACATTGAGTGGGTGTGCAAATTATTGTCTAGGCTTTTGCGCGAGATAGCGGCCCCGTGAGTTCCTTGGCTCAAAGTTTCACCGCATTCTATCAGTGTTGGTATTAGAGTTCGAGTAGACTGTCTGCAAACAAACCTAATTAAGCACTTCATTCAGTCTCAACACCTGTCTGAATAAAACTAGATTTTGAGAAACTCAAACTTAACAGTGGCAAACAGCTTGTCGAGGAGTCACAAAATGCCAAAATTGACTGATTGAAATTTTTCACGACCACGACCTTCTTTTTTGACGACCAACGAACACGTCTCCCTTTTGCCTGAAGACAACACCGCTTTGCCACTGAGCCAGCCAGCCGAACTCAAAGGAAAATCCCGACCAACAGACCTCGCCACTTCACTACTGGCCCAGTCGAACCCAACGGAAAATACCGACCAGTGGACATGTGTACACGTGTGCCGCTTTACCTGAGACCGGCGCGACAAGTGTGCCCCTTTATCTGACACCGGCGCAACTTTGCTGCTGACAGTGTCGCAGTCGAGGGAAAATCCTGACCAACGGACTCGTGTGCAGCTTAGAGGGGACCAGCGCTACCTTACCACTGGCCCAGTCGAAACCAAAGAAAAATTCTGACCAACGGACCCGTGTGCCCCTCAACCTGAGGCCAGCACCTGTTTATCATTGGCCCAGTCGAACCCAAGGGAAAATTCTGACCAACGGACCCGTGTGCCCCTTTACCTGAGACTGACGCGACAAGTGTGCCCCTTTATCTGAGCCCGGCGCAATTTTGCTGCTGACAGCATCGCAGTCAAGGGAAAATCCTGACCAACGGACCTTTGTGCCGCTTTACCTGAGACCAGCGCCTTTTTACCATTAGCCCAGTCGAACCCAAGGCAAAGTGCTGACCAACGACCCGTGTGCCTCTTTACCATAGACCAGAACCTCTTTACCACTGGCGGGAAAGTTCTGACCAACGGACCCGTGTGCCCCTTTACCTGAGACCAGCGCCTTTTTACCATTAGCCCAGTCGAAACCAAGGCAAAGTGCCGACCAACGACCCGTGTGCCTCTTTACCACAGACCAGAACCTCTTTACCACTGGCGGGAAAGTTCTGACCAACGGACCCGTGTGCCCCTTTACCTGAGACCAGCACATGTTTGCCACTGGCCCAGTTGAACCCAAGGGAAAGTCCTGACCAACGGACCCGTGTGCATCTTTACCTGAGAGCGGCGCCTGTTTACCACTGGCCCAGTCGAACCCAAGGGAAAGTCCTGACCAATAGACCCGTGTGGTCCTTTTCCTGAGACCGACGCCTGTTTATCATTGGCCCAGTCGAACCCAAGGGAAAATGCTGACCAACAACCCATGTTCCCCTTTACCAGAGACCAGCAACTGTTTACACTGGCGGAAAAATTCTGACCAACGGACCCGTGTGCCCCTTTACCTGAGACTGGCGCGACAAGTGTGCCCCTTTATCTGAGCCCGGCGCAATTTTGCTGCTGACAATCGCAGTCAAGGTTAAAATCCTGACCAACGGACCCGTGCGCAGCTTAGAGAGGACCAGCGCTACTTTACCACTGGCCCAGTCGATCCAAAAAAAAATTCTGAGCAACGGACTCGTGTGCCCCTTAACCTGACACCAACGCCTGTTTACCACTGGCCCAGTTAAACCCAAGGGAAAATACTGACCAACGACCCATGTGCCCCTTTACCAGAGACCAGCAACTGTTTACCACTGGCGGAAAAATTCTGACCAACGGACCCGTGTGCCCCTTTACCTGAGAAGGGCACATGTTTACTACTGGCACAGTCGAACCCAAGGAAAAGTCCTGACGAGTGCACCCGTGTGCACCTTAGATGGGACCAGCGCTACTTTACCACTGGCCCAGCTAGCTGAACCCACAGGAAAATCCCGACCAATGGACCCGTGTGTCTCTTTACCTGAGACCGGCGCATGTTTACCACTAGCCCAGTCCAAATCAAGGAAAAATCCCAACCGATGGGAGCAGCGCTACCAATTCGTTTCAAAACTATGACAGGAAACAAAACCATGTGCTAGGATTTTGGTGAAACGTTAATCGACATTATTAGGATTATTGGGCTCCAACTAGGATTTGCAGGGAGCCTCCTTCCCCCTGAGAATGGCTTGCTGAATTTAAAAATCTTATATCTGTTTGATTCTTCAAATCCAGTTGTTTAGTTTCATCATTATTTTTTGAATATTTATTACTTTTATTATTACTGGACGGTGTTACTGGACGGTGTACCCGGCTTTGCTCGGGTCCTCTGTTTCTCCCGGCTATTTGAATCTGATGCCAACATTTGTTGAGCCAAAAGAAACCTATCGAGATATTCATCACTTAGTGATCAGCCTAAATGACACTTCTTCATCCCGTCCCCTTCCCTCAAAAGTAAGGCAAAGTTGTTTGGCTGGTAAATTCTTCTAAAATGCTTCCCATATTTACGCTGAAAGTTTCGGAAAATCCCAGAAGACACGGTTTCATTGACCTGTGAGCATTAATACCAAAAAATCAATGAAATCGATAAATCGATAGCGCCGTACGAAACGGTTATCATATTCGTGTTCAGCGTATTGACATACCCCAGTAGACATGTCTTCGCCGCTCCTGGTGCAAAATTAGCGAAAAATCAATAAAATCGATAAGTCGATGGTGCCGTACGAAACGGTTGTCATATTCGCGAATCGATAATCCCAGGTGCAAAGCAGCCTAAAACCTACGCCGGCCCTTAGGGAAGTTCCACCCTATAACAAGGAAGATAAAGATCTAAGACGAAAAAAGCGCACAATGTGGAAATTTAGGCCAGGGGCCCCTTTCTTAAAAGACTCGTCACAACACTGCGTATCGACAATGCGCTAAGAGTCGACGCGCAGTAACAGAACCGTTTTCGGGCGTTAGCGACCAAATCTTTTAATATGGTAGGATAGCTTTTGAGTGTTTTACTGTCTGTAAATATATAACTTAAGTTACAAAGTAATTAGCTGTGATTGTACTCGTGTGACCAGGTCGTATTGTTTTCTGTACTACTGTAGTGTTAACCTTGTTTGTTATCCTCGGTGAACCAAAACATTTAGGTCAACACTAATGTTGTTCAGGTTTATGCTTCCTCTCATGTTCAGACTCTCGTATTCAGATGATCTGAATAGAAAAATGAACATACTGTGTTCTAGATATTTTCTGTGTATACTCATCAGGCGCACTCATTGGCTATATTGCGAACATTCAGAGGTCAGCAACCGGTTAGCCGTCTACCCATTGGGATTCATTACGCAGCACATCGTAAGTTGGCTGCCAAGATTTCTTAACAGAGGCTCTTAACTTCCACTGCATTAATGAATTTGCCTCATGGCATGGCATTTTTTCAAAAGTCCAACGACCGCCTCTCCCTGAAGGCAATTCGCCAGGACTTCGAGTGTCTCGCCTGCCGGGCACATTACTTTCGAGAGACCAAAACGAGTTTCTTCTTCTGCCGCAAGAATTCGGCTAATTAATAGCGTCTTTCGAGTTCTCCATTTCCAATGCATAGACATCCTTTCAACAAAGAGTTTTACGCTCAAAATCCACATACAACACGACAAATATGCATTCCAACCGAAACAATAAGCTTAAATATATTCTTCCTTGGCGATCTTGAGTAGCATTCGTCCACAAATTCTTCTAGTACGACGGGCAGCGATGAGACGGACCTAGAAGACTGATCTTAAAAACGGCTGAATTTCTTAGATAGTGAGAATTCCCTTGTGCTGTTCGATCTTTCTACTCTTGCCGTACCGGTTATTTCCAAAAACAAACAGTAGCAACTTTTTTCTCCCTACACACTACACGGTGTTTATAGTCTCGCGAAAATCACATAGCAGCTAAATCTCGACCGAACATTCACTGGATTCGAGCAAAGGATGGACGACGAGCAAACACTGAAGATAGTACCGAAACATCTCATTACCTTTGATAGTCACTTCATACTGCTGCCTCGGAATTTCCCTCTTCAATCGCTGTATAAGCAACTTAGCACGCTCTCGCGCCATCGCTGCAGGTATGATTTGGGAGAACTCTGGCACCTAGAGTTTAATATTGTACATACAACAATGAAGCTAGAAGTGAGTGAATACTACCTCTCGCCCATTTATGGTTATTGTGAGCTTAATTAGCTTCGTGTCCATATAACCATCCTGTTCGTAGTCGAACGAAGCGTACCCGGAGCATACCCGGAGGTGAGTCTTTTTAGTCGCTCAAAGAAGTCAACGACCACTGAAACGAGGTGAAAGTTAGAAAGTCTAAAAATTAATGGTCTCTTCTAATCTGTTATATCTGGGTAAGCACCTCTCTAGATGTTTTGCGTATTTAGACATAGGAGTGAGGAAAAAATATCGAATCTAACCAACACTTACCCTCAGCGAGCGTTAACCTCCAGATGATCATCAACCTGTCTTCATCGATAGAGCTTATCTCGCCACGTGCATTCGAAACACAGACCATTAACAGCACCCATCACTTCAGCTGGTACGATCATGCGAACCTACTATGAACGGTTTGTTGAGATGACATGACAGTAGGAAATAGGCGCATAGATGAACATCTAGACATACGACCAATCTTTTAATTACTTCTAATGAAAGGAGGCAAACAATCCTTACCTGTAAGGCAAGCGATAAGAAAATGACGACATACCTTAACAACAGGCTCCAGGAATTTCTCAGTGTCAGCCTCTTTCGGGAATTTGCTAGCATCTAGGATACTGATCTCACCCTTACCACCGAACCGCTTCTTACGAACTGTTTCATTGTCCTGAAATCGAAAAGTTATGCAACATGGTGGAAACCATAGATATGGTCCCACACAAACCTTAACAATAGCTCTATATTTTACTGATGGCTGCGACAGTATGACGCTGGCACCATATTCCTGATCTAGTCGTGCTCCAAACACCTCCATATGCAGCACACCAAGGAATCCTACCTTAATTCAGTGGTTTAAACATACGCATCGACACAAATGGTGAAAATGGGGTAGGTGTTCTTTATACCTTCCATCCTAGCCCAAGAGCTGGGCTCGAGCCGGGCATTATTACAACAAAAGGATCATTTAGACTAAGGCGTTCGACAGCCTGAAGAAAAAAGGTTAGACGACGAGTCATACAAGCTAAATAAAGCACACATCCTGTGAAAAAAGGCAACAGAGAGAAAAATTTAGAGCATAGGTGCGATAGGGGTGAGAACGCCCCTGCCAAAGTGAAGGGGGTCACCGGGCAAAAAGTGAAGGGTGTCGACCGGGGAGGGGGAGGGGGGCATTCTGCCTTCTTTTAGTAAGAGTTGTGGTATTGGTAAGTAAGTGTTAATGCCCTATCCATTGATGTAATACCCAACATGTCTTCAAATGCCGTCGAAACTGAGCGAATATTGCAATATATTTCTGCAAACGCACCGTTTACAGTGTGTTTTTCCGGGAGTAAAATCGCGCGCAATCTGATCCATTCCAATAGATCAAATTCTCAGTCGAAAGACCACGTGAAAGCGGAGGTTCCAGCAATTCGCACGTAGTCTTTGTACTGGGTCCGCAATTGCACCGATTTTACTCCCGGAAAAACACCCTGTAACCGTTTCATGAAACCGTACGATAGCGATGAGTCATCACTATCGTGCTGCGGATGCTCTAGGATACTGCTTTCAAATGAGGAAACAGCCATTAACTACATGAATGAAGGTAGTCCTCACCACACCTTCATGATATGATCCATTCATACATACACAGCTGCACAACATTTCTTCTCTCCTACATGCAAAAATTTGACACTGAAATTTCACCTGCTTTTGAGATATTTTTGCTTATTACAGCTTTATTCGGAAATGAAACCTAGGAGTGAAGGGTACATATGTTCTCCTCCTCCAATCCCCTAACTGATAAACCACATCTCGTTCCATGTGGTTGTGTGTCTTTTTCTGTGAAGGGGGTGAGAATGTTTCTGAAGCAATTCTCACCCCATACACGCGCCTCTCTTCCTTCATCGCACTATCTTGCTATTTGTCTAACAACGGGCACGAGAATGCCCCGTTGTTTCGGCTCACCCACCCTTTTTTTCAAACAGAAAAGGGTTTCCCCCAAACATTTGTATATGAGCAGAAAGCGCATTCTTTCTAGTATGTATACATGTACAATACTTACCATTTTCTCGGAAACACAAGAAGAAATCCTTTCAAAAACACCTAATTTGTGGAGTTTTCGACCGTCCTGTTGCTACCACTTTTTTGCCTGCTCATCTTACACTAACTGTCATAAGTCATATACGAAAATGAAGAGAAAATCTTTGCAAAGTGTGGAGGACTATCCTCTTTCCGATTAGTTCACTAACTTTTCCATGATATTCTTCGAAACATGCATGCTATGTTTTTCATACCCTTATGTATTCGAAAATTTCTCCGCACACATGCTATCTATGGCCTCCTACTTCTAACATGTAAACTCTACTAGGTTTAAGCTTCAACTACATACCCTTCACTAATATCTCATTCTTTATCCTTCACATAGAAATTCGCCCTCATTTTTCCTGTCTGCGGCAGTGGTCACATTGCACGCTCCATTCAACACTAACTGCGCCATTTCGATTCCTGACCCCCTTATTTACATGAACAGCTATAGAATCGATCCTTTGTCATTGAATTTGTTCACTTTCACTTTACTAAGCTTTTAATTTCTTCACTTCCTTGTCTTCTGTAAGTGCTTTAGTGAAGAGGGTTATTGGCCCCCTCCCAAAGTGAAGGGGGTCTGAGCCTTGGAAGTATTATGCTATCAGTAAACCCTCGTGTTCGACAAAGTGATTACAAAACTTAAGTCAACAGAACTCATGAATGAAATGAATGACAACAGGAAATAAATCGGTGAAGTAAATAAAAACAAACCTGTTTGAGTCCCTCGTAGTCGGATGTTTCCACGGGAAACAAGCCGGCGTAGACTGTTGGCTTTGTAGGCTTGAATCCAGGGAATGGCTTCACATTGTCCACATTCTCAGCTGCAAACAATGTCTCGCCAACAGTTGCCTCCTGCGAATAGGAAATCTCCAGAACTTATGCCTTTACCCTGTTTTCCTTCTTGTGTTGCAAAAATGTGTACACAAACAAACCTTTACGGTTTTCATACTGCAAATCACATATCCCACTTGCCCAGCACTCAACGCTAAACATGGCGTCATGACAGGTCGCATTACACCTACCTTCAAGCAAAACTCATGACAAGGAGTAATGAAATATTAACGACAGAGACGAACAACGACTACCTCTGAGACTTCGTACTCCTTCCCGCAGTGATATGATCGGATCTTCTGACGTTTTTGGATACTTCCATCGGTAACACGGATAAATGCTATAGCCCCACGGAAATGATCGAATATCGAATTGAAAATTTGCGCGCTGGAATTGAAAGGGTAGAAATGAGAACAACTTGGATGGACCAATCTGGAAGGAAGATTTCCAACAACTGTCATTTATCGCAGCACAAAAGTGCCTCTAACGAAAAAAAGTAGATATAAACTTGGTAAGCGAGATAAGCTCCTAAAATGAAGAAAGCTATGCAAGACCACCAATTTCTGAAAGATACTTCGAAAGCACCACTTACAAGAATGACGAATGAGAAGAAATAAAAGAAAATATTACGAATATAAAAGTGCTGATCGTACCGAAAAGGTGCGTCCTTGTTCGTGGTTGGAGGAGGAATCCTCTCAACAACGGCGTCGAGCAACCCTTCAACGTTTAGACCTGATTTTGCAGATATCTTCAGACACTCTTCGGAATCGAACTCGAACAGGTTCTTCAGCTGCGTTTCTACCTGAGAGTCAAGGGTAACTTGAAATTCAACGACACTAAACAGAAAAAAGGACTGGTATATTACGAGCAATTGGCAAGAAACAGATACGGAATTAGGAAGAAGACAAGGAACTGGAACAAAAACCAAGAAAGTAATAAGAAGAGAACAAAGAGAAGGTTTAATATGAACAAGAGGCAAGGAAAAGAACACAGCAATACGAAGAAAACAATTATCTAGAATGAAAAAAAGCGTACCAATGTGGAAATTTAGGCCAGGGGCCCCTTTTTTTAAAGGACTCGCCACAACACTGCGTATCGACAATGCTATCGGCAATGCGCTGAGAGTCGACGCGCAGTAACAGAAGCGTTTCCGGGAATTAGCGACCAAATCTTTTAATATAGTAGGATTGCGTTTTTCGTTGTTTTTTCTTTTGCCACAGTAGAAACTACAAAAAAACACGAAAAAAATAGAAAAATAAACGTGCAAAGCAGCCTCAGACAAGCAGCGGCCTGATGTATGATGACATAAAAAAGAAACCATAACAGTGGAGAAAAACAAAGAAAAACCCCACCTTTTGCCAATTGAGCGTGGCGGCGTTGATCGACAGTTCGACGTACGCTGCCAAGACGGCCGCCCCGCCATCGCACGAGATTTCCTGCCGGCTGAGGGCTCGCCGTTTCGGATAAACTGCACACATATAGATCCAGAAGTTTTCCCATCAGAATTATTCCAGAAGTTAACAAGTTTCTCAGCCATGATATTTTGCTAATGTCTCTTTTCACGTTCAAAAAATTAGCCACTGCGAGAGCTTGCTCATTGGCTTCCTGACTCGAGTATTATTTTTTTTCAATCAAATTCTGAGAGTTTTTTTTTAAACCTATGCTTATTGTTAGCATTGTTAAATTGAGTTTGTCAAAGTGTTAGTTGCTGGGATTGTTTTTGATTTATTATGAGAATGTCTGTTGCGTGAACGTGTTGTTGTTTACGCCCTCTTAAATAAATAAATAAATATACACACACGAGCTGGCAATTAATAATAGGTGGATATACGCGGAGCGATCCCGCGCAAACCAGCGCAAACGATAGATCAGTAGATCAAAGCGAGGTTGCGAAAGGTCAATAAGAAACGGATGATCAAATTAGGAGATTATTGGACTATGTGGCGAGCTAGGATGCTGCGGGATAGATCAAACGATCGCCCGCCAAGAGGCGAGTGATTGACGCGAATCCGCAGCTATAAAGCGGGTTCTGGATCCATGCAGGATGCAGAACCGAGGAATCACTCGACGCCTCTGCAGCCCCATCTAGTACTACTCCTGGAACCCTCGACTGTATTCCTTCTTTCCGAACAACGTCAAACGACACCTTCATTCTTCATCTTCACTTACCCGTGATCAATAGGAGTTATTCTTATTCTTTGTGTTCGTATAATAAACTTTTCCGTGTTGCTGGTGTGATTGTGGAGAGCCGTTAATCGGTGATTTTTTTACTTCCACTCATTTCAAACTTGCCTGGCCCGAACCTTATATGGGGGCCGAACCGGTTGAGTGGAAGTAGATCATCGATTGGGTTTGAGATCCGATCCACACGAGGGGTCTGAGATCAATCTGCCAAATGGATTGAGAGGCAGGACGAGATTGAGAGACCACCGAGATTGATTGAGAGGTGGTTTGTGAGTCAGGGAGTGGTCAGGAGGTACTGATCAGCAATCGTGAGGAGTGCGATCTAACGTACAGTGGACGTCATTGGCGGTGGCCCATCCGCGGCCTCGAGAAGGACGCCGCGCAACCGCGCCGCGCGCGCCACAACCGGTGTTTTCTGCTGCTGTTATGCTACTTCTAGCAGCTCTTCTACCCGTTTTAAGGATTTTCGACCGAATCGGGAAGAAAGGCGCCTAGGAGTTGCATTCCGGCAGCACACGACGCCGATCCCGGTGCGCACGGCGCGGTTGCGCGGCGTCCTTCTCGAGGCCGCAGATGGGCCACCGTTATTGACGTCCACTGTATAGTGACTGAGGAGCGGGATAGCCCTAGAGATAGTAGAAGAGTGTATGTACTGATTTATTGATTGGTGAACGGTCGTTAATCGCGTTGTGAATCCGTTGATCCTCGCGTATCGCTATTGTGGTGAATGGAGTCAGTGCACATTGATCAACCTTCATGTTCCAGAACGATGGCAGCCCACGAAGGAGGGAATCAGGGCACAGTGCAACCAAAGGGAGGACTCCCGAGAAATCAAGTGAGTGAGCTGACATCACAAGACTGGGGAGTAGTGAGAGTAAGTGAAGAATTGGAAAGGGTAGTCTGCAAAATAGAACAGTTACCCCAGTTAATTAGTGAGTATGGGAGTGCAGTTGATGCTGACACTCGAGGAGAAAGAACGTGAGGAAATCCGGGGTACGAAGGTGATAGAGGCAAGACGCATATAAGTCCCCCCACATGAGTCAGCACTGGTATCGGCACGGTGCGAAGGGGGTAGTGATAGGGAAGAAAGGGTGGTATGGCCGGAAAGGGATGGCTTAGCTGCTGGAGTGTACAGGATTCGGGATCAAGAGCTGCATATTCCGATCATGAACGATAGTGAAGAACCGATGGTACTCCGAGAGGGAGAACAAATCGGCCACTGGGGCACAGAGAAGTGGAAAGAGGGTTGGGAAGACCTGAATCCTGAGCAAGTGAGAGAAAGTTCCAAAGTAGAGCAGTTGAGTGAGGAGATAAAATCGGTATTGGATGAGTTTCCGGATGCTTTTTCTGTGTGTGATAGGGAACCAACAGAGTAGAAATGGACATTGACACAGGTAATAATAAGCCAATAAAAATGAAAGCGAGACCTGTGCCTCTGGGGATTCGAAAGAAGTTGGGAGAGCTTCTGGAAGACCTAGAGAATAGAAAAATCATAGAGAAAAGTAGTTCGGCATGGGTATTCCCAATAGTCTTGGTGAGGAAAAAGGATGATAGTCTCAGGCTTTGCGCGGACTATAGGGAACTAAATAAGAGGATCAAATTGGACTCATACCCATTGCCAACTATAGACGCTGTCCTACAGAGTTTGGCTGGAAAAAGGTTTTTCTCGACGCTGGACCTTTGCAGCGGTTATTGGCAAATACCGCTATCCGCTGAAGCGCGAGAAAAATCTGCGTTCACAACAACCGAGGGCCTGTTCCAGTTTCGGGTCACACCATTCGGTTTGAGCACGAGCCCTCCGGTTTTCCAACGACTCATGGACTCCGTTCTGCATGATCTTCTTGGTGCCGACGTTTTCTGTTACATCGATGATATCATAATCTGCACGGATACACGGGAGAAGCATATTGAGTTGCTTAGGCAGGTCTGTGCACGTTTGAAAGAGGCTGGGCTAAGGCTGAAGGCGCAAAAGTTTGTCCTTATGCAAACCCAGGTAAGTTTTCTCGGACACGTCATCGACAGTGAAGGAGTGCATATGGACCCCAAGAAGGTGGAGGCAATAAGCAAGTACGAGGTGCCGAAAAACGCTAAGGAACTGAGGACTTTTCTCGGTATGGCCTCGGTTTACCGAAAATTCTGCCTGGAGTTTTCTAAGATAGCAAGAGGTCTGTTTGCGCCAACGTCATCTGTGTGGAAATGGTCAGCCGAGCATGAGGAAGCCTTCGATAGGGTAGAGAAGATGATAATGAGAGCCCCAGTTCTAACGCAGCCGGACATAGAAAAGGCAAGAGATGGTTCGCGAACTTTTGTGATCTGTACGGACGCATCCACAACAGGATTAGGCGCAGTTCTGTCCCAGGAAGGAGACGATCGACATTTGCACCCGGTGTACTTCGCGTCCAAAGGTCTGAGCAAGGCGGAGCGGCGGTATCACGTCACAGACTGGGAAGCATTGGCGGTGGTCTTCGCGGTCAGACGCTTTCACATGTTCATCTATGGGCTCCCCACAGTAGTTCTGACCGATCATCAGCTGTTGACAGCACTATTTAATCGCAGTAATGTATCAGCACGGGTGTTGCGATGGTCGCTTGAGATGCAGCGTTACAACCTCGAGATAAAGTACGTCAAGGGCAAGACAAATGTGGTAGCAGACGCCTTGAGTAGAGGTACAGCGCAATGTGATTTCTGAGAGTCGATCCAGGGGTTGAACGAAACTATCGTTAATAGGGTTACCGCGCAAGAAAAATGTAAGTGGTTGCGAGAGCTAGAAAACGACCCGGATTTTGGTCCAGTAATAGAGGAGCTAATGAATGGGAATTTGAGTGCTGTCGTGAATGTGCCAGGATGGAGGAAGTTTGTGAAAGTGGCAGATTTCGAGATCGAGAATGGGGAACTGAAAATGTATCAGGAGGACGGACGACTGGTCATGGTAGTACCCAAGAGCGCGCGGTATGAGATTTTCCATGAGGCGCACGCAGGGACTTTTGCAGGACATTTCAGTGCTCATAAGCTATGGAATAAGCTCAGGAAGGAGATTTTCTGGCCAAACATGCTTGCGGATATCAGCAGATGGACGAAGGAATGCCAAAAATGTTTCGTGCATAACCCTAGAGCTGCTATTATTCCACCTTTGAGACCTATTGTGACAGCGAAGCCGTACGAGATTATAGGGGTAGATGTGTTAGAATTAGAGTTGACAGCAAGTGGAAATAGATATGCGGTCACTGTGATTGACCATTTCTCAAATTACGCAGCTGCATATCCCGTGCCGGACAAGTCGGCGGAAACAGTGGCAAGAGTGATGTCAGAGACAAAATGGTTTTAGACAAAGGCGGAGAGTTCGAGAATAAAATAATGGCTGAGCTGACGAAAATCACGAAAATCGAACACGTGACAACCAAGGGGTATAACCCTCGGGAAAACGGAATCACGGAAAGATTGAACGGGACGATAGTAGCGATGCTGAGAAGGAGTACGGTTCTTCCAATGGAATGGGATGTACGCCTGCCATTTTGCATGATGGCGTACAATTTAACTCCTCATAGCGCCACAGGGGAAGTCCGTACTTCATTCTGCATGATATGGACCCAAATTTTCCGTCTGCGGTAGTGCCCAATGGTGGTATTTCGTGGTATATGATGGATAAGAGCTTGGAGGACTACAAGGGGCAGCTTTTACAAGGGATAGCAGAGACCCACGAACGTGTGAAGGAGTATAATGACCGCGTTAGGGAGAAAATGAAGATATGATAGTCGCAGTAAGACAGACGTGGAAAAGCATGCAGAAGTGGGTGACAGGGTGTATCTTTTGTCTCCGAACGAGAAGGCCATGAATTCGCACCCAAAGTTAGCATGCGAGTGGGCAGGACCATTTCGAGTGGTAGAAAATAGCCAGAATTCAGCCCTGATCACTAGGATAGGTGAAAACTCTGAACCAGTCCGAGTACAGTTTGATATGCTGAGGATTGTACCTCCTTGCATTCCAGATGATCGGCTGGATACTGTAGCCAATCATGACTTATAATAACGGGCTTACTTCGTCTGTCACGTGTGTGTGTGTGTCAGAAACGAAATTCCCTGATTGGTCAGTGATGGTGATTGCGGGGTCAACAAGATGATAGGGACGGGTACGGTGAGTGCACTGCGGTGTGGAGGGTGCGCCGGCGTCCAAAAGTGGGGAAACGCCTGGAGTCGGGTCCAATGGTGTGATAAGTGTGCGCCGGCGTCCAAAAGTGGGGAAAAGCCTGGAGTCGGGTCCAACGGTTTGATAAGGGAGCGCCGGCGTTCAAAAGTGGAAAAGCGCCTGGAGTCGGGTCCAACGGTGTGATAAGGGAGCGCCGGCGTTCAAAAGTGGAAAAACGCCTGGAGTCCGGTCCAACGGTTTGATAAGGGAGCGCCGGCGTTCAAAAGTGGAAAAGCGCCTGGAGTCGGGTCCAACGGTGTGATAAGGGTGCGCCGGCTTCCAAAGTGGAAAAACGCCTGGAGTCCGGTCCAACGGTTTGATAAGGGAGCGCCGGCGTTCAAAAGTGGAAAAGCGCCTGGAGTCGGGTCCAACGGTGTGATAAGGGTGCGCCGGCTTCCACAAGTGATAGGAATTCGCTAGGCGGGTCTATTCCTGCATGAGGGGTACGCTTATTCTGTTTCGGCGGACGCTCCTACCTAAATCGCCTAGATGTACATTGTTTCCTTTCGTATCGGTGTTCTCTCCCATTCCTTTGGAGAAGAACCACTCCTTCTGTCGTGGCTAGCACGACCAGCCATCGCTTTCAAAGGGCATATAGCTGCCGCAGGTGTGAGCTCTGTTGCTTACTTCTTATATGGGCGGAGCTGTGGCCCTCTATATATAAGCCCTTGCAGTCTAGTACTTTTCCATTGCTTGCTTGAATAAATATAGTGAACAAGTAATAAACATACAGCAATAATAATAATAATAATAATAATAATAATAATAATAATAATAATAATAATAATAATAATAGGAATAATAATAGTATTAATAATAGTAATAATAATAACAATAATATAATATAATTACAGTATAATTATAATTTATAGTACAATTATAGTATAATTATTGTTATAGTCATTTGTATAAGAATACTGAACCACCAGCACATTATAGTCATTTGTATAAGAATACTGAACCACCAGCACATTTTGGTGCATCGTCCAAACCAACAAATCAGAGCTCTCTGATAAAGTGGCCCGCTGAGGTCCCCATCTCGCCAAGTCGTGATGGAATCCATACTATACACAAAACCGATCGCGCACAGCGTCAATACGCTGAAACTTCTACTGAAGAATTTCGAGGGTTACATCAATCCTCAGGAATATTCGGAGGATGAATTCGCCCAACATGAAGAGGCTCTAAAAGCGGTCGATCTAATTACCGGTAGCATCATACAAATTAACTCAGCACTGCGAAACCTTCAGAATCTCATCGATAAAATGAAGGACGATTACAACACAATGAAAAACAAAGAGGATAAGAAAAATCTTATGCAATCCTTTGAGGCCCTCGAAAAAGACACAGATTTCACAAAAACAATGGGAGAAGCTACCGAAATGATCTTCATGCTTAATACCCGCCTCACCGAGGCGAGAACCACTGCAAACCGACTAGCGCGTAAATTAGGTAAGTCAGTCCAATCACCTAAGAAACAAGAATGGTTGCAAACTGACGCACCTGCTGTACAAAATCAGCACCCTCGAAACCAGTCAGATTTCACTCTTGAAAACTTCGACATATGCAAGACCATCAAACCTCCCAATCTCACGCCTCCAAAATTTTATGGAAACGAAGAAGAATTTCCAGAATTCTGGGCTGTTTTTGAAACACTTGTACATGAAAATAGTGTACCCGACGCTGGGTAATTAGGGCTACAGCCCGTGAACGGTGGTTCAGTGGTTCTCTGGTAAGATTTATTAGCTCTTACTACAAGAGCAGGGGACGAGCACTGTTTTTGTGCTGTCCAGAAAGAGCCCTTATCAAGCTCGTCCCCCGCTTTTATGCACAGTTACGGTTGCGCAATACATGCGAATGATAGAAGAGGTCGCTTGGATCGCGACACGCCCCCCGGCAAGGAAATTCAACAACTTGAAGCCTACTAAAGATAATTTCACAAGCGATGATGAAACACTCAATAACAGCGTCTAATGAGGAAATGTATCACATAGCAACTGGGTGAAATCAAATGGTGATAGCTACATCATTAGTCTTAAGGACATCAGAGTGAAAGTAAAGTACAACGGGAACTACTCAATCCAAAATGACATCAGTGGAGGAAATTAAGGAGTGAAAAGGGATATTGAGGAAGAAAAATGGAATAATCAAATCAGAGCTACACAGAAGGTGGAATTCAATGAAATTTAAGAAACAATAAGTAGGAAAATCAAAGGAGTGGAGTTCCTCACGTTTCCGTTCGTAGAGGGCGACCATATGGCATCGAAAGGCGATCCATTCACATCCTTTGCTTCTTCGGAAGAGGGGACAGCGGGTGGGGCAAGGTGGGGCACAACAAGGTGTTGTGTTGTAGACGACACATCGATATGAAAAAATGTATGTACAATGTTACCGGATTAGTAAATTCGTGCACTTGATCTTTTCATCTTTGACCCGTGCGAGCCGCAATCGTTCTTATGGCGGCAGCCGATCCTTCAAGGGTAGATGTGACGAGACTCCAGGCGATTTTGGACGCACACTGGAGTATGACCCAACAGAACTTGATTACGATCAGGATTATTGTCGGCCCACAGAGATATGTGACGGCTAGTGCTCCTGTTATTATTCCTATTGCCGCTGTGGCTATTTTCCACTCCTTTTTTATTAATTTCAACAGAGGTTCCATGTCTGGAAGGTGGAAATCCGCAATTGCGTACCACGCGGGATTCTTCTCCTCTGTTTTTTCGAATGTGAAATTAGGGATGTGTTTGGGATGGTAGTGCAAAGTGCCCCTTAATTTAATGTTGATCTCTTTGTGGGCGCATTTTGCATAGCATTCCTGAGACACCACGGCTTTGGCCATATGTAGGGTGCTTGTAGTCGTCTTGTTGGATTGGTCGTAGTCTATGGTGAAAGCGTTATCGGTGCAATGAATTGTTACCGATGAAGTTGAACTAGTTGTGCAGTGGCTTACTACTTGCGCCCCTTTTAAGCAATTATAGCAGCCTTGCAGTGGATCCATTGTGATTGCGCATGGTAGATCCACTACATATTGATCGAATTCGACCATGAAATTGGATTGTACCGCTAGCGTGATTTCGCCTTCGTTGGTTAACGCTTGTAGTTCTCCTTCCTCCATGATGAGTTGCATGGTTTGAGTATTGATTGGCAGCACATTTGAAGTGTCTTCCCGAATGTTGCGGCTTGTTTTTCCGGAACAATGACAGCTTTTTGGCGTTTCAAAGCTTGAACATGCACAAACCATGCGATTCGTGCAGGAGTTGAACTCATGCGTTGCTAATGCTTTTGATTCGCATTCGACTGGTAGTTCGTAACCATTTGGTATCATTAAGGCTTCATGTGCCGCCAAGGCGAAGCGTTTGTCCATGATTGGAGAATGGGGTTTCTGTAGTGAAATTATGACAAGTGAAGTCCCGTTAAGCTGATGGGATAGATACGGGTCCAGGGATACAGTTTTATTCCACAGTGCATTTTCCAATGTCGATTCTATTTCGAAATCAACAACTGGCCTCCATTCCACGCAGCTGGCTACTTCATAGGGTTCCTGGTTTCTCGGAATATTGGCCACTCTTATGAAGGAGCAAGCTGGTGTGACTAAGAAGCAGCCACATAACAAACCACCGCAAGTATTTTCGCAGGCGGAATATCCGGGGTATTTTGCGGCCCGTGCTAGTTCATCAATTGTCTCGTTATGTCTGAGAGTACGCATATGTCGCCAGTGCAGGATCCCATTTCGGCACATCGTGTGACATGGAATATTTTGTGGAAAGTGTCTCTAGTATAGAAATGTGAGACTTTTGAGCAAATAAGCTTCATTTCTTTCCTTTTGATTTTCATCGTCCCAATGGATTTATTTTTATGTACGACGTTAATGCAGAGATTATTCTGTATGCGGTTAAAGAGTATCTCTTCATTGTACTCGTACGAGCAGTTCCCTTGTTCACGACAAATAATCTCAACCGTTTGTCTCATGAACCCCTCTTGACACGGCGACGCATTATTGATTAATGCTAGTAGTGTGGTAGCGATGAGAATGCTACTGGAGAGGTTCAGTGGTCTTGGATTGAAACTTTCGAGAACAAGGTCTCGTTCAATAGAGATTTTACTGCATTTTATCCGTGCTATGATGAACCGGACAATCCAAATATTCACCAAGATTGTTGCTATTGTTGCATAAATTGCACACCCGATTGTCATCAGTGCTCCCATTGGCCAACAGTGAGGATTCCCCAGCAGTGATTTGGTCATGAGCCCTGATGAGTGGTCGCAGTAGGATGGTGACCTGCATGTTACGGTCTGTGACCCATTACTTTCGAGCATAGTCAAGGTGACATTTAAATACTCTTCGTTGCTTGTTGGTGGTATTTTGAGTACTAATGCTTGAGTTGTGTTAAAGAACTCTTTGCACATTTTCTCAACGCAAACTTGGAAAGCTTCCGGGATTGGTTGTATTTTGATCGCACCCCTATTGCATGTGAAATTTCGCTCAAGTTGTGATTTTTCACAGTTCCCAAGGCACATCATAGCTGCGAGCGTGATCATCGTCATCAGCTTAGAGCAGGATGGTGTTGTCGGTCCTTCCAGGCTCCTCTCGAAGTTTTGAATAACTTCGTATGCACGAGTTTTGGATGCTCTTTCGGGATTTTTCCGATTTCTCGACGTGTTTGTTTCTGCTGGTTGTGTCGCATTTATCGCCTCGTTTTGTTCCGCATTTTCTGAGGTGGGCAATGGTATTTCTTCGCTTTGTTCGCGGGGTTCCTCGTTCTCAGTTTCCGGGCCACTTGAAATTTCCAGTGGAAAGATTTTATTCAGTGGTCTTTGTACAATCTTTTGGTTTGGCATAAGGATTTTAGCGGACCTTATTAAACCATCGGTGCTAGGTACAAGTGATAGTATTTTTCCATACACCCAATTTCCACGTGGGATTAGTTCTTGCTCTATAACCACGATTTCCCCAATTCGCGGGGTTGATGTGGTGTGACGCGGTTGATTCAAATGTCTTCTTTGGCTATCACGTAGAACCGTTAGGTATTCTGAATTCCAGCGGTCCCAGAATTTTGTGGAAGTAATCTCTGAGAACTGCATGGCCTCTTTTGCCTGAGCCGCCGTTTGAATCAATTCCGGGTCGTACTCAGGATCGCTTGCGTTTGTTATCGGACTAGGCAGCGCATATCTGACATTGCCTTGTAGAAAGTCAATAGGTCTCAGAGGGATTTCACTGATCTCACTCAAACTCATTTTTGTGAGTGGGCGCGTGTTTATGATAGCTTCAATTCGTGCTATTACGGTGTTCAGTTCTGTGAAAGTCAGTTTCTTGCGGCCCACTGCTTTTGTGAAACTGCGTTTCACGGAACCGACTAGGCGTTCCCATACGTCACCCATCCAAGGGCACCCGGCGGGTTGAATATCCATCTGATTCTTTCCGTAGCACTGTACGTCATCACGGAATTTTCGTGCGATTCGTCTTTTTCGAATAGTTTGTCGATTATTTTCTGACCCAGCTTGAAATTTGTGCCACAGTCTGTTCTTACAAGTTGTGGGACACCCCTTGGACAAATAAATCGGATGAAACAGTTAAGAAAAGCCCCTGCCGATAGGTTTTCGACGGCTTCCAAATGTACTGCTCTGGTTGTTAGGCATGTGTATAAGCATACGTACATTTTTTCCTGATTATTTGACTCGAATGGTCCAAGGAAATCACAACCAATTTTTTGGAATGGTTTAGCGATAATAACCCTGTCATTAGGAAGTGGTGGCATTCCTGGAGCGCCATATGGAAGTCCATGGCATCTTTTGCAAATAGCACACCCTTTCACGTACTTCTTTATGGCTTTCATTGGTTGTGGAATCCAGAAACGCTGTCGCGCTAGTGCTAATATTTGATCATTGCCGCAATGAGCGTTGTTCAGTGGCGGACGCAGGGGGGGGCGGCGCCCCCCCCCGAGAATGGGTCGCCAAATTTTCGAAATTACTTTACAATACAAGTAAAAATCTTGTGTTAGTTTATTTTTAATTGTTTATTTTTATTATTATTTTTAATATATTTTTTATTTATTGTTTATTATTATAATTAATATTATTATTAATTTTATTTTCCGTCTGGGTCCCCAAAACGGCGGAGACCCCACTTTTCTTCCCACGCCCCCCCTCCCGCCCACTTTCTGCGTCCGCCACTGGCGTTGTTGTAATGGATGTGGGTCAGTATCAAACGAGCAATATCCGAAGGGTTCGGAATATAAATAGGCGATTTCGTATCGTGCGGTAGGACGGCATTTTGAATCCTCGATTCATGACGTATTATGCCATTTTCGTCCTGGATGATTTTCATGTTATGAAATCGCTTTTGTAGCTCTTGTGATGAGATATTTCTGTGAATTGAAGCGATTAGTAGCTTTTCTGCATAATTTATGTCATGTGCAGTTATTTCGTGTTGAGTGTCGAACTCTTTAACTGTGGCTATTTTTTCTTCGGAATAGAATCGACATTTTCGTGTCCATCTATTTAATAGTTTACCGATTGTTGCCATTGTTCGTAGCACTTTGGTGTACTTTGAGAATTGAGATAGGTTTATAATTTCCTTCTCGTTGTCGCTGTCTGCAGGTGGTGAGACTGTGACGTAGGCTTGAGTTTCTGCGCTGTAGTCATCGTCTTTTCCAGCACTTGCTGCTGTAATCACCTTTAATGGCCATTTTTCGGGGTTAACCGTTAGCCATCGTGGTCCACGAATCCAATCGTGCTCTTTGATTGTTTCTCCAGTTAATCCGCGTGTTCCAGCGTCCGCCGGATTTTTGTCCGTGGGAACATGGTAGAATTGCACCTGCACACCTTCACTTTCGAGGTGAAGTTTTAGCCTGGCAATGCGATCTCTTTGGCTGGACACGAAAGGTGGTAGTTTTCGTGTAGACGGAACCCATGCCAGTGCGATTTCGCTGTCACTGGCTATTTTGACATTTTTAATGCTGTCGCATAATGTGCTCGTTATGGTTTTGGCTAATCTCATAGCGATGAGAATTCCAAGTAGCTCCAATCGAGGGATCGTTTGGGTAATCTTTTTTTTTGGTGTCAATCGGGTCTTACCACTTATTAATTGGGTGACCTCTTGATACCTTTCGCTTTGCAAGTATGCGCTTGCAATTTTGCTAGCATCCGAGAATACCCAGAGGGTATGCCTGCGGTCATTGTAGTCGTGACCTGCTAGAGCTTTCCGAGGTATCGTGATCGACGTGTCATTGATTTGTTGGCACGTTTCGTTCCATTTCTGTGCTAAGTGAAAAGGAATTGTATCTTTCCAATCCGTTTTTGTACTGTAAATATCTCGCATGAGAGATTTTAATTTTACGAGTAGTGGGCCTGCTATGCCAATTGGATCGTATACTGAGTTCAGCTGGCTGACAATATCGCGCTTTGTCAGTTTTTCTTTCGTGGGTATTTGTATGTCCAAAGCATACTCGTCTTTTTCCACGTCATATTTGACCCCTAGGAATTTTATCACTTTTCCTTGTAGGCGGTCGTTTTCTGGGATAGCTGCATTGACCGTGCGTGAGTTTGATTAGTACTCGCGCAAGTTCATGCCTATTTCGGCAAAGATCGCTTTTGATTCTCGATACTTTGCGATTGCCTCTTCATCGTTGCTGGCTTTTAGGAGGATGTTGTCCACGTATAAATGAGATGCGATTTCCCTCGCTAGTGGCGTATCTTTTTGGTTTAAGTACGCTAGTATCACCATGTTGAGTATGCTTGGTGACGCCGTTAAACCGAAGGGGAGTCTTGTGAAACGATACTCAATGATGTTATCACGTGTAGGCGGTTTATCTGCGTTTTTCACCCATAAGAATCTGCATAAGTCCTTGTGTGTGTGATGCAGTCTTACTTGAGTGAAAGCTGCCTCTATATCACAGAGCAGTATAAGTTCGCTCAGACGGCTGGATATTAGCAAGTCATGGATTTTGTTGACGAAAGTTTCACCTGTGTAGATGACGTCATTCAGTGAGAAGCATGCTTTCCTTTTGGAGGACGCATCGAACACTATTCGTAATGGGACAGCTTTGCTAGGGCGCCAAACTCCCGAGTGTGGCATGTAGTAGGTGCCAACATTGTTGGAAATGTCGTTTTTGGCTTCTTCGATCACGTTCTCTTGTAGGTACTTTTCTAGGACTCTGTTGTACCAGGTTCTTTGCTGTTCATTCATTTGTAGTTGCTGCCATAATGACATAAGCCTTCTGTAGGCCACTGAGTAGTTGTCTGACAGATCAACAACGCTGTCCTTTAGTGGTAGTGGCGCTGTTGCAAAGCCATCTTTGAACAATAACTTCTTCGAATAGGATTGGAAGTATGAAAAAGTGCTCTCATCCTTTTGCAGTTCTTCTTGTGAGATGCCCAATCCCTCCAACTCGAACATTTTCTCGAGATTTTGTGACTCATTGGAGTCGTTAATAACTGTGAGCTGGTGTATTGTGGTTTCGGTGCTCTGGGTTTCGTCAATTTCTTCAATAAGTGCTAACCCATGCATTGCAGTACCTTCATTTGTGGTGAATGCTGAGAGCGCACCTTTTCCGTGTATGCTCGGTCCAAACTCTGTATTGGTGATTTGTAATCCCGAGGGCGTTTGCGCGGTTGTTGTATTGGGAGGTACCAACTCATAGTAGTAATCGAGACCTATGAGGATGTGCGGATTTTGGAACTCCCCGCGCACTCTTGGATTGCAAACGAACATTTCCTTAAATTGTAGGAACTGTTTGTCTTCTTCGGACAATCGTACAGATGAAAATCCGTTGGTTATGATGGGCTTTGTACGTACAGTAAGATCAATCTGTTTGCCGAATGCGGTACTTACTCTTAAGGTCACCAGATTGCTTTTGAAGCGCTCGGTGTGTCCGCCGATTCCGGACATGGTGCAGTGTTCTATCTGCTGGCTTACTAGACCGAAGTCATCTGCGGTGCTCTCCCTTATGAGGCTTTTTTGCGCACCAGTATCAAAGAAAAATAGAACCTTTTCGAACTGGTTTGTTTTGTGGTTCCAGAGGTTCCCTTCCGCTGTCATAAGGACTATTTGCTCTAGATTTCTTGTTATCTGAGAACTGTTGTTTGTTTCCGTTTCCAGGCAAGTGTTGTTTACAGTATGCCTGCGGCTCATCCTATCTCTTGCATCATTGGAATGATTGTTGCGCAATGGAGGTCTGTTTGTTCTCATATGTTGCACCATGGAGGTCTGTTTGTTCTCATATCTTGTCTTTCTTCGGACCGTCCTTGCGGCCTCTGATACCCCGAATGGCGGTTGGATGGCGTAACACGTTGATTTGGATTTCTTTCCGTCGTGTTGTTTGTAGGAAAACACAAAGTAATGTCGTGCATTCGTCCACATCGAGTGCAATTTGGTTTTGCACAGTGGTTACTGTTGTGGTCGTTGGAGAAGCATTTCCAGCATAGTTTTTCTTCTCTGACCATGTTTCGCCTTGCTTGGACATCGGTTACTGTCTTGCAGTTGGCAGACTCGTGGTTAGGAGCTTTACAGAAAACACAGCTTTTTGTGTTGACGTTTGAAATGTCTCTTTGTGTGTTATCCGATTTCTTTTTTGGGTGATCGAATTTCGAGAAATTTCATAGACGCGATTCTCCATATTTTTTCGCCTCAATCTGTTTCTCTAAGGCGTCCATGATATCATCTATTCTGATCTCATCCATTTCTTGAGTAGTGATGAGCACGTTTTTTACTATGCTGTACGGAAATTTTTCCAGGATTTTCTCAGTCCACAGTGCGTCCTGCATTTTACGTATGTCCTGTCCTGCAGAGACCATTTGGTTTATCAGCACCCTTATTTTGTCGTATATGTAGGTGCAACTTTCGGCGTTGTTTGCTGCCGGTCGTAGATCGACTAGTTTCTGAACTACTTTGGCTCTGTTGATGGGTTTGTTCCCATATTTCTTTTTCAGAGCATTTATCATCCACGGGTAATTTTTTGGCACTAGTTGTATGCCTTTGACCGCGAGTTCTGCCTTTCCTTTGAGGCTGTCCTTCAATAGTAGCAACTTTTCAATTGTGCTCAACACCTTATTTTCATGTACTAGGCTTTCGAAAACCGCCCAGAACTCGGAAAATTCCTCTTCATCACCGAAAAATCTGGGGAGCTTTAGTTGCTGTGGTTTAAGGGTTCTGCAAATGATATCTTCCCTGTCCACAAGTCCCGTTTCCGATACGTCTTCAGACAACCATGCGGCGTCATTCGCAGAAAATTCTCTTTCCGTATCATCATTGCATAAATTGTCGCTATTTCCTCTTGAGAGTGCGTTTTCACTCGTTGTGGAGGTGTTGGTTTAGTTTTTTTTCTTGATTGACTCCTAATTTCTGAGCAATCTTGTTTGCTTTTGAACGCGCTTCATTCACGCGTGTTTCTAGCACGTAGATCATGTCGTTTGATGACGCAATTTTTTCATTGAAATGCGTTTCATTGTCGATTTCTTCGACTTCATTTACAAGCTCCTTCCTGTTGCCTTTGAGTTTCAACTCGTCGAATTCTTTTTCCAGTTTGTTTACTAGTGACTGGAGCGCGTCTCGGCTTTGTTGGATCAGTTTTATTCCGCCGGTTATCAAGTTGACAGCGTTGGTGAGTTCGTCATGTTGTTTGCTGTCATCTCCGTTTGGAGAGATTTCCTCCGTATACGGTTTGAATTTTTCTAGCAATGTGCTTAAAGTTTTGGCACTGTAAGCTATTGGTTTTTTGTGGAAAATGAATGCCATCTTTTTTTTCTTGTGGCTTTTCCTTGAAATGATAGTTTTTACCCTGATTTCACTGTTTTTGTGAACGTTGGATTTAGTGGGTGACCGTTCTTTGGTCAACCTTTTACTTGATTTCACTGTTTTTGTGAAAATTGGATTTACTGGGTGACCGTACCTTGGTCGGCACTTTGAGTGTGTTTGATATTGCGTCCTTGTTTGGACGTCTTAATTGCAGTAGGCCGTTAGGCGCTGCTTTGGTGTGTTCCAAGTCGTGGAGGGGATCACCGACCAGACAGGAAACTTTCCAGGCCTCAAACGGGGTTAGCCGTAGAAGCGGGAAATTCGGCAAATTTTAAGCCGATGCACCAAAATGTACCCGACGCTGGGTAATTAGGGCTACAGCCCGTGAACGGTGGTTCAGTGGTTCTCTGGTAAGATTTATTAGCTCTTACTACAAGAGCAGGGGACGAGCACTGTTTTTGTGATCTGTCCAGAAAGAGCCCTTATCAAGCTCGTCCCCCGCTTTTATGCACAGTTACGGTTGCGCAATGCATGCGAATGATAGAAGAGGTCGCTTGGATCGCGACAAATAGTACTCTCACCACTATCGAGAAAATGCTTCTTCTTAAAGATAGCCTCAAAGGGAAATCCGACAGAGCCATTCAAGGAATACAACTCATTCCACAAAACTATGACTGGATGATTGAAAGCTTGATGAAGAAATACAGTAGTAAGCCTACAAACCGAGCGAGGATCATACAGCAACTCATGGATCTGCAACCAGCCAACAAAACGGCCTCAAGTTGTACATTTGTTTTCGGCAAAATCTCTATGTTCATAAATCAAACGGTATCTGCGGGACAAGACATCCGCAGAGCGACAGACGCAATGTGGGCCGAGAACATCCTTCAAAAATTTCCTCATGACACTGTGGAACGTGTACTGATAAAAACACGAGAACAGGAAGATATCACCATCGAAGAGCTCATGAATGAAATTGACGCCGAAATTGCTGCTAAATCGTATGTACAAGCTCGGACGCAAATCTACCAAAGCAAGAAACTAACCACGTTCCATGAAAACAGAAGAAAACAAACCGCAGAGAATGCGGAATATTGTCTCTCTGTGACAAACCTGGACACTACGCCTGGCAATGCCGATCAAAAATGGACATAAAGACGCGCAGAAAGGTTGTCATCGAAAAGAGACTATGCTGGAAATGTTATTCCAGTTCTCACCCAACTAAAGACTGTAATCGCCGAAATTGCCCATATTGTGGACAACTACATCACTCAAACTTATGTTACATGAATCCTAAGGTAAACACCACCAATGACTCTTCTCCGCGTTCATTTCAAAATAACGCCTTCAATGGAGAGCATAAGGCTGATGATCAGCAGCGCAAAGACAACTACACAAGAAAAGGGGCATCCGATGAAATCCGCCATAAGAACAACGTCTCTGCAAGAAAGGGAGTCACCAGTCACGCCAACATTAACAGCACTACAACCGTGTCTCCTTTCAACGAACAAGTGGTCCTCATGACATCAGAAGGCAATGTCTGGAACTATAAAACACAGAATTATGAAAAAGCCTTATTCTTTTTTGACAGTGGTGCCCAAAAAACCATCATTGAGGAAAGCTTCGCACTCCATTTAGGCTTACCAACCTCAGGAACAGAAACCTGTATCATGTCAGGTATTGGTGGACACACGGAGGCTTTCCAAAGTACCACAGTCACTATAAAAATTGGGACAGCGTATGGAAGTGAATTCGACATCACTATTCATACTAAACCGAAATTGATGAGTGGTTTCCCGTCAGTGAAATTAAACGGTATCGATCGTCAGTTTCTCAAAGAAAGGGAGATCATCGTTTCCAATCCAAAACTACGCGGTGAAACTCAAACTCCTCACGTCCTCGTTGGGCTAGACCACTACTACAACTTCATCGTCGATATTGGAGCAAATACACAGACGCCTTCAGGACTGCACATAGCCAAAACTATTTTCGGTCCATCCCTGTACGGTCGAGGCCTTACAGACACCAAAGGTGACCTTCCAAGCATCAGTTATAACATGACTGCAGTTACACAACAATCTGAAATTGAGCTGCTCAATAACATCTTTGAACTGGAGGGAATGGGCATCTCGGCAAATGAGTATAAAGGAAATGACGATATCATCGACTACTTTAAAACCTATTCCAAACAGATTTCCATCACAAATGGCTACATTACAGCTCCTTTCCCCTTGAAAAACAACATTACAGACCTCGCGGATAATTATGCAACCGCATTCAAGCGACTGGTAAATCTCCATAAACACCTGCAAGCCAATCCCCTCCAAAAAGAGTGGTACGATAAGATTTTGCATGACTACGAGGCTGACAATATAATTGAGAAGGTAACCTATGAAATAGAAGATGCCGTCGGCACCTACTATATGCCACACTCTGGAGTGTGGAAACCGCAAAAGGCCCGGCCTTTACGCGTCGTTTTCGATGCCTCCTCGAAGCGAAAAGGCCAACTATCTTTGAACGACGTTATGCTCAAAGGAGAATCACTGGTAAACAAAATCCATGATATTCTTGTAGCCAGCAGAATGAGCAAGATAATCATGCTTTGTGACATCGAAGCAGCCTTTACTCAAATTCGGCTCCAAGATTCCCATAAAGACCTGTGCAGATTCCTTTGGTTACGTAACTCGGAACTACCTCCAACAAAGAACAATGTAATAGAATATCGCTTTAACAGGATTCCGTTTGGAGCAAAGCCTTCGCCGAGCATACTCAACATGTCCTTAATAACGTTCCTCCAGTCAAAGAACAACTCTCTAGAGAAATTCTTGAGAACATATATGTAGATAATATACTGCTGTGCGCAGAGAGCCCAGACGAAGCCCTCTCCAAATACCATCAAGCAAAAGAGCTATTCGCTGAAATTGGAATGAACCTGCGTGAGTTCGTTTCAAATTCAAAAGAAGTGATGGAGCTCATCCCCGACTTCGATCGTGCATCGGGGGGGTAATGTCAAGTTTTTAGGCGTTAAATATGACACACATAAAGACAATTTCACTGTTTCCGTGCATTTTAAGAAAAAGGAACGCCCTACAAAAAAGGATATAGTGAGCCAGATAAATTCCATCTACGATCCCATAGGTCTAGCCGCACCTCTCATGGTCAAACCGAAAGCGCTGATGAGAGAGGTATATGAAACAGGCATAAGCTGGAATGATCCCGTCCCGGTGGAACTTGCAGGGAAATGGAATCAAATTTGGGCCGCAATCAGCAATGTGGAACTATCTGTGCCGCGATGTGTTATGACGAACATCGCTAATACCCTCCTTGACCGAAAAAGCCTCTGGGTCTTCGCCGATGCTAGCACAACTGCTCTTAGTACATGTGCATTTATCAAACATGATGACTCACACAAAGTTACCCAGCTCATAAGCGGTAAGATGCGGCTAACACCAAAAAAGGCGAAGCAAACAGTTCCCCGACTTGAAACATTGGGCATACTGATGGCAATCCGCTTGGCGAAGACCATCCATACCGCCACTAAGAAGAAAATCTGGCAAGTTAACATTCTTAGTGATAGTGAAATTGCACTGTCATGGCTGAAAACAAGCCGAAAACTTCCACTCTTTGTGGATAACCAGAAATGCCGCATTCTCAAAGCAAGGGACGCCATCGAAGCTATCGGTGCACAGGTCCGCTTCCTTCACGTACCAACAACGCTTAATCCCGCTGACGCCGGGACGCGAGGTGCAGAAGCTCTTCATGCCAACAACCTCAGCTGGGTTCGTGGACCAGAATGGTTAGCCAAAGACACACCGATCATATTCGGGACATGTCCGAGATTCGCATACATGATTTTGCGGAAGATAGCGATGAGGTCGTATTCGAAATGAGCACAGTATCTAATGAACAGAACGTTACTCCATCAATCATATTGCTATCACGATTCTCTCGCCTCACAACAGCCTTGCGAACATTCGCAAAAGTCGGAAAGGCCATACATCAGTGGGTGAGTCGCGTCAACACCCATGCCAATGTCCCAATTGTTCTACACAACTTTAATCAGTTCTCCATTGGAAGCAACATCACTACAGATGACCTGATAATTAGCGAGAAACTGTTAATTGCCCAGGCCCATAAAAACATTTCGGTGGAAGATTTGCAGAAGCGCTTTCCAAATAAAAGGATATTCCGTGACAGTAACGGAATAATTAGAAATGATTCGAGGCTACAAAACGCGGACATCCCATACAACACTAAAGCTCCCATATATATCGACAATCACAGCGATCTTGCTAGACTACTGCTGTTGGATATTCATGTCAATAATGCGCATTGCGGGAAAGAGCACACTCTTTGCATAGCAAGGCAACGATTTTGGATACCACAACCTTGCGCAGCCTTTAAGAAATTCTTAAAAGGATGCACTATATGCAAAAGATGTCATGGTCTTCCATTTAGAGCCCCAGCTATGCCACCTCTTCCAGAAGACAGAGTGGTACCCACAAAACCATTCCAAACTGTCGGCTGTGACTTCATGGGACCAGTGCTATCAAAGACGCTAGAAAAAATGTACATCTGTCTCTACACGTGTCTCACTACACGTGCACTGCATCTGGAGGTTGTAGAAGACATGAGCGCAGGTGCATTCCTCAATTCTTTCATCCGTTTCTTCTCCAGAAGAGGCGTTCCCAAACTGGTAAGAAGCGACTGTGGAACAAACTTCAAACTGGGTCAACGTATCATTGCTACCATGTTTGAATCTGAAGAGGGAGCTGAAAATTCCTTTATGTCTTATAGTGCAAACCTTGGCGTCAAGTGGGTTTTTAATCCACCGGGAGCTCCATGGATGGGCGGAGCTTGGGAAAAACTCGTCGGTGTGGTAAAACGCGCCTTTCAGAAATCCATAGGAAGACGCAGACTCACCTATCCAGAATTATGCACGGCCATGACTCGCATTGAAGCAATAATAAATACGCGACCGCTTACTAAATTGGACACATCAGAAATGTCAGAAGTACCACTTAGACCTATTGACTTTTTACAGAGAGATCTCAAGTACTCCCTGGACAGTCCAGCAGTAGGAATGGAGTCTGATGATCAAACATATGATCCCGAGTTCAAATAGTTTCCCAGGCAAGAGAAGCTATGAAACACTCTGAGGAAATTGCGAATAAGTTCTGGGAACGATGGAGCAAAGAATACTTAACATCATTGCGAGAAATTCAAAAAGCAGTTCGTAAACAATCCAGACATACCCCATTGAGGGAACCACTTGTTGGCGAGATAGTACTTATTGAACAAGAAAACCTTCCACGTGGGTGTTGGTCATATGGTAAAGTCATTGAATTGATTCGCAGCAATGATGGACTCGTTCGGTCAGCCAAGATCTTGATGCCGAACAAGAACATTTGGCACCGACCCGTATGTAAGCTCTACCCGCTAGAAATAATGAGCAGCGCTCCTCCACCACCCGAGAACGACAAAGGCTCGTCCTCACCACCCGGCAAGACCAACACCGATCCTACTCGTAGCGCGACTACAACCAGACCTATTCGCGCAGCAAGACTACGTGCTTCAAAAGCCATCCAGGAGTATGAACAAAGCTTAGAAGAACCGACCTTTACCCAAACGCCTCAAGAAAAAGTCCAATCCCGTCTACTATGTCCTTCCTTATAACAGCACTTTGTCTACTACAGCCTATCATGGGGCAAATTCAATGTCATAACGACTCGGTCTCGGTTACGCCTCCTTCTACAAAATTTGAGCTTTGTTTCAGAAAATCATGCAAAACGTTCACAAATGTGTCTGAAACCCTTTCTTTCAAGCTTCCTCCAACGTCACAAACACGCTCAATGAACATAACAATGAGATTCGTCTCAAAAAAGGGCATAACATCAATCAGAGAATCATGTGCGCTTCCGCACATTTGTCAGCACTCGCAATCATTATTCTCCATGAATCTCCTTGGAAATCCCCATTGCAGGCCAGTCGGTGCCCTAGTTTCCTTTGCAGTAACTGTTTACACCATCGTGTGCGCTCTTCTCATGATGCTAACTTTCGCCTTTAAGCGAAGAAAAGCGCGAACAATGCAACGGTCACTAGAACACAATCCCGCGGACTCTATACGGCTCGCAACGTTCACGCCAGCGCCGATCGGTCGCATAACATTCACCGCCGCATGCGCTACCGCGCTCTTGATGAACACCGCATCAGCTTGCCAGCATGGGCACAGCAGGCATTTCACTGAGTTAATCTGCACAAGTAGAGACAAGTGCTCCTTCGAGTTCAAACGCGAAATCCTTTTCAACGAATTAAATAAAAAGATATGTGTTACTGTAATCCACGCCAATAAATCAGTTGGATCAATAGCTATCGAAAAACTTCCATTAGAATTTCAATGTTCAAAACGTGCGCTTTTCTTTACTCGAGACACGAAGCCAAGAATATTCAGTGCGATGCGATGCGCTCAAATGGGTTCATGTACACTAGATGCTTGTTCCAAGCTTTCCTCTAATAGCTCTGTCCCTGAGCTGAAAGACGCTTCAAGATATCCCGGTTACTCCGGATGCGAACACACCTGTGGTGGGATCATTTGTGGCTGTCTTCTGCCATTTCCCTCATGTTCATTCTACAGAGTTGCCCACATACCTCAAAATAATATCGTGTACGAGGTGGTAAAATGCACAGCCTGGAAACCACTCGTGCGGTTAAAGGTGCAAATTTCCTTATACAACAAAAATTTCGAACAGAATATGGAACTTGTACCATATATCAGCAAAAATATAAGCGATATTTCCATCACCGTGATTTCCATAGCGAATCCATCATTTTCTTTAATGAATAACAGATTTGCAATCTCTGACAAAGAAACACTCTCCATTCCTGAAGACTACCAGTTGCCCGTTGAATGTCCAACGGCTGAAGCAGCATCAACTCGCTTCGAAACGTGTACAAACAGAATGATTTGCAATTGTGAACTAACCATCACTCCTCCACGATGTCACTGTCCCAGAGACTCCATTCTGAACATTCGGCACGATATTTCAAATGTATTTCCGATTCCAACACCATTTACGTCACTTATTAATAGAAACGGAGCGATTCAAGCGATTTCAAATAAGGAAAAGGTTGTCCTTTCAATCGAGTCCACATCCTTGAGAAATAGCGCTGAATATGTTTTGGAACAAGACTGTCACATTTCGCTGCACAACTTGACAGGGTGCTATGACTGTCAGGAAGGAGCCGAACTGACATCTCTTTGCTACACGGAAAAACCATCGTGGATCATTATCCAGTGCGACGATCAAGTATTTCCCGTGGAATGTGACTCCACCACAAAAGAAACCAAAGTTCTGCTGGACTTCCAAAAAGCAGACATAAACTATCACTGCCACACTGAATGCAACCACAAAACTTTAAAAATGGAGATAAATGGAGTTCTGGCATTTCTTCATCATAGCGACGACAATGAAATCTTTAACTCTTACATCACAGGTTGAACTACGGATCTAAGCTGAATCACCAACTACAAACTGCCAGATTTTAGTCCTCTCTTGCGTGCCATGAAAAGACACTGGAAAATCGCGTTAGCAACCATCCAAATATTGGCGCAGTTTCTCTTATCAATGACCGCGATAACTTTCCATTTGATTATCAATTTTCTCAGTTCGTTTCGCACCGTAACAGCCTCACGTACCGCTGCGTGAAAGTAAAAACAAAACAAGTATTTTTTTACCAACATTCACGCTTATGAACTTTGCTTCACTTCACATGAGTCATCGCTTTTTCACCCAACAAAAAGTCAAGGGCGTGTCGTGAAGACGTCAACTCCAGTACCACCACGCGCTTCAGTCTCTCACCGCTCGATCGCTTCCATGTCCATCAACGAAGTTGACCTCATTGTCCACCTGGAACCTCTCACCCAGGCAGTCAAAGAGATGCAAATCCAACTCAACAAATTTATGGGCTCCATCGTCTCTAAACTTGACGACATTGTCCACCTTCACAAGTGCTGCAATGATTTATTCGACAAGAAATTCGACACCCTCCTCAAACGAACTGAACCCAAATCCAACTGCGCATTCTGCACCTACAACGACAACAAGGACTCCCACCCGACGGGGCGCTGCTGCCGATTTCCGGACGCTGTTTCCCGAGCTGTACAGGCTGCGAGCCTGAATCTATGCCAGAAATGCCTCCAGCGGCGTCATGACGACGAGTGTGGCATCTCCTGCCCCTTTTGTGGAAGAGACCACAACGTTCTCCTATGCCCTAACAAGAGCACGATTGCTCCTCATCCTTACAAGCGCAGAAAGGTCAGTACTTAAATATTTTCAAAAAAACCAACTCAACCTTTCTTTAAAGGTCTAGGGCAAGTCTATGCCTCGGCGGGGATGGTGCGACGGTCTGTGACTGTCACACTTTTCCGCTGCCCACCTTCTTCGCTTCGCTTCGCCTTCGTCTGCTACGTCCTCGAACTTTGCAATGGTGCCTCTTCAAGATTTCAACACGCGGTCTCCAGTCGTACAATGATGCAACAACTTCTTCGCCCACATGCCGACTTCACGATACGTAATCCGATTCATAATCTCGCACAAGTTATCACCGCTTAATCGTTGTATAACCTCGTGTAGTATTGCCTGTTGTATGTATTCCTTTATCGCTGGACTATGTACTCCTCTCCGGCCGCAGTGTCGTGGCTAGCACGACCAGCCATCGCTTTCAAAGGGCATACAAGCAATAAACATACAGCAATAATAATAATAATAATAATCCTCCTATATAAAGACTGGTAAGGGTCCAGATTTTTCTGGCGTCAGACCATGAGAGTCTTGTGAAATCTTTTGTGCAACGCAGTGCATAGACAATGGTAGAGGGAGAGATGCCAGACGTCACACGAAAAACCGATTTATGGAGCGAGATGAGACTGCATCTTCGCTGCACTGGAGCTCTCTAGCCCCAGTGCAGCGGTGGTATCCGCCGCACTTCCCACATGCCGCACGTTCTCGTCCTAGCATCCGTCCGAAAACTCTGAGCGATTCTGCAGCCACTTAAGAGATTCCAATTGTACACTCACATGCATAGAAAAAGTGCGTCATTACAGACCACTATGACAAGTCCTATGATCAAGTATGTAATTATTCAAATTTTCTGGATAACTCCTAACTTCCTCCCATTGCTCTCGTGATTTGCAAAGAGTAAGGACGCACGGACGATAGGTGTGCCAGGGGCGAATAGTGACAGATACCGTTGTCGATGGAGAAGGGGTTGTACTGTGACTCAACGTTGCGGAAAAGCCAGGATACGGGTTCGCAGATGGAGGAGGGGTCTGACATAGCCCAGGTGGGAGAAATGCCAGGATAGGGGTTCACCGATGGACGATGGGTCTGTGGTGGCCAAAAAGTGAGTGAATGACAGGAAACGGTCATCCCGATGGAACAGGGGTCCGCTGTGGCCCAGGTGTGAGCAACACCAGCATTCTGGTAAACTGAAGGGAGGATGGGTCTGCTGTGGCCTGAAAGTTGAGGGAACTCCAGCATTCGGGTCTAACGAAAGGGCTCTTCTGGGGTCTGAATGTTAAGGGAACTCCAAGATACGGGTACGAAGATGGAGGACGGGGTGCGTTGTGGTCTGAAAATGTGGGGAACGCCAAAATACGGTTCGTTGGCATAGGAGAAGTCCGCTGTGCCCCTGGTGCGAGGAACGCCAGAATATGGGTTTTTGTAGCCAAAACTGTTAGAATGACAGGATACGGTTATGCAGATGGAAAGGTGGCTCAGTTGTTAAAAACGCCAGCATTCGGGTCCATCGAAGAGGGAATAAGTCTGCTGTGGCCTGAAAGCTAAGCGAACTCCAGGATACGGATTCCTGAGTGGTGGAGGGGATGTGCTGTGGTCCAAAAATGTGGGGAACGTCAAAATACGGGTTCGCTGGTGTAGGAGAGGTGCGCTGTGCCCCTGGTGCGAGGAACGCCAAAATATGGGTCTGTTGTGGCCAAAACTTTGGGAATGCCAGGATGCGGTTATGATGATGGAGTGGGGGTCCGCTGTGGCCCGGGTGTGAGGAACGCCAGGATATGGGGTAATGAAGCGGGATGGGTCTGTTGTGCCCTAAAGGGTGGGAATCCCAGTATGCGGTTATGCCGATGGAGGAGAGGTTCGCTTCCACCCAACTGTGAGGAACGAGAAGATACTGTTGACGGATGGAGGAGGGGTCCGTTGACCCAAGTGTGAGGAATAGAAGAATTCGAGCTCACCGATGGAAGATGGGTCTGCTTTGCCCTAAAGTGTGGGAATCCCAGGGTCATGCCGATGGAAAGGGGGTCCGCTTTGGCCCAGATGTGAGGAACACCAGCATTCTGGTCCACCGAAGGAGGGATGGGTCTGCTGGGGCCTGAAAGTTGAGGGGAACTCCAGGATACGGGTTCGTGGATGGAGGAGGGGCTGCGCTGGTCTAAAAATGTAGGGAACGTCAAGGTAGGGGTTCGCGGGTACAAGAGAGGTCCGCTGTGGTCCAGGTGCTAGGAACGCCAGAATGTGGGTCTGATCTCTGCTTAATGTGTGGGAATGCCAGGATGCGATTATGCCGATGGAGGAGAGGTCCGCTTTGGCCCAGATGTGAATAACTGTGTGAATAGCTCAAATGGCAGGAACACAAAGGTAGATGTTCGTCCAACAACAATCTCAACTTGAATTACTTCGAGTTCTTAATTACACTGTGTCGGTTACAGCAGATAGTCGACAGTTACTAGATTCATATAAATGATAAGCACGCGCAGAGTTGAGGATGACTAGCCATGGTAGGTGACATTTAAGAAGTGCGGTGACAGCAAAAGAGGGATGTATCATTGCATCGGAAAGTGAATTTACATGGTGATGTGTGATAAAGAGTGCTCGAGCAAGGCGCATACAGGAAGTCCGGAGTTGGCTAAGCGGCCAGACTGGTAAAATGCACGCAACTCATAAGGAGAATTTCGTACTCAAACTCAATTAATTGGTATTTTCGCTTCTATTTCAATTTCCTAAGGATTTCATAGGCGCGAAACTTTTGCACCTACCTCAAGTGGCTGCCCCACCCCACTTTCTAGCGACCCGTAGGGGCGCTAGTAACAATAATAATAATAATAATAATAATAATAATAATAATAATAATAATAATAATAATAATAATAATAATAATAATAATAATAATAATAATAATAATAATAATAATAATAATAATAATAATAATAATAATAATAATAATAATAATAATAATAATAATAATAATAATAATAATAATAATAATAATAATAATAATAATAATAATAATAATAATAATAATAATAATAATAATAATAATAATAATAATAATAATAATAATAATAATAATAATAATAATAATAATAATAATAATAATAATAATAATAATAATAATAATAATAATAATAATAATAATAATAATAATAATAATAATAATAATAATAATAATAATAATAATAATAATAATAATAATAATAATAATAATAATAATAATAATAATAATAATAATAATAATAATAATAATAATAATAATAATAATAATAATAATAATAATAATAATAATAATAATAATAATAATAATAATAATAATAATAATAATAATAATAATAATAATAATAATAATAATAATAATAGGAATAATAACAGTATTAATAATAGTAATAATAATAACAATAATATAATACAATTGTAGTATAATTATAATTTATAGTATAATTATAGTATAATTATTGTTATAGTCATTTGTATAAGAATACTGAACCACCAGCACACCTTCCTTTCCATTTATATACACCGGTAGACCCTTATCACTTGAATTACCAGAACAACCAGTTGAGCCTAAATCATTTCAACATAACATTTGCACTGAATAGGTTACACTCAGTTCTTCACGGCCATATACTTCGCTCATATGGAAGAGCATAACTTCGTTCATATGGGGGAAAGCTACCACTTACGGGATCAAGGGTTTCTCAGGAGAGCGATAGAACTGCGTGGAAGGATGCAGATTTTATCAATCCATCTACACTTTTGTGTTTGCTTTCAAGGTGCAGTATGCGAGCGAAGCGAGCATCAATAGAAGTCTGGAAGTCCGGCGTTAGCCGGACGGCCAGACTGGTAGAGGAAAAAGAGGGAGAAAACCTAAGGTGAAGGTCAACAAAGTAATGACTTCTTGTTTCAGAGGTGCTGTGATACGCTCGAAGTTCGAAAAAGGGCACTTGGAATACGTGTACAAGGATGGCTGCTTCAAGGAAACGTGTCTTGGAGAGCTGAGGGGCATTCAGTTCCCCGAAGCAGTAGCCAAACAGCCAATGGGAACCCTTTGGAACGCCTGGCGGGCAGCAAGTGTCTTCATCAGGACTGATATCGATGTGGCGGTAAAAATAAAGTTCTGGAAGGATGGCGCCGTTTGTTTGAGATGATGAAGATGCGTTACAAAAAGTTCTCCGCGTAGCCTACGATTGGTGTTTGGACTGGACAGAGTTTATTTGTATCACAGAGGGAATCACGAAGCATGAGAAGATTGACTCCTACGGTTTCGAGAAAACGTATGATTCCGCGCTAAAGAAGCTGAAAAACGACTTGCAGACCGAGGAGAAGGAGCGAAGACCTATAAAAGAGGGACTACCAGCATTTGCGGCCCCAGCGAATGCAGCTGTCCTCGAAAAGGATGGCCCCAGAAGAGGGATTTCGACTAAAGTAGCGACGACCTTCAAGCAGTTGCAAGAAGCTCTCAACGAGTGGAAGTCTCACAAGATTTGGATCATAGTGTGGCCAGCAGATGAGCGATTCGCTGAAGATGAAATCTGTGAGATCGTGAAGGCTTGTGATCAGCAGTTCGAGGACGGAGGGCGGGTGATAACCGCCTGGTCACCGCTGGTTGAGAAAAACGCCGGAGTATGAAGAAGATGGCCGAAATATGGTCAATGCTGGATGAGACCATAAAAAAGAGAGCTGGTCCGGGCCAATGTGTGATAACAGCGAGTTCAAGAGTCGAAACGGGACGAGTTTCCTGTGAAATTGGAGCCCCGGAAGCATGTCTTTTCTACTACGGTTCGGACTGCTCAGTTGTTTGTGCCAAGACTTTGTACGAGACTATCAGACGCCGTGTGGGAACAGCGGCTCCAATTCCGGAACTGAAGCCTATGGAGCTCGTGCCAGTGAGGGCACTGGCATCCGAAGGGGAGAGCATGTGGCGAGCTAGGATGCTGTGGGATAGATCAAACGATCGTCCCGCCAAGAGGTGAGTGATTGGCGCGAATCCGCAGCTATAAAGCACAGTAGAAACTACAAAAAAAACACGAAAAAATAGAAAAATATAAACGTGCAAAGCAGCCTCAGACAAGCAGCGGCCTAATGTATGATGACATAAAAAAGAAACCACAACAGTGGACAAAAACAAAGAAAAACCCACCTTTTGCCGATTGAGCGTGGCGGCGTTGATCGACAGTTCGACGTACGCTGCCAAGACGGCCGCGCCGCCATCGCACGAGATTTCCTGCCGGCTGAGGGCTCGTCGTTTCGGATAAACTGTGCACACATATACACACACGAGCTGCCAATTAATAACAGGTGGATATACGCGGAGCGATCCCGCGCAAACCAGCGCAAACGATAGATCAGTAGATCAAAGCGAGGTTGCGAAAGGTCAATTAGAAACGGATGATCAAATTACGAGATTATTGGACTATGTGGCGAGCTAGGATGCTGCGGGATAGATCAAACAATCGTCCCGCCAAGAGGCGAGTGATTGGCGCGAATCCGCAGCTATAAAGCGGGTTCTGGATCCATCCAGGATGCAGAACCGAGGAATTACTCGACGCCCCTGCAGCCCCCATCTAGTACTACTCGCGGAACCCTAGACTGTATTCCTTCTTTCCGACCAACGTCAATTCAACCGACACCTTCATTCTTCATCTTCACTTACCCGTGATCAATAGGAGTTATTCTTTATTCTTTGTGTTCGTATAATAAACTTTTCCGTGTTGCTGGTGTGATTGTGGAGAGCCGTTAATCGGTGATTTTTTTTTACTTCCACTCATTTCAAACTTGCCCGGCCCGAACTTTATAACTATCTATTAGTTACTTTAATACGACTCTCTTATTAATACCTAACAGTCGTGTCCCACATGCTCATGCATGTGTTCACCGAATGTTCATAAACACGAGTTCGCTTGGATCGCAATGAAAGTTGTTTTCCTGCAATTTTTGGGAATCTGATAATGATTAGTTTTATCAACACATGATTCTCATTTCTTACGTGGGTTTCGGATTGGCATGTCATGTGCGCATTATATATTCTCAATTCTCATCTACACCTCGTATAGTTTCGGGTATGGTGAAGTGTTCTCAGGAAATTTTCACAATTTGATTATCGTAGAGTTAGGTTTTTCCATGAAAATTAGATCAATGCTCTACTTATGGGTGGAATTCGTTGCGACTCTTATAATTTGAAAATTTTTTTCATAAAATCCCTCTGTTGAAAGTATATTGAAAGTAAAGTGAAACTATAACAAAGAATCAAATGTCCTCGAAAATCGAGATTTTTTTTTGGGAGGTTCCGACACATATTGTTTTGATAGTATGACGTTGCTTTTTCAAATAAAGACTCGTACGAACCCATGAACAGAAAAGATCTGATTTCATGACATGATTCTTCCAAAAATTGCATTTCGAACTATGTACATCTGTTGGGCTGATGGGTCTCGACGAAAAATGATTCATGCCTCCCCCTCTACCTGCGACTGGCACTGGTTCTACAGCACAGATTATCCGTATTCATAGAGCGCCAGACTCTGATTTGCCCTGACGGGTGAAGAAGTGGGGAGAGGGGATGGCTGCGAGGAGTGCGATAATCAACGGAATTGACTCCTTTCTCTGTTTTTATATGTGATTCAATGGGCGGCGTGACAAGAGGTGCGCTGCTTGGCTGTGATTTGTCGATTTACGTGCGCGTCGCGGCTGCAGCGTTCCGAAACAGGACCAGTGCTGTGAGGAAATGAGCAAATTTTCTATGATTGAGACAGGTGAATGCTATCGGAGCCCACAATCTGTGAGAAGCTCATTCAATATGTCGGATTCACAACATATACATCGGAGGCATGCGCGTGCGGTGCGGTTGCGTCGCGGTGTACGTCTCTCCTACAGATTCATTGCAGATTCATTACTTCCAGATGAGCATTGACAATTTTGACATGGAGATAATTTTCCCTCGAGATTAACTCTAGATCAAAGTTGATATTAGTTGGCATTTTATGTGCGTATGTGTGCAAGAGAACCAGCCACTGTAGTCAAAAACTACCAACACCATCGTGTTCAGCGCACCTAGTTATGTAAAGGTTGCGAATTTTGATTTTCACCTTAATTTAATTTAATTTACGCCAGCCTGATTTCGCCGGGACTTTTCTGGTGGCCTGGTTACCCCTGGAGTGCCTTGCCGGAGCTATCCAAGGGAACGTCTACCAGAGTTCATCTCTGGGAGTCGGCCAACGGCACAAACAGTCACGCAGTTCAGAACCGCACTACTTGTAGTGCGTGAACGGGCGGCCCTTGGATAGTTACGACAAGATGGTCCACTTTTTGTCGGTTGGAAGACCCACAGTTGTTTACATCACAGTGAAAATGAACGAACTTCGGTATTTATTTGTCAATGTTTATCAAGTCATCATGAGAAGGATAACATGCGGATGAGTATGGTTTAGGGAGAAGGGGACGAGCCAGATAGACGTGAAACAGCAGGGACAGTGGGGAAAATAGGAGAAACGGGCTACTGCTATGGGAGAGCTGTGCCGGCTTCCTGTAGTGGAAAAGATGGCACTGGAAAGGCACTGAAAAGATGGCATTGTCCACAGCTGCGAGAGTGGTGCGCCGGCGGCGAGTAGTGGGAGAGATGCTACAGTCTGTCCGAAACGAATATGTGTCATGAGTGGGAATTAGGCAAAAGTAGAAGAATAATGTATTAGGTTTCCGAACAATAGTTAGACAAATTGGTATGGCAGGTTTTGAATGTCATATCTCGCTCTCTTTTGCGAAGAATGATCAACGGGAATTCGCACGTTAGTGTACTACGTGGCAGAGGCTACCTTAGCTCATTTACTATAAAAGCAGCTTGACGGAAAAGAGAACCATTTACCAACAGTGCATCTGAAGAAGAAGGCCTACCAAGCAAATCTACTTTTGCAGTAATTGAATCCTACCGTCTCCTGTTGAATTCTATGAGCGACCAAGTCCCCTCCCGAGTGATGGGCTTCATCTGGTATCGTATGTTCAAAAATGGCGACGAAGTCCCTCGTATATTAAGAGCACTCGTGCAGAAAAGTAGCGTTGTAGTCGCCACGTGAGAAGCGCAGCCTAATCTTTCTGTGCGCGACATGGCAGGTCTTATACAAATTCCGAAGTCCACCGTGCATGACATCCTTTGGACTTTTGGCAAGATTCCGAAGCTTCCTCGAATTTCCCCCACGTCCTGAGCACATGGAAGAAGAAGAGGCAGGTTGACATGTGTACTTCTCTCCTCAGCCGCCATCGCACATTTGGTTGGATCGATTCAATAATCACCATGGGCGAAAGCACCGCACTTATGACAACACTGTACACTGTAAAACTGGGTCGATTTCGAGGACCTATTAAAACCACGGCCAATGCGGGAAAATTATGATAGGGAAGAGCTGCTTCCTTACCGGTGGGACATCAGTGGTGCGCTCTTTGCTGGGTCCAACTGGGGCTATGGTGGACTCTGATTTGCTTTGTAGTCAACTGGAGAAGGTGGCCAAAATCCTGCGAATTCGCCATCCCGAAAGAGAAAGAAATTCTCCTAGTGAACAATGCAGGACCACACACTTCCAAGAAGAGCTATGAGAAACTGGCACCCCTCGAAATATATCTGGTACCCCACCTACCATATTCGCATGACTTAGCACCAAGCGACTACCACGTCTTCGGGTTGCTGTTGTGCTTTTTGAGAGGAGAAATTCAAAGACAGAGCCGAAGAGGAGTCGAGGACGTTTTGAGCTCAAACTCTGCTGACTTCTTCGCCCGCTGGACGCTCTTTTCCAGATAGATGCCGCCATGTGCTCGAACACAATGGAGATCATAAGACTGATTGATGGCGAGTTCAAATAAAATTATCAACAAAAGAAATTATCAAAAAACAACAAAGTTGCAACTTGTTAGACTTGTCTAATTACTTTTCGGACAACCTGTCGTTGCTAAAAATGGGGTACCGAGGCTATTTTAGGTGCTGATCACAATGGCACTAGAGAAAAATTCCATGGTCTCTGGGGAAGCCGGCTGTGCAAGCGTTGGGGGGAGGGGTGTCCATATGTATGAAGAACTTTATATGTATAGACAGAATAAGAATTAGCTAACGATGGCTCTAAGTTACTCATGTTACTCAGGCCCACTCCTACCTGGCCGAGTATTATGTGATTTCAGAACAAAGCTGGTCGCTCCACCAACCACTAGCACTCATTCTTCGAGAAATGTGGCAGGAAAATGCTTCACCACAATCCCTCCTAGTTGTTTTGACACTGCCTGCTATAGCGTGGTCATAAATCATGAAGAGGTAATTCGTTTTTAAATTTAATGGCTGAATTTATCCCTAGGAGCACTGTTTCGCCTCAGAGATTTCCACATGGAAAGATCATTAGAACACCACAAGAGTCCACACGATTCTGTCAAAACTTCAAAAAAAATTCAATTTCGATTTCGGCTCTGTCCACAAGCTCCCCAATTCTTGGGAAGCTGCAGGAGAAACCGGGGGCGGGGCCAGGTCGGGTAGGACGAGTTTCCTAAATAATTGCAGAAAAGTGGACGGCAACTTCTGAGGAAAGATTATGTCAATACAAAAATTTTATACAGCATTTGGAAAAATGGACAAGATTGCAGTATTGAATTTTGATCCAGTTGCAACTGACTTTGGGCCCATCTCAGAGACTCGGGCGTTTGCAGCGCCGGTCCACACCGTTTCTCGCGGCATGACACCTGCGGGACAAACGCAAGAGCGGGCGGAGTTGGCGCGCCTATTCCTCCGTTCCGCCTTATCCTGCATTTGACCTACTGTGACCCTGCTACGGGGATAGCAGGATTAAGGCAGGTCATGTTCTATTGCAACGATGACTACAAATATAGTTCAAAAATGAGTTCGCCGGGCACGTATGTGCTCCCTGCGCCAGCGCTCGACGAGCATCTGCGGCGATGGACATCTGCGGCGGACCGCGCCACGTCGGCACGCGACCGCTTCCCACGCATCTTGTCTGGCCAAATGGTAGACTGGGCCACAGTTTCAACTGGCCCTCAGCTGGGCAGGCAAGTCCCGTAGGGCTCGTCTAGTTTCCGTCAAAGCGGAGACTAGACTAAGCTTTTACACCCGTCTGCCGGCCTATATACACTTCGGATGCCACGTGGCAATGGCGAAAAAAAAAACAGGGTGCAGATTAACCTGCATGTCCCCTGCCTCATGCGCGCTCACACAGGTTTTCCTGCTCCATCCGCACCTTCACCATGTATTTCTCCTCCACCCACTACTACCCCCAGGAAGCCTGCATCGACGAAAAGTGGGCGGGTTCACCGGCGCTCCAAACGCCCGAATGTCTGAGATGGTGAGCAAAAAAAGCCCCCAAAGAGCAGCAACGAATAGTCAAACCTCTTTACAAGTGCTCAACCTAAGGCTGAGATATTTGAGAAATTGTGGGTGTATTATGTTTGGCTGCCACTGTATCCTACATTTTGAACTTACATATTGATTATCAGAGTAGACTACATGATTTCATTCAGCTACTTCACAATTTTGTCACCCCATTTAGATCACTGTAGTCGCGAGTATTGTAAGGTTCAGGGTTCGCAAATTGTTTTTCCGAAAGGCTAATAACAGGCTTTTTGTTCGATCCTTAACGGAAGCGAGCAAAGAAAAGGAGAGGCCGAACGACTACAGGTCTCATTCATGAAGCTCTACTATGACAATAACCTATGCAAGCACTAGCAAGGCGAAAGCAATTTCATGGGGAGGTGACGAGAGTAAAAAAAGGAGTCATATTCTGAACTGGAAGTTACGACTGGTGATAGTGTCGCAAATGTTCTGGATTTGGAGTTACGGTCCCTCCCATTTGGATTGACCACTGCCTTCCTCACTATTCCACTTCTCCTTTGTGCTCCGGCCGATTCATAATTCAGGATTTGCGCAACGCACGCTAGAGGGGTTGTTTACAGCACAGATAGCCAATGTAACACCTAAAAGCAGTGAAAATTAAAGTCAATCAGGAAAGTACAGTGTAGTGCGAAGTGTGGAGAAGGCACCCATGTAAATGCCGACTGGGATGAAATGGCACTTCTCATGCCTCCCGTCAATGAATTTCGATCGCCTTTCTTTGTTCTGCCCTAATCTCTTTTCTTGCGAGGCTTCCCTCAATCTCTAGCAGTTTTTCCCTCCGATAGGTAAATTTTCTCAGTCACTCGAAGAAGTCTTTAGGAGCAGTGAAAAAGTGCTCTGAAAGTTTTCAGTGAATGAGAAAAGCGTTGCCTCCCGTACCATCGTATAACTCATTCAGTCTCTCAAAAAGTCGTTTAGGGAAAAATCTATCGACTTGGTTGTCTATCATCATTAGATGCTGAGAAGTCTCTTGATTGTCAAAACGCCTTGGCTTTCTCCGACGGCAACTCGACCTGCACAGAAACAGGTGATGCTTCCCTCATTTGTTTTAAGTGGTATGTATAGTTTGAGGAAACTATGTGGGGTGGAGACGCGTTTAGCGATTTGTGGAATTGAAATATTCCTTCGTATGCTTTTGGAACGTACCCGAAATACCACTGCTGTTTTACGTTAGAATTTATGTCTCTTTTGTCGTATTTTCATGTAAACATGAACAGAAAAGAAGGTACCACTTTTACCAACAATGACTCTTTTTTGATTATTCGGGATTTGAAAATAACTATGACAGACTAGCAACACTGGCAATTGATTACATGAGGATTCACACACCCAGAAAAACTTTCGGGACTTCCGCGGGTGACCTGACGGAAGTTCCGAATATGCTCCGCAGCAGTTCCGAACTGGTTCCGCGGAGGTTCCGAAATGGCTCCGCGTGAGTTCCAAATCGAACAAGAGTGACGTAATTCCCGCATTATGGACTCAACCATAACTCGAATAATATGATAAAATCGACTAGCCTGGAGTGATGAACACCGCAACGCACCCCAATACCAAAAATCGTAGGATCAATCCCACCATAAATTGTCCCGCCGCCTAGCACTAGGTATAGCGCTATTGCTTTCCTTTGCTGAAGATGAGACAAGCTGGTTTGCCCTCTGACTGTGCTTCGTATCTGCATCAGGTTTCAACTTTAATGATAGCGTGGAAAAATTACTCTTTGATAAAAATCTGCCAAATTTCCGTGTTCATGGGAATAATCCCAGGGGTACGCTCATGTGAGACGAGCTTCACCCGAAATTCGAATTACAGATGTCATTATTGGGGCATTCCGAATTAAATTTCAAAGGCGGAATAGCGGAAATCTCGGACAATTTTTCGGAAGGACCGCAGTAGAAAACCGGAAGAACCGACAGGTGACCTGCTGTCCTTCCGGTTTCCTGCTGCGTTTCTTCGGAATAGCTGCTGCGATCCTTCCGAATAGCTGCTGCGGCCCTTCCGAATAGCTGCTGCGGTCCTTCCGAATAGCTGCTGCTGCCCTTCCGAATAGCTGCTGCGGTCCTTCCAAATAGCTGCTGCGGCCCTCCCGAACAGCTGCTGCGGTCCTTCCGAATGACTGCTGCGGTCCTTCCGAATAGCTGCTGCGGTCCTTGCGAATAGCTGCTGCGGTCCTTCCGAATGACTGCTGCGGTCCTTCCGACTGGATACGGGGATGTGCGCGCCAATTCCGCAGAACTGCATTGGCAACCAGTCCACTCCCGTGGGACGACCACGCGGCGGTAACCACACGCAAAAATGACAACCTCGCTGAGGGTCACTGGTTCTAAGGTCCGATATACCCATGAAGCCAATTTCCCATCTGAAATTCGAAACCAATGGATTTTTGTTGGTCGCAACAGAACTGAGCTCCGTACATGAGAAGGGTATAATAACGCTCACTCTCTCTCCTCCTTTCTGCTGCGGTCTTTGCGGTTTTCTGCTGCGGTCCTTCTGCACTCGGAAGAACCGCAGCAGAAAACCGGAAGGACCGCAGCAGAAAACATTCTGCTGCGGTTCTTCCGGTTTCCTGCTGCGGTCCTTCCGAATCTTTCCCCACACAAATCTATTCTGCTGCGGTCTTTCCGAACCACTCCAGCGAGATTCGGAAGGACCGCAGCAGAAAACATTCTGCTGCAGTCCTTCCGAAAATTTTTATCTCTGCGTCTCTCGCTTCTTAACCACACGAGCGCGATCTCTTTCTGCTGCGGTCCTTCCGACAATTTGTCTGAGATTTTCGTATTCTATCACGGTTTCTTTACATGACTAGCTCAAGCAAGAACATACCACTATAAAAATTGGACGAAAACATGCCATTTGATATATTAGTTTCTTGGATCATTCTATCTGTCTCGGAGCTCATTCCGAAGCTACTTTTTTCTCTGCGTCTCCACTCGGAACTTCCGCGGAACTTGCGCGGAACTTCCGAAAAAATCGATAAGTGGCGTCGTATTTCCGCGGAAGTTCCGAAAACCGGGCTCCAATAGTAAATCAGGCTCCGCGGAAGTTCCGAAAGTTTGCCCGTGCAATGACGGAAGCTTTTTCCAATCGGGCACCAATGTGTTGCACGAAATCTAAAGTAGAGTGAATCGACAGGTTCAGGTGGCTCCACCAGGGCTTTGAAAGCTGAGTCAGCACTGTGTCACTTCTATCCTGACTCCGTTGTGGCCTGAAGTGCTATACTGCGGACACATAGTTAAAGGATGCAATTTTACATTGTGAAGGAACTATGAAAATATTACATTAAATTTCTGAGCTGTCTGCGAAATTTGAATGAAGACGCATATGAGAAAGTCCCACTGCACCTAATGGATCCAAACAGGGATGCGGAGTACCGCAACACAACCGATAATGTGCTTCTGCAGAAACATCTGTCCGCCTGTCGATAGCGCATAGGGCAATTTATACTGGATGCGTGCGACTGACGCGCGTGCGTCTATATGATGAAGAATAGGGCACAGTCGCATAGCAGTCGCATCGCAGTCGCAGCTCAGACTCACGCGTTTACGGCCTCGCGACGGCCGCGCTTTCTTTTCATTGAGGATGTACATTCCGTGTTAACCGGTCTTCTTCGAAAATCCCTTGGAAATGGATGCGTGCGACTGACGCGCGACTGACGCACGCAGCTAGTATAAATTGCCCTTATGTAGAGTGCATTTGTTCTGCCAACATTCTTGATATTTGAGAAGTTTGAGAGGTGAAGTAACACATGAAAAAACTTCGTCTGATACTCAGAATAACAAAAACTTTAAAGAAAACATGAAGTCGTGCACTTGTTCAAATGAAAATAAATATCGAAATGGTCAGGCAAATCATCATCACTGTATCAAAGGGAGGAAAAATGGGTAATGTACATCGTTTCTCTTTGTTCCACTTAAATAATTCATTTCTTCCAGTGTCGCATCACTCTCATGAGATAGGAAATCGTGTCATGATCCATACTGTCCTCGTTTCTGCATATCTTGGTTTAATTTTTCTGTGTTCCCCCTGTTTAGAGTCCTTTGTCGCGGCGACCACGCGCGCGGCGCGGTTCTCAATCGATGCCATCAGCTGAGAGCTGCCCGCCCCGGATTTATCGAGGAATTTATTGTACAAATTCCACTCCGCGTTTTTCCTTGCAGTCTTCAGTGTCTAATCATCTTCTTGCACTTTTAGGATAGTGCACAGTAATCCTTGCGCTCAGATCAACTTATAGGGCGGGGCGCTACTTGCTTGACTTTAGCGTAATCTGAAATCGAAAACCACACAATAGAGCAATGAAAACACATTACAAGAAAAGTTTGTTTGCGGTCAGGAGGAATTCTAAGAGGTAGAACATGAAAATGAGGAAGAGATAGAAAGAAGAAAGCAAGGAATAAGGAAGGAAAGAAAGGAAGAAAAGGAAAGAAAAGGAAGAGTATCAACAACTCAACTTTACAAGCCTAGGAGACGTGGGCAACATCACAAACAGATTGGGGAGTAACAGGCACAGTTTAAAAACTGCTAATCAGGAAAAGTGCAAGCAAAAGAAAGCGGAAAAGTCAGGCCAATACATGAAGAACTTCACCCACCAGAGGTGTGATGCTGGTAACAAGAAAATGACTATATAGACAGTAGACTGCAAAGGAAAAATTCGAAGCAGTAGAGTTTTCGCAAGAAACTCGTCAAAAAATGCATGGCATGGCAGCCTCTCAGGTGGTCTTATCTATTGAGAGCCGCGCCGCGTAATGGGTCGCAGCGACAACAAACCGCACGCGCAATCTGTCTATTTTTTTGACAAAGACTGTGCATTCCATCAATCATTTTTACATCACAGAAAACTGCTACCCGGCAGACCAGTTGAGCGCTACAGTAAGCAGAAAGCAGAGCTGGAATATGTATCTCGGTATGGAAACGAAGACACAAAGGAAAACGGTAGAAAACATATGCAAAAACTCAATAATGGAACGCCTGGCAACCTCAGCTCCTAATTTGGCTGCCGCCCTCGAGAAAGACACAGCGCAACCGCGTCGCGCGCGAAGGGACCGGTGTCGTCTGCTGCCGGAATGCTATTTCTAGTTGCTTTCTTCCCGATTTGATCAAAAATCCGGGAAAAATGGAGTTGAGGGGGCCACTTGGTATAAGTCGATAATATGACCTGTCCTGCACGTTCTGACTTGTTAGTTGACACGTCCAGAACGCTCTGACTTGTTAGCTCTCTTAACGTACAGTAGTTACCTGAAATGCAAACAAATCAAAACGTGTAGAACAGGTCATATTATGAACCAATACCAAGTGGCTCCCCCCAACTCCATTTTACCCCAAAAATCCTTAAAATCGGGCAAAAAAGCCCTAGATATAGCATAACAGCAGCAGAAAATATCCTTTACGACGCGGGCGCCACGGTTGCGCGGCGTGTTTCTTGAGGCTGCGGATGGGCCACCGATATTGACGTCCGCTGTAGTTCAGATATGGTAAAATGGTGCCATCCCAGAGCCTTATTCAGTATAATTTTCTTCGTTCTAGTAGTCATGAAAACAATGAGAAGGAGAGTTAGAGAGGAATGAGCAACCAGACTGACCATTCTAGGCAAGTAAGATGACAAGCAGCACAGTAAGGAAGTCAGTAGACGACTGAGAGCTACAGAGGATGCGACATAAGAGACATGGTCACAATCACGTCATAGCGCTGTACTTGATAAGTCTGAGGCTGTCAAGAAGCACATCCATGTTGTTTATCTCCGGAGTGAAACGCTTCATCGCAAGAGCCTCAAGCAACTTCCTTTCCAGGGGGTTCTCTATGATCGGTGCAGTACCAGAACCTTAAATCGAAAAATAGTTGCTAAGCCCAATGTGACCTGTCTCTGGCTACGAGTCCACTGTCGGGCCCCAGAGTTCATCGGCGGTTCAGTAGCTCAGATTAACTCCAAGTACGACAGGCCGCATTGGTGGAGGGGAGAGACCTAGTGGTGGCCTGCCCCCACAGACGTGGACGACCGTATCAGAAGCTACCGCTTCCTTCTATCCATCTTCCTCTACAGTATCCTCACGCTGAGTCCCAATCTCAGCCCACCCACGAGCTAACATGTCAGCAGGATAGTAATGAAGCAGTACATTGTAGTACAAGTAATACACAAGCGATTGATACTGTTTATGATGTACTAAAATCACATAGTGTCAAAACGCGGCATAATCAAATAGTATGTCTAGGGGAAGGTAACGGGTCAATTCAGGAACTCAAGATGGTGGAAGGTATGCACGGCATTTCAGGGAAATTGTAACCTCGAAGGAGGACCTGTTAATTTATGGTGGTGGTAGAGGAACAGCGATAACTATTTAAATGGCTACACTAGGAGAGTATAACGCAACCAGACCTTCCGGCATTACTGCAGGGAAACGAATGAATTTGAAAATTGCACCCGACATTAGCGTAGAACTAACGTTCGTTAATGTCCACGCCGGGTCCTGACCGCAGAGACAGAGCAGCGCACCGCGCGATATGCAAAAGAAGGTCGATTTGACGCAAATTAATACGTAATCAGATAAAGAGAAACAGTCGAGAGCCTGAGTGCTAATGGAGAACTATTTGCAAAGAATCCCAGCATTATTTCTAGTAGTTATAGTTTTGCAGTTTTCTCTGGGCTTCAGTTTTATTGTTGATCAGGTACACGACGCGTCTGCTGTTGCTATCAGAGTGGAGACATGGAATTATGCAATGAGCCATGGAAGCCTCACCTAGTGTTACCCAACCTAAATAAGTATGAGGTAGTGAATGGACCTTTACGCAAATTAAACTTTAGCTATTAGGTTGGTCCGAAAGTCTTGCACCTAATTTCACACCTTTTCCAAAGAATTGTGAATAGATAAGAAAAATTATAACAAAATAATTATCTTCCTGGTCCACGAGGTATGGCCAACGCTTCACTAGAGCATCAGCTCCATAAGTCAAGAACTCAAGAACTCTGGCAGCTGTGAGTCGACGAATCCTGAAATCTCACTTTTTAGTTTGGTCCGATCATCGAATTCCTTCTCTCATAGATGCAAATTCAGGGCTCCAAAGAAGTGGTATTCAGAAGGGGATGAGTAAGGAGAACAATCAGTGTGTGGTAGAACTTCTCAACTTAGTTCTGCAATTTTTTGGCGGGTGAGCTTTGCAATGTGAGGTTGGACGTTGTCATGAAGTGGAGCAACATGATCAATCTTGCCCCGCTCCAGGCGAGTTTCGTCTGTTAATTTCCGCATTTAAAAAGAGTAGAGTTAGGCGGTCTGGCATGCCCAGGTGGCAGCAGTTCTCGATACTGCATTTGCTCGGAATCCCACCAACAACACAGAAGAACATAATTCGGGCACTTGTCGTTTCGGCTATTTTAGAAATGGTTCGCCAAGCTGAACAAACTTTTCTTCTGTGCGTGGTTAACATACACGCCCAACTTTCATCTGCAGTAATCAATTCGCGGAGAAAGTTCCTCCTCGGTAGACGCAGCAGCAAAGACTGGCACACACTCAGTCCGCAGCCAGGTTTATCCTACAGTTCACATGTAGTCGCATTTTGATTGAAGGTCTATGGATCCTAGATCCTCAAAAATATCTTGGTGCAAAACTTTCGGACCAACCTAATATTTTATAGATTTTTAGAGATTCGAATCGAATCAGTTTAATGCCTCGTAAACTGCTAGAAACGTTTTCAACGAATTTTTCAAAGAAATCTGATTGCGTCGTGAAGAATTGACTCTCCGTCGTTAATTAAATTGCTGATTCTGTTCCTTTTCTTGGGAAACGTATCTCAGAGTTGTTAGTCTTAGCTACTGAGCATTACCGTTGTTCGCTACCTTGTATCGTAGTGTCCTGCTTTGTTTCGTTCTTGTACTGCAGGCAAAATAGGAGAGAAGAGCGCGTGTTGAAATAGATGTTCCAGTCGCTTTAACTCAGATTATACCTACTTCAGGTGCTACTTCTAACGACTGGTATTATTGTTATATTAATCGTATTCTTCTTGCTGTATTCGTTGCTGCAATTGCTCATGAAGAATTCGGAAATCAGTGTGAGTAATTCGCAGAGGGACAGATTCAAGCGAGTTGATCTGAATTTCGGTGCAGTTAAGGTGGGCTTATTATTTTGCAGTGTTACAGGTTTTTTTTGAAGTTTTATCAAAGTTTGTATGAGAGGTGGGGGCTTGCTGGTGGATATGGAAGGATGACCAGAGTAATCAGTGCGCTACAGGTGTGCCTTACAGTTGAGCTCGCCCATCCGATTCCTTGCGGATCATCGAGTGAAAACAATTTCTGAAGATGGTTAGAAGGCCCTGATAGGGGAAGGGAAGCACTCTTGATTAACTACATACATTTGGTGAATATCCGCAGAAGGAGCAAACCAAATATAAAGAGCGCGGGAATGGATTTGACTAACTAGTACACATTATAGTTAGGACCGAATGATAACCGAATAATTTTGTTGCTTTAACAATTTAGGGAACAAATTAAACATCCAGATACTCGAGAATAAGCAAGAATCAAAATTCTATTTCTTGTTCATGGAGCGCTGCACTAGTCTCCAATATTGGAACATTCGAATTCTCCATATATTCGAAATCGAACATTTTCGCTTTCAAATATCGAAAATTTCGAATAAATTGAGAATTCGAATGTTCCAACATCAGAGATCAATGTAGTGCTCTATGACAGAGAAGAAGAGCTTTAAGGCCTTCTCATTCTAGAATATCTGGATTTTCAAATTGTTTTCTGAGTCATTAATCAAAAATCATCCGGTTTTTATTCGGTGGCAGGTATAGTACATATGTAGTGCGTGTAGAAGATGTTATGTTTCGACTCTTCCTTCAATCAGACGTTGTAATAAGCGTTTCAGCCGAAGGAAACGAAGCAGAATCATAGTTAATATTAATTGGCATTTTATGTCAGTGTGTGTGTATAAGAGAATCAGCCACTGTCGTCAAAAACTACCGACACCATCGTGTTTAGCGAATCGTACAGAAAAGTTGCAAATTTTGATTTTTACCTTGATTTAAAGGGGTTTGGGCCACGTTTGTCATGTTCAGATGTGTTAATGGCCGACAGTTGTCTTGATCACGGTCGGAATGAGTGAGATAGTCCTATGATTACATGACCGTTTAAAAGAAAAGAGACGGGCAGGACAGTTTTATAACGAACAGGAGTAACCTGGCGGACGAGAGATGACATGGATGGGGGTTGCGCCCGCACAGATGGTGGAGAAGGTGACATGAAACGAGTCTAGAGCTATGTCAGAGGTGCGTCGGCGCTGGGAAGGGGAAGAGTTGCCGTTGAAAGGAGAACAGCAGTGAGAGTGATGCGCCGGCGCCCATAGGTAGGGGAGACGGTACAGCGCTGTGATATGGGTGCGCCGGCGTTTAGACAATGGGAAAACGCCTGGAGTCGGGTCCAAAGGTGTGATAATTGTGCGCCAGTGTCCAAAAGTGGGGAAACGCCTGGGGTCGGGTCCCAAAGGGTGCGCCAGCGTCCAAAACTGGGGAGACGCCTGGAATCGGGTCCAACGGTGCGATAAGGGTGCGCCGGCGTCGAAAGTGTGGAAGATGTCACGACGGGTCCAGAGTAGTATGCCAGCGCTCAGTAGAGGGGAACACACACGTATGCGAGGCGAGCGAAGCGAGCGCAAAAGAAGCCTGAGAGTCCGGCGTTAGCCGGACGTTCAGGCTGGTATGAAGAAATTCGATTCACTGCCATTCTATTGAATCTTTTTGTACATAGATCACGACCTTGCTTGTGCTAGAATTATGCCTTTGGCATCCAGTACTGCCACATTGTCAGGACCATGCAGAGGGGGTGTTTGAGCAGAAGTATCTATTTATTCACCAGGTTTACTTCTTTGCATCTGTTGAATATATCATCAACACATCTGCTATATTCCTGACGATTTTCAGCTAACGAATACTTCTTTCATTGGATTTTTTTACTGTCTCTATCCTATGCTTTTGCTTATGTTGGATATCAATCGACTACGTATTATGGTCAGTTTGCTAATTCTTTCTGTCGCGAATTGGAGGCTCAGTGAGCCCGATCGGTCAACCACCCAATGCTACACGTAACGCAAGCATAAAATGAAAAGGGTGAAACCGGCCAAAGATAAGACACGATTGGAGGAGCCATTAACTGTTGTAGATTGGGTTAACATACAGCCAACAGAGATTTACTAATCCTGATATTAAGACGAGTGTTTTGAATGTGACGAACGATAAATGGATAAAACTACAAAAGTTCAGAGCAGTGATTAATTTAATATGCGTAAAAGTTAGAACTGTAATTGGCTAAACGTAGTACGGCAATAAGGCCACATGCGGCAATACATACAGCATGTAATAAATGTAATAAAGAACGGAACAAACAAATGTATTAAAAAAAGATGATCGATAAGAATTACTAGCAAGGAGGGAAAATGCAGTTATGTGCGGAAATCCTCTCGAAGGCGAACAGAGGCCGCGCGGTGGCAGGAACTATCGATAGCCGATAGGGGGGATGCGGTCAACTTCAGATCGCAGCCGCCCACGCCCGGCTACGGTGCCCCGGCCTCCCTGTGGATAGGAGCGATCGCTTCGCTACACTTCCTGTCCGATGTGCCCACAGAAAAGTGAGAAAACTCTTCAAAAATTATTTCTTGTCTTCTCTTGATTTTAAACATTTATTTTATGTTTGCTCTGAAAATGGGTGAGTTACCCAGAAAAACATTCCATTGTGGACTTAAATTGCCTTAATAAAGGCTTGCTTTTTAATCACCAATTTGAAGCAAAAGAAACGAGGGATTACGAATCTCAATGACTCGCCAATTTTTCAAAACCACTTCCATAGCTAGCTTGAAGTTGCAGAACACCCAGTGGCGGTCCTCATGAACTCCCATGTGTAGAGTAGGTCGTTACCTGTTCATAACGCTAATATATCTTAGTAAACTTTTTCAATTCTATTTCTTGAAGGCAATGTGTCATCTAGTTTCGCGACTGGTAGGTATCAACCGACTCTAGACCTCCGTCATGCTGCTTCCAGTGATGTGCCTCAAAACGCATGAAACTGACGAAGACCACGTTTTTGGAAGGTCCGAAATTGCAATTCACGTACAACTTGGGCGGAGCTGTCCGTGACTGTGCCGGCTACCCGCGACGGCTGCAGCGTTGGCCAACATGTCTTTATCTGTCCGATCGATAAAATGAACGGCTCCACGGCTACACTCGGCTCGACAAACTGTTTTAGATCTGTCCCCGAAAAACGTTTAAAAAAGGGTTCAACGACCGTTTGGTAACATCTTATGCATACCGCTGGATTGAGCGTTTCGAAGAGATTCAGAGTCCGCTAGAACCTCAAATACGAAAACGAAGTGACACACTGCCTTCAACTTCGACCATTCTGGAACATCGTTGCAAGTACGATAAAAAAAATATTGTGGTTGTTCGGTAGTAGTAGTTGAACAATTCATTATAGAAGCTACTATAGGATGAGAATTATAATAGAAGAGCCAGAATAGTCAAAATGGCTAATGAAAACGAACTAGGCGTATGAATACGAAGACTACATACGGTGACAATGGTGAGGTTTACATACCCCAAGGGCCGAGGTCCCAGAATATTTCAAAGTAAACGGATCAACAGATCAGAGACAACAGATCAATAGTAATGTGGAAGTTTGACTTTCTTGGAATCTTGGCATGATGGTAGTTGTTTGAAGTTCACTACGTTCAGCTGTAGGCCAAGACGGATATCGAACTTTATTCGGCTAACGTTTCGGCGTTCTCGCCTTCGTCAGAGCCTGGAAAGTCGAGACATTCGTAAACTACCCTCCAAACACCACCTCTTCCTAGAGAAACTTAATTCAAAAGAGAAGTAGACTCAGAAACAACACAGAGACGCAGATAGGTTAGCGCTCACCTCAATAACCGGACTGTGGGTAAAGTAGTGGACCACCTAATGCCAAACCTTGCCGCTAGGGGCGTTTAAGGTGCCTTAGCCACCCGCACACGCAGATCAAAACCCGCAGAGGTTTTATAAAGGTGCGAGCTCGTTGGTTATAGCGATGCACTCCTCCTTCCTATTCATTTTCGGACTTTTAGCTGCAATCCGAAACGCTTCCAATGTTTCGTGCTAATACGTCGGGTTCATATGACAAGATCGTGACGCCAACTTCGAACTTCACGTTATCATGTGATTGCCTGCGATGAGCACTTAATGGAGTGGAAAGTTTCGATTTGGTGAACCCATCAAGATGTACCCTGATCCGAACGCAAAGTGGCCGCCTTGTTTCACCTATATAACTGTCCCCGCAGGATTGGCAGCTTATAAGGTATGTGACTCCTGAAGCCATGCAATCCCCCATCCTACCGAACGGCAAAATGATGCAGTTAGGCGTTGTACATAGGCGGTCGTACGCCCTCTTGCGAACCAGGTGCTTCTTTAGATTTGGGGGCGCTATTTCCACAACTCTAATAGTGTCTTGCAAACCTGCGCGCCGCAGGCTCCGCAGCACTTCTCTGTTTCTTCTGAGATGAAGGGGAGACAGAACGCTATCTTTTCAGAATTTTCTTCCGCGCGCCGCCGCCCCCGAAAGAAGTGAGCTATACATTGGGAGTGTCCCTTGGTGGGGTAGCCATTGGAGGTAGCTATTTTATGAGCTAAGTTTAGGGAGTTTCTGCGTTCGCTGTCACTTGAAGAGACCCTTGCTGCAGTGCTGTACATGTTCCCTATGACCGACTTTTTTGTTTTTTCGGATGTGCGGAGGAAATAGATCAAGATATTTTTGTTACTAGGTTTGCGATACCACCTTGTTTTCCATTCCCCGTTAGAAAGATGCACCTGCACATTGCGGAACGCCAGCCAGTTTTTGTTAGGCGTGAACTTCATATGAGAGAATTGTTGGTTGAGAAGATTGAAGCAGGTGTCCATTTCGGTTTGTGTAGGACATGCAACATCATCTATTTATCGGCAATACAGCAAGAGCTTGCGCTCCAAAACGGGGTTTTCTATCATGGACATGAAAGCAATGGCCAACGTTGGTGCCACTCTTTGCCCCATAGCTAGCCCCTAATTTGCTTATAGTAACGTCCCGATCACCGAAAAATAGAGCAGCGAAGGCATTCGTTAAGCAGCGTCGTTATATGCCTAACATTATACCCGTAAAGGCTCAGAGATGCCCGATGTTCTGAAAGAAGCTCGAAAGTAGCTTGCATTGCAGCCTCGTTTGAAACATTAGTGTAGAGAGAGGTGATATCAAAAGATTCCATCACACACTCTCGCTCAAACTGTTGCGGAGACGCTTAAGAAACATGCTGGTGTTTTGCAGATGAGCGGGAACATGGTTGAGTAACTGGAAGAGAATAGGGCAATTTATACTGGATGCGTGCGACTGGCGCGCGTGCGTCTATATGATGAAGAATAGGGCAAAGTCGCATTGCAGTCGCATCGCAGTCGCAGCTCAGACGCACGCGTTTACGGCCTCGCGACGGCCGCGCGTTCTTTTCATTGAGGATGTATATGCCGTGTTGACCGGTCTTCATCGAAAATCCCTTGCAAATGGATGCGCGCGACTGATGCGCGACTGACGCACGCACTTGGTATAAATTGCCCTAATAATGCTAAGCAACTATGAGATTCTACCGGTAGGGCCTCCATTACAACTTATGATAGGTCTAACTTTAAAGTCGCTCGAATCTTCAGAGGTGAGACCATTGGCAGGAAGTTTATGAGCTTTTACCGGAGTATATAGAACAGGGCAACTAGATAAGTCGATTTTAGACCGCAGTTATGTGCTGAGCAAGCCCCGCTGACTTAGCAGTTTCCACCCATACCTTATTGAGATGGCCGTATTGTTTTCTGAACTCCTCTAAAGAGAATGGGCGGTATACGGTAGCATCCTCCAGGTGATGTTCAGTTATCGTCATGTCTAGTTCACGTGATATGACAATGAATTCCCCTCTCTTGTCGCTGATCTCTCCACGTGCGCAGAGATCACGAATTTCGTGCAGAGACGTTGCGTGGGAGTGAGATTACTAGGGCGCTTTTTGGAATAGCGACTGAAAAGGGAGAATAGGGAAGTTGCAAACACCCGGAACGTGGTGTCCACTAGAGGACCTAAGGTTTACCTGGGAGGTATGGCGGGGAAAGCGGTTTCTATTGCCCTTTGGTGATATATTCAGTGCAGTGGAGCAGCAATCTGCTGTTTAACTGCTGTTTTGGTTCCTCTTGTGCAGTTTTCGTGTATTCTGTGTAGGACCACTGTCTGTCAGTCGTGAAAGTCACGTGCGCGGCAGCGGGGCGTGGCCACTCCCAAATAGGGTGCCGCTAGCAGTCGGCTGGGAATTCGAGCAACGGGTGACACAGAGTCCAGGCGATTGTAGCCGTCTGTGAACTGCTGTTGTGAGTCGGTGACTCAGGCTTGGAGTCTCGAAGTGATCGCAGCCGCAATGTTTGGGCCTGAGATTCGTTGTCACCTTAAAGCTAGGAAAGTCTTGTGCGCCGTGTATCAAGGGTCACAACTCGGAGAAGTCTGGCCTATTGTCTTCTGTGTGCTGTTAAGTGCCGCGGTGACTGAGTTGGATTTGGACCGTCCTTCCACGCTGGTATTCAGCAGTGAGATCTTGGACTAGAGCTTGGAGGCATAGTTCCCGCGTGCGACTAGTGCTTGTTGTAGCTAAGATGTTGTAGCGAGGAATACCACTAGATAGCAACATTCCCTCTTAACCTCCTTATGTTAACACGTGGAGTTGACTTGCCCATTTTCCGCGCGTTTCATATGCAACATTAGCGAGATGAACCGCTATATAGGTTAGATCATGGAGATACCCATGCACCTGTGAACTCTCGCTTTTTCTTATAAACAGCACTGGCGCCATAAGTCCAGGCCTGGGATTCATAAACGCATAACTAAGCAAAACCTGGCTAGCAAACCAAGTTTCTGCATCTCCTAGCATTACGTAGTCTATACGATGACCAATCAAGCTAACCATCGTGGGTTTGCTTGGTTATCGTTTTAAGAATCCCAGCCCAGTACCTTGGGGCCGGGACAGGCCAATTGTAGGAGGAAGAGAAACCAAGCAGAGAGGAAGAACGCTACTTTAATCCCAAGGATCGGTAGTGGCACCGTTGTTGAGTAGATAAGTGGCCTGATAATCGACAGATCGCAACTACCTTATCGTAGCAAATAGAAGTGATTAGCATCCGCAGAGATCACCACTTTGGTAGAGAAGGTTCGAATCCAGCTGCGATCGCAGTCGTGGAGAGCTGAGTTTTGGTGACTTGTACTCATAGCTGTCATCACCACCGTCGATGGATTAGTGTAAAGCTGAAGCATTGCATCTAAGGCACTGCGATAACGATCAAGAGTCTATAGCAGGAAATGATTCCCGATGAGACTTAGCGCAGTGTATCGCAAGTCATCGAGTGATCGATCGCTGGAAGGCATCGATTTTGCTACGCGCTGCGCATGGAATCGAGCACAGTTTCCAGCAGATAAGAGTGAATATCAAGTGAGGAGGAAGGTGTATGAGAATGGAACCAAATTAGAAGAGAAACGTTTCTTGATGGGTCGCCGATGCACAATAGCCTATACATTTCTCAAGCGTAATTGTAAACAGGTTCTGAAAGCATTTCTGGTCCACGATGGAAGTAACATAACGGTCTCCAATGAAAGCGTCAATATCGATATCATGCAACTGAAGGATCTAGCAAATGCCGAAGTTTGATTCACACAGACGCATTCTTGGGAGGATGTCGATCGGTGCGAAGGACAGGCTTGTCCATGCCCAGAGGATTTGCGAATTTATGGTTTGGGAGGATTTCCGAGATGAATTCGTCTGGAGGAAGGATCGTCTGGAGATGACGTTCCTGAGATTGTCGCATATGACAGTCTCAAGGACGTCTTCTCCTCCCCTCAGAACACCACGAATTTGAAAAACTATATCATCCTAACTCCAATGACGGACATGCCCTATGAAGCATTTGAATGACAAGCATTAGCGATGGCGATGACCAGTAGCGAGGTTGGCAGGAATGCTGATAGGCGTGGAGTGTGCATCGCAAGGACCTCTACGACATCTTCGAATTCATCAGGGATTCAGCTGCGGCTATGACGATTAATGTAAGTACAATGTTCACGCTGGTACAATCACTGAAAGAGCCGTTTGCCTGGTTAGGAGAGAAAAGCAGATACTGGGAATTGGCTGTCTATCCAGCAGCGGCAGTGAAGTCGTTTCTCACAGCACTGCAGTAGCTGCAGTACTGTGTTGCACCATATGTGGACGGACGGGCCTTTATGAAGTTTCTGATCGTCTAGTAGATCGTGAGAAGGCTTAGAAGACGCACCACAAAGACAGCACTCTTTGGAGTAGAAATGAACAAGTTACTAGAGGAAACGGTCACAATAACGGACAATGTTGAGCTAGCCGAGTGGATTTTCCACGAGACATGGAAGGGGAAGAGGATTTCTTCGCAGTAGGAGACGAGGGTATGGAGTTCGCCACGCAAAGTTGATTACGATAGCAAATTCCACCCTTATTTGTCATGATTTTTCTGTAGTTTCTTCCATGTTCTTCAGTTTTATGTTCATTTTCGTATGTTATATTTTATTCCATGCTCGCTTTTGCATTTTTTGACATGACTTCTAGGTACAGGTTTTGAGAATTACTTGTGTTGAAAATATTGGTTTTCTCCTTAGTGCATACTGGAGGATTGTTTCCACAATTCTATCGCATTGCTACCATGTATTTGAACTTACAAATACTAATGTCATTGAAATTCATTGTTCTCATTTTTGCTGTTGTTCACTTAATAACCGCAACGACAGGGACGTCGCTCCAGAGGAAGGCGGGTTGTTAAGGAGATCTAGGATTTCGGATATAATGATGAGTGGAGTGGACCCGCCCATTTGCCCCCGCGCTTCAAACGTGGCATCGGCAGAATCTATCGCTATATAAGATCCATCAGAACATTGTTAGGTTGTTCGTATTCTCTACTCACTCTATTGTTTCCGCTAGATTGTGTCATTTGTAAATGTCAATGAAACCCTTCTGAAACCCCGTGTGGTGGTGTAGAAAGAGTGTTGGGTCGCATAGAGGAGATACCCGTGCACTAGCGAACCTTCACCTTTTTTCTTATCGATCGGCTGTACTGGAGCCATAGCTCCAATGCATACACCAACTCAATATCGTATAACATTATCGTTGCACATACGTGATTGTTTTTTTTTAAATATTTACGTTCCTTTCTACCACTTCACTACCTGTTTTACCATAACTTTATATTCGATGAGTTTCTTTATTGGTTCTGTTCCAAACAGCTGATCGACACAGCAAATGCGCTGCAGCCGCGTAGCCTCTCTAGTTCCCACAGGCCTCACCCGTTCTATCGTTCCGGATGGACTATCATCGACGTCGAATAAAACGAAATTGAAAGCATTGTGAAGGATAAAACATCAATAGAAATCACAGAAGGCGAATTTGAGGCGCTGCATGCATGACGGCGGGGAGTTGCACAGGTGGCATCGATCGATCTCCGTGCAACTCCGTGCATGAACTATGGATGCGCCAGCTGCATGATTTCTCTAGGATAAAACATATTAAGAAGGGAATTTTCAGCAGTTTCGAGTCGTAAGGCACACTCTATTGTAATCAACACTGCCCTAGATTCTTCTGATACCCAATACTCCAAACTGATTCTGAGCTTGGACACTTGATGACCTTTAAGGAATACAGTGAAAGGATGCACCATGACTTAGGAGCAGAGTGAAGAGGACAGAATGAGAACTAATTGAATAGCGCTAGATTAACTATTGACATAGTACGACGTAGTACTCTTTCTTCGTTTCATTCCACTTTCTTTCATATTTACATATGATTCAAATCCACTGATGTAGTGAACGGAACATAATAAAGGCTAGCATCTTCAGTTACTGCGTAGTGGTACCTCTCGAACCGTCTACTGTGCTGTTTCCATGGCGGCCACTATGTTCTCTATCATACCATTGTCGCTATACATTCACCACACAATACCAGTGAGTTAATTAGAGCGTTGTCACTACTCTAACGAAAACGTGTGAGACTTATGTAGAGGAATAGTGGAATGGTGTTAATAGACAACTGGATGAGTAAAAAAAATGGAAGAAAAATTACCTTTGTGGTGTTTTTGGGGCTCTTCGCGGACGTCTAGGGGTGTTAAGGTCCTTTTCTTCTTCAAGCTTTATTGTGCTCCTAGAATCCGCCGCTCGCTGCCCTCGCGTCGTCCCTCCGATTGCGAAAGATCGAACTGACTGTGAATGGCGCTGGCGGCCCTTTTACAGCGAGTGGGCGGGGCTTTAGAGACGGTCCTGAGGCGGAGCGAGCTGGCGGATAGCACATATAAAGGCAGCACAGCAGAGATCTAATCAATAGGCAGACAAAGAGATAATAATCACAAAAATGATGCCACGCATCACATGGCTCTCCGGGGAGAAGTGTCGTCCCGACTCTTTTTCTTCTTTCCTGGGCTTGACTTCTGGGCGGCGACTGCTTGCGGTCGAAGCGTCTTCCATCGCGTCCTTGCCACCGTCGTCATCGCGTCAAAGGTTGAGTCGGTCGTCGATTCGGGATGGTGTGGAGTCCTGTCAGCAGTCCCTCTTGGCTGGAGTCTTGTACGGGCGTCTGCTCGGTGAGGTCTTCTCGTGGCGTCTTTGCTCGGGCCCAGGCGGGCTGTCGAGGGCGTGTCGTTGTTCATCTGGACGATGCGTTGCCGACTTCCTTCGACTCGGCTGCTCTCATGATTAACCGTCTTGCCTGGGTGTCCCTTCTTCTTCCGGTTGGTGGAATCGTAGTCACACCTTGGGAGGAGAACCCGACACCCTGTGAGCGGTTCCCTTTTCACTTGTGGGTCCGTACTCGAAATTTTGGCGGAGTGAGTGTGCAACTGCTTCATCACGTCGCCATTGTACTGACTGCGATCTTCGGATGGGCTTCTGAAGAACGCTAATACTCCGCCCCCTTTGTGAAAGTCAAGACTTGTCAGATGCTGAGGCAAAGATCTGCTCTTTACCTTCTGACCTGACCGTGCCGGAGGGTGTTTGAGGCTTGGGCTTGCTACTTCATCCATCTATCCTGAGATGTCGCGCGCACAGCGTAATTGGAGCTATTCTTCTGCGGCTAACAGCGTGCTGGAGCAAAGGATCCTATCACTTTGCATACGCTCTATCCGTCGCGCTTTTCTAGGACTACCTCCTTTTCCACGACTCTTCCTGTGACGAATACGTCCATCTCCCTTATCCACCTCCGCCGCTTTCAAAAGCTTGGCTCCCACCAAGCTTTCAGTGGTGATAAGTCTGCTCGAGCAGTTCCCTTTATCCAAAATCATTTCAGGGAATCTTCCGCATGTCGAGCATATTGTTCCCGCTGCTGGAACACTAATGCGACTCGTCGGTAGCACCTTCGCTGTTTCAAGAACCTCTTCTGTCTGCTGCTTCTGTTTCTTCCGTCCTCGTGACGATTTCACAACGACAAGTGACCTTTCGTGCTTTCCGAACCCTTCCCCTACTCTGATAAGCTTGGCTCCTGCCGAGCTTCTGTTGTTAGGAGCTTCTGCGGAGTGTGTTTTCTTCTCCTTGTCTCTCATAGAAACATCTGACTGTTGTTTCCGTCGTCTACGCCTATTCAAAGGCTTCGCTATAGCAGATGTCTTTCCGGCGTTTTCGCTCACCGCCTTCCTATCGGCCGTCATCAACACTCCTAGGGTGGATGTCGGACTGATTCCGAGCTTGGCTAGTGCATTAGTTCCCAGAACTAACATGCCATCTCCTCCAGCCATCACGAAAAGAGCTATCCTTCTCTTCACCGTTTCCCAGCTGAAGGGTTAGACTAACTGCTCCCTTGAAAGACATCCTGTTACCTGAGGCATCGTAGACTGGTGCTCTCTGGTTGATTGGAATCTCCTCCACGTCTGCATCCACATCAAAGCCGTTTGCAAGACTTGCTTTGAACATCTCGAGAGGGATAATGCTGATCTGGGACCCGGTGTCCAATAGGGCCTGCCTAGTGAGTCCCAGCAAGCGTAAATTGGTCACTGTTTGACGTCCAACCAGTTCATCACAGCCTTTCGTAGCACCAAGGGAACCACAGATCCATTTGCTCAGTGAAGCCGTGAACATCCTCGCTGTTCCTGCGCTCCTCTGACTCTGTTTTTCCTGCTCCGTGGGCTTTTCGGCCACTTTTCCCTTCTTGCACTCTCTCCTGAGATGCCACAACTTGTTACAGTTGTAGCACTTCATTTGCTTCTTGGCCGGAGTCGTCATTAGACTACTGCAAGTACCTGCTAAACTTTTCGTCTCCTGCAGGGGTTGGCTATCCTCTTCACGTCGGCCGACGACATGAGTTTCCGTTCCTTCCAGGTGAGGATAACGTTGCATTCTCGCATCAAATGCTTCTTGCATTGTTGCAGCGATTTCCTTGCTGCGTTCGCAGCGTTGCTCCATCGCCTTCACCATTTCATAGACGGAATCCTTACAAGGGAAGTGCAAGAGGCTAACCCCGGGGATCGAAACGAAACACCCATTTTTGGTAACATTGTCTAAGGCTATGTTAATGTATGTACATCATTTTTGCCCAATGGTCCTGATGCGCGCAGGAGAGCGCGCCAAAGACTTTTCGGCGTCATTCATCTCCCACACGCCCTAGATCTTTGAAAAGGTCTTCTGGACTGAAACTTTGCATACGGGGGTTATTTGAGTGCTGAATACGAATATCATATCCATTTTGTACCGTAACGCTATTTTTGTAGGGTTACGGCAAGTGCACCACCCCATACTACCGTGCACCTACCGTAACCCTACAAAAATAGCCTTACGGTACAAAATGGATATGATATTCGTATTCAGCACCTCAAATAACCCCCATATGCAAAGTTTCAGTCAAAAAATTTTTTTTGAAGAGTTTGGGTTCATGATGGTTGAATAATACCAATTTTCTAGTGCACTGTCAATGGAGTCCTGGCTTGGATTCATGGAACTTTGGCCACGCAATCCAGCAGTGGTTGGCGTGATTAGCTGTCCCATGGATCATCGAACGTTTGCAGACGCATTTTTGAATAACCTGGTTCCGCCTGGTTACGCGACCATGAGTCCTTGCTCCAATCATGGCAGCCGCGATGAGGTGGCCGAGTGAGTAACGAATCGGACGAAGTTCCTGCAGTAATTCTTGTAATGGCGCACATATCTGATGTGTTTTAGTCATTAGAAATACTCTAAACAAGTTTAAAAGCCTCAAATTCAAAAATGCAAAATGGACTCCGCGGACGGGATCCAAACCCTCGACCCTCTGGCTGACAATCCGACACGCTACCCACTCGGCCACTCCGCCACGGCTGGCTGCCTGGCAATTGCTCATGATTGCATACCCAGCGAAGCAGGGTCGTTCACAATTGTGTCTCCAAACACTCTACAGTCCATGAGACAGCTAATTACAGTAATCTCAGTAAGTTTCAGCCGTCAACGTTGCATAAATCGCCTGTAAAATGGACCCCTATGACAGCGAAGAAGAAAAATCTTGGACGCGCTCTCCTGGGCGCATCCTGACCATTGGGCAAAAATAATATGTATGCATTATAATCACCTTAGATAAGGCTTCTGAAAATTGGTGGCTCGCTGGGATCCCCAGGGTTAGCCTCTTGCACTTCCCTTGTTAGGTGCCAACTCCATCGTGGTGAACAGTTGTAGGTACTGCGGCCAGTCCGTGAGCTGAGATACTAGTTCTCCGGCTCTTGTCCGTGACAGCTCTTCTTCCGAGGCATCTGGATAAGCTCTCCGGGACAGGTTCTCGAGCTGGAGGCAATATCTGGTCACATCTGTTGTCATCTTGAGGTGTTTGGGTTCCATGTAGGTCTTCATTTGATTCGCCGGGTCGTTCGCCTTGAACTTGTTCTGCAGTGCTTCCACGATACCCTGGAAGCCGCTTTCTCTAGTCGTTTTTGACAGGGCCTCTGCCACTGCTTTTGGGTACCCGTCCAGTTTAGAGAAGAGAAGATGAACAAGCATCTCGTTGCGCAACCCAAGGCTACCGTACTTCATGTTAAACCTCATGATGAACTCACTGAAACCTTTTCCCTGTGGGTCTCTAAACAACTCCACCTCTGGTAAGGTCATTGCTGCAAACATTTGCCTCATATTTAAGTGGTTATCAAAGTCGTCAAACCCACCTTGCGACTGGCTCTGGCTCGATGGAGATGGGCTCGACACCACTTTCCGCGGCAGCTGCGAGTTGTTCCTTCCTTGCTGAAACTCGTAGAGATTACATGATTGTTCTGACCTTACGGGTGAAAGCGGGCGTAACCTCCCGTACTCGCCTTGCGCCGCAGCGATTGGGTCAAATTCTAGGTGGTACTCGACGTTTTGGAACTCATCCACATTCAGTTGCGCATAGGTATTGGCGTCATCTCTCGATTTTGACTTGGACGGACCAGGCAGATCCTGTGACGATGCCTGAATTAAGCGAGAAATTTGCTGTGGTGCATGTGTTGACATTGTTTTTACTCTGTTCACAACCATTGTGGAATCGACTTGTAAAAACTGCGCTAGTTCCTGCATGCGTTTCTCGCTATTTACTGTTTGCGCCAAAACCATGTCAACTGTAGCAGGCAGTTTTTGTGCTACGAGGATGGTAGTCGCGTTTAATTGCCCTTCTACATGTCGCAGCTTCTGAAGTTCTTCGTCGATTTTCTCACATTCGCTGTCAATGCAGGCGCGTGCCAGTTTTGCAAGCTCTTCGCCTGTCTTTGACTGCGCGTGTGTGCCTCCCTCTACTTGGTTTTCCAGCAGGGACGGTGTGTTTCGCAGCGTTTCTGCACAATCATGAATGTTTCTTGATGACAGAATTACCTGAGCTACGTTCTGCTTCACAGCATTCTGAACGACGCTCACGAGATGGTCAAGCGTCGCCTTCATCGACGCCAGTTGTTCCGACTGTGTGGGTTCGTCCAGCAATAAACGCTCCAATTCTGCGGGAATAGCGTTTCCAGATTGCTCTGACATACTCGTAGAGTTTTCTGCAAGAATTTTGTATTTTCGTGCTGTCAGTTGTAGTTTTTCCACGAGCAACGAACGTTAGACGGACACTATTCAGATCTAACGCAGAACGATGGTGATTTGCACAGAGTATATTTCCTTCTATAGACGAGAAGGATCAGTGTTCAGCACTCCCGTTCAACTTCTCCGCCACTGGAGCGAAGAAGGATCTGTGTGCAGCGCACTTCTCAACTCCTTCGTCTCCTTGGCAGAGAAGGACTGGTGCACCGAACACCAATTACCTTCCTCGGCTCTGAGGAAATATACGCTGCCTCAACAGCGGGCAGGATTCACGCCTAAACCGCTCTGAACGGTCTCTAGGCGGCTTCTTCTGGAACCCAAATTGCTTTGGGTCGGCCCCTATGTGGTGTTTTTGGGGCTCTTCGCGGACGTCTAGGGGTGTTAAGGTCCTTTTCTTCTTCAAGCTTTATTGGGCTCCTCGAATCCGCCGCTCACTGCCCTCGCATCGTCCCTCCGATTGCGAAAGATCGAACTGACTGTGAATGGCGCTGGCGGCCCTTTTATAGCGAGTGGGCGGGGCTTTAGTGACGGTCCTGAGGCGGAGCGAGCTGGCGGATGGCACATATAAAAGCAGCACAGTAGAGATCTAATCAATAGGCAGACAAAGAGATCATAATCACAAAAATGATGCCACGCATCACACCTTACATTTACTTCACAATCTTCACAGTCTTTTTCTTTGCTTGTTCCAGCTATACCACAATGAGAGCGGAGCGAGTTATTGCAAACTTGGAAAGCAGTTGTTTCAAATTGTGGTAATGATGGGCAGATACGAGATCTCATGCTAAGCTTAATATATCTAGATCCGTTCTAGCTCGGTAATTTATTATATGGCGCTTACATCGTGATAAGCTTTGTGCACGAAGGGGCACTCCTTCGATTGGATTTCACATGTCACGACGCTGAAGATACTGTATTCAATTCTCTGGACAAAGTTATATTCAAGGAAAGTATAAGGTCTGCAGTTCTTTCCTATTTATTCTATTAAATTCTTCTTCTTTGAATGTATTAACTTAATCTGCAGTTCAGTGTAAATAAGCATTCATACACATTTTACGTTGCGTACGTCTGTCAATGCAAATCGCGTAAATGCTGGATTACTTAATGAACCTTAGAAATTTTTGAGAGTGTCCGAAGATAACATTGGTGTGAACCAGTGGCGGACCCAGGAAGTGGGCGGAAGGAGGTGGGGAAGGGGCGGGGGAGGCGTGGGGGAAAATGGTCTTCAAAAAATCTTCAACAAAGTTTTTTGGCTGAGCATAGGCGGGGGGGGGGGGTTATTTGGGGTGCTGAGCATGAATATCGTATCCATTTTGCAGCGTAACCCCATTTTCGTGGGGTTAAGGTAGCTATACTGTAGATACTGTATGTCACAGAATCTTCTGAAAATTTGCATAGGGGGGCTATTTGAGGTGCTGAACACGAAGCCCGTATCCATTTTGTACCGCAATCATATTTTTGTGGGGTTACGGTAGAGCTACGGCAGGAAAATGAGAGAAAATGCCGATTTTGGGCAGAAGACGGAAGTGGAATGCAAAATAATGTTGATAATCGTGATAAGCGTCTAAAACAACCCCCTCACACAAACTTTGAGAAGATTCTGCGAGGTACCGTTTTTACAGTATACCTACCTTCCTTATCAGTTTCCGATGAGAGCTTCTGTGTTAGTATTTTATTCGAGTAGGCTTCCCGCGCTTAGCGCCTTCGTCAGACCCTAATACATAAAATATGCAGTGCAACACATGTTAACAACTGTCATATGCATGACCAACCGATTAAGAGGTAAAGAGGAGCAGATGTGAACGTACAAGGAATGACTACATATCTGATGTTGTGTAGAGGAATGTCTCTTATACGAAACACTACTGCTACATCTAGGATATTTAAGCTGACGTTGTCAAGCAATTAGTTCTAACGCCTCAACAAGCTCTTCCTTATTGTTAATCTTCGGCTGGTACCGTTTGATTACCCGAGCCTTCATGATCTTCCTATGAAGAAGGTCCTCAAGATGACGGTGCAGCACAACGACTTCAAATTCTGGGGCGGAATCTCGGTTGTGTACTGTCGTACGGTGCCGGGGATATCTGTTGTTAGGGCAGGCTTGTGGGTGGGCGATTGCTCGAAGATGTTCATCCAAGCGCTTTCTCAGTGGTCTTCCACTTTCTCCAATGTATCGCTGACAGCATCCTCTACACTTTATCAGATACATCGTGCCACGCAAGTGAGAGATCTTCTGGTCGGTGCAATAGTGGCACCCCTTTTCATCGCATCCGTTCTCGTACAATCGTGACGATGTTAGTATCTCTTTGAGGGGGGCTTGAATACCAGGCGCACTGGAAGCCGTGACCTCTTCACTATGGCGTTGATACGTTTTGCAAGGTGCTCGTTGAGGTACGGCAATATCAGTGCGATCCCATCTGGAGCCGAATACGGTCCCCAGGTAGCCATTTCCCGCCTGTTGTAGCCGTTGTCAAAGAGAATATGTTTGATTGACTCATCATTTTCTGAGATGCTCGTTGAAAATCGTTCACTGGTTTTGATCAAATTCCGTACTACATTCACTTTCATGTAGTGCGAGTGCGAGCTTCGTGGATGCAGTAAGATGTTCTTCGACGATCATTTTCTGTACCAGTGAATTTACGTCGCTCCAGTGCGAATTCGAACCTTGAAATTCAGAAGTGGTAAAAATCCATCTTCGCTTGGTTCTTCGACAGTGAATTTTATGTTCACATCCATGGAATTCAGATTTGCGAGCGTTTCAGTCAGTTCAGCAAATGATGATCCAATCACAAGGACATCGTCGATGTAATGTTTGTATAGGATTATTCCGTTCGTCAGCGACGCTTTCTCGATATGATCGAGATACACAATGGCAAGCAAGGGGGCAATGCGTGTTCCCATTGCCAAACCTCGTTTCTGCTCGTAAAATTCGTTGTTGAAACCAAATATGTTTTAGGCGAGTGTAGCCTCCAGGAGAGTCTCGACATCTTTTGCGGAAGCCCCACATGCTCACTTCTTTGCTATGATCGTTCAGGAGGTCGAGCACGGCTTTGATGGCTGCATCGTTGTTAATGCTCATGTACAACGATACTGCGTCGTAGGTCACATTGCATGCAGAGTTTGGGACCTGACATTGTTTGATGGCATCGATGAACTCACTACTGTTTACAATTTGGGCCCCAACGTAACTCAGAAGTGGTGACAAGAGCTTCTCTAGCAATCAACTGATTCGGTCCGATGGTCCTCCGCATGAGAATATGATCGGTCGCGTTTTTATTGCGGATATGTCTATCTTCAAAGGGTCCACGCTCTGATCAAGTTTATGCGTCTTAATCAGCGAGTAGCACGCTGGGACCTCAGGATAGTTTGTCCAAAAACGCGATGTTGTCTTTATATCCCATCTTCTGCAAAGAACAGCCTTCACTGCTGCTTTTAGTATCAGCCATTTTTGGGTGTAACATTTGTATGAGCCCTATTCGTAGATAGTATCCTAAGCGAGTGCGGAAGATGTTCAAGCCTTAATGAGATCTCGAGGCATGACTACGAAAGCACCATCTTTGTTGCCAACAGCTATTCGGAGAGCTTGCTGTATTGCCTTCAACTTTCTCAATCCTCTCAGCTCTTGAGGAGTAAGATTCGTTGCGAAATGTGATCTTAAGGCGCTTCGGTATTCCCGCATCAAATTAACTTGCAGAGCTGAGACTAGTGGACCCATTGGTCCACAGTACGTTGATTTTGGGATCGAAATGTGAGGTTTTGGAAACGGAAGCAAGGATAGTTGAATGTTCTGTCTAAAACTGTTGGTCCTTTATGAATCCGCCATCTGAGCCGGTAAGCAAACTTGTGGACACCACACAATACAGCATCGAGGGTTTCTTCATTCGCAGGTGTTGCCATGACAAACGAAGGTCTAACATTGAGTAAAACTTAAGCTAAAGCTCTAGCTCTAAGGTTGATTCAAGATGAGATCGTTCACTGATGATTCCATTGATACACTCTTCATGTCGACGTTTCTGGTCAGTTATACTAGCTTTGAGTAAAGCTAGCTTCAAACGCGCAATAGCTATTCTGACTTCGTCATTGTGACGATGAGGGATGTTTGGGAGTAAGTTGTCTATAAAGAGAGGAAAGATGCGATATGAGCGACAATGTTTGAGAAAAGCTACGGATTCATCACAGACAACTGCCATTTGATGTAATGCAGCATATTGTATCATGATAGCGAAATTGGCCCTACTGATATTATGAAGAACTTGCGGGCCTTTCTGATGTTTCAATATTGAGCTGTCGTGAAGCCTGATATGGTAGTATCTTCCTTATCAGTGTTCGATGAGAGCTTCTGTGTTAGTATTATATATTATATACCTACCGTAACCCTACAAAAATGAGGTTACGGTGCAAGATGGATACGATATTTCTGTTCAGCACCTCAAATAACCCCCTATGTGAAGTTTCAGCCAGAAAATTTTGTTGAAGATTTTGGGGCCAGTAAAGCTGAATAGTGCCACGATATTAATCAGCGGAAAGCTTCGTCCTCCTGTCTCACCAATCATTTGACCTCAAATCACAGAGCACAGAACAGATTAGGATATAATGAAAGCGATAAAAGGTGCGGCTGTGAAGAAATGGCTGCACGGAACGCCGACGATCAATAACTGATCACGCATATCGATAGCTGGGACTGTAGTGCTCCACTGCCAGCTTCATACACTGCCCGGCACCGATGCACATCTGATGCAGATCCCATGTCAACCAGTTTTTTCCTATGAGCATCGGTTTTTTTGTACAAGCGCGGGTTTTTTGGCACGAGTTCCTGAGCTTTCTGCAGAGCTAGCTTTCAAAATTCGGCGGCGGCACGCTACGGGGGGCATCTTCTCCCTCCAAGCATCGTCGCCTATTTGCTCTACTGAGGAACTGAACAGATTTCAAAAATGTGCTCAAAAGTCACAAGTGAAGTGTCAGGAATACGCACTTGCCACTTCCGGTAACGCGCGAATAATCTGTCTCAAAACAATTGGAGCACGGTGTGCGGGGACCTGCTCGACTTTATCACTTAGAGTACACTATCATCGCATGTTTCTTTCGGGTCCTATCGCGCTTCTCGGGACGCGTCGCTGTGCATACGCGCACGCAGTCCGCCAATTATTTCGAAACAGACTTCGATTCGGTTCACTTCGGAAAAAATTACCGTAACTCTTCCGTGGGGAAGTTCCTGCAAATTTCCCGAACTAACAATCCTTCATGTGTGGAGGTAATTCTACTCTTTGCAGGGAACAACTAGAAACGGCCAAGTCGAACACCGTAGTTGAAAATGAAGAGGCTCTGCGAGTCACACCTCGAGTGAGAATTTTGTAACTAAAGACACTTTTTCCAATTCTATACGAGAAGATGACATGTTTTTACAGCCTTTCATTTTGGATGGCAAGAAAGAGAGCATCCTTTCGCTAGAGAACATTCATGTCAGTGAATGGATGGCTTTGAGGTGAGAACGAATAAACTAACGAAAGTTTCCACTTGCTAAACAGTTTACTCATTTGCCACTGAAAGTGTTGCCGGAAATTCGAAATTTTTTGTTGACGGACTTTTGTTGAGGAAGGATATGAGATCATCTGTGAGAAATCCTGGGAATGTCGAAAGTTCTACAAAACCGTAGTATTTGTGCACTTTGCATCGAGACTACGTTCACCCTAAAACAGCGTCATTTTGGAAGCAGATCAAAAGTTTTCGGAGAATGATATTCACCATCGTTCTCAAGTTGCTAAGGAACTCTCAGAAGCTTTCACTGGATTCGATACATGATTGCTTAACATAACTCTGTAACCCGTTGACGACGAACTCACCAATGAGCGGCGACTTTTTCCGCGCTGTTCAGTTCGAGGGTTCAATAAGCCTCAACGGTCCCAGCGATTTTTCTTAGATATTAACGTAGTACTACTTCTAAATCAAAACGATTATAAAGATCTACGACCGCTGCCACTAAAAGGTTAATGACTATTTTTTCCCCTCCATGATGCAGGGTATTTAAGAGTACTCGTGTCGGCTCCAAATTCTTACTCTATTTGTCCTCAGAAGGTCATAATACCTCCTCAGAGGAGTTCCACTGTAAGTTTCTTCTGTGTTCATTGTTTCTGCGGCATGGCGAAGGCACTGTTTCAGATTTCCGTCCAACTTCGCAACGATACCGACCAGCCTCCTTCAACTGAATCGGGTCTTATGTTGCAGTGGTAGGTAGCGGAAGAGGAATGAGTAGTAGTGAGGCTGAGAAAAGCTCTTCCAGGTTCACGATTGGTAGAAATTGCTTGTGCGCTGACGTGACGCGTCTGTGGCAGCGACCGTACCTGGTGCCGAGGAGCTGCTGGAAATTCTACGTTCTCCCAATCTATCACGACTCATCGGATACTCCATCGTCGTAGTCCAAAATGCGATCATTGCCGGATTCAAATAAAAATCGGTTACTGATAAAGCCTAGATTCTGTCGTTCTACGCAATCCCATTTTATAGTTTTACAGCTAGTTATGTAGAACGCGTTCAATCCTCCAACCATCACCTCCAGCTGTTCGAATGTTAATCAGTCTTTGTGTATCCTTTTAACCTCTTGTTGCGAGCTAAACCACTCAGGTGGAAAAGTTCGAGTAGAAATCGAGGTAATCCCAAGTAGAAATCGAATGAACAGATTTTTTCAGAAGAAACCGACGCCTCTATAGAATCCTACTCGAAAATTCTAGAAACCAGAAAATCTGGAATTTAGGAGGTTTCTGCTCAAAATTACTAGAGGGTGCAGAGTCTGGAAATTTTGAAAAGAACTAGACAGAAAACTTCTCAAATTTATTCGGAATTTTGAGACAACTTAATTTCCAGAAAGAAAATCTGGATTTGAAGAAAAAAAATTGAACCATGTTATAGTTTTGTGTGCTCCATCACCTTGATCGCCTTGATCACCTCGACTCCCGTCGATCTTCGGATATATCGAGCGGGCGTTAACAATTCTTCCACCTATCCCTTTCGCGGGCCAGAGTCTTATGTAGGAAGTATACAATAAATAGGTTAAGTAAGACTTCTTTAGGTTGTAGGTTTCTAGACTATTTGTTCTGTGCGTTGAATTTTATTGTTTTATTCGTTTCGATATATTTTTTGTTCATTCCGTTGATTGTGATCATTGCCGCCACTTATCAGTAGATCAGATTGATTTTCTTCCAGTTTGCGGGCAATGTGCGGCATGTAAGGCCGCGACAGCGATAGAGTCAGTTAGTTCTCCTGGATTTGGCGACTCATCTTGTTGATACCTTTTGTCTTCTCCTCACAATCGTTTTTTTTTTCGTAGTTGCCCGTATGGGCGAAGAAGTAAAAAGTAAACTTTTTGTAAGTTGAGTGGTTTCCTAGTACGGGTTTACCCCCACTTTTACCGTAGTTTTTCCACTTCACTGACACGGGCTCCGGTTTGAACCGTGACTCCCGTGAGAAACCTTGAACTCGTGCAATGGATTCTGTCCGTTCGAGAGACACGAAGAGCATTGTATTTTTCCTTGAAGGACTACGTGAAGAAGTCTGACTATCGGGTCGGTGGCCTTCCTGTTAGGCGCTTAACGTTCCGTGGCTGTCCTACTCAACTTGGCGTAAGCAGCAGCGTCCCTGATCTTCGACTGTTGATGCAGGGTGGAATTCCGTTTGCATCACCCTCTCAATGGAGCGTTCGACGACGCTGACCGCGTTCTCATCCCGCAGCGCCCAGGTTTCTGAGGTGCGGGTCAAAGCAGGAGAATGTTATGTTAAAGAGGTGGGCACGAAGCCTGATGTTCCTCGTCTTGTTCACTATGTCCTCGATGCTCTTGTAAGCTCCCCAAGCCGCACGTTTCCTCCTGCCCAGCTCTGGAGCAAGGTCGTTCATCATGTTGACTTCTCGACCTAGGTATACGTAGCTGGAGCATTCGGATATGGTCGTTCCGTTGAGCGAGAATGGGGCATCCGGGACCCATCCGTTTCTCATGAACATCGTCTTCGTCAGATTCATTTGAAGACTGATATGCATCGTCGGAGTCGGCCAGTATCCGTTCCGCTTCGCTGATGTTTGGCGTTATAAGGACGATGTCGTCAGGGAAGCGAAGATGGTTACGTCGCCGGCCATCAACTTGCACTCCCATGCAATCCCATTCTAGTCTTCGCACGACGTCCTCAAGAGTGGTGCTGAATAGTTTTGGCGACACGGTGTCGCCTTGCCGAACCCCTCTCTTGACGTCAATGGTGACGTCGTCGTAGAATGGAGAAATCTTGGCTGTGAAGTTGCTGTGGAGCTCAAGAAATATCTTGAAGTAAGAACGCCGTTGCCCAGGGCTTCCAAAACCGCTTCCGTCTCAACAGAGTCGAAGGCTTTCTTCAAATCGATGAACGTGAGATAGAAGGGCATCTTATACTCTCGCGATACTTCTTTGAGTCTAGTGACGGTGTCTATGTGGTCGATCGTACTGAATCCTTTTCGAAGCCCTGCTTGCTCGCACGGCTGTCCTTTATCTAGTGTCCTTTCGATCCTGTTTAGGATCACTCGCGTGAAAAGTTTGTAGACGACGGACAATAGGCAGATGGGGCGATAATTGCCGATGTCCCGCGGGTCTCCCTTCTTGTGCAGCAGCACAGTCCTGCTGGTCTTCCATTTGTAGGGTACCTTGCATTCACACAGATATCGCGTGAAAAGCCTAGCCAACGTGTTGATGAGAATTGGCGGTAGGTTCTTCAGATGTTCTGGTCGAATCCTGTCGGGTCCCGGTGGTGTCCAATTGTTCACCGACTTGATGGCCGATAGGACAACATACTCATCCCCCTTAGGATGACGTTGAGGGAAGTGGACGTGGCTATCGAAGAGATCCAAGTAGAAGTCGTAGATGACCTTCTCCATTACCCGTCTCGAGGAAGAAATTGTTCCGTCTGGGCGCCGGAGGGCGAACATCTTGGCCTTGCGGTTGGCGAAGTCTCGGCGGGCGTTGCGGGCGCTTTTCCCTGCCTCTGCGGCTTCAACCAACACTGCTGCTCGTCTCTTCTTGAGATCTTCTTTTATCGCTTCTCTACACCGTTTTGCGAGCTCGGACGTTAGCTGGTAGTTGCCTGCGGCTTTCGCGGCTCCACACTGGGGTATCAGCACGAGGGTCTTGTAGGACAGGAGCCTCTTGGTGGATCTTTAACCCTCGGAATATCTATTTGTACTATAACTATAACTATACTATCTCGAGATATGATACTATACTATCTTTGCGCTGTCGCTGAACAAGTCGATCGTGCTCCTTGTCGATATTGTCGACAACCGCATCTTCCCAAAACCGGCTAGCGAAGTGAAGAAGTGAAGAGACCCCTACTGCTGACGGGTTTAGGACTCCACTTCTTGAATTTCGCGGCTTTCTCTCCTCTGCGCGGAAAGAATAATTTAGCGCGATGAAGGTAATGGTCTGATCTGTGTAGAACTTCAGTACAACACCGACGTCGGTCAGGCAGAACCTTCAACAGACGATGATGTGGTCAATTTCGTTATGGTGCTCTCCACCGGGTGACTCCCACGTCCATCGAAGGGAGGTTGGCTTCTGAAAATGTGAGTTACCATGGATGGTCTTCGTCGTCATGATGAATTCAGACAGCCATTCTCCCTGTTCGTTCCACTGTAGGGTACCGATATGAAGTTCTTCAGGCGTTCTCCTAGAGCCGACCCTGGCGTTGACGTCGCCAACGATGACCTTATAGAAAGTGTGATCTTCCCTGTAGAACTTCTCCAAGTCCATATAGAAGGCCTCAATCTCCTCTTCGTCGTAGCTGGATGTTGGAGCGTAGGCGACGAAGATTGTTACGGCCGGTATTGATCTCCATCTTCTCAATCGTAAACGTCCGACTCTGGTTGTTAGTTGTTCGAACGAATCGATGTTCATGACCAAGTTCGTGTTGACGAGGACACCGACTTCACCAACTCCCCTACTGTCGCAGGTTCCAGTGACTCTTCCGAGATCAGGAAAACACTCTCTATTATTGCTGTGTGTAGCTTGAAGAAATTTTAAACCCACAGAAAATAGCTTGCTGGGCTCTATTCCACCGTAGGAAGCTGGATTGTGATTTCACCAGGAAATTAGCCGGGCTTTCCGGGAATGGACGACATAGCTTATTCGTTGGAGGCGACTCCGAACCGCCTCCCTTGTACCTCCCAGTCACTTGAATGCAGGGCTTTTGGTCGGATAGATGTGCAGGATACAATCTGCAGACACGCAAGCACACCCACACACGCATGTATGAACATACCCACGCGCTGACAGAATGTATGAATCGTTCAGACACTGCAGAGACATGGAGTCCATCCCCTGAATCCACCCGCGTCTCAGGGCAGGCACAAGGTCGCGTTTGGTCCACAATTAGCTCCCTATCCGCCACCTGTGGACGCGCCACGTAGCCTTGCGACTAACCAGCTGGGATCCCTCGTATGAGGGAGACTCGTGCGTGTGCTCCATAAGCTCTACTAATATAGGCTTCAGCTGAGCGAGAACTGGTCCCGTGGTTTTCGGTGCCAATAGTGGGTGCACTTTTTGTGAAAACATAGATATTATCCACAGTGCTGCTTCATCTTCACTTTCCATAAGGGTTCTGTGTCGTCGTGATCAAAATGATGACAGGTCCCCAAGAAATTTAAAATTGTTCCGTAATAAATATTGCATGTATTGTACGCGCAAACCGTATCATGATTATACTCAGTGGAAAAATATTCCAAAACACTGCCAAAATATTTATGACAAAATACAGCACATTAAAGCATTTATCGATGTAAAACGTTGTAAAGCTTCAAGCCTTAAGCTCTATGAGTTCCTTCTCATGTAAGTTCCTTATGGAACGGGCGATGACATCGGCACTCTTCATTAGGTATCCGCCACTGGTGAGCATTGCGATGGGAGTGGAGTTTTGGCGACAAAGACGAAATACCAGTTCGTCTCGTCGGACAATGCACTGGAAACGGTTGCAGGTATTGCACAGCGATTCACATTGATTAGCAGAGTGAACTACGCGTTAACGATTGAAAAAAAGTCGCGGACCTCTGGGCTTAAGCACAGACCACCCAGCGGGTCGTTCTCCAAGCTGTCTGTTCCAGCGTTGAAAATTACCAAATTACAGTGGAAATCACTCAATGCCACTGATAAATTATGCTTCACCAATCTAAACGTCCGTGTATTCCTCAGTTAAAATAAACTATGAAGTTGCAAAAATTCGCTTACTTCAAATATTCAGCATCAGATGTCATCGAACCAACGTGAACTGATCGAGTTATACCTTCTTGAGCTTTGTGATCCCAAGGATAAATTCTTGGATTGTAGATGTCCAAGATATACACGCGCTGATCGTTGCCGAAATCACGCTCGTGTCCATTGCCCTGTAAACGAATATCAGGAACAGAAGTGGTTGATTAGAGTTTGAGAATGTATGGGAAGCAGTGGCGGACGTAGGTGGAACACTTTCCGAATGGGTTGCCGAATTTTTAAAACAGCCTGATAGTCCGATTGAGGACGGACTCTCAGGCTTCTTCTCGCTTCGCTCGCGTTGCTCCCATGTGAGGTCTTCCACTCACCACGCCGGCCACTCCACCTTTATCAGAACTCCCGTTTTTTGAACTTTCGTGCTTTCTGGCTACGATCCGCCCTTTCCACATCTGTTCAACACTCAAGTAACGCCTTTCCACCTTATCTATGAGCGCTGGACAAGTTCCCATGCGTTTCCCACTTTTGGATGTCGTTTGGATCCAACCCTGTCACACCGTTGGGCCCGTCTCCAGGCGTTTCCCCACTTTTGGATGCCGGCGCACCCTTATCACATCGTTGGACCCGACTCCAGGCGTTTCCCCACTTTTGGACGCCAGCGCACTCTTATCACACCGCTGGACCCGACTCCAGGCGTTTCCCCACTTTTGGACGCCGGCGTACCCTTATCACACCGTTGGAGCCGACTCCAGGTGTTTCCCCACTTTTGGATGCCGGCGCACCCTTATCACATCGTTGGACCCGACTCCAGGCGTTTCCCCACTTTTGGACGCCAGCGCACTCTTATCACACCGCTGGACCCGACTCCAGGCGTTTCCCCACTTTTGGACGCCGGCGTACCCTTATCACACCGTTGGAGCCGACTCCAGGTGTTTCCCCACTTTTGGACGCCGACGCACCGTTATCACACCGCTGGTCCACCTCTAACATACATTATGGCGCAATCCTCATTCTTATCACATCATCCTCCTCGTTATAAAGGCGTACTACCCGTCTCTTTCCTTTTATACGGTCCTGGGATCATAAGCTTATCTCATTCATTCCGACCGTGGTGAAAACAACTGCCGGCTATTAACATGTCTGAACATAAAAAAATGGCCCGAAACACCCTTAATTCAATGTAAAAATCAAAAGTTACCACGTTTTCGTACATAACTCGACACGCTGAACACAATGGTCTAAGTATTTTCCGTTTTCGATGGCTGGCTCTCGTGCACAAACACACATGAACTGCCAATTAAAAAGAAGTAAGATTACTCTATAATTTGGATAGAAATATTGTGCAACTGATTTTTATTGCTTATTATTGTTATTGTTTTATATATATAATATATATATATATATATATCAGTGGCGGACGCAGGGGGGGGGCACACCCCCCCCCCTCTCAAAAACTGGTCGCCAAATTTTCGAAATTACTTCACAATACAAGTAAAAATCTTGTATTGGTTTATTTTCAATTGTTTATTTTTACCATTATTTTAGATATAATTTTTATTATCTATTTATTATTATAATTATTATTTTAATCATAAGGTTGTCGCAAAAGTTTCCCGCCACTATTAGATCTTTTTTCAATTTTTATTTTTTTATTCAATACAGCTGATATTTAATGTACATATGAACCATTATTATCTACTACGTATTGCCATTTAACCCGTAACTTGTGGATTCCGCTTGCATATTAATTCAGAGATTTTGATGCGAAAAACTCGCCAAGCCACTTTTGAGTTGTTCCAAATCGTCAAACTTCCTGTCTCTCAGGTGATTGGATAACAACAAGAAAAGATGGTAGTCTGTGGGCGCTAGGCTTGATGAATACGGTGGGTGGGCCAGAATATGCCATCCTAAGCTCTGCAACTTTTGCTGGGTCTCTCTCGCAATGTGTGGACGAGCGTTGTCATGTAAGAAGTAAACTTTGTCTTGTTTCCCACGAAGAGCCGCAGTGACGCATTCCAGTTGCCTACAGTAGATTTCGGCGGAGACAGTAGAGTTTGCTGGTAACAGTTTCCAATGAATGATTCCTTTGCAGTTCCACCAAACCCTGAGCATTACCTTCTCCGGTGTAGTTCTGTTTGCGGCGTTGGGATCCCAGTTTCGTCGCGTCCGAGCCAATGGCGCTTTCTCGTGTGGTCTGCGTTGAGGACCCACTACTCATCACCGGTAACCAAGTAGTCCAGCCAGATGAAAGTCCTTCGAAAAGTCAAAAGGTTCATGCATGCATCTCTGCGCACCTGGAGCTGACGACTATTCAGATCGTGAGGTATCCATGCGCAGTACTTCCACGTCTTTCCGGCGCTGCGCAGGTGGACGGCCACTGTATTGTAATGACACCAGAGTTCATCTGCCAGTTCACGGGTATCGCGGCTGGGATCCTCTTCAATTAGCTCTAGGAGTCGCTCCTGATCGACTTCAACTGGTCGACCAGATTATTAATTATGATAATAAACAACTAATAAAAATTATATTAAAAATAATATTAAAAATAAACGACTAAAATTACTTTAATACAAGATTTTTATATGTATTGTAAAGTAATTTCAAAAATTTGCCGACCCATTCCCGGTGGGGGCGCCCCCCCCCCGCCCTCCCGTGCGTCCGCCACGACTATTTAATATTAGAATTAATATCTTTGCTAATTTTATTATTCTATCTGGGTCCACTCCAATGGCGAGTTGCCACGCTCCCCCCCCCCCCCTGGCTAGTAACTTCTGCGTCCGGCAATGATGGGAAGCACGGAAGTCAAGGAAAGGTCGCAGCTCTGTGAACCTTGTGTAAACTTAATCCAATCATATAGGCATAATGTCGTTAGTAGCAGTGGTGCAGTATTACCAGACCAGAGGCGATGAGTGAAGTTGGTAACGGCGTTATGAAGCGATACTGTTTCACCGCCACCGTCCCACATCAGAACCTTTTTGTGGTGTCCATGTGAAAAGAATCTCCAGGAGCTTCCAGTCACAATGGTATACGTGATTACGTGCAAAACTGGCAGAAAAACCGTCTCTGCGCACCAAACTTTGGGGAGAGCGTGGGAGGAGTCGGGGCGGTGCTAAGGCAGGAAGACAAAGCTCCTCAATAATGCACTTCGGGGAGCGCACCTGAAGAAATTCATACTCCTCGTGAAAATCCCCCATCATCCATTTCTTAACATGATAACAAGTGCGATCCAATTGTGACCAGCAATTGAGTGCAGTGCTGAAGCCTCTAGCCCCCCTCCCTGGCTCGAGCCAAAAACTGCCACTCGAAAACGGAGTTTCCCGTGTTTTTGGCACCTAATCTAATATATTAGGTTGAGGAATTATAAATGTCGGTTCGACCTTCAAATTAGAAACACTACCACGACAATATCACAAGAACTCCATCCAAGGGGTTAAAATGAACGAGTGCCCGTGACAAAATCATAGAGCTTTGAGACGCCGTAGCGACCCACCCAAATTTTAGCTCCACCGCAATTTTTAAAGTTCTTCTCCTTCAGTGAACGCTGCGTCGCCAGGAACAAGTGTTAATCTGATAGTGCCGATCCTGGACTAGGAGGCGGGTGAAGAAGGGCTCCCCACCCTTATCTTTTGGTTCTCTCCTAGCTCATTTTCGCGATGTGTCGTTTGGACCGTGTCGTGGATAAGTTTTGTAGCCGCCGTTTTGATACCATGACGATGCAGGTCCTGGTCCAAGCGGCCCTGATATTACGCAGAGAGATCAGGAGTAAACTTCTGACCAGGATTCATCATCCTTGAATGGAATATTCCTTTCATATTTTACCGCGAACGCAGTGTCACCTTCCATTCGTGACCATCAGACTTATGTATTGGAATAGACTGCTGTACGTCGCTGATACGTTGCTGTACGTCATCATTTTCTGTCTGCGTGCTCAATACACACTCTTCTGTTATCTGACACTATAACGATTTCGAAGGAATGGCGACTCTTTACACGGCAGAGGATTGGGCCGATGGCGGCTCGCGTATCTACAGTGTCCGCCTTGAGTGGGTGGGCCATCAATTGAAAGTAATTTTCCAAAAGTGAAACATCGATGGATATCAAATAAATCACATATCTTCGGGAGCGCCATGAAATGTTCTTCCACATGAATACACATGCTCCACCAAAAATAGTGACACTGGGGAAAATAGAGAAAGAAAGGAAAACGAATGCAGCGGTCATTTACAATTCCTCAACCTATGACCATTGTGATCAGGGGTTCTGTAGATTCTTTTTGTGTAAAAATCATAAAAACAACTCTGAGGAGCGGTATCTTTAAATCGAGCACAGAACTCTTCAGGATCAAAACCATCCCACGACCAGTTTCGGTAAGCAACAGCAGCGAAATAGTCAAGTGACCTAGGAGAAGCTGTTGGCACTGAGAGCGATTCGAAATGGGTTGATCGAACTCTGATGTTCATTGGCGATCACGGGTGTGCGGAATTTTCCGTTTTCCTTTTTACGCTTTTCGTTTTCCGCCCATTTTTGGCCTTCCGCTTTACGTTTTACGGGTTTTTAGCCTGGGAAACGGAAAATCCCGGAAAATTATGGAGGGAGACGAGGTATTTGTTTTCGGGGTATTTACCTATCCTGAGGAGGGTCCACGTGTTCTGATGTGCAATGATATCATTACACAACAATGGCGCCAAAAACCGTCATTTACCGCCGCAATTTCGCTGATCCTCATCGTTGTTACAAATATGCCAAATACAAGTGCGCTGCTCTCCTCAAAAAAAAAAAAACAAGGTTCCACAGAAATGTGGGGTGAACTTATATAAAACCAGTCTGGCCGTCCGGCTAACGCTGGACTTCCAGACTTCTATTGATGCTCGCTTCGCTCGCATACTGCACCTTGAAAGCAAACACAAAAGTGTAGATGGATTGATGAAATCTGCATCCTTCCACGCAGTTCTATCGCTCTCCTGAGAAACCCTTGATCCCGTAAGTGGTAGCTTTCCCCCATATGAACGAAATTATGCCCTTCCATATGAGCGATGGTCGTGAAGAACTGAGTGTAACCAATTCAGTACAAATGTTATGTTGAAATGATTTAGGCTCAACCGGTTGCTGTGGTAATTCAAGTGATAAGGATCCACCGGGGTATATAAACGGAAAGAAAGGAGTGGTTCATTCAGACGCAAACGGAATGGGAAGAGAACACGGATACGAAAGGAAACAATGTATATCTAGGTGATTTAGGTAGGAGGGCCCGCCGAAACAGGATGAGCGTACCCCTCATGCAGGAATAGACCCGCCTAGCGAATTCCTATTACTTGTGGAAGCCGGCGCACCCTTATCACACCGTTGGACCCGACTCCAGGCGTTCCCCACATTTGGACGCCGGCGCACCGTTATTACGCCGTTGGACCCGTCCCCAGGCGTTTCCCCACTTTTCGGCGCCGGCGCACCCTCCACACCGCGATGCTCTCACCCCTCTCCACTTTCCCTTCCGTTAGAGCTTCTCTTCATTCTTTGAACCTCACCATACCCGTCCCTATCATCTTGTTGACCTCGTAATCACCATCACCGGCCAGTCAGGGAATTTCGTTTCTGACACACACACACGTGACAGACGAAGTAAGCCCGTTATTATAAATCATGATCTTACTTCTTATTAATTGGCAGTTCATGTGTGTGTGTGTGTGTGTGTGTGTGTGTGTGTGTGTGTGTGTGTGTGTGTGTGTGTGTGTGTGTGTGTGTGTGTGTGTGTGTGTGTGTGTGTGTGTGTGTGTGTGTGTGTGTGTGTGTGTGTGTGTGTGTGTGTGTGTGTGTGTGTGTGTGTGTGTGTGTGTGTGTGTGTGTGTGTGTGTGTGTGTGTGTGTGTGTGTGTGTGTGTGTGTGTGTACACGAGAACCAGCCATCAAAAATGGAAAATCTCTGCACCATCGTGTTCAGCGCGTCGAGTTATGCACGAAAATGTAGTAAATTTCGTTTTTTTACCTTGATTTACAGGAGTTTCGGGCCACTTTTGTCATGTTCAGACATGTTAATGGCCGACAGTTGTTCACGGTCGGAATGAGTAAGATAAGGGTAATTTATACTAGATGCGTGCGTCAGTCGCGCATCAGTCGCACGCATCCATTTGTAAGCGATTTTCCATGAAGACCGGTCAACACGGCATGTAGATCCTCAATGAAAAGAACTCGCGGCCGTCGCGAGGCCGTAGGCGCGTGCGTCTGAGCTGCGACTGCAATGCGACTGCTATGCGACTGGGCCATATAGTTCATCATATAGGCGCACGAGCGTCAGTCGCACGCATCCAGTATAAATCGCCCTATAGGCTTTTGATTACAGGACCGTACAAAAGGAAAGAGAAGGGTAGGACACCTCTATAAGGAAGAGGGGGAACCAGGCGAACGCGTGGTGACACGGATGAGGGTTACGCCTTAGTGTAGTGTTAGAGGTGGGCTGACCGTGTGATAAGGGTGCGCCGCCGTCCAAAAGCGGGGAAACGCCTGGAGTCGGGTCCAACGGTGTGCTAAGGGTGCGCCGACGGCCAGAAGTGGAAAAAAGGCTAGAGTCGGGTCCAACGGTGTGATAACGGGGAAACGCCTAGAGTCAGGTCCATCGGTGTGATAAGGGTGCGCCGACGTCCAAGAGTGGACAAACGGCTGGAGTCGGGTCCAACGGTGTGATAACGGTGCGTCGGCGTCCAAAAGCGGGGAAACGCCTAGAGTCAGGTTCAACGGTGTGATAAGGGTGCGCCGACGTCCAAAAGTGGAAAAACGCCTGGATTCGAGTCCAACGGTGTGATAGGGGTGCACAGGGGTGGAGGAACCTCTGGAGACCAATGGTGGTAAGGGTGCACCGTTGTTCAGGTCCTATTCCAGTTTGCACTCACTCGGTCAATTTTTACTATTTACGTCCACCGCAGCGAACCGAAATGCGTTACCAAAAATTGTTGGAAAGGAGCTGTCCATAGTGGGTCAGTGGTTCCATGAACTGCGATAAAGAATACTTCTCTGTGGATAGTGTCTGTTCATCCACCTGCACCAATCTTATCTGAGGACAATGATAATATGCGAGCGAAGCGAGCACGAAAAGAAGCCTGAGAGTCCGGCGTTAGCCGGACGATCAGGCTGGTTTCCACGAAACTGCGACGTGCCATGGTAAGAGCATCAAGCATTTCTGCGAAGCAACGCATGATGTAGGCTTTTTTTCAAATTGACAAAAGCATAAGGCTATACCGTGATTGTCACTGTTTTGATTTAACGATGATCTCCAGCTCTACACTGGCTCCGCTGGCTCCTGATGTCTTGCGCAATGTTGGAGCTGTTTGGGTTTGTTTCACGTTTCCCACACGCTGTTCTTCTCCTTCTTCCTCCATTGCTAACTCGCCCTAACAGGATCCTTTGTGAATAACATGATCCTCTTCAGAATCCAAAGTATTAGCTGCCATAGTTGCCTTTTATCTGATTTTTTGCAGGATAGGTCTGCTCCAAAATAAAGTAAAGAAGTCGCAATTTTCAAATTTTACAGCCTCTTGTCTTCTTAAACATTTAGTGAGAAATATGCTTATTGATTGTACAACTCTGATAATCTCTCGTAACTAGATGGAGCATAAATACATACTCCTCGATCTAGCTATATTCTTGGAGTTTGAAGTGAGCACCATTAGTAGACTTGAAGTTACTTAATTACTTGAAAGAGTCATCACTTATGCTCATCAAGGTGATACTTAGGAAATCCAATGTTGAGGAGGACTTTTGGCCACAAACCTATGCTTGGGCAAAATTTTCCGTTTTCCGTTTTACGCTTTCCGTTTTCCGCCCATTTTTGGTCTTCCGTTTTCCGTTTTACGTTTTACGGGATTTAAAATTTTACTTCCGCACATCTCTGTTGGCGATACATTTGGCAAGAGAATGTGTTTGGCAATACATTTTACGGGATAAAACCTTGCTTGGCAATATGATTTACGGGAGAATGAGTGAAGAGCTTGTTTGGTGATACATTTGGTAAGAGAATCTGTAGAGGATACATTTGACGAGGTTTGCTGGCGATACATTTTACGGGACTTCTTGTTTGGCAATACATTTGACGGACTTCGTTCGCCTAGATAGTTGGCAAGCTCATCTGCGAGGTTGCCAAACAAGCCTTGCCAAATGTATGGTCAGTGAACATCAGAGAAGGAAGTACCACATATTGTAGGATTTTGATGGGCAAATATATGTGTGATTGTAATCGTTATGCTATTAAATTGGATGCCGAGCGATGAATATCGTCGCTCGACCTATAAGAAAGCCAATCAATGAAGCCTATTTCGCCAAGATGAAGTTGCTATCCAACGAATGAGGTTGGATTTTAACCACATATAATTACAATTCAGAGATCTTGACTATGAAAAGTAACCGCAGCTCAACAGCGGCCGTCATAAACGGGCGGAATGGAAGAGGGAAGCAGGGTTTGCATCTAGGAAACAATACTGGTGAACTGGCACTTCAATAATGAGATTCTCTAGGACTAAATTTTTTCCTCATATGATTGAGTCGTTCACCTGATGTGCATCCAAATCCACTATTATGGCTTTGCTTATTAGCTTAAAAGCGAAGAGTATCTTTAGGGCGAGCGAAATGTCAGCATATACACAGAAGCCTCCACCGAAACTCCCTAAATGGCTGTTGCGTAAACCTTGGTGATTTTTCTGTACAAAACATATCACGCGAAATGAAAAATAGGAAGAAAAACTAGCTGTAGGCATGGTGAAAGCCTCCTCCCAGGTGCACAGCCCATCCACGATCAAGCGCCAGGCGACAGGCCGCAACTGTACCACCGCATTGATACCTAGAAATAGTAAAATACAAAGATTAAAAACAGCTTCATAGGTAGAAACATTAGTGTGAGTAGAAGTACTAAATACGAATTGGCACTTACCTCATCCGCTTTAAGAAGTACTTGTCCGTAATACATGTCGGAATGATGCAAGCGATAGGAACTTCCACCACTTTGGCGAGAATACATGGAGAGTAGAGGCTATTCAAATACCTGAAACATTAGGTTTCTATCGCAGGGAGATTACTCTGACGTTCGATGGCGACACATTTGACTTGAGAATGTGTTTGGCAATATGTTTTACGGGTTAAAATTTTGCTTGGGACTACAGTTTGACATTACAAAAGGCAAGGGAATGTGTTGGCGAGATATTATCCGGGATAACATGTTCATTTCATCCCTACAATTAGTTGGTTTAGCCATCGAAGAGGTCGACACGGATGGCACACTTGGTAAGGAAGCGGACTCCGATGCGTAGCACCAGAGCACGATTCTCGGTGATATCAAGGTTTTTAAGCGTTAGGCGCCGAGCTTTGCCTGGCGACACATTTGGCAAGATTTGCATAGCGAGACACTTTGCAAGGTTAGCCTACCGATAGATCTGGCGAGTCTCGCACGGCAAACATTTGCAAAGGCTTGTTTGGCAACACATTTGGTGGAACTGTTTGTTTGGCAATGTTTGAAGGACTTTGATTGCCTGAGCAGTCGTCTGCGAGGTTGCCATACAAACCTATCCAAATTATCGCCACACAACTTCAGAGTTAGGAATGTGCGACCAGTTTCGTGAGGAGAGCAGATCAGATTATTGAAAATGCAAAAACAGTTGCTGCTTTTACTCTGTCATATATGTGTCCAGCGATGTGAAGGATTTCGTTCTAAGAAGGGAGATGGTGAGGGAAAATCGAAAGGGTACTGTAAAGTAGATGAAACATATTGTTGTTCATAATTGTTTATGTTTGTTAACCCGTGCTATTGTTCGTTTCTTTATTTCTCAATCGATACTGTTGTACCCGTGCACTTGGGTGGCCGGCGCCCTGATCTGTCTCTGCCGACTCTTATGATCTACTGATGTTTCACTTCCTGGTGCTCTTTGGCCTCTCTATTCCCTCGCCACCGGTATAAAAGGCCGGAATTCCCGGCATAAAACACTTTTTTTCGCTACTACGACCTGCCCTCCCTCAGCTTGTCAGTAGCCGGTGATTACTCCCCACGTCCTACTTGTGCGGCCTACGTATTATTAAATCAATAAAAAGTTACACGACGGAACCCTCTGTGACACATCCGCCGAATAACCCACCAACAGAAAAAACCCACATGGGGCCGAACCGAGATGCGATTTGCCACGCAGATCAGTCCGTCCTAAAGCTTCCTGTCACTAACACTACGGATATTCCAAAAACTTTCCGCATTGGAGAGGAAGTAGGACATTGGGATGACAGCTGGGTAGTTGAACAGTCATCTGCTTCCCACGCAAACATGCTCGAGCGAAGAAACAGCGATTCTGCTGAACGCAAGGAGCTTCTGTGGAAAGCACTCTTCAATAATAAGACTACAACAGAATACAATGAACCACTAAGAGGGGTGGTAGACCGCTTCGCCGATCTATTTGCAGTATTTGACCAGGAGTTGACCCAAACCTCTCTCATGGAGCATGACATCAAAACTGGATCTGCGCAACCAATCCGCCAGAAGGCTCGCCCCGTCCCTCTCGGAACGCGAGTTGAATTTCGCAAAATCCTTGATGATCTTGTAAAAAGAGACATCATCGAACCCAGCCAATCCAACTGGTCCTCACCCATCGTGTTAGTACAAAAAAAAGATGGAACTCTACGATTATGCATAGATTACCGTAAACTGAATAAAGTGTCGCACAATGACGGCTATCCTCTGCCAAAGATCGACACAATTCTGCAAAATCTTAGTGGCAAGCGATACTTCTCGACCTTAGATCTTGCGTCGGGGTATTGGCAAATAAAGCTATCCAACCACGCAAAAGCAAAGAGCGCTTTCGTCACGACAGAAGGCCTCTTCCAATTCAAAGTACTCCCATTTGGACTCGCGTCCTCCCCAGCCGTATTTCAGCGGCTAATGCACTTAGTCCTATGGTCCCTTCTGAATGATGAAGTCTTCTGCTATTTGGACGACATAATGATCGCAACAAGTACCCTCGAAAAACACTTACAGATGCTTGAAAAGGTTTTCTCAGCTTTGAGTAAAGCCCGACTAAAGCTGAACCCTCGAAAATGCGTCCTGGTGAAAACGAAGGTACAATTTCTGGGACATGTGATTGACCAGAAAGGCTTTCGCATGGACCATCACAAGGTCGCTGCCATCACAGACTATCCTGAGCCCACCTCAAGATCAGCCAAGTGCACCTTCTTAGGAATGTGCTCGTACTAGCGCAAATTCATCCTCGGATTTTCAAAAATCGCAGGACCTTTGCACGAAATGACCTCCGAAAAATGCCCATATCGATGGACATCGGAAAGGAAAAAGGCATTTCAAACCCTAAAAGAAGCGATAACAACGGCACCTGTCTTGGCCCAACTCGACATTGAGGCAACACGCTGTGGGCAGAAACCGTTCCAAGTCCACATAAATACGAGTTACCTTGGGTTAGGGGCGATCCTTAGCCAAAAAGGCAATGATGGATTCCTCCATCCGATATTTTTCGCTTCAAAAGGCCTCTCAAAAAGTGAGAAAAACTATCACGTCACAGATTTAGAGGCCCTCGCCGCTGTATTCGCAATGAGAAGGTTTCACATGTTCATCTACGGGCTCGAAGTGGAACCTTACACCGATCACCAACCCCTCAAAGCACTCTTCGAAAGAACAAATGTCTCCGCCGTATACTGCGCTGGGCGTTGGAACTCCAAAAGTACAATTTGAAAATCATATACCTTAAAGGCCAGGCAAACAAGGTTGCGGACGCGCTCAGCAGAGGGCCTGTAAGTCCAGAACAAATGGAAGCCACAGAGTCCCCGATCAATGAGTGCACTGTTGCTACCGTACGAAGCGAGCCTGAGTGGACTTCAGAACTCCGCAAAGATAAAATATATGGGAGAATCATTGATGACCTCGAGAGCGTAGTCCTGCCAACACACTCTAAAAAGCTCAAAATAGCGGATTTTGCCATGATTGAAGGCTATCTCGCACTTCTGGAAAACCATTACATACGAAGAGTAGTGCCTCACAGTCATAGGAAAAGCCTTTTCTTAGATGCCCATGCCGGACTGCTCGTTGGTCACTTTGGTCACAAAAGGATCCTTCGCTCCCTTTCGCAACGCGTCTTCTGGGAAACAATGCGTAGCGATGTGATCAAATGATGTGAAGAATGCAAAACGTGTATTTTGCAGAACAACAAACAAACTACCACCTCACCATTCAAACCAATAACCACCTCGAAACCATATGAGATAATAGGAATCGACATCCTTGAAATGGGCCCTACCACAGAAGGGAATAGATACACCAGGGTCAAGCGTGATTATGGTAAAAAGTCGACCCCCATACGACCCCCCCCCCCTTTGAGCCACCAAAAATACGACCCCCCCCCCTCTGCACACAAATTTCCTTCTATGCTTGCAGAGTTTAGATATTTAGATATCCCATTTCAGGTGTTCGTACTGCGAGAGGTGTGGTGGAGCCAGAGCATAGGAAGGAGAAAGAGGCTCTTTTGTATCTAACTGGTTGTTTGGAAGTTTTTTGGAAAACGTTGAAATGTACGCGGTGGACAAAAAAACGTGCATTAACTATGCAATGTTGCTTACGTAACTAATGAGGCTCGAACACATCAAGAAAAAACATCTATATACATACATCATCTATATGGTGAAGGGTTCGACCCCCTACCGAGGCTAAAATTTTTGCTGAGGGTTAAAGCGTGCGCGGTGAGCGAATTTCAGTCTGAAAGCGTCCGTACAGAGTTTCTAAACGAAATACCTTCGTATTCGTCACGAAAAACAACCATACGCATCATCAACATGGTCTAGGGTTCGATCCCCTCCGAGGCTAGAATTTTTGCATGGCGTAAAATGACACGCGCTTGTAGTTGATTCGAGATAATCGACCGTAAAGCACGAAATAACTGTTTATAGGGGTGGTGGACTGGGTAGGACTTTCAGTACGGACGTGCGAAAATTTCAGCCTAAAATTTTGACTCGTTCAGAGGCATGGTTGTAGTCGGACACGAATATCAGAAGATCTGGCCCGTTGAGGTCCCAATTTTTTTCAGGTTTTTAATAGTCGAAGGTTTGCGCTTTCAGGCTGTACAGCTCGTTTTTCCGCATCTGCTTCTTCCGCGATTCAACTCCGTCGATAAAAACATGGGAAAAAGGCCATTTTTATCGACGAAACCTCATCTCCGTAATTCCCGTGCTGAATCTTTCCTCGTGAAGTTGGAGACCTGAAACTTGGGGTTAAAGCACTATTGGGTAGGGTCCATAAAATGGCTTTTTACCGGCCTGCAGGACTGGGTAGGACTTTCAGTACGGACGTGCGAAAATTTTAGCCTAAATTTCTACCTCCTATTCCACACTAAGGCACCCCCCTCCCGACCACGACCCCCCCTCTTTCCCCACCCCCCCCCCCTGTACGACCCCCCCCCCTTGATAATTTATCGACACACGCTTGACCCTGAGATACATCCTCAGCGTAGTGGACCATTTCACAAAATTCTGCGGTGCCTACCCTATTCCGACCAAGGCAGCGGAAAGCGTATCCCGTGTTTTATTTGAAAGATGGATTTCAGACGGATGTCGCCTCCCAAAATGCATTCCGTCGGATCAGGGGACAGAGTTCGAAAACAACTTCATGACTGAACTGACTCGGCTGATGGGTATCAAACAAATATTCACCAAAGGCTACAATCCGAGGGAGAATGGCCTAACCGAAAGATTCAGCAGAACAATCATAGGACTGTTGTGGAAAAAGGTGAATATCCCAGTTGAGTGGGATAAACTCTTGCCCCATTGCGTCCTAGCGTATAACTCTATGGTTCATGAATCAACAGGAGAGTCACCCTTTTTCCTTCTGCATGGTTACGACTGTAACATTCCCTGGGACTCTCTTCCGGACAAGGAAATAAGCGAGTACATGGTAGATATAGATTTGTATGTAAACGAGCTAGTAGTGGGCCTTAAACTCGCTCATGACTTCGCCAGGGCAAACAATGAGCGCGCAAGATACCGCATGAAGCGCTACTACGACGCACACAAGGAGTTCTCGGAGCGACCTTTCCCCGTAGGGGAGAGAGTGTATATGCGCGTACCTTCAGAAAAGGCATACTCAAAACATCCCAAACTCATAAACGAGTGGAGTGGTCCGTTTCGCATAAGAGATTGCAGCCAAAATAGTGCCGTTATTACTCCCATCAATGGTAGTGCCGAGCCAATGCGAGTGCAGTTTGATCTTTTACAAAGGGTGCCCAAAGGTGTTGACAATGAACCTGTCGACACTACCCGAAAACGTGGAAAAAGGGGGAGACCTAAAAAGAATAAAGCCCCTCGAAGTAACATCATTTGTTGCAGAGTCGATGTCGGACCTCCGCAGGAAGACCCACTCCATTCATTCCATCAGTGCACGTGCAACATTTTTCATGCGAAAGCACAAGCCGCATTACCCAGCCTGCGCTCAGATCTTGCACGGTCGAAGCCTGTGAACAACATGTTCCAGTTGGCCAACGTCGTCTCAATTGTCCTGGATCCCTTCTGAAAAGATCGCCGCAAGGAGTTGGAGCTGCTAAACAAAGACTCGAAGCATCTCACAGTCTTGGGCCTCGCACATGCCATTGCTGCACACAGATCCAGCTATTACGCCTTCGGAATAGCCCTAAAAGCCGCTCACGGCAAACGGATTGTCCATCCTCCTCTTTTCCCGCAGCACCCAGGATATCATATTGAATCCTACTACGCACAGGCTATAGAGCGTCTTGACCAGGTGCCTCAAAACTATGATGATTCTCCAGCCAATCCCGCCATTACCGCCATGCCTCCACCCTTCCCCCGCGGGGAAACCGAACTCGAGGAGAGCGACAAGGCCAAAATAATGGTGTACACCACCTTTGACAGTTTAGCGACGCAGCTAAATGAACGCCCCATCTCCGCTGCTATCGTCCTAGTATGGCCAGATTCAATGCCATCAACAGTGCATCTGAACCGGACCATGCGCGCTCTGGAACGCCACCTCCAGTGTGGCGGCACTTGGGACATGTACCCGCCACCATATGAGGAAGGCCGCCGGGAAGCTTGGCACGAGATAAAGAGGCTGTGTGCCGAAGTCGTGGAGGTTCTCACAGGGCCGGCCCGCGGATTTGACGCCCACGTGGTTGATTCGTACGGGACCATCGACGAGGCGGTAGTCCTGGGACACCCAGCCACAAGCTTGGGGACAAGCCTCAGACGAGGAGACTGCAAATATCAGCCATGGCAAGTCGCAGTCTATCTCAATCAACTAAGAAAATTCGCCATGAATACACTGTCATTGCGGCACTTCTTCGTGAAGAAAAGAGACAAGCGAGACGAGGAGCGAGGAGACGACAAGGACGAAAGAAAGAAGCCGCCGAAGAAGAAGAGAAAGATGACCCGACAGGACGTCATGTACCTGCGCGACGCGAAGACCGAACGCCAGAAGCAATCATACCTGATCAAGCAGAAAGGAAAGCACTACGTCCCTAAATGATGTGTAGCCGTCGGAGCCTGGCTCCTGAAAAAGGGGCGTGTAAAGTAGATGAAACATATTGTTGTTCATAATTGTTTATGTTTGTTAACCCGTGCTAGTGTTCGTTTCTTTATTTCTCAATCGATACTGTTGTACCCGTGCACCTTGATGGCCGGCGCCACGATCTGTCTCTGCCGCCTCTTATGATCTACCGGTGTTTACTTGCTGGCGCTTTTTAGCCTCTCTATTCCCTCGCCACCGGTATAAAAGGCCGAACCCCCTGGCATAGAACACTTTTTCTTCGCTATTACGACCTGCCCTCCCTCAGCTCGTTAGTCGCCGGTCATTCCCCCCCCCTCGGCCTACTTGTCACTAAATCAATAAAAAGTTACACGACGGAACCCTCTGTGACACATCCGCCGAATAACCCAGCAACAGAGAAAACCCACAGTACAATGTACTCAGATAACTGGATAAGGCAAACGCAGCACAATCTGGCAAGCCACACCCCCAAGAAATGGAAGGCAGACATTGCTGCAAGAGGATGAACTGGGGCATTCCGTCTGCTAAGAGCAGCATACCCCGTGTTTCGGCTGCATTTTCTGCCCGATGAACTGTGGTGCAGTTTAACCTGCGTTCTGCCTGCTCCTTGCCACGTGGCGACACGCCCCCGTGCATATAAGTCGCTGGTTGAGCATCAAAGTTTAGTCGTGTCTCCGCTCCGGCGGAGACAAGGGGAGCCCAGCGAGACTCGTCAGGCTGGTTGAGGCCGGGGTAAAACCGTGGCCCAGTGCAATAATTATTATTTATGGATGAGCTTGTGTAAGCATCCACTTACCCAAGACTGCAGGAACGTAGCCCTGTGACCAGATTGAGCTGCGATCCTAGGTTTGAGACATGCAAACCAGTTCATCGCCCCCGAAACACAGCCTTCTAGGGGCGAACGCAGCTCGTGGGGCGACAAAATAAGCTTTCACCTCGCGGTGTAACTGCTGTTGAAACGTGTTCGGCCTGCGTTCGCGTCCCAGAATCTCTCAGTAGGTTGCTTCAAGCTACAAAGTCTTTATTTACATTTTTTGGCATTATTCGACTGTATACTTTGCTATGCCACTTTGTTATTATATTATGCACCAATCACAAAAATCATGCTAATTCTTAAGCCCTCTTTTTGTACGTAACGGTAGGCATACAGTATACTTGCACATTTATTCAAACGCTCGAGTGTTGAATACTTCGACTTTCGAATGATCGAATAAATTCGAAAATGAGAAAAAAACCCTCGCGATTACACGAGCGGGCTCAGAACATAGGATTTTTGAATACGCAAACATTTGAATGAGTTCTATTTCGAATGGTTCATTCGAATAAACGTGCAAATTTAGTATACAATATGGCGGGAGCAACAGATAACAGGTGCTTCGAAAACATTTTCTAAGACAGAAATTGTGCTCTAGCTTATTTTTGTTCTTGCCACTAGTATTTATTACGCATATTCATTTTTTCTCTTAATTTTAGAGTGACTTTAACTTTTGAAAATCTGGCCCCAAAGCGGTGGAGAACCCGGGTCTTTCTCCGAAAAGAGAATTACGCAAAAATCAAGCAGGGTCAGAAGCAAATCTGAGATTTCCAACTGCTCCTTCGCATACCTTATAATTCACCGCCAGTCGTGCTTATTCACACTATGCACAACTCAAATTATATCGACATTGAATTCGGGGGGGGGGGGGGGGGGGGTGGGAGGAGGTTCGCATAAGTGCAATACGCGTAGAAATTACTGAGGTGGTGTAATGCTGTATAGAACCGTGTACAGGTGCACGGAACGCTTTTTCAACAAAATGGAGGCCAAGAAACAAAGAAGATAGGGCGGTTCACGACCCCTTCCTGGACAATGGGACCGAACAATTCGAAGATGAAGATGAGTGGATGAGTGGGAAAGTAAAAAGTTCCGATGTGTCATCCTAACTTCACAATGCAATGCGTCATCCTGAAACTTGGGTAGAGTCATAAACAACTGGTATAGCCCCGGGAGTGTTCGCTTTTTGCCCATACGTTGGACTGAAGTTTGTGAGTCAGTGTGAGTGTGAATGCTCTGCCCTTCGTTATGCTTCACTTTGTCCGTTCATTACAGCTTGTAATTACATGCTGACAGCTTCCAAAGCTTGGTATTTCTCAACTAATCAAAAAGTTGGTTGGAAAGATTGTTTGCTCTTCAACTTGTCATGCATTGTTCTCGGCATCACACTGAGATTCTATCTTATGCAAAATCTCAAGAATATGTATTTTATGTTGGGCTAGGATTCATAAGAAGCTAACCAAAAAAAAACAAATATCGATTAGCTTTATTCGGACACTTACCACCCAAACGTAGGTCGTTTTGCCTTCTTGAACATGAAAAAAAAAACAGCCAAATGTGATTCAAACGGTACCCTATTTCGATTTATCACCTTAGCGATAATCTAACAGCAAAATTGAGCTCTCCTCCCTGGTAAAGGACCGGTATCAACAACTTTCTATACACCGTGCTATCAGGACCCAATGCACGAAGATGGTAGGTGTCCAATAACCTTGGTCAGCGCGTTTGGTAATCCTATAGGCTATGTAATCGTAGGAGGCGCAAGACGTGAATAGTTGATTTGTTATCCTGGTCTTGCGTCGTTATGTGTTTATGAATCGCGGTCCCTCGACACATCTTGGAGAGGTGAGTAGTCTCTTACCCATGAGTATAGTTACCCATGGGTAACAGCCGAATGCAGGCAACGTCACCTGTGAGTAGACGTAGGCATGGGTAAACACCAAGCAAAGGGTAAACTTCGGTACGTTACGTTTACTACGTGTAGTCTCAATGATGCAGGCACTTTAAGACTCGTTCAGTTGACGAATGTGAAGGCCGGTTAGGTTCCATGCAAAAGGGAAACTTACAATTTAGTATGAGCAATGAGTAGATCACTTTTCGTCGCTTCCATTGGTCTCACTATAGTGTCATCAGATACGAGTTGCCATTCTGGAAATAATGGATAACTCTTCGGGAAGATTCGTACCTTGAAGCAGAGCCTACCCTTCAACTTCGCGTAAACTCTCCCCCATTTGCCTGCATCGAAAGGATGGCATTTCTCTATGCCGAACATTTTGACATCGTAAATTTCATGAAAGACCAGAGGACACTGGTGGTCCGAGATATCAACAAGTAGATCGGTTGCTAGGGCTCTGTCCACATTAGTTCTGACATAAGAAAACGAGTCGACAGGAAGCACAGTGATTAGAGAATTAAAAAAATGTCCGAGATGAATAAGACCTACGGTGCCAATCTTCCAGTGGCGGCTTCGCCCCGTCTGGAAGAAGACTTCGATGAAGATGTTTTGTTCAAAGACATGCATCAATGCACGTTCGCCGCTCGCACCATAGTAGACCAGCTAAATGAATCCTGCCTATATTTCCAACAAACAACTCTCGGAAATTTTCCACTTCCTGCACTTCACACTTAGGCCCATGGCATACTTCAGTGCGACACCGTCGCGGTGAGGAAAATGAATGGAAATAATGGGAACAAAATGTTACGAGTTCTAATATCTTATCACACAATTTGCGTGGGATACCGTGCTGGCATAGGAGCCACTGTGAGAGAACTTGTGGTGAACGGTAGCAGCGACAGCGTCGCTGTGTAGTATGCCTTGGGCATTAGCGAGATAACTTTACATCATTGTCATATCTTAGGAGTGTTTCCGAGAAGTTTTTTTTATGGTAGGAATTCCTAGATGACGCAGGTCACAGTCTCATGATTTGCTACAAAAGGCGAAAAACCCGTCTTCAAGCCAAGCGAGAGAAGGGCATTCTTTTACCTCTATATGCTGGCCATTAGGTGACCCCCATGGCGGTTATAAGAGTTTATGAGGAAGCTGTAAGTTGCAGGTGTGTCTTCAGTCAATGCTCCGCCCCAACGCTTCCCAAAATAAGGATTCGAAAACGGGTGTTTCGACGCTTACGCGGAGATTGATGCAAAATAATGTAACCAGCGACAATTGATTATTTCAACAGGTTGAAAATCTCCAAAATTTGAATCAGGTAAAGGTTGCATTCACTCCTATGCAGCGATGGATACCTTCTGCAATGCAATGCACCACATAGCAGGCAAGTGGTAAATTTCTCATACGGTCAAAATTCAAAGCATTATGATAATCAGTGCTTACCAAGTGCTGCGCCCTGGCTCCGAACAAGAATTCGTGATTCAGCCGTAGACTAAAAAAAGTAACGACATTTGAGAGGAAGAAGAAGAAAGTAAACGGCACCATCATCACCGAACCAACAGCAAAAGATTTGGAGGAGAGGGTTTTTTAGCTGAGTGAGCATGAGAGGAGGAGGTTTGAACTGGTCCCTCTTTTTTTCTCTTCGAAGACTAGAACATTTTCTGAAGGTGATCTCACCCACAGACGGATACAGAATCCCTTGTGAGTGTAAGGGATGAGAGGTAAGTGTTCTTGAAAGAAGAAGTTTATGATTTTTTTTATTAATTCGTTTCAAATTAACTTAATTCCGGTTTCCTAGTCGTATTAATATTTTCCAAATATTTATTTTAATTGAATCAGCAATGATTTTTTGATAACATTACAAATGATTCTTCTACGGATGCTGGCTTCAATTACGTATTCAATTTTTGAAACCTGCATTGATTTCTCAGCTGATCAGGACCTCTTGTGTTTCAAGAACAAACAGCTGATAAGAAGCAGCGTTTCTGAAATTTTCGCATTCATGCAAACCCACAACCGCGATTCTCTCTCAATTCGCTGTGTGAACACTCCGAAGCCAGAAATTTTGCAGCTTCCAGCGAACTCCGGCACCATGACAATGCGAAAATTCAACATTACACTGCATCATTGGCGAGAATTTTCGTGGATAGTGGTCTTGAGCCAGCTAACGCTGCGAAGGGTCATGTCATCTTCTTCTGCACTGCAGTATTTGGATTACTTCCCGGCTGTTAAGTCACGGAAACGCCTCCAATTTCGAGCAGGTTACTCTATTTGAACAAATGCTCACTTAGCCCGTTTTCACCCCCACATTTTTCTACCAACAATTTAACCATTTCAATTTTCTTTTCATCACTTTCACCGATTGTCTAGTTGATCTGATCCTCTGGTCCTCTTATCTACTGATGAGCTCAAGAGGACCGATCAGTTAAATGGTACGTCTTCACCAAAGGCAAAACTAATTCTCCTCACCTCTTTTATATCCTAACTTTTCTATGTTGGGAAATTGGGAGACCGTCAAAATGTACCTAATTCGCATCGTCCATGGAAAATCAACCCCCCGCCCCCACCCCACCCACCCCTCACCACCCAGCTACTCTATGGTTGGTTAGTCGAATATGTGAATACTGGGTAGCTGAAGAAGCCGAGAGTACGAAAAAAGCATTGCGGAATTTTAAGACGAAACGTTGGATGATTTTAATTTTCGTCTTCCTCGCTAAGGAACAGCGCTTCTGCTTCCATTAACACCAGCACCAGTTCCACATCATAGTTAATATTAATTGGTATTTTGTGTGTGTGTGTGTGTGTGTGTGTGTGTGTGTGTGTGTGTGTGTGTGTGTGTGTGTGTGTGTGTGTGTGTGTGTGTGTGTGTGTGTGTGTATGTGTGTGTGTGTGTGTGTGTGTGTGTGTGTGTGTGTGTGTGTGTGTGTGTGTGTGTGTGTGTGTGTGTGTGTGTGTGTGTGTGTGTGTGTGTGTGTGTGTGTGTGTGTGTGTGTGTGTGTGTGTGTGTGTGTGTGTGTGTGTGTGTGTGTGTGTGTGTGTGTGTGTGTGTGTGTGTGTGTGTGTGTGTGTGTGTGTGTGTGTGTGTGTGTGTGTGTGTGTGTGTGTGTGTGTGTGTGTGTGTGTGTGTGTGTGTGTGTGTGTGTGTGTGTGTGTGTGTGTGTGTGTGTGTGTGTGTGTGTGTGTGTGTGTGTGTGTGTGTGTGTGTGTGTGTGTGTGTGTGTGTGTGTGTGTGTGTGTGTGTGTGTGTGTGTGTGTGTGTGTGTGTGTGTGTGTGTGTGTGTGTGTGTGTGTGTGTGTGTGTGTGTGTGTGTGTGTGTGTGTGTGTGTGTGTGTGTGTGTGTGTGTGTGTGTGTGTGTGTGTGTGTGTGTGTGTGTGTGTGTGTGTGTGTGTGTGTGTGTGTGTGTGTGTGTGCGCAAGAGAACCAGCCACTGTCGTCAAAAACCACCGATACCATCGTGTTCAGCGCATCGAGTTATGCACAAAAAAGTTGCAAATTTTGATTTTTACCTTGATTTAAAGGTGTTTTGGGCCAGGTTTGTCATGTTCAGACATGTCAATGGCCGACAGTTGCTTTCAACACGGTCGGAATAAGTGAGATCTATGACTACGTGATCTTATAAAAGGATAGAGACGGGTAGGACAGTTTTATAATGAAGAGGAGAAACCAGGCGGACGAGGGATGACATGGATGAGGGTTGCGCCCGCACAGAGGTGGGGAAGGTGACATGAAACGAGCCTAGGGCTATGTCAGAGGTGCGTCGGCGCTCGGTAGGGGAAGAGTTGCCGTTGAAGGGAGAACAGCGGTGAGAGTGATCCGCCGGCGCCCATAAGTGGGGGAAACGGGTCCAGCGTTGTGATATGAGTGCGCCGGCGTCCAAAAGCGAGGAAACGCCTGGAGTTGGTTCCCACGGTGTGATAAGGGTGCGCCGGCGTCCAAAAGCGGGGAAACGCCTGGAGTCGGGTGTGATAAGGGTGCACATGAGTTCACGTCTAATCCCAGTTTGCACTTACTCTGTCAATTTTTACTATTTACGTCCATCACAGCGAACCGAATTGCGTTACCACAAATTGTTGGTAAGGAGCTGTCCACAGTGGGTCTATCGTTCCATGAACCGCGGTAAAGAATACTTCTCTGTGGATAGTGTCTGTTCATCCACCTGCACTAATCTTATCTGAAGACAATGAGAATATGCGAGCGAAGAGAGCACGAAAAGAAGCGTGAGAGTCCGGCGTTAACCGGACGGTCAGGCTGGTGTTACGACATTTCAAGCCCACGTACATACATATAGGAAACTCCAAACGTACGTAGACAAGAGTCGAGATCGCGGCGCGGCTCTCACAGGCAGAGACGCAGGCGCACACTATGCTGAGCTCCCGTGACTCTGCCCAAAAGAGCCGCGTCGCGATCCTGACTCTTGACTGCGTCCGTTTGGAGTTCTCTGTGTGCAATTCCATGCAGAAAAATTCAAATCTTACTCTGTAACCCTAGCTCACTAAATCGTATTTTTGATTCGTGAGCGGAGCATACAGTTCTGGCTGCGCAAGGATGAACTGCGCTGCTCCTGCTACAGGCGCTATGCGGGTGGACTCAAGCTCTCACGATATTGCTGAGCTCGCTGGCTCTTACTAGGTCGGGTACCTCTTGACACTTGGCCTTTTCACGTTTTCATTCGCCTCGCTCAGAAATTTGGGTGACGACCGTCCAAATTACAAAAACATGACCTGCGCCTGTCGCCCCGCCGCAGCGGCTGACGTCACCGACCTGAACCATTTGATCGATCAATATGGGCATGATCGATCAGTTCGACTGAGACGCTCCTAGCGGTTGCGCACTCCCCTTCCCACACTCCTTACCAGCACCTCGTAGTTTTAATATTACCATTAAGAAAAGTGTTTCTCCTTAGTCTGTTTTCGTGAAGTAATCATTCGTAGAAGATAATCGGTCGAGATTGCTCTGTTTGCAGCTTTCCTGGGACTGCTATGAAGATTTTGTTGCATTTTCTCTGTAGATTGGCAACATTGCATGCGGTACTCTTCCTTATTTTCTCTCTGAGTTTCCAAAATGGAAAGAGTTCACTGGTAAGCTAACAGTAGCAAGTTATGTAAAGCAAAGGCAAAAAAAGATAATTCATGAGGTCAAATGAGGTACGATTAGATAGTGCTGCGTACAGAGTTGGTGAATCTGACACTTATGAGATTCTTCCCGGGGTTGGGTTTATTATAACCTCGTTCCACATGGTAGGATCAGTTTATACCGTTCGTTTCTATGCAATCGTTTGTCGTTCTGGGATCGCTTGCGTTGTCGTTTTGAGATCGCTTGTAAACCTCTGTCAGAATGTTTCTCAACATGACGACCAACATGTAGTCCCAGCAGGTATGTACCATAGTAGGGATATGTACAAAGAAATGCTTAGACGCGCAGAGTTCTGGTCATGCTTAGCAATTTTAGATTTGTAAGCCCACAATGTACGTACCACCTGATATCCTGTAATGATGCTCACGTAAAATGAGTGTACGACCTATCACTGAAGCGCAACCATCTTCTTTTAAGCTTCTTCGAATTGGTTCGTCGTAAAGTGCTCGATGCCGCCTTATCCAAGGGGCAAATGGAAGGATACAAAAAATCGCTGCGCTACCAGAACTTATTTAGGTCTAGCAGTGGCGGACGCAGAAAGTGGGCGGGAGGGGGGGCGTGGGAAGAAAAGTGGGGTCTCCGCCGTTTTGGGGACCCAGACGGAAAATAAAAATAATAATAATATTAATTATAATAATAAACAATAAATAAAAAATATATTAAAAATAATAATAAAAATAAACAATCAAAAATAAACTAACACAAGATTTTTATTTGTATTGTAAAGTAATTTCGAAAATTTGGCGACCCATTCTCGGGGGGGGGGGGGGGGGCGCCCCCCCCCCCGCCCCCCCCCCCTCTGCGGAACTTATTTAGGTCTAGATATGTCCTGACAAGTAGCGATCATGAATGAACAATACCTTCCGACAGAACATACCTCAAAGGTCAATTTAAGTCTTGTTGAACATAGGGATTCAGGTTTTGAGGAAAGGAGAGAGTGCGAGTAATGAGGCAAGAAAAGATTCCTTGTCCGTGTCCAAATATTTAGCCGTGGGAGAAAACCCAGCGGCTACCTATCCGTCCACGAATTCATCCCTTGGAACAGTTGTGTGTGTTGGCCAGAAACAACAAGAATTGATGATCAGTTGGAAATCTGCTGGATGAAGATATCACTCATTAGAGTGGATACGCATACAGTTTTTATTGGGTACCACAATATCCAAACAAGACTAAAATATCCGTCAAAACGCGTTTATGCGGTTGGATGAGACGCATTGCACATGAGCCCTGTGGAAGTACTCATGAACGTTCCCTGGATGGTAACGATCTGTCCTTCACTCTAAAGCGGACGGTTGTCCCTGGCAAAAGCGGTTAAACTTTTCTGTGCGATTCGTCTAAATTAGCAAGGACAATTAGTAGAAAAGTTAGCAAGAACTACCACATTTTACAAAAGAAGTTCATCCTGTGTAGGAAAATCTGAAACATTACCGGGAACATTCATGAATCCCGCCACTGGTTGCGTCTCCCTGCGTTTGTCTGCGACTCTCCGGATTTACGCTCCCTTTGGGAAATAGAGAAAGACATGAAGTCCTAACAACATTATTAATAGTCCCTAAACGACCCTGCCATTTCCGATGTCGTCTTTGATTCCATCCTAAGTTGTTGAAAATTCAAACAGTTGAATAACGTTCAATGTCACGACGAATTCTTCCTGCATATACGGAATGCACAATGAAACAGCCAAGGTTTTATCTTTAGAATTAGAGCACGCTGAGTGTCAAACAAGGTGAAAAGTTCAGTCCTGTGGACAGGAAGTATCACCGCAATTTCTACGTCAGATTTGTTCAATTCACTCACTCTGTACTCAAAATCTTCACTGGTAAGTGGCTCGACGTTCGATAGGCGCTAACAACCTAGCTGGCTGCGGTCACGCACTAACCACATTTTATTTTACGCCCGGAAATTACAATAAGACCATCTGCCGACCGGACTGAACTTTTCATTTTGTCCGGAACAAAAGCAACAAACGAGGATGACTGATAAGGGAGGAGTGGTTTTCGGAGCGGACCCGCGGCCGGAACTGCTGGCGGCGGCTTCGCCGGCGCGTGCTTCTGGAGGCGCGGGCGTGCGGCTTCTGCAGAAGGGGCGGCCCGGCCGAGGCTCGTTGCCAGGGAGTCGGCTGCGTGTGCCGAGCCATTGTGAAGGTGATACTTCCTGCCGATTCGCCCGGCTTACTCGTCTAGCCTGTTTTCTCGTATGCTCTATCGGCACAGCATATCTTTGGGTCGAATCGCTCAATAGATGTTAGAGATAAAGATTGTTTTTGTCTTTGTTTATTGCATCTTCTACTTTTGAGTTCTACATCTGTTCATGCTTTTCCCCCATTCTTTTACTCATTTGGTAAATCTTCTGCAGTAACATTCTAAATCCACAAAATAATGCCATTAGCATCCTTGAGCAGATGTTTCCGCTGATTTTCACTCATAGTTATTCAGCTTTGTTGGAACCACATGTCTTTCACTATTTCTCCGTTCGTTGTGGCTCCATAATCACTTCTAAACAGCCCGTAAATAAATACTTAGATAAGTAGCACAAATCTTTGTTAGAAAAGAAATGAAAATTGTGTAGTACGGAATGTTAGGAATGTCAGGTTTTGTTTGGAACACTTTGAGTTCGACAATCAGTAAGTGGTCTTTTTTTATGGCAAACCATCGTTTTGAGATTGCCTCATATACATCTGAAAGGAATGAAATGGGGATTATCAATGTTAACGTTCGAATTGAAACGGAATTACACCGTCGACGGTTGGAATTGGCGGCGACCAACTTTCATTGGTGATGGCTTCTTGGTCACACCTAAATATTGGTGGAATGGACTAATAACGACAAGGCAAAGAAGGAGCTGTTTCTGATTACTTGCTGGCAAAGAGCGGATTTAGGAGCAGTGTCCCGTTTCCGAGTGCAGGTATGCAATGGGCGGTGCTGCCAGCCTTACGATATTGGCTTCTTGTTATTGTTACCAAGCCACACTCTCCTGACAACTTCTTCACACACGTTTTGTAACTTTCATCCACAGCTAATCATATCTATCTAGACATTTCGGTCTTTAGTCGGCAAAATTTGTCTTTGTGACTTATGAGCCGTCGACTCAATTTGGAAGTATCTACTGCTAAGGTAACCTTTTTTTGCAGAACTATTGCTCTCACGTAATTAGTTTTAATTATTGTTTCTTGCAGTAATCCAAGTCATTAGTTGAATTTTCTTTGCAATGATCTCGGCGTTTCTAAAATATTGCTCTGTTCCGCAAATTTGAGATTCAGTCATATTTTTACCGTCTGTTAAAAGTTGCTATACAGCATCATCTTTTAGCCACATTTGCTCGAAAGTAATTCCTTGTCATGTTCATTTTCTAGCCAGTCACTGTCACACGCTGAATTTACTGGGTTCGAGAAGTCTGTGTTGTTTTCCTATCTGCTCGTGATTGTCGTACTATCGAATGCTGGATGTTACTGTAGCTGTTTTCTGGCGTTTTACTGTATATCGATTTCATTAGTGTTTTCCAATGAGTTTTACGATTTATACGCTCTGTTTTGACCGCCTTCTTCAAGGCTCAGATTTCGCGTCCATACAAACATCGTCAAAATAGGGCTATCATAATCTGTCGATTATTCCTGTTTCGGCTATTTCCGCTTTTTCACTTATTCATTTCGCTGTGGTACACAAATTTCAGGCTGTATTGTCCTCATATCTGGGCTGGAAATCGCTCTAAATTCAGCAGGAGAATTTGTTGGGAGCTGCTTTTAATCCATATTTAGAGTTTAGATTTTAAAATATGTTTTCTCTTCTCCACTTTTTGATGACATCGAGCGTGATTTACTCTCTGTTTAAAATTTCTTCATGTAAATCGAATCGAACTTGGTGAAAGTGACTGGATTACGCATATCTGCCATGCCTCCAACAATATCGAATTCTTCCACGTTACACTCAGGACCACAAAACAAGATCTACTCTTTAATATATTGCAGATGGATTTCGAGGCTCCACCTCCGTTCACGGGAGCATTAGAGGAGCCTCCTGATCTGGAATGCGATGTGCGAATGACAGTGGATGATGATGATGATGACGATGAAGTCCAACCTCCCGATATTCCTATCGATGTGCCTTGCACCTCTTCTCCTACTTTATCACCTCCCAGATCTCCAGTTACGAAGCGAAAATCGTTAGATGTCGCTTCAGGAAGCTATTCCACTACAACTACGACGGATGACCATCCTCATCCGGTCACAAATGGGCTGCCCGAAACCATTGGTGATTCAGAACTTTTGAAGAATATTTTCTCACTTTGTTATTCATTTTGTTTCAGAAGTGCGGATACCTTCTAGTTCTGGGAGTTCAGCGGAAAGCACTTCGCAACAGCCGACCTCGTCCGAACCTCAATCTCAAATAGCGGGATCTGATCAAAATCGAGTCGAGGATTCTGCTGATGAATCTTCGAAGTCAAGTCCTCAACCATCGAATTCTGAAAAGAACTGCGGAGATGATCCGTTAGACGCCTCCACGTGTGCAATCCAGCAGGAAGCCGGTGAAGATGCGGATTTTGACGACTTCGGTGATTTTGCTGGAGTGGATGCGGAGGACAGTAAATTAGAAGATGTTGGTAAGTGATGGCAATTAAATTTTTTGTTTTGTGAGCCCCTTCCGTGTCAGACGAATGGCCGTTACGCATTGGCTTCATTTTCTTGCTGCGAACTTTTTAAAACCTTTGGTCGGTTTTCTGCTTGTTATTGTGGTGATGTTAAATTGTTTTGCGATTTTCCGCACTGCTGCGCGCAAATGTTTCTGCAAGGTAGTCGTTGTGCGCTATTCTTTTTTTTGCATGGTGGTTTGTTGGCTTTCATAGTCCTTGTTTCTAACTTCGAGTGAACTGTGAAAAAGACAATATTTCTACTCTTTGAGTTTAGATAAAGCATCCGAAGCAGTCGAATCTGGTTGGGCTGAATTTGAGCGAAAGGACAGGAAGGAAGACGAAGTTCGTTTTTTTTTTTTTTGGTTCTTCATCAGTTGGTAATATTGTGTCTTCTACTAGGAGCAGACTCGATTCTTGCAAGGTAGTGAGGAAATTTGTTTTACCATCTCTGCGGTCGTGTTAATTGGGGGAGTTGCGAACATAGGCTACGTAAGGGTATAGTATAGAAAATGGTTATGAATTAAATCAAATACACACTCTTCCGTTGTTCAAAAGTAACAGCAATAGATGGCAAGGTTGAAATCCATACGTCTCGATATCCTGTCTCCACATTCGACAAATGAGGCTATAATGAGTCGACTCCTTTCGTCGTGAACCTGCTGACCCCGTAGACAAGGGTTATTCGGCGACGATTTGTCCGTCAGATTTTTGAACGAAATTGCTCTTTCCATTATTTACTTGTCTAAACTATTACAAGCAGCCTAGGAAGCGCAGGTAAAGAAAACAGATTCGTCATGAAATCCGTGTGTTACTTCTTTGTTGTAATAGTTGGGTTATCATGAAGCATTGTTACTAATGGTTCAGGTTCTTCCATTTGGCAATTTCTGTATTATTATTAAGGAGGATTTTCACGTGCTGTGAGCCTCTCGAAGTCAGCAGAATCTTGCTATCAAGTGTAGCGCTTTGTTTTCATCTCGGGAACACCATTATTTAACTGTTACAGATTACGCCAACGGAGCATAATGATGAAGCCCAAACTGGAGAATGGAATGCTTTCAGTACAGCGGATGAAAGCAAAAATAGTAATTTTCTATGGTGATTCTTAGTGCTTACTCATCTAATACTCATATGTCGCATAATTGAAGGCAGCTGGTCCGCTGATTTTGGTGAATTCGGTGAAGCAAAGGCTGAAACTTCAAGTGATATTCCACCTGCCGAGATTTCGTCTGAGATGGTTTGTTTCCGTATTCTTTTTTTTATAAAGATTTGTTGTACCGATAAATTTATTGAGCAGGTTTGCCCCCTCCTCGACGACATATGTGATTCTTTGGACGTATGGAATGTAGAGAGTGAAATAGGCTGTGACGAGGTGACGTACCAGCATTTCTCTATATTTGTTAGGAATTTGTTATTCTACACATCACCTAACTTCCATGTGTTGATACAATGTAGTTTAGGCGTATGATATCAGTGTAATGCTCGATGCTGATACACCGCCCGCCATTGATAAAGATCCAGCATCCTTCAATCGGTTCGTTTTGGTTTCGTTTCAGGTTATTTGCTAGCTTTATTACCCATTGGAAAACTCAATCAGAACAGCTCTTTTCAGAAGCTTCCAGCTTTGGTTGGCTCTGAGAGTAGTTGAGGATGCTTTAGCACTTAAGTTTGAGTGGAAAGGATCAGGACATGGAGAGAACTTGTTCAAGACTCTCAGCGTTGACCCGGTCAGCTATTATTCTTTTTTGCTGATTTGCCTTCAGGGCTTCATCCATTGGGTGAGTTCTTTCAACAGGTGAAACTAGTTTCTATGTTTAGACGGCTGCGGGGCGTGGAACACTGCCGCCCCTGTCAGCGTCAACAGTGCTTGAACCAACTCCCTTCACTGCAAACGGAACAACGTAAGTTTATTCTCCACCAACCATTTTGCTGTCGCCAGACTCATACTTTTTTCTTCATGTTATCCAGATATAGATTGAGGAAGAATAACTGACGAGAATCTCATTTTCTTATAACTCGGTTTCTGATGTTTCAGTTAGGCATGATGATAAACTCGAACATTTTCGAAATTAGTGCTACACTGGTATTTAAGACAGGACCCCACGGAAACTTCGGTTTTTGAGATTTTGAACGTTTATGAACCTTCGTTTTCGTTTTTGTTCCGTTTTTTTTTGTGCCAACATTTTCATGGAGACGACAGCATTGAAAACCCATCATTTGCAAGATATAACTGGTTGAATTTTTAAGATACGGGTTGAGCGAAGAGCTCGTCCGAACGAATTGAATGGTAGATAGATACTTATATGGTAGAATTTGGTCAATGTTTGGCTTCCGTATCCTTGCGTTGCCCCGGGAGAACTTCTAGAACTCGTTGGCTTTTCTGCGACCCTCTCACTAATTACGCGTTTTTTTTTCAAAATTCCTTCTCTTACGAAAACTACAAAAAACTCCGGAGCAGTGCGATTGAGCTATTTCGCCAACGTAACAACTTCAAAAGGGACGGCGTCATCGTCATTTTTCATATAGGTCCACATCCCACAGCAACTCGGCCGAATTTGCTCGGAATGGATCAGTTGAGAGATCCTAGAATACGCGAGTTCGAAAAGTTTCTATCGATTTTAGCTATTTAACAGTGTTCACTTTACTCGAAATCAAGAATTTTCGTTGTGTTGTGTTGACTTTGAAGGATCTGAGCGTCTATATTGCTGATAGACGCAAAAGAGTTTTTTTTTTTTTTGACAAGCACTATATTCCACGCTTCTAGAAATTCCAGACTCGATTCGAGCTGGGTTTCAAATACTTTCAAAATTTGAAAGTCGCTGGCTGGATCGCCCTATATTCATGTAACTTCTCTCAGAATCACTGCCAAAAACCTTTAGCCGTATTCCGAACTCCGCTGGGCCAGCCACGCATGGCCCTGGCCAAGCGTGCATGGCCCACCGCGCATGACCCGGTATTCCAGCGTGGGCCGCTGGGGACGGCAAGCACTAGGCGACAAAGGGGGGCGTTCCCGTACGAGATACCTCGATGGCAGCAGCATAGACGTAGGCATTGCTGGCATCCTGCCAGCTCCAGCGTCGATGCATACCAACCTGGCCCTGGGACTGTGATAGGTCCCCAGGTGTTGCCACCATCGACCAGGTCGTACTGAGAATAACAAAGTCAGCGTATTCCTATTAGTTCTATGGCTACCTTGCCAGAATAGTGTTATTAAAAAGTAGTGGAAATAACTCAATTATGTGAGGAGCAGGGAAAAATAAGTCAACATTAAATTTAGCAATCATGCAAATGGCTGTGCGGATATTTCATCACTTATCTCTACGAAGAAATTCCAGAATTAAGTCCAAACTTTGATTTTATGAAAGGTTTAGGAATGACCGTTTCGATGAACCAAACCTCTACAAAAGTAAAATAAAATCAGCAGCTAGGTACTCTTTTCCTCATTCGATGGTCCTTCTCCATCCCTCATTCGAGGAGCAGATGCTCTTTTCGGTACGCAGTGTGTCGGAATAGCGGCCCACACAAATTTTGGCTTTCTTAATGTTTTGAAGCTTTTTCTCTTCCAAAAAATGTGTCATCGATAGGAACGAAGAGCATTCTAATTGTGTCAAGTCTAGGCTATACAGTGATCATATGCAGGACCTCTCATCCAAACTAGGAAATGAATACGACCGATGGATTGATTGGCAACATCAATTTCGGTTCAGTTATCCACGTTTCACGGAATTTTCAAAAAGTCACTTTACGTACGGATTTAGCGGAGTCGCAAAGCATACTACACTCTCTGTATGCATTGTGCATCATCCCGAAAGTCCGGGATGTAAAAATTTGATTAAAAATGCTAACATTTGAGGTTTCTACCGATGTTTCTAATATAGGAAGGGTAGCAGCACGCGTTTTGCTTCTGGAAGAGCACTGTCCTGCACTGTTCTTTTATACTAAAGTCAGGTACGAAATGAAGAAATGGAGACTTTTCAACCTTTCTAACAATAACTTCTACTTTTGTTTTCTAAAGCTTTTGTTTTCATTTATATCCAACCTTTCTTCATCGTTCCTTGTTTATTGCCCTTCTCTAAAACCACTGCCGTGTCCAAGCAGCCAGTAGGTCCCGGAACTTAATGTTCCCCCGCTGTGAACCTGCCAAATGCTAAGCGCTTGAGCACTGCACTGCAAAAACGTTCGGAAACTATCTTCCCATTGCAGACTTCAAGGCAGAACATGCTCTTTCAGAAGCAAAACGCGTGTTGTTACCAACCCTGTTTTAGGCTAACATCGGTAGAAACGCTGCTCACATAATAGAACTATTCCCTCATGGGTTCGAAAAGAGAGGAAAAGCAAATAACCTTGTGGGTAGACGATTATCCTCCATATTGGCTTTGCCCTAATTACCCACTTGAATACTGTATCCAGTTCCCTGACGAGCATTTTTCCCTTTTTTCTTTTGCTAAAAAATTGCGGAAGGAGATGATCGATATACGAGCGTTTAACCTCAACATTCCTGACGTCGACCTAGACAGCTCCAAAGTACCAGTAATTAAAGGTGCGAGAGCCATCCGAGCGAGCGCTTACTGCCACCCTGCAGAGTGCAGAGGTGACAGAGTTTTGCAGATCTCGTCGGAGACACGCCTCTCGTTGTCGCCTAGTGCAACGCACCCAATTGAGACCTGATCACCCAGTATAGGGCGTGAGAGACGACCTCACGCATGGGATACGCATATGTCGGAAAGGCAGTTCATGTTAGATGCGCGCGTGAGCCCCGCATCGAACGCATACACATGTTTGCGTTTGATTTTCAATGAAGATCGGTCAACACTAGTGTGGATTAGGCAAGGTTTACTATGAACACTGTATCTCATAGGATCTTCTAAAACTTTGCATAGAAGGGTTGCTTTAGGCGCTGGTCACGATTATTTTGCATTATTTTGCATGCCAGCTTCGTTTTCTCCCCGAAATCTGCATCTTCTCTGAATCTGCTACCGAAAATGGGGTAACGGTAGAAAATGGATGCGATATTCATAATCAGGGCCCAAAACAACCCTCCTACACAAATCAACCCTCCTACACAAAATATGAGAGGACTGCAAGAGATTCCATCTCTGCAGTATGCCTACCGTTAGCCTATAAAAACTAAGTAGCGGTACAAATTGGATACAATTTCCATGTCCAGAACCTCAAATAACCCCTGGCAAAGTTTGCGCGGATATTTCACTTCGGAGTTTTGGAGCAGGACTAGCTGAATAGTGCCACTGAATTTTCCCATTTCTACGCAGTAACCTTGTTTGATAACTGTGCATTGAAATGGAACAGTGCTATGCCATTATTGAAAGCATCTGTAGAAAGAGCGATATGAAGATCCTTTTTGCTGAAGGAATGAAAACTACGCATGAATCCGGACAAAAAACGAAGATTTTGTCGCATGGCCCTACCAAAAGTAGTGGGCCATGCTTGGCCCAGTGAGCACCGATTTCGAATTGCGCGCGCTGCTCCCGGAATACGAGGCCATCGCATATGGCCCAGTTGGCCACGCATGGCCCTGGGCCAAACCGCGCCGGAATACGGCTACTTGTGTTTATGTCCACTATAACAAAGGAGGACTGATTATCAACACTTCCATCTCACTCCATTTCAGCCGCCGTTCTGTAATAATTTCTCGTGAGGAAGGGGCACATGGTGCGAAGGTGCTTACATCTGATGTCACTGCCAGTTCACTTGCATCCAAGAATCCTCCCACTGTTGTTGAATCGCCGTCTTTCCCACAGGCGGACTTCGATTGGGATAAGTCGGGATTAACAAATCCGACGAAGGCAGCTAGTACGTTACAAATTGTTACGTGAAGGACTTTTCATTCTTACTCGAGTAATCGTTCAGATCGGTCCTCGGCTCTTCTTGATGTTGATTTTTTGTCCGCCAATAATGGAGGAGGAAGTTCTTCTACCATATCTACTTTGCAGAAAGAATTGGATCAGTTAGGACTATCGAACTCATCAACACAGAATTTGAAAAAGCCGTCCAGTCAGCCGTGAGTTGTTTAAGGAGCTGCTATTGTGTTTTGGCGTTTTTGCATGTCTTTATTTGCCGAAATATATTTGGGGGGGGGGGTATTATTGTTCCTTGTATACGCGCACAAAAAATTCTCGGCTTCAAACTGCTTAAGTATTTTAGTGGTAAATATTGTAACGATTGAAATGTCAGCTATGAGAAACACAATTCCAAACACTCTTTTAACTAGGCAATTCGTCTGCGCTGTATTCCCAATTGCATCATCCTTAATTTTTGATCAACTTCAATTCACTCTCAGCCACGAGGGCAATCGGTAATGTACGTTCTAACAAAATTTTCAGTAAGCAGTCTTCTCATTTGAAAAGCTAGACAAAATTTATTAAACATTAAAGAAGAGCTTTGTGATGGAAGCGCGTAATTTAATGACTCCCAATGCATTTCAATCCTTCTTATTGTTCACGGTCAATGTTTTCTTCGCAATAGGTCATGCGTGCTATAATTTTGGATTTTTGTTGAACCTTGCGTTGTCACCAGCAAAGCTGCTTCTTTTCACAAGATTATCCTCGCGTATCTATGACTGTATCTTCCACATAATTTCTAATTATTGTCCATAAAATATACTACATATGCATGTGTACATGTTCACTGTTTAGTCGTCATTACAGGTCCATGCTGGATATGCTAATGGCGTCCTCGACGAAATCCGACCGTCGGGTTAATCGGCCTCCGTCAGAGTTATCATTGGATGCACGTGCTCTACATGACCAACTACCAGACATCGAGTTCTTGCGTGCGAATATGATCATGTTCCCGCTGGGTGAAACTCGTTGCAGTCAACGTTAAACCCTACTATTTTTACTGCTACAGCACAGTTTATATTAAATTAGCGGCTCTTATACCCCTTTCATTAACAGTTTTTCATTGACGAGGACAGCTTAATCAAACCTGGGGTAACTGACCGATATCTTCAATTCGTATTTTCATGTGATTTCGGGTTTTGAGAAGTTGTTGTTAGCCCGGTGTTAGCTTTTTTTTTTAAAGTATTATTACATCAAACTGTCAGTCTAGTCTACATATCAGCTGATCGTGATTCGATGCGTCAATTGCTCGTTTCTGTATGGGTACAGGCGCAAGTTGTACTTGCTACGCAGAAGATTTTATGAGTCTTGAAATTCTCTAATGCAGCGTTTTTTTTTTCCTTTCGTTTAGCATTTTACGCAAAAGCCTTGGCTCCGGTCCTCTCTCTGACGATCTTTCCGATACAGCCAGAGATAGCCGCACTAAAAGCGATTGTTCTTCTCCTCCACCCACCTCAAGTCACGGCTTATAAAACTCCTAAGCGCAGCAAGTATAATTAGCCCAATATTGCCCTACTTGCTTCTTTGTGGAGTGCCTCCATATCGTGCTCCTAGCCATTTACTGTAGTGTAAATGGAATGCGGATACGATTATGTCGTTTTCGAAGATTCTGATGCGGAATTCAATGACTCATTGATGACCAGTTGTTCAAAAATTTCAAAGTGCCTTCATCGACTAAATTTATTTCACATTTTCTCCAACACTAAAGTTCCTAATCTCTTAGTGTATAGAAATCACTTCGGCACGTAGAACATTAGGGGTGATGATTGATATTGTGATAAATACGACTGCTCGACTAAGCCTGTGACGCGAAGTGTTGTGAAATTGTCAATATTCGATTTTTGTTCACATATGTACAGTAATGATAGAATAAAAGAATTGCATTGGTAGTCTTATGAGTAATATGTTAGTAATATGTCATTATGTATGTAGTAATATGTCATTCAAATGTGTAAGGCAAGAGTCATGTGGCTCTACCAACGCATAGTCCATAGATGTTATTGGTGGATGCACAATTACAGACGCTGCGCGATTTGGCTGCATTGTGACGGTTGAACTCGGCCGCCGTTCAGCTGTTTGAGATCACGAAGTCAGTGATGGTAGGCTGCGGTAATACAAATCACAAAATATAGTGTAATACAAAATCAGATTGAAAAGCATTCCTGCTGCGAGCAGGGAAGGGTATCCTCAAGCATCTAAGTGGTGAATGAGATGAACCCGTCACAGTCAACCTTGACGCCTACACCGACCGACAGTGTTAATAGGGTGCCAACAGTCTACAGGGAGTGGAACGTCTAGTTATTTCAGGTAGGCCTCAAATTAGTAACGGAACTGATACCCAGAAAAAAAAAGGCTACAATAATTACGAGTTGGATTGTTAAAACTAAGCGATTTAATTAGCGAAAAGAAATGAGGAGAAAATGGTGATGAGGAGACTGAACTCAAAGTTATGTGCGCTGAAGCATCTTAGCAAAGTGTTGTTTTCCTTGATGCTTGGAGTCCATTTCAACCTTAGCTGAGATCAGTGTTGTCGGTTGCGAGCAGATTGTGATTGAAGATTGCGCTTCTCTACTGCTGTCTCTACTACACAATCCACAACCCTTGATCACTTCTTAGAGTTAGCACTCACGGAAATTTTTACCTTTGAGGTGAGCACTCGAACGAGCCTGAAAGGCCTCCAACGAAAATATTTATGAGGCCGTAAAGAAAAAAGATGTAACTTCAATTACCTCGCTTTAATTCTGCTGCTCACATATAGTGACATCTGTTTTTACAGGAAGCCATGATCCCTCCCTATTACTTCATGGTTCCGTATAACCTCATATCGTTAACAACCCTACATATGCGTACTATTTTTCCTTCATCCCGTCGAATCCTAGTACAGTTGAAGCATCAAATCTTTGAGCCACGTTTATACCCGCTTCAGGCTGTATCACCCTTGCTGCATATTGTTAACGTCGTCCGACCTACTTGCGATCTCCGATATCCCGTCATTGAATGCCCCCGCGCCCACGTCGACGTACCGGCCATCGCTTGAAGCCTCCTCAGTCTTCGTCTACCGTCTTCGCCAGCCGGTCTTCTCCAGAGCTGTCGGCTGTGTCCGAGGTTAAACCCCTATCTTTCCTTCGCTTTATTCATCCTCCTACTAGGTGTTTTGTACCAAGAGCGAAATAAACGCTAGACACGCAACTTGTTCTGTGATCGCTATTGAAACATACTCAGAGATTCTGGGACGAGGAACGCAGGCCGAACACGTTCGAACAGCGGTTAGACCGCGAGGTGAAAGCTCATTTTGTCGCCCCACGAACTGCGTTCGTCCCGGAAAGGCTGAATTCCAGATGCGATGAACTGGTTTTAGATGTCTCAAACCTAGGATCGCAGCTCAATCTGGGCGCAGGGCTGTGCTCGTACTGTAGACTTGGGTAAGTGGATACTTACCCAAGCTCATCCAAAAATAGTTCCGAACGCGTACGCGCTTCCCGCAGCAGCGCATGGGGTATGCGATCCCGCGGCTTCCACATCCGCGCCGCACGCGTCCGCACCGCACGGATCTCGTCTGATCGGTCACTGCACTGAGCCATGGTTTTACCCAGGCCTCAGCCAGCCTGACGAGTTTCGCTGGGCTCGCCTTGTCTCCGCCGAAGCGAAGACACAACTAAACTTTGATGCTCAACCAGCGGCTTATATACACCTCCCAGGAGGCGTGTCGCCACTTGGAAAGGAGCAGGCAGCACGCAGGTCGAACGGCACGACATCGGGCAAAAAACGTAGCCGAAACACGAGGTTTGCTGCTCTTAGGCAGCAGTTCTTCCTCTTCCAGCAACGCCTGCCTTCCATTTCCTGGAGTGTGGCTTGGCAGGTTGTGTTTCGTTTGCCTTATCCAGTTATATGAGTAGGGTTTAACCCTCTTATCTATCTCACACCTATCATTGTTGCTCACACTTTGGGTTTTACATCGGTCAAGCGTGCATTAGTCTCAGGCACAGTTGTCGTATGAGGAGTTGGGACCCAGCGAACTCCGATGCTGTCGTGGTGGCAACCGTTTCCTTAAGCTGCCGCCACAACGGCTACATGACTATACCGTGGACATCACGCCGCTCTTCACTAGATCCATGGAGCACTCCGCCCCCCCCCCCCTTCTATGTACGTACTATTCATTTAATTCCGTCACACGTTTCGTCGTTACGTGTCCCTGAACCTTCGCCTCCTTTGTTTGCGCTTTTGGGCTATATTTGGACTTTATTCATGGTCTTCTCAACCTTTTACGTTGGCGTCTCTCATATGTTTTATCCTATCCATGAGACCCAATCTCGTACCCTATCGCCCCTCACACCTACTTCTAAGTCCAATTTCTAGCATTCTCGTTGTGGACAATCAGAGAAACCTCTTTTCATTAGTTCACCACTCCGGTTCTGCCAGGTAAAGACATGTTTACTCTCGTCTCATTTATGGCTTCCACGGCTGAGCACGTGAATACGTGTTTAGTCTTGTTCCAAGAACGCCTGTGCCCTCTCACTTCCCCACATTCCACAGTGAATGTGGCGTACGGATGGAGTCATGAAGGGTGAATTATAGTCAATTACTCAGACAATTCCAGGGGCAAAGCTCGATTCGCTCCACTAAACTTTACAGGCGAAAGATTTGACCGAGGGTCCACAGCGGGCCAACTGCGCAGGAAAGTTGGGTGTGTTGAGGGCTAATAGCGGGTGTCGTTCGTTTGCGGGCCTTAAGAGAGCAACAATCGGGTTGATGCGCTACATCCGCTGTTCAACACGGAACATGCTAAGTCGCTTACATGTGACCGCTCATGCATGGAGGCTGATCGCGCAATTTTCTTGTTGAAGTAACGGCTCGGAAGACACCTCAGATCGGTCAATGATGAAGTTTTGAAATTATGCAATTTCGAAGTTCGTCTTCATTTCCACTTTTTCATTTTTAAATTCCGATATTTGTGTGTTGTGATGTTCGCTCATTTCGTGTAACTGAGAATTTGCATTATTTTCCCCGTCCGGTCGTTGCACAATTTGTTTCATATATGCATTTCCATCTATCCAATTTTATTTTAGGTGTAAAATGCCACAATACATCAGGAAGCATGGTTTACGCGACTACGGAATTAAGTTCCTGAGTACATCGGTGAGAGTTTAACGAGTCAACTTTCTTTATTTAGTATTGATGGAAGAGAGGATTAGACAGAGAAGCATGATGAGGGAGCATCTAGATAGACTGTCTTCACAATCATGCTCGAGAGATCTGAGTGTGGAAGCCGGCAGACAACAGATATGTGAAGGTACCGATCTTTTATAAGAGTTCAACAAGAAGTGTACGAAATTCTTCGAGCGTTAGTTACGCTTAGCATTTTCTATTATTGGAGCAAATCTTACTCGGTAACTGCAGTGATGCTGGTTTGTGGTAAATGAGCAGATGGAAACCTCAATCACATCCGAAATGAGTATGTTCAGTCATAGGAGACCTATTTTTATTTGGGAACGAAAGGCTGGTTTTCCTAAGGTGGGAATAGAAAAATTCTTTATCACGCTTCTTACATTCATCACTTTGGCATCTCTGCGGAAGAGGTTGGCATGATGGAGGAACTGATGACAGTTTTGTACGGATTCCCGCCGCCTATTACAGTGAGTACATTGCAGTGAGTACATTCGGTCCTACGAGTATGAATATTACGTCAACATGCAGAACTGACTGCCGAACAATGTACGTATAATCTTCATCTGTAAGCCCTATAGCCCTTCTCTAAAGTACTGCCTTTTAGCGTCACGCTAAACGCGACCGTCGATCACGTCAAGAAGAACACGAATGTGTCGCTTCTGTCGGTGAACACTACGACGCAAGCTACGACATCGTCTTCGAGGATAACTGACTTCACTACCGGTACCCAGCACTTTCCACACTTTCGATATTGTTGTCTCCTTGACTCATTTTCCTCCCCATGATAGAATTGTTTGGCGGAGTTATGCCCTTTTTCTCTTTATCATTCTGAGCAACATTTTTTGGTCATGACAAATGTTTCGCAGACGTTTTGGACTAAAACCTCAGTTAGCATACCTTTTGGCCATTTCGAGGACAGAGACTCACAAAAAATCTGCTGTGTTATCGCTTAGTTTCTCCAGAAGGAACAAAATTTTGCCTACATCCGCTTGTTTTGTCTTCTACGAAAGAAACGGAAGTCAGTGAAACGTCCGTTTTGACGAGATTTTTTTTGCTACTTACTGCTAGCTTTTTTTCCTGAATCTAACCGCACACTAGTGCAGACACTATCATCAATACGGAGAAGCGTTTTTGACGATGACGATTTCAAACTCACACATTTTTAAGTAATGTGACTACTTTGCCCCATTTTGCTCTGACATCTGAATGTCTTACCTCATCTCTCGCTACAAAGCAATTCTGGGGTTCTTTAAAATATGAAGTACCTTTTCCAGTCGAGCTTTCCTTCACTACTAGCTTCATTAACTGTTTCCATCTCCAGTCTGGCGCTGCCTGTGGTTCTCATTAGAATATTCACCCCTGGATCATCTACCTTTTTAGCTGCATGTGCAGCCCATCTTCCCTCATATTGTTTAAACAATATCGTGTCTTTCCAACTTAAAGTTCTTGATTAGGTACCGATTTTTTTCTTTCCCAATTATGCACTTATTTTTAGTTAGATGTGTAGTCATGTGGTCATAAGTTTCCAATGAAGTGCTTTTCTACTGTATTGAAGCAGCTTTTAATAAATATATTTGGTCGTATAATCGTTTAATTGTTTCAGGTGTCATTCGTCAATGGTGTTAACCAGTTGACTGCACTGAAACAGAACAGTCAACTGATTAATAGCAGTGACGAATGACGCCTGAGAACAGTCTAAAGAAGCAGAATTAGAGGGCCTAAAGAGGGCCAATACCAGGGCGTTCCGGCCCAAACGCGCGAGCGACATGGGCGAGAACGGGGCTTCGCTCGTTTCTTGCGTCGCCCCCCGCTCGTTCGGAACTCTGCTTTCCAGATTCTTGCCCCTGGAATAGTCTGAGTAAGCCGGTACTGGTAGAAGGACCATACAACGAGACGCTGTCGTTTTTAATCAATATCAAGTATGCCTGATAGTGCACAACCGCACAGTCTACCTTCAATCTGTGAATGCATCAATAAGTGTCTCTTTTCTGAACCGCCTATATGTATAGTACATACCAGTCTGGCCGTCCGGCTAACGCCGGACTTCCAGACTTCTACTGATGCCCGCTTCGCTCGCATACTCCGCATACGATGCAGAAAAAAAGGTGGACAGATTTTGTAGATCCTATATCCTCCCGAGTAAGTTCATCGACTTTTGGAAAGCTCTCGATTGCGTGAGCGATAGCCTTCCTCCACGTGGGAGAAGTAATTTCTTTTGATTGGCCCTAGTAGCCGTTGTTAATTGGACGTAGCCGATTCACTGGAAATGCTCTCTTGAAATAATCTATCTTTAGCAGGTTGTTGTAATAACTCAAGTGATAAGGGTCTGCCCATGTATAAAAACAGAGTGAAGGGTGGGGTCGATTCAGATACAAATGGACTGGAATGAGGAGGGGAATACGGATAGGAATAGCGTGCACCTAGGTCACATAGATAGAAGGAATAGCCGGAACGGTTGCCAGGGCACCATTCATGGAGAAATTTACCTAGGCCGTGATGAACTTCCTTTTCTGGACGCGGGCGCCCTTATCACAACGCTGGACCGTCATGCGTTTCCCCACCTTTGGGCGCCGGCGCACCCTTATCACAGTGGTGGGCCCGTCTCCCCCACTTCTGCGCGCCGGCGCACTCTCATCACAGTGGTGGGCCCGTCTCCCCCATTTCTGCGCGCCGGCGCACTCTCATCACAGTGGTGGGCCCGTCTCCCCCATTTCTGCGCGCCGGCGCACCCTTATCACAGTGGTGGACCCATTTTCCCCACTTCTGCGCGCCGGCGCACTCTCATCACAGTGGTGGGCCCGTCTCCCCCACTTCTGGCGCCGGCGCACCCTTATCACAGTGGTGGACCATCTCCCCCACTTCTGGCGCCGGCGCACCCTTATCACCAGTGGTGGCACCCTTATCACAGTGGTGGACCCGTCTCCCCCACTTCTGGGCGCCGGCGCACCCTTATCACAGTGGTGGGCCCGTCTCCCCCAATTCTGCGCGCCGGCGCACCCTTATCACAGTGATGAACCCATCTCCCCCACATCTGGGTGCCGGCGCACCCTTATCACAGTGGTGGACCCGTTTCCCCCACTTCTGCGCGCCGGCGCACTCTCATCACAGTGGTGGGCCCGTCTCCCCCATTTCTGCGCGCCGGCGCACTCTCATCACAGTGGTGGGCCCGTCTCCCCCATTTCTGCGCGCCGGCGCACCCTTATCACAGTGGTGGACCCATTTTCCCCACTTCTGCGCGCCGGCGCAGTCTCATCCCAGTGGTGGGCCCGTCTCCCCCATTTCTGCGCGCCGGCGCACCCTTATCACAGTGGTGGACCCATCTCCCCCACATCTGGGTGCCGGCGCACTCTTATCACAGTGGTGGACCCGTTTCCCCCACTTCTGCGCGCCGGCGCACTCTCATCACAGTGGTGGGCCCGTTTCCCCCATTTCTGCGCGCCGGCGCAGCCTTATCACAGTGGTGGACCCATCTCCCCCACATCTGGGTGCCGGCGCACCCTTATCACAGTGGTGGACCCGTTTCCCCCATTTCTGCGCGCTGGCGCACCCTTATCACAGTGGTGGACCCATCTCCCCCACATCTGGGTGCCGGCGCACTCTCATCACAGTGGTGGGCCCGTTTCCCCCATTTCTGCGCGCCGGCGCACCCTTATCACAGTGGTGGACCCATCTCCCCCACATCTGGGTGCCGGCGCACCCTTATCACAGTGGTGGACCCGTTTCCCCCATTTCTGCGCGCTGGCGCACCCTTATCACAGTGGTGGACCCATCTCCCCCCCCCCCCTTCTGGGCGCTGGCGCAGCCCTTATCACAGTTGTGAACCCATCTCCCCCACTTCTGGGCGCCGGCGCAGCCCTTCTGTATTGACTCCATTGACGGACCCGTTGCACATTCTCCAACCTTCTCCTCGATCTCATCCCAACCCCACTCAACCATACCACACCCATTCCTAGACTTTTATATGATCTCACAATCACGATCACTGACCAATCGTACTCTGAACTTTCGTACCACTGTGGGCCCACCGTTATCCCATGGTGGACCCCCAACCGACACTGGGCCCACCGTTACCCTCCAGTCATCCCCCAGATATCCCCCTATTATGATGTCCGCCCCACTTATCCCACCGTTAGCCCACCATTGTCATCAGTCCCATGGCGCGCCCACCTTTTCCCTACGGTGGGCCCACCGTGCTCCGAGAATCCATGGTGGAACCTCCGTTTGCCCACCCTTTGCCCACTATTAGCCCATATTTCCGTTTTTTCCACCGTTGAACCACCTTTTGCCCACCATTTGCCCACCGTTATCCCACCTATCCCAATTCCGCCTTACTCCCCGTTTTAACCATCAAAAGCCCACCATTTGCCCACCTTTACCTCATCTAAAGACCTGCCCAGCGGGAGCGTGTTTGCAGAATGACATAGGTATTTGATGAAAACATCATCATTCATTGTGTTTGCTGGTTCCATTCCATTTATCCGATTCCGCTCCCGCTTGTGGTGTGTTCCTCTGGACTTGTACTAACTCTGAGACTCCGGCACGGCAGACGGCGTAAACGATTGTAGCAAAAGTATGATGCGAACTCTCCTTGATGAAGTGAGGATTTTGTTTCAGTGCTTACTTCAGTACTAGCTCTTTTAGGTATTCTTTGCCGTAGTCAGTGGGCACATACCGTAACTAATTGTTAGAAGAGGAGTAATTGAGTCGACGCTCGTGAATGCTCAAATATCGTACATTCCTTCTGACTTCTTCACGAGGAAGAAGGCCTGTCCAAGTACGTGAGTAGATAACCTCCGAAATGTTCGTTCCAAATGGATGAAAATCCTGCTCATATTCAGGCCACATAGAAATGCAAAGTCCTTGGTTTCGCTCCACTCGCGAAACATTGTTGTTCTGTTGCAGTCATGATCGTACTGTTTTTTAAATGCCAATATGTTGGAAATAAATCACTATGCTGTTATGTAGTGTTTATCCAGAAAAAGGTGATCAGGACACGATGAGAATGTGGGCGGAAGAGCATGATGACCCCCGCCTAACTCATTGAATTACCCCCTATTCACCCCTGGAAGTGCCCTCATTAACCCTCGGAAATACTCCGATTAAACCCTGGAAAATCCCTGGAAATCCCCAGTTTCTCCACAGAAATCCCACAGTTCCCCCCTCATAAATCCCCCAGTTAGCCCAGGGTGGCCCCACGAATAGCCCGCGGTGGCCCCACTGTTTGCCCATGGTTGACGTGCCGAACATTAACCATGGGATAACGGTGGGCCCACCGTGGTACGAAAGTTCAGAGTAGAATTTCGTAACAATCTGACACACATACATACTTACATACAGACAGACATGAAAACAGACTAAGCCCGTTATTATAAGTCATGATAGTTGGTAGGTAGTCGGCGTATTGTTGGACTTTGATGAACGGGTGAATTTTTAATTTCAAAGGCAAGTCTGCTGTATAAATCAGGAACGAAGTAGTACTCCTCCCTGAAAACACCTAGTGTACACGTAGTTCCTTCAAAATTCGTTCACAGCTTTGATAGTAGAAGAAATGCAAACGCAAATATGATATGAACGTATAGGCCGCTGACCTTCTACCCTTATAGAATCTTTTTCAGAAGAATTCCATGATCCACGCTATCAACAGCCTTGGAAAAGTAAAACTAGATCACACCAACGGACCTGCGATTAATGAGCACAGTGTACCAATCATGAGAGCGTCAGCTAAAAGGCATTCGCGAAGAAATCGTGGTGCTCTGGTGGTATTATTTGGTTTTTCAGCAGCCACGGGATGAATAGATCGAGAATCGTTTTTTTTTCAGCACTTTCATTGGGGGCGGATTTATATTAATGGGCCAAGATTCAAATATAAGACAAGCACCATTTCTCTTTTGAACTTCCGTAACTATAGCTTCTTTCCGAATTTTGAGAGCTTGTTCGAAACACAAGGCAACATTAAAAATGAGAGCTAACAGGTGGTAAAGATGTAGATATATGCTGTACACGTAAAAGTGTTTGTTGTCCTTGTTCTCTCTTCTGGTTGTTCTTCGGGGGAATTCTAGTGTGGTGCTTTTGTGCTGTTTTAATCTTTTTGGTCTCTCCTACATCTCTTTTGAAGTGGTGTTCTTCAATTAGGAAGTTCTCACGTCTTGATCTCTTGTCAGCGGTGCCTCGCGGCGTGGAAAATTCCTATCGCGGCCTCGCAGGAATTTCGCGCGACTGTACTATCTCGCCGCGCCTAGGCGGGGTTTCTCAGGGCGCGCACTATATAAGGCGCCCCTTAACCATATCGATATACTCAGTTTTGACTGTGCGCCGATCGAGGACGGTATACGATAAGGACGAGGAATAGCGATCGAGTGTGCACCTTAAGCGGTGTACAGCAATAGGATAGGACAGTCCCGTAGAAGGCCTTGGACTATCCAAGTGATCGAATTCTCGCGGTTAGCGTGAGCGCCCCGGTGGTTCAGCCACAAGCTCAGGGAGGACTCTACAACCTTCTAAGGCGTGTGTACGCAAGTCCGCGTCTAGCAGGGAGTTTTCTTTCTTGGGCGTGCGTACCTATAGTCCGCGTCCGTTAAGTTGCGCGTGGGACCTAGGTAACTAGCGCTGAGTTCTCTCCTGTAACCGCGCTCTGACTCGGGGTAGTAGATCTAAGCGCAGTCGCACTTGAGTCCTGCTGCTCGCGTTGAGAATCTCTCACGTGAGCATATTTCGTAATCTCGCCCATTCGTCAGATTGGGCCGGCGCACACCGTGCCCTTTTGTATATATCTGTAGATAGTATAATAGTCCTATATTTAATCCCTCATTTACCTCACTCATTTATTTGTGGTCTCATTTACATATATCTGATCCTCACTTATTTTATTCACTTATACTTGCCTTAAAACTTGAAGCGCCTTAGTTTAGTCTGCGAATAAAGCACCTTACTCTACCTAGTGTTCTGGTAAACGGAAGCGGTTTCGACCATGGTTACTTTGAGAACATTTGATTGAAAGATTTATTTTTGTGTTGCCTTGCGTGAGGAGTTGAACGACTCCGGAACCTTAGCTGACTTTCCTGTTTCAGAACGTGGCTTACAATCGACCGAGCCGTTCTGATCTCGCATAGCAGCGTTCGACTAGCAGCGTTCGACTAGAGCAGTGTCCAATTGGTAAGTCTTACTTGTGGATATGCGGTCGGCGCATCAGGAGGAGGAGGCTAGGGTCCCGGTGCACGGGACGGGGGCGGAACCCGAACGGGTTCCAAACCCAACCGGCAGTGCTCGCCTCAGGAGGCGGCTTTCGCCAACGTCGGTGGAGATAGCCTGTATGGTGGAGCCAACGCTCGCCGTGAGCCTGGGAGAACCCGTCGGGGCAATCGTAGGAGGAGGGTCCAACGTAACGTGGGCCCAGGGTCTTCTCTTGCTTCGACCTCTAGCTGGGATCCGGGTAGCTCCACTGATGCTCGACCGAGCGAGGGGGCGCAAGCCACTCGCCCTGGTCCGTTGGTGGGTAGATCGAGGACCGGTGGACCCTCTCGGGGCACTAAAGCCAATCCTCCCGCAGGGTCATCAGGGTCTAGTAAGACCTTTTCGTTAAGCTGGGCAGGGGGCGCAAGGTCGGCAGCCTCGAACCCCTCAGTTACACCTGGCTTAGGACCGGGACCTCCCTCTAAACCGACCAACCCAACATTGACAAAGAATGTAAGCACAACTTTTGTAGAATGTTTGAGGAACGGCAACGTGAGCTGCAGACGTTGAAGGGTAAGAGATTCTCAGGTAATTCAGCAGATCGGTAAGATCAATATAAATACTGGAAAGTTTGTTTCGAGGATATCGCGTATCCACACTGGGCGCTGCTCTTGGGACGGAATCGGCGGGAAAGTGCTGGGAAAATGTCAAGAGCATTAGCCTTTTGAATGTCGCCAAAGGAGTAGTTGTTATCATCATCAGTTGAACACGAAGTCTTGGAGGAATCGCTCATTATATAAAGTAGATGCGAGTATAGAGACCTAATATGATGTTTAGCTAACAACAGGTCTTTCACAGCAGGCCGAAAACGTGCAAAGATGGAAGAAATTAAGGGCGGAACACTCCTTCTTATACAATTATTAGCGGTGAAATTTGCTGCAGATTCGGAAATTTTAAGTTTTGGGAAAACAATGACTTCGTATGACCAGGATAGACAATTGGTTTAAGCTGGTGATAGAACCAAAAAAGAATAAAAGAAAACATGCGCAAAAATCCAGATAGTTGATGATCGGGAACGAAATGATGATACTTTTACTTCTTCTGCCACCCAGGTTGTTAGGTAGTAAACTTTATTGGCCGGACGTTTCGAAAAGATCGGCGTCTTCAGAGGCCTAAAAGTGGCTCGCGGTTCTTATCTGTGATTGAAACCGTCAAACGTCTCCACTAACCCTGCAAGTTTCCCAATATTACCCCAAGCTTGCTACTACAAAAGACCCAGGACGAAAGGTAAATCAACCTTGCCACCACCGTTCTTGCCGAAAACCGCACAAGACTGTCGCTGCAGACAAGGACATGTAAGACTCACTTGGCGGCCCGCATCTTATGGTACTTACAGTCTTCAACTCGCTGATTCGTTAACGAAATTCTTTAATCCAATTATAGCGGAGAAGGTGCCCGTGGACTGGCAGCGAAGCACTACCTTCCCAATCTGGAAGGGCAGGAGTAGCCCCGCTGACTGCGCGAACTATAGACCAACCCGTCTGTTGTCGCATACCATGAAGGTCTTCGAACGCATCATTGACCGTCGGATTCGCGAAATCGTCCAGCTATCTCCCAACCAATGCGGCTTTGTATCCGGATGCGGCACTACCGATGCCATCCACGGCGCCCGTTTCCTGTTCAAGAAACATCGTGAAAAGAAAAGACAATTGCTTTCCTAGCTTTCCTAGATCTGGAGAAGGCCTTTGACCGCGTCCCCCACGGAGTCATTTGGTTCGCTCTGTGGCTTCACGGCATTCCCGAAGAGCTAATCGAATGGGTGCGGATTCTTTACGCCGACCACAGGAGTAAAGTGCAGGCGGAGTTCGCTATAACCGTGGGCGTACGCCGAGGCTCAGCCCTTTTCCCGCTTCTTTTCATCGTAGTCATGGATGTCATCACTAAGGACCTTCACAGACCAGCGCCAGGGACGCTGCTGTACGTGGATGCCGTTATGCTAGCATCCGAAGACATGCGTGAACTTGAACGGCAGACACAAGCGTGGAGTGACCAGCTGGCACGGTTCGGCCTCCGCCTCAACGTTAAGAAGACTAAGTATTTGGCCACCGACGAACACGAGTCCGGCACTATCAAAGTTAATGGCACGAATCTTTCGCGAACCGCTACGTTTAAATACCTCGGCTCAGTGGTTTCATTAGACGGCGGCTTTAGCCGTTTGGACAACAAAAAGTGTCCAACGGTACTTATTTATCGTGTTTAGTGTGCGTAATCGTGTCCAATGACGTGTTCAAACATGTATAACCAGAAAAGGCCTGGTTTCCCTGTAATTTACAAACAATGCCTAACTTAATCCTATTTCTATTTTAGCCCTAAATATTTACATAATACAAAATCGTTGTAGTTGTTGTACAACAACGAAATACACCTACAGTGGGCGTCAATGGTGCTGCGTTTTCAGCGGACTCGGGAAATTAGGAGAAGAAAAAGTTGGGCATTGTCTGGAAACTGCAGCAAATTCATGCGCTTCCGTGATTATACATGTCTGAACATGTCGTTGGACACTTTTTGTTGTCCAAACGGCTAAAGCCTCACACGGCAGCCTCGTCCATGAGATCACCGCACATGTCTCCGCTGCGTGGTTGAAGTGTCGCTTGCTGACTGGTGTGCTGTGCAACAAGCACATACCAGACCGGCTCAAGTCGAAGATCTACCGTACCGTGGTACGTCCTGTCGCGCTGTATATTGCCGAGTACTGGCCCGCCACTAAGGAAATGGAACGCCGAATCAGTGTCACTGAGATGAGGATGCTGCGATGGATGGGTGGCATTACGCAGCTAGATCGCATATGCAACCAGCACATACAACAGCGATTTGGGAAAGCTGCGATAGCCGACAAGCTCCGTGAGGCGCGCCTGCGATGGTTTGAGCACGTTCTTCGCACTGATGGCAACAAAGTTTGTAGGATTGGCTTCGACGTAGAGGAACCAGGAAAGCGGCCTAAAGGACGATCAAAGCAACGATGGCTTGACACCCTACACGCTGACCTCAAGACGGCTGGGATCCATCCCGACCAAGCGCACGACAGAGCACTCTGGCGTCAAAGGATCAGCAAAGCGGACCTCGCTGCGAAACGGGAAAAACGCTAAGAAGAAGAACTCGCATAACTATATGTACGGTAGGAAGTCACTGGTGATAGGTAAGCACTCATGTCTGTTATTCATTTTTGGGTTTCCAGCCGCAATCCAGAAGGCGTCTAGAGCATTCCCGGCTGAAACCTCTGTTTCATGTGTCAAAATGTTACATTTAACACAGAAATCATTCCCCCGTGCTCCTCGCTCCTGAGCTTACCAAGTGGTGATGTTAAGCTCTCTCGCCTTTTGCTCGCTAGATGCTCCTTGATGCGCATGTTGAGCACTCTGCAAGCTTCCCCAGTGTAGAGCACATGACATTACAAACATTCCGTTTGATACCCGCCTCACCTTTGAACAGTCGTCCGCTTTCCCATACGGGCATATCACACCGTTTTCTGTTGTGCATTCTATATCGTACAGACGTTGCGGACTAACTGCTTTCTGAGGTTATCTATATCGTACAGAACACTGTATGATCTCCTACCAGATCAGAGTTGGGAGAGGATTGAGGGTGGGTCAAGGACGATCTGTGACTTGATTCGGTCTGAGGTCAAAGCTACACTGCGTGCAAAGTACGGCAGCATTTCGAGCGCGCTGTTTCAAAAGTAATACGGCAAGAGTCACTATTCTTGGTAACGCATGAATTTCCTCGAAAGCAACTGAGTTTCTTAGCCTTGGTCCATCATTCTCCCCCGCACAAAATATCAATGCCTCACGCGTTGGAATTGGCTACTGGTCTCAACGGGAGGCTTACGCCTGCTAGAGGCATTGGATAACCATTGCTGCTGGCTATTTGGGCAGCCACCTCAGAGCGCTGAACTTCACCGGTGCACACGTCGACAGCAGTTTTGAACATATTCCGGATTATAGCGCGTTTCATTGCTGCCGGGTGTGCGGACCTTGCGTGAATTATGATGTTCTTTGAGGTCTCCTTGTGATTCCATTTAATAGTCACAATACCTGAGAGCTTCACTTGCGTGTTGAGATAAGGTAGCCATCCACTATGCGAAGTTTCTCTCGTAAGTCTAATGTACTGCGACTGGTTATCCAGAATTTCGAAGCATTTGTCCATTTCCAACTATGTCGATGTAACTATACAACAGTCGTCAATGTACCGGCAGTACATGAGCGTCATGCGAGCTAGCACCGGTTGTTCTACCCCTCTTATCCAAGTCCTCGTAACTGGAGTAATACGTCCCAGACCACTTAAAGATGTTGCACTTCAAACACTAACTTGTGAGGTTCATTATGCGTGCTTTGCTAAGCCCAAAGTTGTTAATGGCATGTGTTGGATAAATGAGAAGGCACCTTACTGAGCAGTTGACTTACGATTTTGTTCAAGAACCAAGAAATTCTATGCGATGATCCACCCACGCAACTGATTATTGGTATTGGTCATATTTTGAAACATTCCGCAGACATTGAGCTCAATTCGTGCAAGGAGATCTTGTGCGTCTTCATGAGGCTATAGAAGACCAGACAACTTAGATTTTCGATGTTGAGCCTACTGATGAGCCTATCGTCAAACCCTGCCGATTTACCCACTTTGACCCAAATACCATTCAGTCTTCTACATTGCGCTTGAAATTCCTTTACAGTTGCTTGACGATAAATTGTGCAGTCTGCGAGGTGCGCTCTTGTTATGTTTGTAATAATGTCATGTGCTCTACATTGGGGAAGCTTGCAGAGTGCTCAACATGCGCATCAAGGAGCATCTAGCGAGCATAAGGCGAGAGAGCTTAACATCACCACTTGGTAAGCTCAGGAGCGAGGAGCATGGGGGAATGATTTCTGTGTTAAATGTAACAATTTGACACATGAAACAGAGGTTTCAGCCGGGAATGCTCTAGAAGCCTTCTGGATTGCGGCTGGAAACCCAAAAATGAATAACAGACATGAGTGCTTACCTATCACCAGTGACTTCCTACCGTACATATAGTTACACGAGTTCTTCTTCTTAGCGTTTTTCCCGTTTTGCAGCGGGGTCCGCTTTGCTGATCCTTTGACGCCAGAGTGCTCTGTCGTGCGCTTGGTTGGGATGGATCCCAGCCGTCTTGAGGTCAGCGTGTAGGGTGTCAAGCCATCGTTGCTTTGGTCGTCCTTTAGGCCGCTTTCCTGGTTCCTCTACGTCGAAGCCAATCCTACAGACTTTGTTGCCATCACTGCGAAGAACGTGCTCAAACCATCGCAGACGCGCCTCACGGAGCTTGTCGGCTATCGCAGCTTTCCCAAATCGCTGTCGTATGTGCTGGTTGCATATGCGATCTAGCTGCGTAATGCCACCCATCCATCGCAGCATCCTCATCTCAGTGACACTGATTCGGCGTTCCATTTCCTTAGTGGCGGGCCAGCACTCGGCACCATACAGCGCGACAGGACGTACCACGGTACGGTAGATCTTCGACATGAGCCGGTCTGGTATGTGCTTGTTGCACAGTACACCAGTCAGCAAGCGACACTTCAACCACGCAGCGGCGACGCGTGCGGTGATCTCATGGACGAGGCTGCCGTGTGAGGCTTTAGCCGTTTGGACAACAAAAAGTGTCCAACGACATGTTCAGACATGTATAATCACGGAAGAGCATGAATTTGCTGCAGTTTCCAGTCAATGCCCAACTTTTTCTTCTCCTAATTTCCCGAGTCCGCTGAAAACGCAGCACCATTGACGCCCACTGTAGGTGTATTTCGTTGTTGTACAGCAACTACAACGATTTTGTATTATGTAAATATTTAGGGCTAGAATAGAAATAGGATTAACACATTGACGACAGTCGACGTCTTGGAGAAATGTGCCACGTGGGACCAAGGCGAAATTCTCGTTCATTTCTTTCACTGCCACAATAATAGATTTTATGTTAATAAATAAATAATAAAAACAGCTCTGATGATATTATTAAGTATAATAATGCATTATCATCATTTGTTAATATTTTGATTATTACTATCAAAAATTAATCAATAAATGACAACAACTACAATCAATCAATACCTAAAAATACCAAAAACATTGATAATTTTTTAATAAATTTCTATGATTGTAAGGTTTATTAAAAGTGCGGAATTATAATACAATTTGACCTAGATTTCACAAAAATATATAAAATTAATTTATTACTCGCATTTTTTGTTGATTTTTTATTTCACGTGACACAGTATGCTTACCGTAACCCGCGAATTTGCTTCTACATTACAAAATGGTGTTCATATTTGGACTGGGCAGGTGAAATAACCCCTCTATACAAATTTTCAGGAGATTCCGATCTTGGGATCTTCATTTTTGACGTGGGACCCACCGGTGGGTCCCTTGGTCCGTGGTGGCCGCCAAGATGGGACCCACCCGTGGGTCCCATTGTCGTCAACGTGTTAAGTTAGGCATTGGTTGCAAATTACAGGGAAACCAGGCCTTTTCTGGTTATACATGTCTGAACACGTCATTGGACACGATTACGCACATTAAACACGATAAATAAGTACCGTTGGACACTTTTTGTTGTCCAAACGGCTAAAGCCGCCGTCTGATGAAACCACTGACCCGAGGTATTTAAACGTAGCGGTTCGCGAAAGATTCGTGCCATTAACTTTGATAGTGCCGGACTCGTGTTCGTCGGTGGCCAAATACTTAGTCTTCTTAACGTTGAGGCGGAGGCCGAACCGTGCCAGCTGGTCACTCCACGCTTGTGTCTGCCGTTCAAGTTCACGCATGTCTTCGGATGCTAGCATAACGGCATCCACGTACAGCAGCGTCCCTGGCGCTGGTCTGTGAAGGTCCTTAGTGATGACATCCATGACTACGATGAAAAGAAGCGGGAAAAGGGCTGAGCCTCGGCGTACGCCCACGGTTATAGCGAACTCCGCCTGCACTTTACTCCTGTGGTCGGCGTAAAGAATCCGCACCCATTCGATTAGCTCTTCGGGAATGCCGTGAAGCCACAGAGCGAACCAAATGACTCCGTGGGGGACGCGGTCAAAGGCCTTCTCCAGATCTAGGAAAGCTAGGAAAGCAATTGTCTTTTCTTTTCACGATGTTTCTTGAACAGGAAACGGGCGCCGTGGATGGCATCGGTAGTGCCGCATCCGGATACAAAGCCGCATTGGTTGGGAGATAGCTGGACGATTTCGCGAATCCGACGGTCAATGATGCGTTCGAAGACCTTCATGGTATGCGACAACAGACGGGTTGGTCTATAGTTCGCGCAGTCAGCGGGGCTACTCCTGCCCTTCCAGATTGGGAAGGTAGTGCTTCGCTGCCAGTCCACGGGCACCTTCTCCGCTATAATTGGATTAAAGAATTTCGTTAACGAATCAGCGAGTTGAAGACTGTAAGTACCATAAGATGCGGGCCGCCAAGTGAGTCTTACATGTCCTTGTCTGCAGCGACAGTCTTGTGCGGTTTTCGGCAAGAACGGTGGTGGCAAGGTTGATTTACCTTTCGTCCTGGGTCTTTTGTAGTAGCAAGCTTGGGGTAATGTTGGGAAACTGAGCTTAACATCACCACTTGGTAAGCTCAGGAACGAGGAGCATGGGGGGAATGATCTCTGTGTTAAATATAACATTTTGACATATGAAACAGAGTTTTAAGCCAGAAAAGAGCTAGAAGCCTTCTGGATTGCTGCTAGAAACCCAGAAATGAATAACAGAAACGAGTACTTACCTATCACCAGTGAATTCCTACCGAACATATAGTTATGCGAGCTCAAGACTTTAAATAACATAAGATGCGGACCGCCAAGTGAGTCTTACCTGTTCTTGTCTGCAGCGACAGTCTTGTGCGGTTTTCGGCAAGAAGGTGGTGGCAAGGTTTACCCTTCGTCCTGGGTCTTTTGTAGTAGCAAGCTTGGGGTAATATTGGGAAACTTGCAGGGTTAGTGGAGACGTTTGACGGTTTCAATCACAGATAAGAACCGCGAGCCACTTTTAGGCCTCTGAAGACGCCGATCTTTTCGAAACGTCCGGCCAATAAAGTTTACTACCTAACAACCTGGGTGGCAGAAGAAGTGAAAGTATCATCATTTCGTTCCCGATTATCAACCATCTGGATTTTTGTACATACGAAGTCATTGTTTTTCCAAAACTTAAAATTTCCGAATCTGCAGCAAATTTTACCGCTACGTTTGCTAGACAGCGAAATCTTTACCATTAGATTCGCGACAATTCATCCTCATATCCGCCTACGTACGCGGAGAGGATAAAAATATCAGCATGAACATCACCGGGGTTGCTATCAATCTAAGGCTTCGTTCAACGGGCCAAAACACAGCACGTGGTGGTCATTGACCAGCAGGACTTAGTAGGCGTTGAGCATATTCAGGGGAACCTAGTTCCAGCGTTCGGGACGATGTGACGCGATCGATAGATTGATTTTGTGGTTCATACTAGATGTGTGTCCATTGATAGCCACAGTTTCCACGCTCGCCGATTTCTAAAGGATTCCCCTTGGAAGGCGGTCAACGCTATTTGCATACTCTGAATGAAAATGCCGCAGAGCCGAGTCGAAGCCGCGAGCGTGTGTTTCTAACCTGCGTCTGAAACACGTGAAAGCTGCAACTGGTTCTATACAGATTGGTGCTTGCCGAACACACTCTCCTAATGTGAACTGTACTGTAAATCACTGTAAATACGGACTGTAAATCGCTTCATCCCTTTCTTGTACTCTGGTGCGCTTCAATGATGACTAGATGTTGCTCTTCCTGTACAGGGTACGTCAATCACGATCAGTATTCCCGCGGAATGGCCCGTTGCACCACCCACGCGGGGCGGCGGGCTGGCTGGGTGCAGCGGCCGGTGGATGTTGCGGAGATTTTCAGCTTTTCTCTAGTTTCTGCGATAATTCCATTCATTTGTGTGCCTTCTTGATAAATGTTTCAGATAGAGTGGCGCCCATTCAGTTCAAATATCTGAGTTTGAGGAAGATATAGTCTTGTAGTTTGTTTCTTATGAAGAGGCTTTTTCTCATTGCTTATTAGAAAGCTGTTTTATCGCGTAATTTGCGGTCTTCACTGTGGTTGATGACTAGCTTTCCCCTATTCACGATGATTTTTAGGCCAGTCGTGTGAAGACATTGCATCGTGCGTTCTTTATCTAAGTTACTGACGTCAGGCAGAAGTTCTTGTTGGAGCACCTGTGAAAGTTCAACTCAACCAAGGAACATCCGACGAGGAGTGCGATTTTCCACAGCGCCACTCTATTTCAAACAGTTACCAAGAAGGCCCATAAATTAGTGAAATTGTCGCAGAAACCAAAGAAAAGATGAAAATCCAGCAGCCGCAGCACTCAGCCAGTCCGCCACACCTCGTGGGTGGTGCGGAGCGCCATTCCGCGGGAATACTGATCGTGATTGACGTCCCCTGTAAGTGGCAGATCATGGTGGAATTTTGACTGTGGATGCGCACTATACGAACAATTATCCTTCCAAGACCGCATCCTTCGTTTTTGGGAAACCGTCTTCGTTAAAAAAAAACTGCCATTAATAGTCAAAAAGGGGTTTTTGACCATTTTTCACCACCTTCGACGTTTTTTTTTTCCAAAAATCAAGACTGTTTTCTCAAAAACGAAGGATGCCACTTTGGGGAAGAATCGGCACTCCCTAGGCGCACAACATGAAGTTGACAGAAGGTTAATACGCTCCTTTGAACCAGAGAAATTTCCTGAGGATTTTCCGGGGTTGGGATAAAAAGCTGCTCCAATGACAATTTTCTGGTTCTGACAGGTCCATTAACAAGTTCGAACGAGTTCTAGCGGGTTCTTAACAGTTTCGTGCTATGATTAGTTTTTCGGGATTCCAGCTTAGATATGAGATAAATTGCACTAAACCAATTGCAATTGAGATACAGTCCTGTAGATCAAGAGGGAAGGATCTTCGCGACGCTTAGAATCCTCCACGTCGTTATCTCCAGCAAGCAGATCACGGATCGACATGTTAGAGATGACTGAAGACAACGTTTGACCGTGATAAGCAGTTATGTCTAACATGTTAATCAATGATCTTCTTGTTAGAGATAATGACGTGGGGGAGCACAAGCGTTGCGGAGATCCTTCTGTCTCAACCTACAGCACTATACAGTCTGTCCGAAACGACGAGTCCGTTCACGCACGCGGGGATCGAGAGGCATCCACACTTGCCAGCACTCCACGTCATTATCTTTAATCTGCGTATCACGTTTCATCGTTATCTTTATGATATCGACCAATGATTTAGGTGTAAGCCGCGCCGCCTCTCGATCCCACGTGCGTGGGCGGACTCGTCGTTTCGGACAGACTGTAGATCGTTCACTAACTGTGTGCATTCCTAGCTGAAATTTCATTCTAAAATTTCAGTAGGGGCTATTGATATCACTCTTCTAGTACTTAATTTTTCATGGAAGAGCCCTAATGTGTAGGTACTTAGTAATCTATTTCTTAGTCTGACCGGGCTTAGTAGTCCCCGACCTCAAGTGACCACATCGTGCTGTGCCCTGTCGACCGGCCTCATGTTACGGGTCAGTTGCAACAAGAAACATTGCCCGTCCGACAGGCAAGAGGCCTGATGCCGTCATAGCCGCTGCCAGCCACCTTTGGCCGACCAGAATTTGGAAGAATATGCTGATTTCAGCAGAAGAGCGGCAACTCCTATGCGCAGTTTCAGAAAGTTCTGTAAGATACCATACCTGCCGTACACCTACCGTGACCCTACTAGAATGGGGTTATTATGCGAAATTGATGGGATTTTAGTGTACAGCACCTAAAATAACCCTTTCGTGCAAAGTTTCAGCTAAATTTTTTTCCTGAAGGTTCTAGCCACATTTGACCGCCTTTCAAAAGTTGGCCAAATGTGGCTGCTTTCGTGGCCATTACGGACTAGCTGCATGGCGCCGGAATTAACTGCGTTTTCCACCAACTACCGTAATTTCCCCACAGCGAGGTTATGAAACGAATACGATATTTGTGTTCAACGCACCGAATAACCCCTATGTTCGAAATTTGAGAGAATTCTGTGGGATACCGCGTCTAGAGCATACATGTCGGTGGCCAAATCTGGCCGGCCAAAAGTGGCTGGCCGCGGACATGCCGGCATCAGGCCTAAGTGTTATGCTATATTCACAAGTTTTTCACAAGTAACATCCAAACGCGGAACACTGCTCTCTCTCTCAATTCTTGCTTCATTACCCTTTCCTAGTGTAGCTTTAATAAATATTAGGTTGGGGAACTATAAATGTCCGCTGCATTCGTTCTCCTTCCTTCACCTGTTTTCCCCCAATTTGTGCAGGGCATGTGTATTTATGTGAAAGAGCACATCATCGCTCTTCAAAGTATGTGATTTATTTGGTATTCTTCAATTTTTTATTTTTAAAAATTATTTTTAATTGGTGGTGCGCCTACTCAAGGCGGACATAGTGAGTGCGCGAACCGCCATTAGCCAAATCGTTCTCCGCCGTGTAAAGGCCGCCTCTTCGAAGACGTTGTATTGTCTGATACAGGAAGCGTCAATCATGATCGCTACTCCTGCAGTCTGAAGCAGCCTATTCTGGGATAGTAGCGAATGGAAGGTGGCACTGCGTCTGCGGCAAAATATGAAAGGGACGCTCCATTCAAGGATGAAGAATAGTGGTCACAAGTTTACTGGTGATCTCTATGTGCAATAAAAGGAACGCTTGAACCAAGACCTCCATCCAGGCACGACATGGTCAAAACGGCACGTCGGATGACCTAGAAGAGAATCAAAAAACAAGGATGGGAAGACCCCCTTCATCCGCCTCCTAGTCGTGGAGTGACACTATCAGATTGCCACCTGTTTCTGCAGCATTTATTGATGATTGAGAAAAAGAAAGAGGAGAAAAACTTTAGAAACTGCGGTGGAGCTAAAATTCAGGTGGATCGCTACGGCGTTTCGAAGGGGGTTTTCCACAAAGGGCACGTGTTCATTACATATATAGAGGAAGTAGAATTAGCCAACGGTTTGGAAAATACCTCTTATAGTATTGTCGTGGTAGTGATTTTAATTTGAAGCTCAAACCGACATTTATAATTCCTCAACCTAAGAGTTAGTAAAGCAAACGTTAATTAACCAGCAAACCTTATTGAAGCGTGATGCAGTCCAAACAAAGGGGTTGTATCGCCTGCCGAAATCGTCATTCATTGAAGTGGCACAAAATTAGCACAAAAAGTGCCAACCTAATATTTTTTCTTATGTTTACATCGTTCACATTGATTTGTATGTGATTAAATAGATCCGTGGCTAAGGAAAAGCGCGATTTTTTGGAGGTGCGGATCGGTTCTTGATGAGTATAAATCCGTGTGGAATTCAAGTACACTTGGGCGGATTTGGAACAATGAATTTTGAACACAGAGAAAATGCGTACCAATTTCCTGGAGATCACTTCGATTCGCTTAATAGTCAGGATCTAGTTCAGGTTGGCGTTACTGAAATTTGAAAACTGCTGAATTTGAAATTTCAACATCTCAACATTGGCAACCATCGCTTGAGTACAATGAATACGTACTCTCGCCAAAATAAGGAACTGGGAACTGGATTCCTTGCTTACAAAAAAAACTGGAATCACTGTGGGCGCTACAGAGCATAACGAAAGGATGAGAAATAAATCACTAAAACGTGAGCAGTAATTAGATTGACGGACAGATGGATGAGGTGGACGAGCGCGGTCGAGCGGTTCTTGGCGCCGGCTCTTCAGGGTGGCGCCTCTCTGGGGGCAGCTGCGTTGCTATCTCCACAACGATGAGCTGATAGCGCTAGTCGACTGCCTCGACGGCCAGCCGTATTCCTTCGTCCTGCACCAACAATTCTCTTCGATAATTCACCTCATACCAATGACAGCCTTCGCACATCATTGATCTACTGCACGTTTCCGTTCCACGTCACGTTTCTGGACCATGGGAGAGGCCGGACCCTATGGCTTACATGGGCAACATCCCATTCTCATTCGGAGGAGGCGGGACTTGAGCTCGCTGCAGCGCACCGCCGCTCGCAGCTCGCAGCCACAGCGGACGACGATGTGGTTGACGTCGAGCGTCCCTGCCTTCAGACTGCGGACCATTTCTGCGCTTCTGATAGTGTCCGCGATATCGGCAGTCACTTGCCGGCCAGTCGGCGAAACCCCCTCGGAGGGAGAGCCGTTGTCCGTCGCCGACGGCTATATGCACTACTCCGTCGCCAATGACTCGCGCCTGCGAGAGATATCGCGAAAGGCGTTCGAGTCCTTGATCAGTGAGCCCAGCAGTAAGCAGGACTACTCGTCACAGGAGATTCTGTTCCGACCACATTCTCAAGGCATTGAGAAGCCTGAACTAGGTTTGAAGAAGCATCGGAAACCTGGTGAGTAGAAAAACCTTTACACTTCTCTCTCTACCCTCATCGCTATCTGAGAGGAACTTGTACGGCAATGGCAACATTTTTGTAGCGCCCAGCGCAGAGGAGGCAAGTTAGTAGCTTTAGTAGCATTCGCACTGCAAAATGTTCAACATAATAAGAATTCTTGAAGTAGTTTACAAAGAAGAATTATCGATTCATTTGCGTTGTTGTGAAGTCTTGTGATCTTGCAAATAATCTACCAGTGAAAGTGTTGTTTGTCGCCGTAGATTGGCAGTCGTTCATAGGCAGGAAGACTGATATTCCTCCGCTGGACGTCATCTCACGCTTGTTGTTTTTGAATCACGCGGTCATATTTTTTGCTTTTTTCTTTTATTGCTCTCAGAAATCCTGTTTCTGATGCACTCATTCCTCTTTAGATTTTAGCGTAACTGTGGGTCCACACAAAAAAAAACACAACTACTGCACAACGTGGACAGGATTCTTGCTTTCGCAATTATAAATATGGCAGAGCCGGGAATTTCCGTAGACCAGTATTTCCAAGATATAGAGGGATTAGATGTGCTCCAGCGTTCAAACAGGATCAGTTGTAGCAGCAATACTGTTAGTAGTAGAGAAAGTTGTTATATAATAGGACTAGCAAAAACTTGTTAAAAAATGCTGCCTATCTGCCTAATTCGTTTGCTATTCCAAATACGGCTTAATGGGCTCACCAATTGTAAGGTAATTATAAGTAAGGTTCTCCCGGGAATTCGTCAGTATGATGAGGAAGACTTCTATTTGTGCGGTGAAAGAGAAGAGCACTTACGTAAGGATGTTCTCCTTAGTATGGAATACTGTCGGCCAATAATGTTCAAAAAATGAATCGCTGTTTTCATTTATAGCCACTTTCTTTCTTGCGATAAAACTTGCGTTCATTAGCACCTCCTCCTATTCTAGGCCCAAGCAACTGTGCCATCCTCTGCAGACGGTAATGAAAATCACCTTTTTGGTAGGAATGGGCAAAATTGATCACTGCGTTCGTTTACACCATAGTGCTAAACCTAGGAATGTAGCAAAATCTGTTAGAGCAAAGTTATCGTGATTGCTTACTTTGAACGTTTGTTCCTATTCGTTTAGCAGAAGCATTCTCGACTTAATCTGATTGGGCACGACACCTCACTATTTCTTTAAAATTTATCCGAAATTTGTTGGGAGAAATCCTGTCGAGAAAAATTCTTAGGAGCAGTCAATTAGCTGAATTCTCCAAAATTCTTGGCCAAAACAAGTTTGGACTCCCAGTAAAAACCACCGTGTAAGCATGCACAGATTTGCGCACTGTGAATCACCGGTATTTTCCTGCATATCTGTTGTTGATCCGTGCTCATGAATCTGCATACAGTGCTCCTCACTTTTGCGCTTCGTTTCCTGAACGAGTTTCAATGAGGCACATGAACTAGCATTGCGTGGGCTAGATGGATTTTGGGAATCCGAATTTTGAACTTGCAATTTCAAAGCTGCTGCTCTTCTGTGTTTCTCTGGAACTACGGGGGCCTCCGGTTATACATACACTACTTTTATTGTAATTGGGGAAACCAGCGAATTTTTCATTAACCCTCCAGCAGGAAAGCGCTCCAACGTTTGCACCAAGAGCCGAAGACATAAAACGACTAACTGATTTATGGTAATTTGCCGGCGAAACATAGATGCCTTCCTTCAGAAGTTACGTTAGTTGCAGTGCTCATGCTAGAATAATGTCCACACCAAACAAAGGCTCGCTGCTTGGCCCTTTGATTCCTTTCTCCTAACGAAACGATGCTCATTCGTTGAATCAATCACATTTGTCGATAACTTATCGGTACCTGGTCTTTATGCTTTATGCGGGCTGGTTGCGGTTAGGCCAAGGTTTGAAGTTGTTATCAGACGTGGCGGGAGGATTAGTCTCCAAGTTTCCGTACCGCACAGTTCGGCTCGAAAGAGGCCCTTTCAAATCCTAAACCAACTATACCCTCTTTCTATAATCTGGGAATCGTTTGCTGCATATGTTTCCAAAACTTGCAGTTACGAGGTTTTTTCGTTGCGCTTCAAGTTGCCTCAGACAAAGCCATGCCACATAATCTTGACGTTTGCTTCAAATCGCTCACTCACGACTTTAACCTAGATTCAGGACGGCGGAAACCACTACTCGATGGTCGCAACCAAGCCCTAGTTATGATCAAGGACACCAGAGAAATGCAGAGATGCGAGGGCTCGAAATTCAAGCAACGAGTGAAAGCACCAGGCTGTCTCACAAAAGTGATTGTCAACCGGTATGCTTCCTTAGACGCTGACCCTCACGATTTATAACCTAACTTTCACCATACACAGCAAGCGTCAATGGCGGTGCGTTTCTTGCGGAAGTGCGCGACGCAGCCGCACTTCTCGCGCTGGAATTGTTGCTGTAGTGACAGAACAACGCTTTCTTTGTGGTTTCCCATCTTACTTGATGTTAACTATCAAGAAAACTAGCTACTACAGTGTGTTTTTCCGGGAGTAAACATCGCACGCGATCTGATCCATTCCAATAGATCAAATTCTCAGTCGAAGGACCACGTGAGAGCGGAGTTTACAGCAATTCGCACGTAGCCTTTGTACTGGGTCCGCAATTGCACCGATATTTACTCCCGGAAAAACACCCTGTATCAAGAAAACCCTATAGTTTGTCGTCATGACGAGGATTGCAGCGCGCGCGACGCGATCGCGTCGCGTGCTTTCCGGTTCCGCTAGAGGCGCATTACTATCGACGCTCCTTGAATACCGATTCATTTGGCGTGATGACGGCGCTAATTTGGATGTTTGTAGTAATAGTTTCTTAGTCTCATAGTCGACGAAACGAGTCTGCCAGTTAATATGTGAAATTATACGTTACACGAATAGCGGTGTTCCTGCCACAGGGTAGGAAGAAATCCTCAAATCATTCTACGACTGAAATAATCCTGCTGTTCAATCACTTCGTTGCTTCATTTTTTTCTTATTATATCTACTGATATTCATATCCCATTAAAATCTGTGAACTGTCCTTCATGATAAATTCCTAGCGAGCCTTGTCTCTTCCGCTGTCGTCACTCTTTTTTCATACATAGGATCGCCTCACCATTCCTCGATGCTAGCTCCTAATTTATTGGGAAAATTTCGAAGGCAGCCCGCATGAAAATTTTCACTGCTGAACTAAATTGTTTACTGCATGATCGGATGTGAGATGCTGTCGCAGGTTTACACCTGGAGCTCGGAAAAGTGCTATGTAGAGAGGAAAGGTCGCAATGATAAGTGGGATTTCAGCTGCTCATGTTTTCTTCATTTGCTTATATGCGTTGTTCAAATAAATAGGGGAAGAATGATTGAGAACCTCGATGTCTCAGTGGGTCAGTTTCTGAGTTTTGAAGTATGATGGCCAGCGTTACCTTGGAGTAGGACAAGCTGCTTCCGTTTATACTATCGGCCGCATATTTTCTTTATCCATTTTCACACCGTCTGGAAATGGGTCCTTTTTGGAAATTTAGGTTGGAACAAATGTCATTCCAAATAAGGCGCTGGTCATCAGTCAGATCATGGGGTGATCACTTCTGCACCTTTCTTCCCATGTCGATTGAAGTCAAATGTATTGAAACTATAGTATAATAAGCATCCATCCTTGCTCTCAACGGCTGGTTAGTGGGATCGGGTCCTTGCTCCACGATGGCCCTCGATAAGTGACTGTTCGGCGACAATCTACAATCACTACCATGATTGTCTTGCTTAAAAGTTTAAAATTGCCGAACGAAACCATCGCGAACCTGCAGCTCACCCTCCCTTTGAAAGTTAATTCCAAAAAAAAAATAAAAGAAAAGTTACTGAACGCCTTATACAAAATGATAGAGTTCTAAGTCGTGAACCATGATTACCTAAAAATCGCATCGTCTCTTCATTCCCTCGCGATCCTATATGAAAGGTAAGAATATTGAAGCAGTATTCAAAAGAGGGGAAGAAACTCCGCCAGCAGTACCATGTGCAAGTTAGCTTAAAGTCTTCCAAGTTGGGCAAGAAAATTTTTTTTGTGCATACAACGAAAAGCCAACTACTTTTGCGGCACTGATATTGTTCACAGAGTAAGAGTCGTTGAGAAGTGTTGAATGAGGCAATACCTCCCACAAAAATTCCTTTTTAAGAGTTAAGTTGACCAAACTCATGAGAACTAATTTATTTAATTCAAATTGGATCGGGGAGGTCCAAGCTTCAATCAAGGCTGAGAGGTACCATCCCTATCAAAAAAGGTTTCTTCTCGCTGTATTCACATTTCTGTGAATGTTTTCTGTTTATGCACCCGCAGCATGATCTGCTCTTGTTCAGATATCTCTACAGAGCAAACACCTCATCCTTCATGCTACTTTTTTCTTTGTAAATCGACTTCTTATCTCATTATGGCCTTAATAGCTCATCTAAGTTCATCGTTGGAATTTGTCGCAACATATAAGTGCAACTGGAGTAGATCGTGTAACCATTCCCGACGTACACATGTGTATCGATTTACGACTTAGCACTTCTTGCTATTGTCCAGTTGTGTTTGTCGATTACATTTTGCCCAGCATTCCTTTGCTGCCATATCGACGCCAGTCTAAAAGTGGCTACAACTGATAACGAGCTACTGCTGCGTAGATTCTCAGCCTACTCGCTGTTCTTTCGATTTCATCGGTAGCGTCGTCGGCGGAAAATTCGCTCCTCTCCCTCCTCCCACTAAAGAGATCCAGAGCTCGGTGAAGACGCCATTTCCTGAGTTGTAGTTGTCTTCCCGTTCATTCCTCTGCCCTACTTGCACAACACCCACGTTTCCTCCGCCTGTCAATTAGGGTCCACCCGATAATACTGATAGTCCTGGCGCAAAGGTGAATTGCCCTTGCATCGAGCATCTGGGAGTCGATTGCCAGGCTTCCTTCTTCTTTTAGTGATAAAATGTGTCGGTAGTTGGGATCACGTGCTAGCTTAACTACTCTTCAGTCGGCACCGGCTGTAAAACTCTGCAAAGGCACGTGTGCTTTCAAAACTCAAAAAGCGGAATCATGTTGAACTAAAGGTATTTAGCATTACCAAAAATTCCCTAAACTCAGAGGAGTATTGCATAACCAGCTCCTGGACTTAAAATGCATACTAGCGATTATCGAGCACCTACCGTTCGCGAGCGTCAAGCCCCTGTCGCACAGGGTGTAGAAAATTCTTGTTCCCAATCTTTTTCGGGGAAGGACAGCTCCGTTTTGGTCTAACGTGATTTATAAGGTCCTATCAGCGCTTGGCCATCTTTACCCATATTCGAGAAGATAAATTGGCCTAGCGCTGCGCGCGTAGATGGTAAGTGTCCGCAGACGTCATTGCCTGAACTCATCAGATCTTTTCTTCATGGATGACGCGTGTTGAGGACAAGGACTAACATTGAATCGCTATATCGAAGCAGTTAGGGTATGCACCTACGTAATGAGACATTTGTGACTGTTGTAGTTTGGAATGCGGTATTTCCACTGCTTCTCATGTTACCTTAGAGTTGGAATTTGTTACCAGCGTAGTGTCATACTCTTTTAAGTGGCCGTTTTTCCCACCACGATGCGCCTTAGAGGGAACCCAAATCCTTCCATTTGGAGAAGTACAGCGCATCTTGGTATTTTGAAACCCATCTGGAAAAGCTTCTTCAACATGAGGTTCTGTGATTAGCGAGCAATCATGTGCGAAAACGCATACCTTGCGATAGAAAAAGTGGAATTCTGTGAAGGTTAATTATCAATTTTGGTCTAGGTTTCCTCCAAATATTTTGACTTCATTGGTTTGATAGCAGCATCCTCGAGGACTTTCATGTGCGATGTTTTGAGTGTTTCAATAGGCCGATACCATCTCTTCCGGAGAATTTGACAATCTTGATCTGTGCTTCCATTCTCATCATGTTGCTAATCCCAGGATTACAGTAAAATCTAAGAGGACAAAATTAAGGGTGATGTTGCTCCTAAGACAAAGTGGCAAAGCACCAAGCAGGAATTTCACAACCAAATTTGATGGACATCGCTTCCTTCGAGCAAACTGGCTGCTGCAGATTTAGTGCAATTTTCGAAGATTCAACTCCTCCTGACGCTCACCTTCCATCCTACTCTCTCTCTCTCTCCACTCCTCCCTCCCTCCCTCTCCACCCATCTGCTTCCTTTTCCATACAACACCAGCCTGATCGTCCGGCTAACGCCGGACTCTCGGGCTTCTTTTCGTGCTCGCTTCGCTCGCACATTCTCATTGCCAGATAAGATTAGTGCAAGTTGATGAACAGACACTATCCACAGAGATGTATTCTTTACCTCGGTTCATGGAACCATTGACCCATTATGGACAGTTCCTTTCCAACAGTTTTTGGGAACGCAATTCGGTTTGCTGTGATGGACGTAAATAGTAAAAATTGACGAATAAGTGCAAACTTGGATTGGACGTGAACACAGGTGCCCCCTTATCTCACTGTTGGGACCTGTCTCCAGAGGTTCCTCCACTTTTGAACGCTTGTACACCTTATCACGCCTTTGGACCCGACTGCAGGCGTTTCTCCGCTTTTGGACGCCGGCGTACCCTTATTACACCGTTGGACCCGACTCCAGGTGTTTCGTTGCTTTTGGACGCCGGCGTACCCTTGTCACGCCGTTGGACCCGACTCCAGGCACCCTTATCACAGCTCAGATCCCGTTCCCCCTCCTCCCCCTTTTTTCCCCTACCGAGTGCCGACGCACCTCTGACATAGCCCTAGGCTCGCTTCATGTCACCTTCTCCACCACCTGTGCGGGACCAACCTCCATCCATGACATCCCTTGTCCGCCTGGTTTCTCCTCTTCATTATAAAACTGTCCTACCCGTCTCTTTCCTTTTATACGGTCATTTAATCATAAACCTATCTCACTCATTCCAACCGTGTTGAAAGCAACTGTTGGCCATTAACATGTCTGAACATGACAAACGTGGCCCAAAACACCTTTAAATCAAGGTAAAAATCAAAATTTGCAACTTTTTTGGACACAACTCGATGCGCTGAACACGATGGTGTCGGTAGTTTTTGACGACAGTGGCTGGTTCTCTTGCACACACACACACACACGTACGCACACACGCACGTAAAATGCCAATTAATATTAACTGTGATATAGGAAACTCCAAACGTACGCAGACAAGAGTCGAGATCGCGGCGCGGCTCTCATGGACAGAGACGCAGGCGCACACTATGCTGAGCTCTCGTGACTGCCTAAGAGAGCTGCGCCGCGGTCGTGACTCTTGACTGCGTCCGTTTGGAGTTCTTTGTACATAGATCACGAGAAGTTCCGTTGGCTGAAGCTAAAGCATACAAACTAATGAATCCATGTACATAAACCAATGGAACCAAACTGATTCGATAGACGAAACATTTCCGAGGCAAATTTTGTTCTAAGTCTTCATTTTTTAGGCTTTATTTATTTTTTCTTCGATAAGAGGCGAAACAGGCTTACATTCTATTTAGGTTCCTGCCATTATCTATGTAACTCCAATTTTCTTTTTTGCTCTCATTGTACAATTTACTTTTGTGTTATATTTTCACTCATTATTGACCTTACTTTGATCTCTTTCATAAATTGGCGAAATTTACCACCCTTATTCTTAGCACGGCACTCATATTCCTGTACATCTTGCTCCTCCTGACGAGTCAAGACAGAGAAGTCTGGTAACGCTGCTATCTGCGCTAATATTCTACTGTTTAGCAGGCCGGATTTTGTGTTTATGCGTGCGTGCTTTCGTGTAGTTGTGTTTGTGTTTGTTTTTCTACAAAAGAACCAACAGCTCCGAAACCTAAATGGAAACTTTAGTAGGTAGCACGATACTCCGAGGTAGCTTCTCGATTTGACTCAAATATATTAACGGCGACGCTTTATACCTATTCTATCAGTCTTTTTTACGCAGCAGCACTTTTTTTTAGAAACTAGCGTTCTCACCCGTAACTCCTCTTATAAGGTTTTTTAACATGGTAATTAGGAATGCCCGATGGAGTCCCACCAGAGCCTTTAAGTTTTCGTGTCACCATCGCTACCAATTGAACATCGTTGACCTAACATCACGGCCCGTAGTGAAGTAATCTACGACGTGACGTAGAGGTGCAGTCACATCCGCAGTGCTCCCGGCACGTAGGCATCTCTGCTCCCAACATGTCGGCATCTACGGCGGCATCTCAACGGAAAATGAGATAAGCATAGAGGCTACACGTCGGGAGCAGAGATGCCGACGTAGTGTCGCTTTCATATCAAATTAACGCGCTTGAGTGTTGGTTGCTTCTCTACTCAGCTTGAAGAGGCCCCGCTGACAAAGACCATACGCTATGCTCCATCTCTGTAAGCTGTGCAACACGAATGCAACCAGAAATGCGCAGTAGGTCGAGTTCAAAGCCTAAGTCCGTCTCTGTCCTTTCCCTGTCTCACCTACTGCTGAACCTTCGCTCCTAACAGGAATTGAGGAAGAATGGGGGAAATCGAGGGAAGGACGGCAGCAAATAATAATTCGACGTATCACGCTGTTTGAGGTGCATTCGCGCGGCAGATTGTCAGAGGCAACCACGTAAAGAATGCAAGGACACCATGCAGTTGGTCAGATGATTTGGGATGGGCCACGGTCATGTGAGAAACCAAGCGATACCCAACAAGCGCAGGTACAATACGACGGGTCCACTCAGGTAAGTGGTAGCTCGTGCCGTGGTGGAGGAGCCATCCATGGAGTATCCGAGAGCTGAGGCTGAGATAAAAGCGTAGGTCTTGCCAAGTTACAAGATTCAAGTTCCGTTGGTTAATCCATTAGAATGCTGTCCTTACAGCGAATATGTAGTGGAGACCACTTTTCTTCGGTCAAAGGATGGTAATTCTATGAAGATGGGGTTTGGTGGGAGATCCTTCATGCTCCCGACCATGACTGAGCTCCGCCGTCGGCACCCTCTTGCCTCTACATGTTCTCTTTTCATTTTCTCACATGCCACCGAACGCTCAGCTCGTGCTGGGAACAATCGAGCTGCCGGCTGCCTTGAGGTCATTGCTGCCAACAACTGGCGTCGGACGTGAGGGCACATGTTAAGATTAGAAAGATGCCGACATCCTTCTGAAAATATGCCGGCAGCGACTTCACGTCACGGCAGCAGCAGATGGCTGCCAACATTTAGGACTTTACTACCGTCCCAGCACTACCGTCCCAGACATTGTCTGTCTCAGAACGGCGTAGTTCTCCTTCAGCTCTGTACATACTTCGGCGCGATCACTTTTCACTTCTAGTTTCTCATGATTCATTCTCTATAATGATTACACTCGTACGAAAGTCATGTATTTTTCTTTTTCTGCAGTCGTAGAAACCTACTATGCTGATTGCCTTTGGATGCCACATCGCATGCCTAAGTTGGTAAATATCGGGATTATATTTTTTATGTGCGGGGTGCGGTACGTCAGTTGGACTCGTTGATGTTGTCAAACCGAAAGGGAATAGCACAATATGAGGATGTCTCATGAACCTTTAATTCTCAACAATCGGCACCCATTCTTCTCATTCCCTATCGTTTTTTACAGTGCTCTTGATGTACATGTTTAGTGGATTATGCGCTGTTGAACATCTGTCAACGTGAATATTATGTTGATGCAAAAACTGATGCTTCTGGAGTCGCAGTAACTTCGCTCAATGATCTGTGAAATTAAATATCAAACAAATGGAACCATTGTGATCAACAAATATCCGTCAACTTACATTTTCCCATCGAATAAAGATCCTTGGTTGTCCTTTAAATCTTAGAAGGCATTTTTTCGTATGCTGTTGTGGGGGAACTGTTTTATCCCTAAAAATCGTTGAGTTGCTGGTAGAAAGGGAATACGGGGGTACTACCATTGTGTTCGTCCGTATACGGTCTCTTTCTGCCGCACGTTGCACGTTGTATCTAATTGTTCTTGGGCTCGTTTTTGTTGTGAAGATCAGGCGGAGATGGTTCTTCGAGGCGACAATATTCTGTGTTTGATGAAGGCTAAGCTAGCAGCTTTTCGTATGATTTAGAAGGCTCATCTCATGCGATTGCTTCTGTGAACATTGGATGCTGGCAACTATGCCATTGAATTTTAAGATTCTTATTTTGTTTTGGAAATTTTTGGAACCGTGTCCGTACTGTCCATTTGCTGGCGATCACATTGCTGAATGCGACGTCCATGTTGTCTGTGACCCCTTCCGGCCAGTGACAGACGCAGAAAGTGGTCGGGGAGGAGGGTGGTAGGAAAGAGAGGGGTTTCCTCCGGTTTGGGGGCTCGGACTGAAAATGAAAATAATAAAAATATCAGTTTAAACATGAAATTATTAGCTATAATTGCTTAAAAAGTAATGATAAAAACAATTCAAGAAAAATTAGCACAAAATTTTCGTTGCTTTTTTGTTTAGTTTATAAAGTAACTTCGAAAATTTGGCGACCCACCCTCGTGGGGCCTTCGCCTATCTTGAACTTCTTGGGAAGACCCTCGAATTTGGTTTTTTTAGACACCATTTTGTTAGCTCCCAGAAAGTCAAAATAAGCTAGGTTAAAGCGAGATCGTGTGCATATCTACAGCAGAAAGATAGAGCGAGAAGTGCAGCATTTGAATTTGTCACGTTTGCTTATAAATTTGTTTGAATATCACATGGCAAGGTTGAGCAGTGTGACATTGACCTCGGACTTTTTTCGCAGGATTTGACATAATTCATCGTCGCGTTCGTTTTCACTTTAGCGCTGAGTCTGAGAATATAGCAAAGTCTGCTGGAATGAAATTACCTAGGTGCTGACTTTAACAGGCTCGCCAGATGGCAGTCTTTGGAGTTTTTCTCCATTCAACCGAAGGTGGGAAGCCAGATGATCTAATTTTTCATACAAATTTTTGCTTCTATGTATATCGTTATTACTTATAAGTCTGAGCAATAGTTCTGCACTTCTACAAAGGAAATCGCAGATCATAAAAGGACCGATAATAAATACCAATCTGTACTCATCAGATTACCAAATGTGATGCAAAATCCGCTCTTTGTTTGCTTCTCCTTTGCAGATCACTGCAGTTTTTTTTTCAGGTTCTGCCATGGCACTTGTCCGTCATACTTCATCCCACGGATGAACAGCAAGATGTTGAAAGCCAAATTCAAGTCCTGCGCCGCCTGTGCCCCACGAGACTACGACGCTGTCGACGTCACCCTGGATTGTCCAGGGCAGGATCCACCGCAAGTCACAAAAACTATCGTAAAAGTACGCAAGGCTTATCCAAGCCGACGCTTCGCAGAGTATAGGAGAGTACAGGCCGTCATTTCAGATAAAGAAATGCGAATGCATTGATTTGGATCTGTCGACGCACTTCCGATTATAGCAGTGGATCGCCTTGAAGGCGAGCAGCAGAACGTGCCAGGAAGTCCGGTATGGAAGCTGCCATGATGTCTAGTACACCGCCGCACTCGCCTGCGCTAGACCGACTTGCGAACGTCGTGCATGGTGTCCAGCGCCCAATTCCTTTTCCTGTGGACCTTGTCACTTTGTCAGTTCGAAAGTGCAGGACACCATGTAGACCACCAACGTAATCACCAGAGCTTTGTAGCATAGCGCAATGAGCGGTCAGCCTGCAGCGATGTCAGGACCACTCTCTGATGACCCAGTCCAGGAGCGTTGTCCCAGCTCTCGCTCGCTTCTCTTCTCCAAAATCACCGATCTCACAAACCAAGCCAGCGACCACGTGACCTCCTTGTCACTCACTTTTCTGTCTTCCTGTGACTTTTCCTGTTGTTTTATGTTTAACGCTGCGCGGTCACGGGTCCACCAATGATGTACTGTATGTCGTAGAACGGTGCTACATTATTTAGTGCTTATCGTCTTGTTTTGTGCTGTCTTTTACTGAATTTACATATTATACGAGGTTGCAAGAAGTGCAAAATATAATAAATATTATGGCATTGTTCGTAGATGTATCCTGATCCTATTACTTTTAGAACACATATATTTATTTATTTATTTATTTATTACATAAGCTTACACTTAACACATGAGTACAGAACAATCACGTCATATTACTAGTCAGAAAAAGATTATTGCAAAGGGAATAGTGCATGTTTTCTTCGGTATCCCCGTCCCCTCTTTTTTGCACTTTTCTAGAACAAGCGAACAGAGAACTTCCAACCTCAGAGAGAGAGAGAGAGAGAGAGAGAGAGAGAGAGAGAGAGAGAGAGAGAGAGAAAGAGAAAGGAAGAGAGAGAAAGAAAGAAAGAGCGAAAGAGGCAGACAGACAGAGCATTGATGTTGAGAGCCAAACATTCGGCAATCGCTTCACTACCGCGAATTCAGAAATTTCGAGAATACCTACATTAAAAATGTAATTTTCGAATCTACATTAGTAAGCCATGCCATATCTACATTGAATGTCGAAGAAATTACTCTTCCATTAGGTTGTCCGGAGGAAATTGAAGCAGTCCAGATCTCTAATAACTTCCGAAACTTCTCTTCAACAAGAAAATTTTTGATACATGCTGTGACCACCCCATTTACTATGGTCTGTTAGCTCAGAGATGGGGGGGGGGAGGTGAAGCGACCTTGTATGCAATCACGACCACACTGTTGCCGTCGAAGGGAGACCGAGCATCAGGAGTCTGGAAGTAGATTTCACTAAATGGCAGTAGGGAAACATTAAAATGGAAGCAATCACACCACATACTCATCGACACTTACGAAAAGTGTAAAAAGACCGACACTGTGATGAGGTCTTGAATGCGGCCAAGGTCTTCTCAGCGGCCCTTCCTGAGCTAACAGACCGTACCTTCAACTCCTACCCAGCCAACAATGAAGGACGGTGCGCCTCCGAAAATTGGAGGTAGAAGAATCCACCTTTTCTCGTTTTGAGTGCCTGGAAGTTGATGAAGTGCTGATCGGTATAAAGTGATTTAACGACCACCTCAGGTGATAAATGGAATGCGTGAAGTTGAAGCGCTAAGGTTTTGTCATCTTAATCCATGTTTGCTCATCCTGCTGTCGCCGACTCATTAAATCCATATGAGGGTGCATTTCGTGTAGCAAATTGTCCTCCTCGATAGACCTATGTCTCGTTTCGTCGTATGCGAAGGCCAGCAATAGGGTGTTGAAGGGAAAAATCTGCTCGCTAAGGAGTAATTCAGCGACCAGTTTGAAACACGAAAAATAGACGACTGCAAATGGTGTTGATGTCGATCATCCTGCCTGTTCTGCACTTCAGAACGTCTCCTAGCGTGCGACTTCCTTTGAGGAGACGTATCGCTCGAAATGAAACGTTAGAAAGAACGAGCTCGCGGGTGCATGGCTGGCATGCACCATGCGATTGTCATATTGACGTTGTTGTTGGTCTAGGTGACACTAGAGCCTCACGAAATCTCCTAGAGGGATATCGCCTGGACCAGTTGCTCGCTTGCTTGTCCACTTTCGCGGCCAGATGAAAAGCTACGCAGCGCCATCCCTGTGCACCCCTGGCGCAAATGCTTACACTGCCGCTATAGTCCTCGAGGACTGTAGCACCTTGCGTCGCCGTCGCCGGCGACTTTGAGGTCGATACGCATTGATTTTGGGCGGAGCGGCGACCGGTGATCGCCAACATCGGCGGCCGCCAATATTGGCGACTGTGACGTCGGTGCGTATCGATTGGTCGCCAACATTGGCGATCGACGGACGCCAATGTTGGCGACTGCGGCGCCGGTGCGTATAGGAATGTTTATACTTCGGCGCGACGCGACCGTCGCGTCCCAGCAAACTGTTCAAATGCGATGGGTCCTGAGTGGATGCATGCGCAAACCATGGTCGCGATGTGGTAGTTGGCGATTCCCGCCGCGACGCGACGTCGCTAAGCGACCTCGCTCCCTGTTTATACTTTTTTCTTAAAAGACGACGCGATGGAATTTCGCGTGTGTACGCAAATTGGCGACGTTCAGCATGTCGCGACGGCGCGACGCGACGGCTTCGCTACCCGTCGCGTCGCGCGTGTTGTGGCCGTCGCCGCGACGCCATCGCGTCGCGAAGAAGTATGAACACTCCTTATCGATTGTGAGGGGTCGCCAACATTAGCGGCCGCGGTCGCCGGCGACGGCGACGCAAGGTGCTATACTCCTCGAGGTAGCGGCTACCTTAGAGAACAGACACACACACACACACACACACACACACACACACACACACACACACACACACACACACACACACACACACACACACACACACACACACACACACACACACAACACACAACACACACACAACACCCACGTACACACACGCACACGCACACGCACACACAACACACACATACACACGCACACACAACACACACACATCCTAGCGTAGGTCACTTGGTAGGGATAACAGGAAGAATTCTAGCTGTAGTATCTTAATCATTTCCTGACAGTTTAATATTAGGGTGGTTAATTTGAAATGCGCGTTTTTGTGTTGAATAAAGTACTTTCTTAAAGCAAAGCTACAACACCTCAGTCCAAGTTTTATCAAGGGTTAGTACTGTTGGACCCTTAACATCTTCCATAAAAAGAGTGACCGCTCTCCTCTGGGTTTTCGCCCCGCCGTGACCGGGAATGGCGAGTCACTCAAATTTTGGTTCCGTCGCGGTTTTGGATTGTTTCTCTGTCACGAATTTCTCCACCAATGGAAGCAAGCGCCCGCCTGATAGCGCAAGTCTTGAGCTATCTGGCAGCGCAAGCACGACTTCTGATTCAGGAATCGAAGGGCAGGGCAGTCCACGAATCGATTGACGGTCACAATTTTGGAACAGTTACCGACGTTCGGGACCGCTTTCGAGTGGTCGATTGTCGCATGGTTTCAGTTGAATAACACAGCAGAAATTCTTCCAAATCCTTATATGACTTGCCGTAGTGCTCCGCTGCAGTTCCACGTTCTTTAACGCCATGAAATACAGGGAATGGAAACTCGAAAATCTCGGTCGTTCTTCTTATAAATCTCTTTAAAAATCAGGAATGGACTAATATTTGGAAATTTGTGTATCGAAAAACTCTCCATGAAAAGCTCTTTCAGATAATTCCAAAGGTTAATCAAGAGTAGTTCGGCAATCATCACTTATAATAACGGGCTTACTCTGTACGTGTGTGTGTGTGCAACGGGTCCACTGTCGCTGTAGGGGTGCGCTGGTGTCCAAAAGTGAGAAAACGCCTGGAGTCGGGTCCAACGGTGTGACAAAGGTGCGCCGGCGTCCAAGTGTGGAAACGCCTGGAGTCGGGTCCAACGGTGTGATAAGGGTGTGCCGGCTTCCACAAATAATAGGAATTCGCTGGGCGGGTCTATTTCTGCCTGAGTGGTACGCTTACCCTGTTTCGGCGGACCCTCCTACCTAAATCGCCTAGATTTACATTATTTCCTTTCGTATCCGTTTTTGTTCCTATTCCGTTTGTGTCTGAATGAACCACTCCTTCCTTTCCGTTTATATTACACCGGTGGACCCTTATCACTTGAATCACCACGACAACCAGTTGAGCCTAAATCATTTCAAGATAACATTTACACTGAATTGGTCACACTGAATTCTTCACGGCCCCTAACTTCGTTCATATGGGGGAAAGCTAGTACCTACGGGATCAAGGGCTTCTCAGGAGTGCGACAGAACTGCGTGAAAGGATACAGATTTTATCAATCCATTTACAATTTCGCGTTTGCTTTCAACTGGCAGTATGCGAGCGAAGCGAGCATCCGTAGAAGTCTGGAAGTCCGGCATTAGCCGGACGGCCAGACTGGTACATTTATAGAGACGTCGAGATTTCGTGGCGCATTCCGATTTTACCACCCTGATACTATACCCGCACTTGGGACAGGTCCATTTGCCCTGATATCTCAAGTTTGTGTCCAAGATGCCCTTAGCATATCCCGAGAACGCTCTCATACTCTCTAAAAATTAGAATTCCATATAGTAGGTAAAAGGGGAACACTGTCTAGCCCAGAATAATACTATCCAGCATAAAACTATCTGCGCTTGCATTTCTACTCAGAACATTTCACATGCCTTCTTTGCCGAAACATGTGGATTGAGATCGCACCCTCTCCTTACATCACAAAATACAGAGGTTTGAATTTTTTCGTGTTACCATCATGCAAAAAATATTTATAGTTTACGGAGTTCCAGTGTCTACAAAATTGGAAAGGGTCATACTGAAATTTTTTTAGGTGAGGGTGTGCAGTACGTAGAGGAAGCAGACTATGTACTAACATACCAGTGGCGGACGCAGGGGGGGGTGCCCCCTCCCCGAGAATGGGTCGGCAAATTTTTGAAATTACTTTACAATACATATAAAAATCTTGTATTGGTTTATTTTTACCTATTTTTAATTTTATTTTTAGTATTTAATATAATTTTTATTAATTGTTTATTATTATAATTGATACTTTTATTAATTTTATTTTTCTGTCTGGGTCCTCAAAATTGCGGAGACCCCACTTTTTTTCCCACGCCTCCTCCCCCTCCCCACCCACTTTCTGCGTCCGTCATTGGAACATACGTATGTACTCAAAAGATAGAGAAATTGCAGTGCTTCTCCTCGCGAAAATTATTTTCATCGACTAAAAGCCCGGAATTGCAGACTTCTGCAAGTCGTATGATGAACATGATGCAATAACAGGTAACTTTGGTACAGTGTCTAACAAAATCATCTGTTCAAAAGGACCACATTCTTTCCCCAACTAGTCTCGAGGACAGAAATACGTTGAATAGACCCTATGCTATCATCCTTAGCAGGGAATGATTAGACTCTGTAGGTTTACGATTCGCAGCTACGATAAAGCTCAGCTGAGGCACCACTTCGCTACTCATGATGGTTTGTCTGCGGTGATGGTGATGTAATCTGAAGGTTTTGTTTTCCTCACGCAGCTGAACATGGTTGACTATTTCTCCACACTTTGGCACGAAAGCAGGAGAAATTTGGGAGGAAAAGAGGGAGAAAGTGGACTACAGCGCAAATTCTCAAGCAACATCACTACTACTTTTCACACTACATTTTCATCTAAATGTCTCAAAGTTCAACGCTGTTGAAGTACTTCAGGGAATCATAGTTTCTTATCATAATTCTATACTTGCCATATATGTGCATGGGAACATGGACTTCCACTGATGACACAGTCTGCAGAACATATCGCAGCTCGCACATCAGTACATTTAATTTAATTTAGTGAAGTAATTTGCAAGCCTGAACAACTCCAATGCACAGGCACTAATTAGCAGCCTTTCTTCGTTTTTGTACTCTTGAAGTTCCTTAGTTGTACTGTGCATTAGAGAGTTATTGCTGACGAGTTTGAGCGTACTATTTGGAGCACTTAAATTGCGCGGAAATAAACAAATAAATAAATAGTAAATAAACAAATAAATAGAAATTGTCCTATCATTTGTTGACAAGCATGGAAGCATTTTCATACCTTACATTACGTTAACTATGCTACCTCATATCTGGGTTAAGATTACGATCACGCTTCTAGAACTTTTGCTGTTTTTTTTTCTTGGCACTCTTTAAATTATTTAGGACTTTTTCCTGTTCGCTTCTGCTGTTTAGCATGCTGCCGTGCACAAAACGTCATAAGTGAAGCAGAAGTTTCGCAACACGCGCTGTTATTTTCGGAGGAACCACTTAGACGAATAATGAATTCAATTACATCAATTACTCATGCGACAACGTTTGTCAAGCGCTATGAGTCATTCGCCGACAAAAAGAAGTTGCCGTCCACAAAAAGGGGTACCATTTATTTCACTCCGAAAATAGTCGGATGACGAGTAGATGACGAGTGTCAACTTTGAAACACAGCACAACACCACTTTGAAACAGATCGGTATGACGTTTAATGTTAGTTATGTAATGATGATGACAGATCCACTATGACAACATAGGCACACAATACAGTAGCAGCAACAGCAGAGAAGGATGCCTGCGAGCACGTAGGTGAGTGTGATGATCACGAATGTGAACATGTACGTGAATTGGTCGCAGTAGTTCGGTTTCCCGGCCTCGTACACCACGTCGCTATAGACGCCGTAGGTCCAGTAGGAGCCCAGGATCAGCCTGCAAACACACCAAGTAATCTATGTCAGTGTCACAGCCGATTAAGGAAGTTGTAAGTTGTAATGCAAATATAAATCAAATGAAGACGGGCGGTTGTTGTCAGGTATTTCTAATAACGATGCAGGAACTATTTCGTTCACACTACCCATAGTTATAAACCAGGGCTGTGCGTTAGAAAAATTTCAGATTTCGTTGATCCGTTAATTCGTTACGTTAGGCCAGAAATGGCCGTTACGCGTTAATGAGTTAATTCGTTGATTCGTTAATTCGTTAGAAGACGGATTTTTGAAAATTTTGATAAGTGTAACCAGCTGTAACAAGCAATCGAGTTCTCTAATTGATATTGAAAGCAAATAAGCTGTAGATTCTTCTTGCTTCGGGAGTGCGGTATATCAAGATGAAAACATTTGAAATGATAATTTCTCTTCAAAAAAAAACAAACATGCCGTCAGACCAATGAAAAAAAGACATGAAAGAGATTCTTTTGGTTACGAGTTGGGTAATTTTGCTTTACAATTTTTATAATAAATTTTTGAAATGGATGAGGATTCTTAAAGGCAAGGTCCGGGCAAAATTCCACCTCCCGAATTTCTATTGCGTTCGTAGCTTACGGCGACGCCTTGAAAGAAAACTATACAAAAATCTCTGAAAAGGTCCCACAACAAACGCTTTCCATTGACCAATTTCGGTACGGCGTTTGCAGGTTTGCGGCGTCCGTGCTTTCAGATGACGTTGTACGGCGTGCCCTATATGCTGTCTGTTACAGCGTCGTAGGAAAAAATTCATATTCAAATGACCAGTGGTCCGTTCGATGGGGTGGGCAAGGCTTCACGAAGTGTTCATTAGGCTCCGTGTATCTGAGCGTCTATCGTTGTTCAGTATGCACTCGCTCAGCCTTTGTCGGTTGGAGCGCATTTTCCCACGACTACTGTAATCCTCAGACGTTTTGCCCCATATCTAGCGATAGAGTTCATAGCGAGGTCTAAAACTTGGCATGCGTGCTACACATATGGTTTGGACTCCACAGAACAAGAAACCTGAGTGGGCAATACTTTGACCGGACCTTGCCTTTAAAGGCGGCACCTATGTAGAATTTGGTCATCAAGACTTAGCTGTAATTCTAGGTTTCCTGCGATGATGAACACGAATACACTGGTCCATTTTCTCCAAAGCTGCGAGGAACGCGAGTCTGAAAGCACCCGTTCCGGCCCTTCAGAAAAGAATGGCCGAGTTGGAACGTGCATAGTTAGGTGTGTTAGGTGGAAATCGGTATTGAAAAAGAAAAAAGAAAGGCAGTGACAGCAAACAGAATGACCGATCGGCCTTCAAGCAACAACTCATCCAGGGATAGACGGATATCTATTTACGCTTCTACGTCTCGACAATGTTGATGTCTACGACGGTGCAAGTTTCGTAGATTTGTTAGGGCAATTGTTCGGGGACCTAGACACTCAAAATCTACGAGAATCACGATGGGTACTGCCTTCAAGATCCTAGGCTTCATAAGAGAGAATGAGAGATTCAGAGGCTTACCTCAGAGTCCTAGTGTAAGTATGTTCAGGTGCAAAAAGAGCAGTTTTACCGAGTTTTCTGCAGTCAAACTGGTTTTTATATTCAACATAATGGTGCCTGCTGTTGAGAAGAGGTTCTCGCACTCAGTTGGAGGTATTTATATACCAACATTTTAATATGAAGGAGCTACGAGGTGTTAATATCGCTCCTGCAAAACTCCCGAGGACCAATAGAGAATAATGGCACCTGCTCGGGTATTCATCCTCTTCTTAAAATAGTTGCAGATTTATGAAAGCTCCCATTAGTATATCCAACCTCAATGGTTGTAGTGCAGATCTAACCACCGCCGTAGCGTGGGTGCCTTACTGCGGATCATATTTCACAATCGTCCTGATTATGTGTATGATCTGCTGTAAATTGTGAGGACGTTGTACAGAGCGAGAAGAGTACGCATTTCAGATACTATTTCGTCCATTAACGCAATGGATCCTAACGGATTTTTGGGGTTTTTCGTTAACTCGTTACGTTGGGCCAAAAATGGCCGTTAGGCGTTAATGCGTCAATTCGTTACGTTGGGAACGCACAGCCCTGTTATACACTCATGGTGCACGGTTCAGTGGTTGGGACGCAACACAAACACAACACACGCAAAACTTCTTTGTCATGTATCTTTGTCATATTGTACATTTGTCCCATTTTTTATGAGGAATACCCATGAAAATCTTGATGTTTACGTTGCTACTATACTTCAAGTAGAATATAGCACCCTACATACATCGCCATCGCTAGCGAGTGCGGCAACAGCATCTATCGATTGTAGGGAGCGTCTACTATCGATTTTGGTGATTCGCCGTCGACAGTGCTGGTGACCCGCGACAACGGTGCATATCGATTGTCCACCTTCGCAGCAGAGCGTCGGTCACCGAAACCATAGTCACACTCCACGTGAAGTATAGCGCGTGAAATGCTCGCATAGCTAATTTCTTTTTCAAAATTTCCAGACCTGTGGCGCTGGTACCTAGTGCTCCATGCGTTTTAGGCTCCCCAAATCCAAGATTACAAAATCGGATTCGGAGCCATGTGTTGATAGAAGTGTGGCACCTACCAAATGATCCAGATCGTAAGGAAGACTCCCATCAGGAGTTCCCGCAAGGCAGTAATGCGACCAGCTTTGTCATCCTAAAGTGCGCTATATTTTGAAAGCGAATACGAATGTTTCTTTCGTCCTCTAAACATATTCGCCTATTTCAGCTTTAGCAGTAAATATTACATTAACATGCTAATTAGCTCGTCTTCCGGAATATTGAATAATCCACCATTTCTTTTAGTAATGAATACAGTGCTGGTATTCATGAACGTGCGGGTACGGGAAGGGGCGTGACGGGTACCCGCTGCAGCTAGTTCCCGGCGGGAACCTTCCTAGTTACCCGTACGGGTAAAAATTGTATTCATGAACCACCAGGAAGCGGGAAGACCGCGACGCATCGATAAGATTCGCAGACACGGCCGAGTTTTCGAGATGAGTTGCGCGAAATGAATGTTTTCGAACGTACTCTTTGAAGAATTTGTCGGGGAAACGTAGGTTTCTCTGATTTTTCTTTCTAGGAGCGGGTTTCCATGTGAGTTTCTTACTAGTAAGCCATGAGGTATCTCTATTACTTGCTCTGTTTCTCTTTTTCATTCTTAAAAAAGCATATATCGTTGTTTTTTGTAGTGCTCTTGTTTTTTTCTTCGCGGAATCGATTCTTCTCATTCTGTTTGTTTTTTGAATACCTTGTCTTTCTTGCAGGACCATTGTTGGCTTCTTGCACTGCGTGGTGTTGTACATTGCTCCTCGCCACCATTTGTTTTTATAGTGACTAGTATTTGAGTACTAGTGAGTGGTAGAAGAATATAAGGGCAGAGTAGTAGAATAATAATGAAAAGAAACCGTTGCTTCAGCGCCAGGAGGGATACGGTCCACCCAGCTTCCAGTAATGTGCGCGCATACGGTGGATTTTAATAATGTCAGTCAGGGAGACAGTGGCTTTTGGAAATCATTACCCCGCCGTTTTTTTTTTTTCAAAATCAAAACTTCAAATCAAATTACACCATATCTGAAAATAAGAAGAAATATTGTTTCCATATGAAGACAAATAAGCGCGGAATGGAGGTAGCATTCAATTAGCTAGGTAGGAAAAAGCACAAAACTCTTCTCAATCTCAAGAAGGCATTACTACGTAAAAATTCATTAATAACATGCAATAATAATAAAAAAGTATCGCGGAAATCCATTGACGGGTAGAGCTTCCCGAGGTCTAGAGGGTCGGGTAAGCGGGAACCTTCCCGTCCACCCGCCGGGTAGACCGAGAAGTTACCCGCCGGTTTCATGAATACCAATTTTCTACCCGCGAAACTCGTCCACCCGGCGGGTAGGCTAAAACCTTCCCGCCGACGTTCATGAATACCAGCACAGGTTATAGACGTCTTGTAGAATCGGCTCACAGTTCCTATTACTTTGTAGCACTATGACAATTTAGAGTGGACGTCAATGAATGTGGCCCATTCGCGGCCTCAAGAAAGACGCCGCGCAATCCCGACGCGCGCGCCATAGACTATGGCAGCGTAACAGCAGCAGAAGACATCGGCTATGGCCCATAGAAGATGTCTTCTGCCGCAGTTATGCTGTTTCTAGCAGCTTTTCCACCCATTTTAAGGATTTTCAACCGAATCGGGAAGAAAAGCGCTTAGGAATTGGAGTGTGGGTCATGATGAGGCAAAAGTGGGTGGACAATGCGTCTGCGATTGGTTCATTCGAACTCTCGCCCCGCCCTTCAGGACCTACTCGCACTAATTCGCACGCGATTTCACCATAGTTGCCCAAGCAAATTTGAATGTGAGTGAGGACGAGTCGACGCCGAAGAGCGGGAAGACACCGCCCCATTTAGCCTCATCATGACCCATACCCTAGGAACTGCATTCCGGCGGCAAACGACACCGATCCCGGTGCGCGCAGCGCGGTTGAGCTGCGTCCTTCCCGAGGCCGTGGATGGGCCAGCGTCATTGACGTCCACTGTATTTTAGATGCATGCATGCGTCACTCGCTCGACCATATGGTGAACGGCCGAGATGCACCTCTGATGTAGCCATGACGCAGATGATACTTTCTCGTTTGCAGCGTAGCGGCTAACCCAGAAACTTCTGAGAACTAGTGCCACCTCACATGAATGGAAATTACGGGAACATTCTTGTAAGTGAACCCAAGAAAATCCCAACAGACGAAAAATACTGCGCATGGTTCTGTTCCAGGACAGCACCTCTGCCAACTACGTCGCTGGCACGGGTCTGGCCAGCATTGAGTAGGCATGACCGAGAAACTAATGGTAACGGTATAGGAAGTGGGTGGCACAAATGCTCAGAAGTTTCTGAAAAACTATGGCTGTGCGGATGGTTGTCATTCACGCTACATATGCTGCGGATTGTGTTTCTTAGGAACAGATACTAACAAACAAAAAAAAACATCTCTGCACGAGAATCAAAGTCCTACTGCGTAGTGATATCTCCGTCCATTAAACTCGTTCAAAATTGTTGTTTTATAAGCTTGTGAGTAATCCAAGGCAACAGATGAGGAAAAAGATATGGTAACCAGGACGGGATGTCGAAACGGCTGATGCCTAAGACAATTTCGAGGGCGAATATCGTTTCAACCGCCGGCACGTCCCTGACGAAACGTTTGAACGAGGACACACAGTGGGCAAACAGCGGGTGGAGGCGCACATGCTGCGGACCGAACTCGCTGTCGGGTGAATAGCGGTCCTAGCGCAGGAACATTCGAGCTGATGCACGATCGTCGGGGTCCGACCAGCAAAATGAACAGTGTCGGGCATCACCGCTTTTCGCATCCACTAATATCTCCAAAAAGCGATTTGAACCACTAACATTTCTGCTCAATAAGGAACTGGTCCGGTCGGAATGGTTGGTTGGTGATACTCAGACAAAGTATCGCAAACATGCGTAGGACTACTGCAGGGCACCCGGACGGCTTAGTCAGGAGAGCCGGTCTGTTACAGACCGCAAGTCCCGATTTAGTCCTCCACAAGTCCTGGTACCCTCCTCCGCATGTTCCAAAATGGGGTTTTTCGAACAAAACTTATCACCTCCACTACCGCTCGAGGATTTTGAACTGGCCTACCGATCATTTGCCATTGCCCTTCGATTGCTTCACAGTCCGCTGCTTTACCTCTGCTCCATCCGTGCCCACAGCCGAGGAACTACTCGAGGCATCCACTAATGTTTTTGATGTCTATATACACCAATCACTACCAAACGGTCATGACTTATAATAACGGGCTTAGTCTGTTTCCATGTCTGTCTGTATGTAAGTATGTATGTGTGTCAGACCGTTACGAAATTCTACAATTGGTCAGTGATCGTGATTGTGAGATCATATAAAAGCCTAGGAATGGGTGTGGTATGGTTGAGTGGGGTAGGGATGAGATCGAGGGCTTAGTCTGTTTCCATGTCTGTCTGTATGTAAGTATGTATGTGTGTCAGACCGTTACGAAATTCTACAATTGGTCAGTGATCGTGATTGTGAGATCATATAAAAGCCTAGGAATGGGTGTGGTATGGTTGAGTGGGGTAGGGATGAGATCGAGGAGAAGGTTGGACAATGTGCAACGGGTCCGTCAATGGAGTCAATACAGAAGGGTGCGCCGGCGCCCAGAAGTGGGGGAGACGGATCCACCACTGTGATAAGGGTCCGCCGGCGTCCAAAAGTGGGGGAGATGGGTCCACCACTCTGATAAGGGCGCGTCGGCGCCCAGAAGTGGGGGAGACGGGTCGACAGCTCTGATAAGGGTGCGCCGGCGTTCAAAAGTGGAGGAGATGGGTTCACCACTATGATAAGGGTACGCCGGCGCCCAAAGGTGGGGAAACGCATGACGGTCCAGCGTTGTGATAAGGGTGCCCGCGTCCAGAAAAGGAAGTTCGTTACGGCCTAGGTAAATTTTTTCATGAATGGTGCCCTGGCACCCGTTCGGGCTATTCCTTCTACCTATGTGACCTAGATGCACGTTATTCTAATCCGTATTCCCCTCTTCATTCCAGTCCATTTGCATCTGAATCGACCACACCCTTCACTCTGTTTTTATACATGGGAGACCCTTATCACTTGAGTTACCACAACAACCTGCTAAAGATAGATTATTTCAAAAGAGCGTTTTCACTGAATCGGCTACGTCCAATTAACAACGGCCACTAGGGCCAATCAACAGAAATTACTTCTCCCACGTGGAGGAGGGCTACCGCTCACGCGATTGAGAGCTTTCCAAAAGTCGATGGACTTACTCGGCGAGATACAGGATGTACTAAATCTGTCCACCTTTTTTTCTGCATCGTATGCGGAGTATGCGAGCGAAGCGAGCATCAGTAGAAGTCTGGAAGTCCGGCGTTAGCCGGACGGCCAGACTGGTGAATACATAACTTCTAAATACACAACTAAGGACCTGTGGAGATTTTGGCACCCTTTCCGCCAAGAACTATGAACTGCTTTACCCTTCACACAGATTTCATTGATTTTTGCTTAATCTTGTCCAGGAATCGCTGATGACATGTCCATTGGGTTGTTTGATACGCTGTACACAAACATACATTCATTTTATCGAGTTTTACATTTTTTGATTGGGGGATAGTGAGTACATGCCCACTGAGGTTTTCTAATGCGCTGATCACAAAATATGACGAAAATGATGCGGCATAATATCGGCTCATTGACTGTTTATTAATTTTTTTAATTCAAACTAATTTTCAACTCTCATTCAGGGGTGGGTCAGTGAGGACATGTGCATTATGTGCATGAAACGTTCACCCACTGTCAAATAGCATGTCCCATACAGTGTAATGTATCGTGAAACCCATGCAAATCTTCCTTGAAAAATCACAGAGACGAGTAACTCCACGCTGGTTTCGAGGGCTTAGCCACCTTCTGCCATAGTTCTGGTCTTGAAGACTGAACAACCTCACTACGAGTATTCTCTCAGTGCGTACTTGCGGCAGGTTTTGACTTGTACGTCAATATAGACAAAATCTTTCTGATTGCAAAAGTGCGCAATTTTCGACGTTATAGTAAAGTAGTAGAAGGCTTCAGCTCTCAATTTCCTCGTGCGACACTCGTTTCCTGGTCAGGCTACAGTTCACATCCGTAATCTGATCAGGCATAACCCGTGGCAAGGTCTGGAAACAGCGAGGCCTAGAGTCCGTACAGGCAACATCTGAGGTTTGAGTCAGTTCTGGTGTTGACCCGTAATTTATCAACATAAGGAAGTGCTGATTCAGCCGTGGCCTCTTAAAAAACAGGGTCACCCTTTTTGAGTCTGTCATGTATGCCATCATTCACGTCAGCTCACACTGATTTTCTCACCAAAAAAATCTCAAAAACGATTTTGAGGTAAGACTCTGTTGCTGTTAGGGCAGACACAGTGTTAAAAGCACTATATTCTGTGGCAGGAACCCAAATTGATGCTTTGTGAGTAGGAAGTCCGCTCAAATTGTAAAAGAGACACTTCAGAGAATTAAACAATGAATGCCGTTTTTACAGTGAATATGACAATAAGAAACTCAACAAACATTATCATAAGAGAAATTTCCAGAGTGATTATGGTTATAAAAAGCGTATTATACGTTATTATAGGAGAAAGATGGAGTGCAGGGCAACAAGTAGTGGGAAAATAGGCAGAACTCACTGCTCTGTGATGTCTGCCCTCGGGAGGTTCTCGGATTACCTGCCATGTTCCTCCGCCCCCATCCGAGGCTTTTATCAAAGCTCAGGGATATGTCGCACCCCCCGACTACACTCTCCGCATATTCCGAAGCTGGCGGTCACCGCATGACCAATAAAGTTCCTTAAAGGGCAATTTATACTGGATGCGTGCGACTGATGCGCGTGCGTCTATATGATGAAGAATAGGGCCCAGTCGCATAGCAGTCGCATCGCAGTCGCAGCTCAGACGCACGCGTTTACGGCCTCGCGGTGGCCGCACGTTCTTTTCATTGAGGATGTGTACGCAATGTTGACCGGTCTTCATGGAAAATCCCTTGCAAATGGATGCATGCGACTGATGCGCGACTGACGCACGCAGCTAGTATAAAGTACCCTTAAAAGCAGTGTCTCACCTCATTTTCGGTGTCGAGATATCCACAGATTCAGGTGCAGCTCGAGGCGCTGATTCCAATGATGTGCTTGGCGTCCCCAAAAACCCCTACTTTCAAGGCAAAATTAGATAAAGGAGCGGACGAGTTTCCTTGCTAGGAAGCTAGCAAATGCGGAGCTGAGAAGCTGAGATTGCACATTAAAATGAACTTCTCAGCAGCAGCTATATCAAACAAACAAACATTTTTGTGTTGAAAAACCTTGCCGCACTCTTGCTGCGGAATGAACCCTCTCGTCCACCAGCCGAGAATTTCGAAATTCTCGGCCAAAGAAACCCGTAACTTATGGGGTTTTCGAGGTTTCCACGAAACTTAAAGTACATTTTCGTGCTCAGCGGCTCACCTATGTTTGACTGAGATGGGAATCTCGAATGCGACCCATGAGCTGAGACACTGCCTTTAAGAAATGAGGGCTATTGTCCTCCGCATGTCCTGACATTTTTGTCTGAGTAGTAGAGGCGTAATAAATGATGAAGGCAACACCGGGATGGAAAAGATCAGCAGCATGGATAGGCCCATATCTGTCCTCATATCTTATCACACTGCTTGCGTGGAATGGCATGCTGGCATAAGAGCAATTGTGAGAAAACTTGTGGTGGTGAACGGTCGCGGCGACAGCGTCGCTGTGTGGTATGCCTTGGACAGTAGACCAGTGGATAGAGCAGCGGATTCTCAATCATTCATAAGCAATGATTCTGTTGGATCGAATCCGCTCAGTAATAGAAGAAGCTTGGGGTAAAATGGAGTTGGGGGGGCCACTTGGTATAAGTCGATAATATGACCTGTCCTACACGTTCTGACTTGTTGGCTGACACGTCCAGAACGCTCTGACTTGCTAGCTTTCTTAATGTACAGTAGTTACCTGAAATGCAAACAAGTCAGAACGTGTAGGACAGGTCATATTATCGACTTATACCAAGTGCCCCCCCCCCCAACTCCATTTTACCCAAAACTAGCACTATAAAAACATGGATGACCTGGCAAACAGTAATCTTTTCGTATTTCTGTTTAGAATTTGCATATTTGTGTTGCTTTAATACTCTCTGGATGGCTTCGAACCCGAGGCTCTTTCGTGTGGGACTGTGCGCAAGCAGGGACTAAGCTGTCAGAGGTTGTCACGGTGTAGGCGTTCAATTGACAGGTAATTGCAGAGAATGCTGCCTTGTGCGCTGGATTAGGAGCAGTAACGCCTGACGGTTTGCGGACTCATGACAGCCTGAATGCAGACAGTTCTCGGGCGGAAACACCCAAACGCTCGTTCCAATCTTCGCCCTCCGCTCGTGCGGAACTGATTTGCCCCCGAAATTGTCTGAGTACACTTGATTGTTATTCTTTAAACAAAAAAATTGATGGTTCCACATCCACCAGTTAACATTTTCAGTCAACGAAAGAACCCCCACCGCTCGGAGACCACTCCACCCCATCCTAAGTGCGCTGCACAAGGACAGCAATTCCATGTTGTTCGAGACGGTCAATCTCGGCAAGGGTATTTTTGAACCAAGCACAACTCACCAGTACGGTAAATAGTATTCCAACTACGTTTCGAACACAGCTTATTGATCCCCCAACTATCAACCATATAGGAATGAGCGGGCTAACTGGGCATGAGCCCACTTTCACTGAGCCTACAATAATCTCGAGAATCGCGAGACATAGCAGCAAAGCGAACATCACCACTGCGGACACTGGAACAAATGTGCAAACTAATTCCCTTTATGGACCACGGGTGTATCCCACCTGTCCGTGCCATAGCATGCAGACCTTCTCGCACGCGTTCGGACCGTTCTCGAGCAGATTCCGCTCCGCGGAGAGACTGTAGGATGCTACCCAACACAACCTCCGGTGGACGACCTGAATTACAACAAAATTTAAGACTGGGACAGACGTGGCTAGAAGAGCAGTCTTCTCTCACTTTCATTATCTTTTTCTTCGCTCCTTTCTGCCTCAGCAGACATCGTCAGGTCCTTGCTTCTGGAATGTCAAAACTAGGAATGGAAGTGACTCACGCTAGCCTCACATCTTATCTCTCGAAATCTGATATCTGTGTTTACGTGTTTATGATGTTAGTTAGGCTGCGGGTATACTCTTGGAGGAGTATGGCACCAAGCACCTTCAAAGATTGGCGACTTCATTTCTGATACGTACTGATTGTGGGCGGGTTGCGACGGTCAGTCAGCCAACTTCGGGCCGCCCACAACCCATATTGTGGACGGCAATGGCGGTGGCCCATCTGCGGCCTCGAGAAGGATGCCGCGCAACCGTGCCGCGCGCGCAGGGATCGGTGTCGTCCGCCGCTGCAATGCTATTTCTAAGCTCTTTTATTTCCGATTCTGTCGAAATTCCTTGAAAAGGGTAGAAAATTTGCTGTATGTAGCATAACAGCAGCAGAAAACATCGGTTACGGCACGCGCGGCGCGGTTGCGCGGCGTCTTTCTCGAGGCCGCGGATGGGCCACCGCCATTGACGTCCACTGTACGTATTAAATATGAAGTCGACACGGCGACGACGATACTAGGTGCTATCTGATCTGGCCTGAACGTATTCAGTACTAGGGCGGATAGGAATGCAAGTCCAGTCATCAGGGGCCCTACAGCGGCCTGAACGCGGCTACTTTTCAGGCCAAAACACCCAAACGCTCGTTCCGACCCTCGCCCCCGCTTGCTCGGAACGGGATTTGCCCCTTAAGTTGTCTGAGGAGATGCGTGGGTGCGGTTGCGCGCGAACGCGGCGCCGCATCACCGCGGGAGTCACTGGGCGCTAGCGCACATAGCGCATGCGCGTTCAGGCATTCCACGCGCATTTTTGGTTCGTGCTCACTATCGGAGAACGACAACGTGCTATAAGGTGGACGTGCGAGGACACGTCTAACACGAACTGACACGTAAAGAGACGAACAGAGCACGTCTTACGGAGGACTAAGCAAGTGATATATGGGCAGCAGCATGTGACGGGAAGAACCCAGCACATGAGAGGACGAACACAGCACGTGAGGGGTGGAACAATAGCACGTGAGGGGAGGAACGCAGTACATGAGGGATGGAAGGAAGGGTTCGACCCCAGGTGTAACTGGGGTCGAATCCTCGTTCGTGCTGGGGACGAAACCCACGAACGCCTGAGATTCTCTTCGAAGAATGTACCGACAGCCCACGCTTTTCCATCCCCGCACACAGCCAAGAAAACGTGAGTTAAGCTTTGACCTAGTGGTTATGTGGAAGCTTGCAAAGTTATGTGCAAGCTTTATTTTCAGACTGCTGCGATTTCTAGTGAAGAAATCAGTGATTTGTGGACGACGGAGAGAGGCGGAACCATATCAAAACTTCTTCAATCCCGTGACTGAAAGACTGTGGCCTGCAAGTTAGTGTCCCTAGCATGCATCACCATCTGCAAACTTCGCCAAAATAGCTCTGAAATGGTGCCATATATCCATTTCGGCTCGCCGCTATCCAGATTGGCTGTGGTTCGTGACCTTGGAGTTCTCCTGAACTCTAACCTAACTCCGCGCGATCACATTAATGCTCTGAAACGAGCTGCATTGCGAAAAATGTACCTCCTTTTTCGTCACGTTCGGCATACGGATAAAAACGTGCACATCAAGTTATACCAACCATACAGTCTACCACAGCTAGAGTATGCGACCCAAGTAAGGAGTCCTTTCCTCTATACTTTACAAAGGAATAAAATTGTGGAAAAGTACACAATCTGACATTTACTCCTATCCTTTTTATAGACTATTTCCGAACCCAAATTATCCCCGAGATCTTCTATCCTTTAAGTCGAGACTGCAGCGGTTAAACCTACATGGCCTGTTTTATCGACGCGTTCTGCTGACATCGTACCTGCATTTCGGATACTACGACCTGAAACAAAACTGAAACGAAGTGAGTTCTGGGTATGGAAGCCATGCTCTTGTCGCAGAGGTGCGGTTAGTTTTTCATTATACTCCCCTATCACTGTCTGGATCCAATAACATGGTCTTTGAGAAGATGACCTAGGTGACTCATAACACTGTAAAAGAATAATTTTTTTTTCAAATGTCCCCTCTCTTGCTTAACTTTTTCAGTTGTCCGAGTTGGTAGCTCCAATCTTGTCCCACTCACTCCTCGTTTGTAGGCTCTTCATGGATGTACTGCTTTTTGGACTCTCACGAACCCAACGTCGGTCCCATGAACGTTGATCCGTTAATTTTACTCTACCGTGTTCTTCTGATTTTATTCCATCTTACTTCATAAATTAGCTGGTTGTTAGATCCTACGCCACTTCTGAGTTTCCTTCTCATCAGTTATGAGTGAACATATGGTGAGAAACGTCTTGTAAATATCCATTCCTTCTCTCGAACAAAAGCACTTCCCTGAATTCTTCTTCCGTTCCTTCCTCTCGAGCTGCTCACAGTTTTCTTGCTGGAGTAAAAATCAGCTAACCTTTGGCACTGGGTCCGCTGATCACTAATTTTGAGGATGGGCTTCTGTGAACCTCGTAAATTGACCCAGTTTGGCTTCTTGTTTTGCTACCCTTTCAGTTATTTCTAGGCATTTATATGACCGTTCGCGCTCTTTGTTTCGTTTTGTCTATGGCGCACTATTCTTCTGGTGTATGTTAAATAAATAAATAATGCAAAATGAGTATGAGTTTCGCAATCAGCGCGTCATATAAACCGCCAGCCACACTTTGGTCGAAAATAGTGACTTTGATATTTTGAGGAAGAACTGCCAAATAGTGCCTAGCAGTTGAATACTAGTGAGTAGTAGGAGAGTATAAAAGTAGAATAGTGAAATACTAGTGAAAAAAAGGCAGTTTTTCCACACCAGGAGTTATCAGGGCCAGCCGGGTTCCCGCAAAGTGCTGGTGGATGGTAGTGGTGGATTTGGTGGATTTTAATAATGTCAGTCAGAGAGACAGAGGCATCTGGCATGTTATGACATGAGCAACTCGCTCGGCTACAAAACCTTGAGTGAGCCAAACCTTGAGACAGGGGTCCACCTCATTCTCATGGTTGAGCTAATGGCGGATTCTGCATCTCCTCGACATGCTGATTCTAGCGGTATACTTAAATTGTCCCGAAACGGTCTCTGAACCCGTTTTCCGGCATCGTGTCTGTAACAGTCTGCTAACCCGAGTTGACGTGTGAAGCCGTTGATCTTATTGACTGGACACGCCAAGACTCTTTGGCCAACGCTGCAGCCGTGGCAGGCAGCCAGCACAGCGATCAAACTTTGGAGCGATCCTCTTCCGGGCTCCAAATTTACAGCCCGTTCGACCCTTTCAAAAATGTTGTTTTCGTCGCTTTTGAGCCTGTTGATGTACATTACTGGGATCAACATGGCGAGAAGGTCAACAATATGTTAATACTTCCAACAGGCGGAATGAGGCGAGCCCCTGCCTTTAAAGGCAGTGTCCAGGCAGAATCTTCACTACTGGTACCCAAAGCCGATCCAGTGCCCGCTCCGCCCCTTCGAAGATTTCGTGAAAACATGTTAAGTCATGCCTAAGATTGTGAAGAAATGTTTTACTGTCTAACAGTCTGGTCCCTCTCTATTCTGTTATGCTGCGGATGGAACTCACACCAACATGTGTTAACTTGTTGAACATGCATTGTTAAATTTGACAGGTTTTTAATCAGCATCAATCCAGAATTCCGCCCCAAATTTCGGAAAAAAATGGTTACTAGTAGAAATACTAATGGAAAAAAGCAAAAAGCAATCAAGAAGATTTCCCTTAGGATCATCTGAAGCAATATTTAGCTGGTTTGTCCAAAAGTTCGAGAGTTCAAGAAGCCTTATTGCCTCCTTTTCATTTTGCACCGGACAACTCGTCCACATCGTAACTTTCGACCTTCCAAAAACCACAAATTTCAAGGTTCCTACGGGTAGAATCTATACAGTTGCAATCAGCTCGTCGAGCAGAGTAACGGGGTGGCAGAATTGAAGTATCGAAATTTTTGCCTGGACACTGCCTTTAAGCTGGCGCGGACGGATACCAAGAAATCTACGTTGAGATCAGAGTCAACGCCAATATCTTTACAAGCACATACAGTCCTTCTCAATATACTTGCCTCACGCTTCACAGCCCATATGCTAAACCGCGCCGCATCACATATGCAAGGAGAGATCCAACGTCTCACTCAGTGAAATTTTTCTTGGTAGGATGTGAACCTGTGTGGATTTGCCCGCCCAGCCAGTGGACATGCACTTCTTCGGCCCACCAGAACTGAGGCATTTTCAACCGAATCTCAAAGCCAAACCCAAAATGGTAACAGGCGAGGCATTTAGTAAATTCTACTCGTGGCCTGATCTAGCTACTGTCGAACATCTCGAGTAGCATTTCATCTCCCAGAAAAAGTTACCGTTTTCTGAGATGTCAAAGTTCGCTGAAAATATCCAGATCATCGTCAGCGATGCAAAAAAGACAAAAGTCCATTTTAATAAGCAATGTCCACTAAACACTAGAAGTGGCCCTCTTTTACGAAAAATTTTGCAATAGTGTTTAATATAGGGATTAAAGTAAATGGTGTCCCAATTTAAGCACTGACCAGCAATGCTTTCGTTCAAAAACTCTTTGCCCATTTTTTGCCATGTTTGGCTGCCAAGAAGGCAGAGCGACCAGTGATTTAGTTGCCCCCAACCTAGCTGCTAACATTTTTACGGACTATTTCAGGATTCTAGTCTCGCCTCCAGAAATATGCCTTCGTTTCTGACAAGTTTCGTGACCATCACCTGGTCAAATTTTAGAACTCGTATCGTTCTGGAAGTGTTTTTCTAGTCACAGCTCCTGCGTGCTTACAGCAGGACTACCTGGCCAAATGCAAAGATAACACCAAATCTGGCTTTTATCCTATTAGGGCCAAAAAAAAGTCTAAAAATTGGGAAAGCACAAAAACCATGTTTTGCCTCATCGCACAATTTCGTCTGCAGAAACCAGAGAAAGGCTAAGTGGTGAAGCCTTTTTAGGAGACGGATAGAGCAGATCTTGCTCTTTATAATAGTCCAAAGTTTGTCTATCTAGCTTCTGAATTTATGGTTTTATGAGCTTCCAAAGATTCATTACTAGGTTGCGGCCATTTATTGTGGGACAACCTAATATTAGGTCGTCAAATATGAAATGCCCGATTTTATGAGCGGTCAGTTTGACAGTCTCTATCTTCGAAAATTTACTAGATCTCTCCTCATCTTTATTTTCATTATAAGGGTACACCCTCTTCCTTTTAAAATCACTTCCTCGGTTTTTGATCAGTTTTCGGATTTTTGTTTGAAAGCATTTTTTGTAGAACTACTCAAAGACGAAAAATCGTGAAAAAAATTCGGAACATAATTTCCATTTTCCTGCCATTAGAGCTGAGAAAGCTGGGAACGTCAGCATAGTGTTAAGGGACATTTGACTAGTAAATGCACTAAACAGCGCTTGCTTGGGAAGTTCTGCTCAGGTGACATGAAGCTCTAAAGTGAGCCTTATTATGAACCTGGATATCGATGAGCTGGAAGCCGCAGCCGAAGCGGATAGGACTCAAACTAGGGCAGCATTAGCAGCAAGGTGTGACCTTTATAGTCCAATAATATTTAGGTACTCAAGGCAACATGACCACTAAAAGTGATTCAGTAAACGAATTTCTCCCAGTTTGACCCTCAAAAATGGGTGCCAATTTTTGGCCAGTTTCCAAAAATCCATGCTGCTTAAGCCAGGAGACCAGGGGTGAGGACCGACCTGCCACTCACTGCACTGGGCAAACCTTGCTCTATTTGACCACAACTCCTTTCAGGGATTAGCTCATTTCTTGCTGGAGAAAATGTTCAATTTCCAACATTATGTTGGAAACCCTCTTCGCCACTTGATTGCTACTAGCCACGTTTCCAGCTGTTGGCGCAATCAAGCTGCAGTTAACATGGCAAGGCTGTGGAGTTAGTATAGGAGCATATTCGGATATCTTATACTGCATCTTGCTTTAGAAACAAAACTCGAAATCTTCTCATCCAAAATCGGACATTTCATACTTGACGACCTAATAATTGAGTTTTTGTATGCATATGCGTGTTATAAGGGCACGGAACATGGAGTGTTTGTTTTGGTTTCTAACTCGATGACAATTCACTACTTGCTCATATCACCTTTTTTTTTAGCTGTTGCTCCACATTCAGTGTTTAATGCCTAGTTCTTTCTACCCCGACGTCTGTTCAACTGCCTTCGCATACACAACAGGCAATATCCAGTCACGTTGAGTGAATAGAAGTCGCGATAATTGGAGAAGTGTGCCATAGAGTAGCAAAAATGGTTTTTTTTTCCAAATGAAATTTTCCTTAGCTTAAGACTAGCTTGGGACCGACTCTTTGAGTTTTCTCAATATTAAGCAAGGTCTGAATCAATAAGATACTACTGCCGAGATTGTCCTAGTTCTAGTCGCTTAGTAGAATGCTAGCAATGTTCTTTCAAAGCGCGCGAATGTAGTGTTCATATGCTTTCTCATTGTCAGCTTATGGTATTGCAGCATACAGAAAGTAGTGGAACAGCGACACGCACTACTCTGAAACAGAGTAAGGTTTCAAGTGCCCGGAGTTCCTTCAAAACCCCACGCGACAAACACACAAAGGCAAGAATGGGTTAATATGGAAAACGATTGCATTGTATTCACGGCCTTTCGATCGATTAGGAACTACACGACTACACCACGTAGTAATAATGGTTTATTAACCAAAAGTTGAAACGCTTCTTCACTGAGGGATGATCAGTAATATTGGGTTGGGGAATAAGTTCGTTCGGTTTTGTTCAACTTGTTTTTTTCACGGCGACTTTAACTTTCCTTGACCGGCAGTCATAGTCTATTCTGAAGCCCTTGATTTGCTCTTTCTGATTGTCTTAACCTCATTCCTGAATTCTCGTTCTACCTTGCTTTCTACCGCATGGATTGTGACCACCCAAGTCGACAAAATTGAACCTCCCCGCAACCGACAACCGTTCGACTTCAATTGTGGATCAAATGTGGCTTAATTGGCTACGGAAATCAATGGCGTTTGGAGGGGAATCTCTACTGATGAAAGGACAGCATAGAAGTGGTGAACCCACTTCAGACAGAGCAAATTTGGCTTTAAAGTTGTTTCTTGTTCTGGACGCCCAGTTTGTAGGAAATAAAGGCGATTAGCCGCTAAGGTTGCTTCAGATGTAAGGAAGAACCACTACTGATGTTAACTCTCAACAATGTATTAGTTTAGCTAACGCATTCCGTGCAAAACCTCAAAATGCTGGATAAGTGGTGATCGTCCACATTGGGTATGCTCGACTCCTCTGTACAAATTTCACCAAAATGACAAGCAAAAATCTCAAATGTAGAGAATTTTTACCACTACCGACTCTTCTGGTCTAGTTCAGTCATACATAGCTTATTTTGTTCGGTTCCCAATTAATTTGATAAACTTCATCCAAGAGTTGCGGTTGCGGGCTACAATATTAGTCGTCTCAAACAAAGAAATTTTTTGTAGACTTGGAGCTGACAAGCAGCCTTGTGCCTGGCAGCATTAATAGAGGAGGAAATGCGCTACGCTACCCATTTAGTGTGGTTTACAATGATGGTGGAAAATGGTGATTTCTATGCTCATGAAAAACCGAACGAACCTATTCCCCAACCCAATAGATAAGTGAGATTAAATAGAGGTAAGATAATAAGGCAGATAAATGAGACCAAATAAATGCGATTAAATGCGATTAAATATAAGCTATATACAAGAACTACTGCGCGAGAAACCCTAAGAGCAGGAAAGGACCGAGACTTGTATGAGGTTGCGACAGCTACGATAACCTGAAGCCCTAAAGCTCAAGAGGATCCTCGAGGCTAAGAACGGTGCTGGCCCAGGGCACGAACACCGATGAGTACTGAAACTCCCTCGAGGGAACGGACCCTAACCTGAATAGAGTACGCGCCCTCCTCAGTTCCCCCTTTTAACCTACCAGCTTAAGCCGGATAGTATCTGGTTATCGATCGCGAAATCGCTAGGAGTAGAGATGCCCACTACGAGAACGTCACTTAAATGTTCCCTCTGACTCTCTCTATATTACTCCTCGAATCCTCGAAATTCTTTGATCTTCCTCTTGAATCGTTCGTCCGCTCGCGAAGATGACGAGTTAAGTAAATTTTGAAATGATGCGCGCACCGCTTATGTAGTCAAGGGCCTGAGAAGGCCCGCCCCTTCGTCACGTGAGCCATGCCCGGCAGCCGCATAAAAGTCCTCGGGGCACATTACCTCTGAGATTTTCCAGCGCGCCATGAGAAAACAGCGAGAGGAAATTAGTAGCATGCTAAACTAGAGAGATGACAAAAATAAAGTGGTGAGTACACAAGGTTAGGAGCACTTCTACACACAACAGGAAAACACAGGTAAGAGTACAGTTGTATGATTGATCTACAGTCTCTCTCAAAAATTCTTCCCTCACGCTGAACCGCCCGTCGGCTTAGCCACGTCACACCACGTATGATAATACATAAGTAATGCGGCGTGGCTCAGCAGATGGGCTGTGAAGAGTGAGGCCAGAGGGGGCCTTGGCAAGCTTGTTAGCTTGTCAGTGATATTTAACTACTGAACATGTTAGAAAGGATCCCGGAAATGACGTGGCAGTACTACGTGGAACACATTACTCACCTCAGGTCCGTGACTGCTCCAGTACCGACTCCTTTCCGGGTGTGGATCATGATGAGGCAAAAGTGGGTGGGCGATGTGTCTGCGATTGGTTCATTCGAACCCACGCCCCGCCCTTCAGGACCTACTCGCACTAATTCGCGCGCGATTTCACCATAGTTGCCCATGCAAATTTGAATGTGAGTGGGGACGAGTCGACGCCGAAGGGCGGGAAGACGCCGCCCCATTTTGCCTCATCAAGACCCACACCCTTGACTCGTCCGCACTCACATTCAAATTTGCATGGTGAAATCGCGCACGAATTAGTGCGAGTAGGTCCCGAAGGGCGGGGCGAGGGTTCGAGTGAACCAATCGCAGACCCATTACCCACCCACTTTTGCCTCATCATGACCCACACCCCTCCTTTCCGAATGCCCTACACAGCTATCTCTCACATCATGCATTTTCGCTCCATCACTTCAATACCTGCTTCAATGTTTCGAAAAATGATCATGAGCAGAGGTAGTGGGATTTCAACGCTATACGAAACTAATCAAGTCAGATATGTCGTATAAACATCAGTAGGACTTAAGATAAAGTCCTTGTCAAAAAGTTGGGCGGATTGTGCGTGCCGAGGCATCAACCACTGGGCGAAATTTACGGTTTTCACAAGCTCCGCGCCATGGCTCTGATGCTCTGCAGTGTGAAGCGATTTTTCGGTTCTCTCAACATAAGATGGGTACTGAATACGGGGTGTGTATCATCATGAGGGGAAACGGGGCGTGGTACAGTTCAGTGATTGGTTCGTTCAAATTCTCCTCCCACCCTAAACGGTTGACTCGTTCCCGTCGCGCGCGATTTCACTATACTTGACTATGCAAAATTTTAATGGGATAGATTACATGTTGATCGTGGAGGGCGAGAAGGCTCGTTTTCCCTCACGATGATACACACCCCTGAATACGTTCTTTTCACTCGGTATGCTGTCGCGCATCGCTATTTGTTTGTATATGCTCGTAGGAATTGGTCTGCTCCGAGCATCAGAAACAGTGGGCGGAGCTTGCAGTTGTCCGTCAGAGCAGTCGAATTTCGACTTGTGGCATACACCCCGCGTGTGGTCCTATAGCGTCGCAGCTGCAGAATTGCGATGGGACCTACTCGGTCCTCTCAATTGGAGCGTGCTCTTTCCGCATCCCTCGTCCAGCTCTCGTCACAATTGTGCATTCACGGAATTCGTCTAACAGGGTGTGTATAGTCTGTCCGAAACGACGAGTCCGCCCACGCACGCGGGGATCGAGAGGCGGAGCGGTTGGGACGGATGCTGTTGGCTGCCACGTCGTCCACGTCACAGCCAAATCATTGGTCAATGCCATGAAGATAACGATGAAACGTGATACTCAGATCAGGGATGATGACTTGGAGCGCTGGCAAACGTGGCGGCTTCTCGACCCCTGCGTGCGTGGCCGGACTCGTCGTTTCGGACAGACTATACCAGCTCGGCAGCGCTGATCTCGGCAGTTCCTGGCAGCCGCCCCGCCTTCTGCATATTAGGTCGGGTACCTCTTGATCGTTTCCCAGTTTGGGTATGTGTTCCAAACATTCAGGTGCTGTTGCTCAACAGTCCAGTTCTTCATTTTAGATGATCCTGGATCTACAGTTTAGGGTCTATACTTGATGGAGTGTTCGACGACCACATTGTGTCGGGAGATGGTTGTTCATACCGAAACTTACCTCTACATTGGTCAAAAAGTAGCACTTTAGCAGAGATGCGGACCCCTAAAGGAATAGCAACTGACTGGTTGAAGCTAAAACTGAAGCGAAGTGGCGCTATCAATCGATAAAAAATTTTCTCTGCACCCTATATGACGAGAGTGTTTTCGGACATCTTGTCCGCATCAGTCAGGAAGGCGCTCGGAAAATGGTTTTTCCGAGCGTTTTGTAATCTTTCAAGTTCATGCCTGGTATGAGTGAGCCAAGCTGGCTTAGAAACCACCCAGTGCTCGAAAATTTTGCCTGGACACCGCCTTTAAAGGCAAGGTCGGGGAAAAATTCCATCTCCCGAATTTCCATTGGATTCGTAGCCCACGGCTACGCCTTGGACGAAAACTATAGAAAAATCTCTGAAAAAGTCCCACAACAAATGCTTTCCATCGACCAATTTCGGCACGGCGTTTGCGGGTTTGCGGCGTCCGTGCTTTCAAACGACATTATACTGCGCGCCCTACATGCTGTCCGTTGTGGCGTCGTAGGAACAAAATCATATTCAGAGGACTGGTGGTCCGTTTCATGGGATGGGGAAGCTTTCACGAAGTGTTCGTTAGGCTCTGTGTATCCAAGCGTCCAGCGTTGTTCAGTATGCACGAGCAGCATCTGTTGGTTGGAGCGCGTTTTCCCACGACTACCGTAATCTTCGGACGTTTTGTCCCATATCTAGTGATAGACCTTATATCGAGGTATCAAACTTGAGATACCTGCTACACATATGGTTTGGACTCCAGAGAGCAAAAAACCTGGGTGGGCAAGATTTTGACCAGACCTTGCCTTTAAGGTGCTTTTTGTATATAACGGGGCACACATCAGTTCCCAGACTCAGATAGTTGTCTGCACGAGTTCTATGAAGGAAGTCACTCTGAAAATAAAAGAAAACAAAAAAAACCTATATATACAATCAAAACTCATGCAGCAGCAGAGAACTAAGAAATAGGACTGAACACATCCAGTAGTGAAGACGAGAGAGGAAGTGAACACATCCCAGGGTATGCTGGTTGTGTCCACTAACGTCCACGGATGACTCTACCAGCACTCCGAACTCTTCCATATCTCTACCATGAGTTCATTATTATGAGTGCCGGATGTGCCCACTAAAGTTCGACGAGGCCACGCCCTCTTTAACTACTTGATGTGTCATCCAGAAGCCTTGGTGGAGTCATCCGTTTTAGAAGGTAGACACAACTAGCATACCCGCAGATGTGTTCACTTTGTGAGCCAGATGTGTTACACCGAAGTTTGTGAGAACGTTCGATTTGCCGCTTTGACGCAGCTCGCAGTGCGAGCTCGCAAAATGACGCTCCGCGTCAAAAACTGTGGAAGCACCCCCTTGCGGCAAATGACACTGCGAGCTCGCACTGCGTTGACGCTGCCTATGCTTAAGCATAGGGCGCGGCGCGGCGCGTCAAAAATGTAAAAACCCTTTACTTTCCCCTTTTTTAAATTCCCTTCAATTGCAGCAAGCTGCGTCGTTTGCCGCAACTTCCACGCGAGTTGAAAGGCAAGAAGTTGCGGATGCGCGAATGACTGCTCGCGCTGCGCCGCATAGTCCTATACAGTCTGTCCGAAACGACGAGTCCGCCCACGCACGCGGGGGTCGAGAGGCAGCCACGCTTGCCAGCACTCCAGGCCATCTCTAATCTGCGTATCACGTTTCATCGTTATCTCTACGGTATTAACCAATGATTTGGCTGTGACGTGTTCGAATTGGCAGCTAATAGTTTGCGTCCCAGCCGCGCCGCCTCTCTAACAGACTGTATAGTCTTTGTCGCCACGGAACAAACGTCTGCAGCAGCACGGCCACGGCGGGGGTGTGGGTCATGATGAGGCAAAATGGGGCGGCGTCTTCCCGCCCTTCGGCGTCGACTCGTCCCCACTCACATTCATATTTGCATGGGCAACTGGTGAAATCGCGCGCGAATTAGTGCGAGTAGGTCCTGAAGGGCGGGGCGAGGGTTCGAATGAACCAATCGCAGACACATTGCCCACCCACTTTTGCCTCATCATGACCCACACCCCCACGGCGGAGGCCGCTGCACAGCCGCGGCGCAACACCGCCGCGAGGCTGTTGCGGGCAGCGTGGCGGGCATTTTGCCAGCCTTGGCAGCCGGCTGATTTATCGATTACTTCATTGCGATGGATTTCCGCTGTTTTTGCGTAGGTATGCATGTAAGAAGTGCCCATAGACCTTATACTCATATGGTATAGGCTTCGTTCCTTTTCTTCAGATTTTTTTACATTTTCCTTCCTGTCTCATTGGTTTTTCATCTATTCCAGGCCAGAAGGAATGAAGAACGATGACAACTTTTACTTTTCGACTTTTTACAGCCCTTTGTGGGATAGTTTGTCTTGTCATTATTTTCAAAATTTGACATACAGGGCATTCGGAAAGGAGTCGGTACTGGTGCATTCACGGACCTGAGGTGAGCCATGGGTTCCACGTACTCCCATATCATTTCCGGGATCCTTTCTAACATGTTAAGCAGTTAAAAATCACGGTACTATTGTACTTCTCAGGAAATCTAAAAACCGTGTTTTGCATCGGTATGCATGGGTTTTGCATGACTTTGAGAAAATCGTGGGTTTTTCGCGGGTTTTGCATGGGATTTGCATCGGATTTGGAGACGCATGGGTTCTGAATGGGTATGCATGGGTTTTGCATCGATTTAAGCAATGCTGAAAATTATTGATTAAAAAAACCGGGTTTTGCACCGGATTAAACCGGGATTTGCATAGGTGTGTATGGGTTTTGCATCGATTTGTGAAGAACCGGTTATTTAGATTTTTCATTCATTATTTCCATTGTTTTTTCACAATCAGGAGTGCCTTATGTATGATAAAAATCTACTCATTGCGATCTCCATAATTATGCCAAAAATTTGCAGGTTTCTCTAAAATATGAAATTATTGCATTTTAACATAGGGAACATTCACCAGCTTAATGTACGATGCACCTCAGTCGGACATCCAGCAGAAGTTGGCCCGATCAAAAATGTGCCGAGAGGAGTTACAAGTGCGCAATTCGGTGGAGTTGCAGGGTGTGCGACGACGGCGCAGTATTTTTGTTGTTGAGGTGCGTGGGAGCCACTCCTCGTACCCCCCCCCACTCCTCCAGGACGCGAACTGATCATCACAAACTCATGCAGAACCCACGTTACCTCATGCAAAACCAATGCAAATCCCATGCAAAACCCGGTTCTCAAAACGTTTCTCAAACCGTGTTCTGCATGGGATTTGCATGGGATTTGCATGAGTGTGCATGACTTATTCGTGGGATTTGCATCTTTCAATCCGATGCAAAACACGGTTTTATCCCATGCAAAACACGGTTTCTAGATCTCCTGAGTTGGGCGGCCCCACTATCGAGCCCAAACTCAAAATCATGGATTCCTCTGAAAATATGCATACGGGGGTAATCCGACGTGCTGATCACGGATATCATACTCATTTCGCATGATAGTATTGATTTTATTGATTTTATGGATGTTTTCCCAAGTATGGACCTCCTCCCGGATCTCTCCGAAAACTTGCCTGCTGGGGTTTCTGAAGGTGCTGGTTACAAATATGATGAAGATTTCGCAAGAAAAGGTCGACCTGATGGGGAAAACTCCAGTAAAGTCGGCGATTACATCGCCCTACAGATAAAAATCTGCAGAAAACCAACGAAATCGAGACTATGATGCAAAACGGTTATTATATTCGTGATCAGCAACTTCAAAAACCTATAACTGCATATTTTCAGAAAGATTTGGGATACGAGTCGAACTTGGAAAAAATCGATAAAATCAATAGAATCGATATCACCATGCGAGATGAATATGATATTCGTGATCAGCACATCCATTTACCCCTGTATGCAAGTTTTCAGAGGAATCCATGGTTTTGAGTTTGGGCTCGATAGTGGGGCCGCTCAAGTACAATAGTACCAAAATCACTGCGGCTAACAAGCCTGAACATGCGCGACTTGCCAAAGGCCCCTCTGATCTTTTCACGTAGAAATGCACTAATACCGACTCATTTCTGAACCGCCTGTAGCATTAGAATGCAAGCGTTGGTGATCTCTAAAACTTCTTTCTTTTGCATTCGTCGGGATTCAACATAATCGACATAGCTCCACCAGAAATTTTCTGTTTGACAGTTTTTTATAGGACAACAGATCCATTTCTCAGTGCTGTATTCATTCTTATAGTGAATGCAATTTTTGACGATAGCTCACAGATGGCGCTTGATCTGACATTGTCTGCAATTACGACTATGCCTGCAGAATGCGTCTGGAAGGATATTTTAGCGGATGACAATGGGGAAACATAAGAATGGAAGGAACCACACCATATGGATAAGATCTATTTTTTGCACTGTTTTCTTATCCATATGGTGGGGTTCCTTCCATTCTTATGTTTCCCCACTGCCATCCGCTAAAATATCCTTCCAGACGCATCCTGCAGGCAAAGTCGTAATTGCAAACAATGTCAGATCAGGCGCCATCTGTGAGCTATCGTCTATCCGAAACGACGAGTCCGCCCACGCACGCGGGGATCGAGAGGCGGCGCGGCGGGTGCGTTGCACTAGGCGACAACGGGAGGCGTGTCTCGGACGAGATCTGCAAAACTCTGTCATCTCTGCACTCTGCAGGGTGGCAGTAAGCGCTCGCTCGGATGGCTCTCGCACCTCTCTCGCACCTTTAATTACTGGTACATTAGAGGTGTCTAGGTCGACGTCAGGAATATTGAGGTTAAACGCTCGTATATCGATCATCTCCCTTGCGCGGTTTTTTAGCAAAAAAGCGAGAAAATGCTCGTCAGGGAATTGGGTACAGTATTCAACTTTGCAATTAGGGAAAAGCCAATACGGAGGATAATCATCTACCCACAAAGTTATTTGCTTTTTCTTTCTTTTCGAACCCGTGATGGAATAGTTCTACATATATGTGAGCAGCATTTCTACCGATGTTAGACATAAATGAAAAAAGTAGAAGTTATTGTTAGAGAAGTTGAAAAGTCTCCATTTCTTCATTTCGTACCTGACTTTAGTATAAGAGCAGTGCAGAACAGTGCTCTTTCAGAACTAAAACACGTATTGCTGCCCTTCCTGTATTAAAGGCAGCACTCACGGAAATTTTCACTTCTGAAATGAGTCGCTTACCATATAGCCGGCCGCTGGACAATCGCAACAGTAAGTTTAACACCTTGAATGGCCACCTACCTGCGAAGATACTGCCGTGGACACGTATGCCGCTCTGGACATTAGGGTTCCCTCGCGCCAACTAACGCCTTTGACAGGGTGTGTGCATATGGTTCAGCGGGGGCGTGTCTATGAAATTCGTACCATTTGCAGGGTTCCGTGCCGGGACCCATCACGGAACACTCGTCCGCGCTGTGGACACAAATGAAATACCGCCATCTCTTTCTGTGTTTTTCGCGTGTTTCACGCTACTTCATCGTTGTCAATGAGTTCATCGTCCCTAAAAACCCCGATATACCGCGAAATCTTCAACACAAAAATTTCCGTGAGTGCTGCCTTTAAACACATCGGTATGAACCTCAAATGTTAACATTTTCAACCGAATTTTTACATCCCGGACTTTCGGGATAATGCATAATGCATACAGAGAATGTAGTATGCTCTGCCACTCCGCTAAATCCGTACGTAAAGTGACTTTTTAAAAATTTCCTAAAACGTGGACAACTGAACTGAAATTGATGTTGCCAATCAATCCATAGGTCGCTTTCATTTCCTGATTTGGATGAGAGGTCCTGCATATGATCGCTATATAGCCCAGACTTGACACAATTAGAATGCTCTTTGTTCCAATATGACACATTTCTTGGAAAAGAAAAAGCTTCAAAACATCGAGAAAGCCAAAATTTGTGTGGGCCGCTATTCCGACACACTGCGTACCGAAAAACGCATATGATCCTTGACTGAGGGATGAAGAAGGACTGTCGAATGAGGAAAAGAGTACCTCTTTGACTAAACTGCTGATTTTATTTTACTTTTGTAGAGGTTTGGTTCATCGAAACGGTCATTTATATTTTCTAAACCTTTCGAAAAATCAAAGTTTGGATTTAATTCTGGAATTTCTGCGTAGAGATAAAGTGATGAAATATGCGCACAGCCATTTGCATGATTGCTAAATTTAACTTTTGACTTATTTTTCCCTGCCTCTCACTTAAATGAGTTATTTCCACTACTTTTTAATAACACTATTTTGCCAAGGTAGCCGTAGAACTAGTAGGAGTACGCTGAATTTGCTATACTCAGTATGACCCTGTCGATGGTGGCAACACCTGAGGACGTATCACATTCCCAGGGTCAGGTTGGCATGCATCGACACGAGCTGGCAGGATGCCAGCAACGCCTGCGTCTATGCTGCTGCTATGGAGGTATCTCGTACGGGAACGCCCCCCTTTGTCGCCTAGTGCTTGCCGCCCCGGCGCGGCTGGGACGGATGGGATCGCACGCACCTATCGACAAAAAAGGGGCGGTACGGACGAGTTTCCTCGTTGACAGCCTGCAGGCGGGCGTAGAGACACAGGGGGCTGGCATCTTGCCAGATCCGCTCCTAATGGATCTCCGATGAGATTCTTCTTACTCCTGGGCCATTTTTGGTCGGATTTTCGCCAGTTTCGACGGATTATTTGCTACTTCTCCTACGAAGACCTTGTGAAGAGCCACCCTAAGGCGCTTATTCTCTAAATTCACTGTACTGAGTCTATTCGTTTCTACTTTAGTGCTCACACTTACTAGTGCTAGTTTTGTTTCGTCATCCACTTCGCATTATCAGTGCAATTTGCGTTTAATATGAGACGCAATTTCTCTGCTGATGATGGAGTGGGTAACGACTTCTCAGATTAAATTGTGTAGTTGCAACACGGTTGCATGGTTTAAATTTCTCCAAAGAAAAAAAGCAGGATGAGGAACGTGTGTTAGTGGTCAAACTGAATTCCAATGTAGGCCGAGCATTCCTATTTATTTAATGGTAAGTGAATGGCAACATTATTTTTGTTACTTTCTTTCAAGTTATAAAGTAAAAGGGAATGATCAAAACGTTCTAATGAAACTACTTATTATTTGGGTTTGGAATCGAGAAATAGAACGAATTTTCTCCCTTGCACATTCGACTCAAGTTTCTGTACCAATCAGCTTTGAATTTTATGTGTCTGTGTTTCGTGGAACTCTGAAACTCTATCAATGGCCGGAAAGAGCTTTAAGATTCCTCAAAAATATACTGAGCATTGATTCAATATTTATGCTCCTAAAACGAGGGCTTCTCTAGGAAGTCATTTAACTCATGAGGTTTTAGTTAGAAAAAACCTAACATGAGGTCTAAGCATTTCCAAGCAAGTTCACTTAAATAATCAACAACAATCAAAGTGCAACGCTATTCAAATTTCGCAACGAAAAACGAAACTTTGCAGTGTCTTTGGACAAATGGTGATTTGATGTCCATCAATCAGTACGATTCTTGAGATTCTGCACAGCATAGCGGCTAGGATACTCATCCCTTGGTAAAACAAGTGATTATTTGCTGTGGTAAACAACAACAAAGTGATCATCATCCACTTCAATCATCAGCAGTGTAATAGCGTTTCATATTAAACGTCAATTACACTGATAATGCGAAGCAGATAACGAAGTGAGACAAGCACATTTGAATGCGTGTGTTTAGTTTTAAAAAACCTTAGTAGAATGAATACAGGGAACAGCGCCTCAGGGTGGCTCTTCACAACGTCTTCGTAGGAGTAGTAGCGAAAAATCCGTCGAAACTGACGAAAATCCGACCAAAAACGGAGAAGCCATTATCCGTAAGAGGGTCATCAAATTAACCATCGCATACAGTACGCTTTGCAACCAGCCGGCGGCACCGTTTGCTGCTGATGTCGACCTAGCGGCAATCGCTAATACGAACCTATCCTTCTTGTTTCAGGATCGTTTTCGTCGGGTTTGCACTTATTCGTGCTAACGATCTATGACTGCTGCTGAATAGAACTGAGGAGTCAGTTCACTTCATTTATTCACACTAGATATTATATTACCAATTATACTCCGATATTTTACAACTTCTTCATGCGTTGCTGATGTTGTTTGCCTAAATGCTTTTCCTTGAAAGTGGAGGATTACATTTAAAGTGAAACGGATAGGTACTGCCTATGGTTGAGCACATCCCCCTTCACATTCTGCTTCTGACAACATTGCTTACAATGCTATTTCCACTGAAGAAAAGACTTTTTCCAATGACTGCAGAAATCTCACATGAGACAAAACAGAAGCCTCCTTCTCCTGCCATTCCTGTGAACGAAGATTAGCGCATTAAAATTTATTGCTTTTGCTTATTGCCTCAATCAACAAGCTCAGGATTTTCATATAAGAAAATGTAAAAATGTGCCGAAGTTATCTGGAAAATGAAACTTGACCGTGTGATTTGTCTAGCACTTCAATTCCGAACCTGGTACATAATTCATACGAAAAATCTTCAGATTCCATTGAATTTGTTATGTCATGACCTTCATCACCCTGAACTATGCCTATAACCTGAGTTATGCTCGCAGACATGACCACATGAAACCAAATTAAGTTTAGTGTGAGGAAGGGAGAGCAAAAAGCTAACCTTAGATGGGCATTGATTTGTTTCTTCTTTTTTTCTTATATTTTAATGAACAACTTCAAAAAAAATGACATGTTTCGAACAGAGGCAAAGCTGTCGTTCAACCATACCGTTTCTGTCCAGCCATATGCAGTGTCTCTCCGCTTCACTTTAAATGTAATCTTCCACTCTCAAGGAAAAGCGGTTGGGCAGACAACAGCAGCAATGCATGAAGAAGTTGCAAAATATCGGAGTATAATTGATAATGTCTAGTGTGAATGAATGAAGTGAACTGACTCCTTCTCAGTTCTTTTCAGCTGCAGTCATAGACCTTTAGCACGAATAAATGCAAATCCGGACGAAAACGATCCCGAAACAATAAGGATAGGTTCGTATTAGCGATCGCCAAGCGCGCTACTCAGACAATTGTAGCGGCCGGCCCGCGCACCCACTAGCGGCCGGGCTATCGCCGCCACCGCCGTCCGGCCGCTAAATGCGCGCGGGCCGGCCGTTACTATGCCGCCGCTCGGCCTGTATGGGGTCGCCGCTCGGCCGGTCTGGTGATCAAATCGATCAATTCGCGCTCGGAAATGCATCCGTCCTTCGAACTTTCTGTGTTTCTTGATTCACTACGAGCGAATTCTATAATGTGCAATAGTTTATTATACCAAAAATCGCGCACACATATATAACTCTACATTTTTTAAAGGAATCCATGAATCGAAAGAAATAATCAACAGTAGTACGAATCCGTGCTATTACAATAGGGGAACCAACAGCAAGACTGACAACTAGCAAAGTGTCAATATATTAGTGTACATTTTCGACTCAAGAAAGTAAGCTTCGTTTGTTCAAGAGCAATCATAAAAGCACACAAAAAAAGCAAGACAGTGACATAAATGGATTCAGCATATGGAAAACCAAATAAAGAAGAAGACGTGTCCATGACCGAGCTCTGTTCCACTTGTGTTCTTCCTGTAGCAGAGTTTGAGCGTTAGAGCCACATCATTGCTGCAAAATTGAAGTTAGTTATCATATTTACGGCTAATTCACCTGAAAATTTAAGAGAAACAGTGATTAATAACGCCATTTAAGCAGCAGAATAATACAAGCAAGTAAAGGCACATTGGAAGCACTCACATTTAGTTTTCTACAGCTTTTATCCTTTGACTTCCCATTACTACTGACATTCACTACTCCAACAATAAGTTTATTCGCTTAATGTGAATCGAATCTTCCTTTCACTTCCTCATGCATCTAGTCAACATCATTCATTTGCGGAATTGAATGGTGAAAGAGAAGAAAGCACGACAAAATCGGACGACATCTGAAATTTTTGTAATATTCCCTGGATCGTAACTTGGAACATTTCGAAAATATTCTAACATATCGAATTCTAAAGTGTTCGAACTTCACAGAAACAAAACGGTCAGTACAACTCATCAATGATAAATAAAAACAGAAAAACTGAAGTGATGACGAAGATGAGCACTGTCTTTTCTAATGCAATTTCCCGTAAGGGAAGCGTTTTACGTGATAATGCACAATTGTTATGGTCGCGCGGGTGGCTTGGCGGGAACCTAAGGGCCGCCGCTCGGCCGCTAATGGCGTGGGTAGCTCGCGGCCGGGCGGCGGCCCATAATATTAGGGCCGCTTCCCGGCCGCACGGCTCATGAGGCGCGCGGGCCGCTCCCTCCAATTGTCTGAGTAGGTCGACATCAGCAGTAAACGGTGCCACCGGCTGGTTACAAAGCCTACTGTATGCGATGGTTAATTTGATGACCCTCTTACGGATAATGGCTTCTCAAAGGAAGGGGTTGTCAAGGAGGACTTGGGTGTATTGGGCATTGAGCCAGGAGAGTAGAAAAGTTTTTACCAAGAAGCGCAGGAACAGAACTGCCCAACACTTCCACTTCAAAAGCTTCTTGAAAAACCGAAAAGAAGGATAGGTTCGTATTAGCGATTGCCGCTAGGTCGACATCAGCAGTAAACGGTGCCACCGGCTGGTTACAAAGCCTACTGTATGCGATGGTTAATTTGATGACCCTCTTACGGATAATGGCTTCTCCAAAAACGGCCCAGAATAGGTAGAATAGCGGCGATAGCATGGATTTGGAAGTGTGCCAGCAATTTGTATAAGAGATCATCGTCGGTTTCGCATATGCGTCGCGAGGTCATGATCATTAGATCGCGGACATGCCAGACCCGTGGGTAGAGCGCAGACATGGCAGAGTTTTGCCGAACTCGTCCGAGCCACGCCCCCTTTTGGTCGACACATGCTATACATCCGGACGGATGCTGTTGGCTGCCACGTCGTCCACGTCACAGCCATATCATTGGTCAATACATGAAGATAACGATGGAACGTGATACGCAGATCAGGGATGATGACGTGGGGCGCTGGCAAACGTGGCAGCTTCTCGATCCCCGCGTGCGTGGGCGGACTCGTCGTTTCGGACAGATTATAATAGACCATACAGAGAACTCCAAACGGACGCAGTCAAGAGTAAGGACCCCGGCGCGGCTCTCTTGAGCAGAGTCACGGGAGCTCAGGATAGTATGCGCCTGCGTCTCTGCCCATGAGAGCCGCGCCGCGATCTCGACTCTTGTCTGCGTACGTTTGGACTTTCCTATACACGCGGTTCAGAAATGAGTCGGTATTGGTGCATTTTTACGTAGAGATTGGAGAGGCCTTTGACAAGTCCTGCATGTTCAAGCTTTAGTCGCAGTGATTTTTAACTGCTTAAAGGCAGCACTCACGGAAATTTTCACTTCTGAAATTAGTCGCTTACCATGTAGCCGGCCGCTGGACAATCGAAACAGTAAGTTGAACACCTTGCATGGCCGCCTACCTGCGAAGATACTGCCGTGGACACATCTGCCGCTCTGGACATTAGGGTTCCGTCGCGCCAACTAACGCCGTTGACGGGGTGTGCGCATGTGGCTCAGCAGGGGCTTGTTTATGAAATTCGTACCATTTGCAGGGTTCCGTGGCGGGACCCATCACGGAACACTCGTCTGCGCTGTGGACACACATGAAATAGCGCCATCATTTCCTGTGTTTTTCGCGTGTTTCACGCTACTTCATCGTTGTCAATGAGTTCATCGTCCCTAAAAACCCCGATATACCGCGAAATCTCCAACCTAAAAATTTCCGTGAGTGCTGCCTTTAACATGTTAGAAAGGGACCCGAAAATGATGTGGGAGTACGTGGAGCACATGTCTCCGATAAGTGGCATATCGACTCCCCGAGGAATGGCCTGTATGTCTGTAGCACAGAGTCAAACGACATGGAGGGTGGTGACGCATTGTGACAATCAGCTTACTTCATTCTAACAGACTAGGAATTCTTCCATTCCATTTGTTTGTAGGTGTACAGTAGTACCGTTTTTGATCCAGTTTAGTTCCTTTTCAGAATCGGAATGTTTAGTTTTTTTTTCCACTGATCATTTTGTAAGGCTCTTCATCCTGTTCGAATTTTTGTTTATTCCTCACTTGCTAGAACAAGGGAAACAATTAGTCGAAGGCGTGGAAAGCTGACAAATAGGCAGCGTTGTCTATCCATGTGTACATATAGTCTGTCCGGAACGACTAGTCTGCCCACGCACGCGGGGATCGAGAGGCGAAGCGGCTGGGACGGATGCTGTTGGCTGCCAGGTCGTCCACGTCACAGCCAAATCATTGGTCAATACCATGAAGGTAACGATGATACGCAGATCAAGGATGATGACGTGGAGCGCTGGCAAACGTGGCAGCTTCTCGATCCCCACATGCGTGGGCGTACTCGTCGTTTCGGACAGACTATGCATATAATCGTTTTTGATGCGTATCGACTATTGTTGGTTGGTGCAGCGATGATGGCTGCGATGCACTGCCCAAAATCGGTAGGTATCGGGATCGAGCCGGCAACGGCTATGCAGGTTGCTATGCTGAGCCGCATGGTCAACAGTCGTGCGGCAAGCTTGTACATACTCTGATAGGTGTGTAGCACGATCGCAGTCCGACCGGCTTAATGCCTCGAGTAGAAACTTTAACAACAACTGCTCCCAGTTGCTACCATCTTCCCCTCAATTGCTGCCATTCTTAAGCAATTGCTGCTAGAAGGACGGATTTGAGCAGCAACGGAGGGGAGGATGGCAGCATGTGCCGCTAGAGTTTCTACTCAGCACACACATTAAGCCAAACTGCATTCTGCTTTACTTTCAGCTGTAGGTAAGACTGGTATCGATCTTTACCAAGACTGGTATCGATCTTTATCCGGCTAATGTTTCGGCATTCTCGCCTTCGTCAGAGCCTGGAAAGTCGAGACATTCGTAAACTACCCTCTCAAACACCACATCTTCCTACAGAAACTTAATTCAAAAGAGAAGTAGAGTCAGAAACAACATCAGAGACGCAGATAGGTTAGCGCTCACCTCAATAACCGGACTGTGGGTAGAGTAGTGGACCACCAAACCTTGCCGCTAGGGGTATTTAAGGTGGCTTAGCGATCCACCCACGCAGATCAAAACCTGCATTTTTGGACTTTTAGCTGCAATCCAAAACGCTTCTAATGTTTTGCGAGCTAATATATCGAGTTCATATGACAACATGGTCCATTCATTGATTGCTCTTGGTAAAGAATTATAATCATGTTTTGTCGGTTTACACTGGTTATTGCAGTTATGTTTTGTGGTTTCACAATGGGTTATCGTCCTTTAATTGCTACTAGTTGCTTTAATTGCAATCACGGAGAAAGTTTGTAGAGTAGAGACTATTTCTACATATTTAATTCGGCTCTTTGGCAAACGCCAAGACTGGCAGCGCTCATCGCTGGGCCTATCTACTCAGGAACGCTATGGTCCTTCGAACACTGCGGTGGGGAAGAGTTTGGAATAGATAGCTGGTTCGGATGAACACATTTCCGTCGTCTTCCACTGCTCCATTATTCTGTCAGTGTTCTATTCCTGTCTTTATCGCGTTGTGGGCATCCCGACTAAGTACCAGACTAAACTCGAGCATACTAAAATCTACAATCTGTGCTGGAAATCCTTGAACAAATTAGCAAATGCAAATGCATGGCACCAAGTCGGAATGCCCACAGTGCGATAAAGACAGGAGTAGAACACTGGCAGAGTAATACAGCACTGGTAGAGGACGGAAAGTTGCTCAACGGTACCAGCAACCTATTCCAAACTCTTCCCCAACACTGTTCGAAAGACCGCAGCGTTCCTGAGTAGATGGGTCCAGCGATGAGCGGTGCCAGTCTTGGCATTTGCCAAGGAGCCGAATTGAATATGTAGAAATAGTCTCTACTAGTTTGTAGAATTGCTATCATTGGATGCGGTCATTCCCTTCTATCTATTGTTATTTTCGGAGGGGGCTTCGTAAAATCTGCATTTTTCAAACGGAGCTTCGTTTTGGCTACGACCCTAATACAGGCTCGTGCCGGGGCCTGCCCATGCTCAACCGCTCGAGGCTCGAGGACGTGGTAGGAATTTTTCCACCGCCGCATAATACCTCGAATTTGCGCAAATCTGAACCCGATCTTTTTTTTTCTGATCGTCAAGAGTGTTTCCAAATGCTTGTCGTCCCTTCATTTGATACTGGTTGTAGTTTCTTTTTCATATGTATCGTTCTATCTGGTGTATTTGTTTACCACATATTAAAAAAGGTTGAGGGAAGCTCTGCTCTGCCCAGTGCATGTGTAGAAAGCTTGAATATTTGTTACCATAACACTACAGTGTCGTAGATCCTCCTCGTCCTCAAGGCGCACCGCCTGAGATCACACGTGGCGTCCTGCTGGCGATCGATGCTCAGCCGGTTGGCTGCGGGAATGCTGCCAGCAGGATGCAACGTGTGATCTCAGGCGGTGCGCCATGAGGACGAGGCGGAGCTACGCCACTGTAGATAAAAGTTTGCTAATTATGACTGCTTCACAGAAATATAACTCTGGAAAGAGCGTGATCACCTGGTTGAGCACGCGGTCCCACGCGTGGCACCATGCGTATCAACCGGTTGAGCACACTGTCGCGAAGGTGTTAATTAATGATCTTCTTGTTAGAGATAATGAAGTGGGGAGCACAAGCGTTGCGGAGATCCTTCTGTCTCAATCTACGGCACTATATGGTCTGTTATAATCTGTCCGAAACGACGAGTCCGCCCACGCACGCAGGGATCGGGAGGCGGCGCGGGTGGGACGTGTGCTGTTAGCTGCCAAGTCGTCCTCGTCACAGAAAATCATTGGTCGATAGCATGAAGATAACGATGAAACGTGATAGGCAGATTAGAGATGATGACGTAGAGTGCTGGCAAACGTGGCAGCTTCTTCGTGGCGGCGATCCCCGCGTGCGTGGGCGGACTCGTCGTTTCGGACAGACTATAGCCCAAAGGTGGCACCCTGAGGTGACCTTGCCTGCAATTACGACTTTGTCCGCAAAATGCGTTTTGGAGGAGATTTTACTAAATGGCTGTAGGGAAACATCAGATTGGAAGGAATCACACCACATACTTATCAAAAAAGTGTAAAAATTCGATTATCTGGCCGACTTCGGGACGAGGTCATAGTTGCGGACAAAGTCGATCCAGGTGCCATCTCTGCGCTACCAGACTACATACAGGCCATCGGTATGCCACTTATCGGAGACATGTGTTCCACGTACTCCCACATTATTTCCGGGACCCTTTTTAACACGTTGAGCAGTTAAAAATCACTGCGACTAACAAGCTTGAACATGCACGACTTGCCAAAGGCCCCTCTAATCTCTTTACGTAAAAGTGCCCAATACTGACTCATTTCTGAACCGCCTGTACTTCAGCGACCCCACTATCAATCTCAACAGTTATCCACGCCTGTTCTCGACCGTTGTCTCTAGCTATCCCTCACATGTCGATAAATGATACGCTTGTTAGAGATAATGGTATGGGGAGAGGATAAGCGTTGTGGAAGTTGGCCAGGTTTATCCTGAAAGATCGTGACATTCCTCCCATTTCATTGCAATTCCTATTGTGTACACCTGACCCTTGAGCTCCGCATAAGCCCATGCTTTTGGTGGAAAACTTTCGTATATTATCATTATCATTATATTATGTGTGTTATATAGTCTGTCCAAAACGACGAATCCGCCCACGCACGCGCGGGTCGAGAAGCTGCCACGTTTGCCACCGCTCCACGTCATCATACCTGATCTGCATATCACGTTTCATCATTATCTTCATGGTATTGACCAATGATTTGGCTGTGACGTGGACGACGTCGCAGCCAACAGCATTCGTCCCAGCCGCGCCGCCTCTCGATCCCCGCGTGCGTGGGCGGACTCGTCGTTCCGGACAGACTATATTATAATCGTATATTATAAAATGTCCGCAATTAGTCATTGCAATTTATTGCTTCGACAACATTGTTCCGAATTGCGATAAGTCATGATACGTTGTTATTCAGTTGTCAGCTATGGAAATACTAGCGGATTAAAAAGCCGAAACTTTATTGTCTTCTATAGATATTCCTATTCATCCAGTCACTTCTAGGTTATGTCTTCTTTCGTTCATTGCATGGTATGCTTTGTTTTTCCCGGTCCAGACATGAAGTTCTTTTTATCTGGATGTGGTCACGTGGCCTGCTTCAAATGTGTTCAGAAAGGTGAAGGAATGATATTCATTGTTGTATTTTTTTTTCTTCTCAGACAGTTGGAGATGGCTGACGGACACCACCACTGCGGTCAGTTCGGTATGGTACGCGGTCATACAGCACGATCATACAGCGCGTAGTCCAGGAGCAGGCTTAAGCGTGATGATGATAGAAAGTCGACCCCCATACGACCACCCCGCCTCCCTCTCAGCCGCCAAAAATACGACCCCCTGCAGCAGTAGGAGCAGCCACCGCGTACACCATCAAGGGTTCGATCCCCTCTCTATCCAGAATTTTTGCAAGAAGTTGAAATGTACGCGGTTGGGGAATGTCGCTTGAGTTCAGACTTGCTCAAGCAATTTGCTTCATATTTGTCATGAAAAATATCGATATACAGTCTGTTCTCTGAAACGTGAACTGCCATCCTCGCCCCGATTGAACAAAGCAGCGCGTGCACGTTCAGTCGGGGTTCGAAGCTCCAACAGCCGATCAGTCTCTCCTCGCGCCCTGATCGATCCCTCCGCGCCCCGATTGAACGCACACGCGCCGCTTTGTTCAGTCGGGGCGAGGATGGCAGTTCACGTTTCAGAGAACAGACTGTACGTCATCTACATAGCCAAAGATTCGATCCCCTCCGGGGCTAGAATTTTTGCACGACTCAAAACAAAGTGTGCTTGTAGTAGGCTCGAGACAATCGAACGTAGTGCACGAAGGGATACTAAATCAGACTGCAGGACTGGGCAGGACTAGCAGTACGAACGTGCAAAAATTTTCATATAAATTTTTGGCTTGCTCAGAGGTGTGGTTGTGAATGGACATGAATAGCAGGACATTTAGCCGGTAGAGGTGCCAATTTTTTTTCCAGTTTTAAGTAGTCGAAGGTTTGCGCTTTCACTCTAGTTGGCTCCTTTTTCCGCAGTTGCCTCCACCGCGATTCAAATCCGTCGATAAAAGACATGTATAGTGGAGTCGTTTTGACAGTGCGTTTTCCGCGAAAGCGGCTCCCTGGAATTGGTGCACGCAGCGCGGTCAAAAAGTTGACCTATGATTGATCTAGTATCTTTGAAGAGTTTTATCGCTTGTTTCCTCTTATACTGTTCTTTCTCAGCTCTAAGAACAACTGAAGAAGGGAACAGACGGAAAACTCGTCAAAAAAGCCAGATCCATCGTGGGTCAACCGTTTGACCGACCGCGCTGCATGCACCAATGCCAGGGAGCCGTTGTCGCGGAAGACGCACTGTCAAAACGACAGCATATAAAAAAGGCCATTTTTATCGACGAAACCTCGTCGTCGTAATTCTCGTACTGAATCGTTTCTCTCCAAGCTGGAGACCTGAAACTTGGCGATGAAGCACAGTCGGGTGGGATCCATAGAATCGCTTCTTATTGGTTCGCAAGATTGGGCAGGATTGGCACTACGAAGGTGTGAACATTTTCACCTAAAATTTTGACTCGCTCAGAGGCATGGTTGTAATCGGACACCCATAGCAGAAGATCTGGCCCGTTAAGGTACCGATTTTTTTCCAGTTTTAAATATTAGAAAGTATGCGCTTCCAGGCTGTTCAAGTAATTTTTCCGCAGTTGTCTCCACCGCGATTCAACTCTGTCAATAAAAACATGCAAAATAGGCCATTTTTATCGACGAAACCTCATCTCCGTAATTCTCGTGCTGAATCTTTTCTCTCGAACTTGAAGATCTGAAACTTGGGTGTGAAGCACAGCTGGGTGGGGTCCATAATGGCTTTTTATCTGCCTGCAGGACTGGGCAGGACTGGTAGTACGCACGTGCAAAATTTTTCACCTAAAATTTTGGCTTGATCGGAAGCATGGTTGTAGTTGGACATGAGCAGGAAGCGTGGCCAGAAGAGGTGCCAATTTTTTCTCAGGTTTATTTAGTCGAAGGTTTGTGCTCTCAAGCAGTGTGATTCCCTTTCCCGCAGTTGTCATCCTTCCTGCTTCGATCTACTCGATAAAAACAAGTAAAAATGGCCATTTCTATCGATTGCACATCACTTCCGTAATTCTTGTGTTGAATCTTTTCTATTAAAGCTGGACAGCTGAAACTTGGAGGCAAAGCACATCTGGATAGTGTCCATAACGAGACCTTTTTCGTCTTCGAGAAAGAGTAGGACTGGCAGTACGTTTGAACAAAAATGGCCGTCCGAAATTCGGCCTTGTTTCGAGACATGGTTGCACTACTATAATACTAAAAGAAATACACAAATTCGCCACTACAACCACGATCCCCTGCTTCCACGACCCCCCCCCCCACCCCTTATCTGCCCACCTTACGACCCCCCGTCCCCCTGATAATTTATCAACACACGCTTGACCCTGTACACCGAAAACAGCGATCCCTTCCCTCCATGGTTTTCCGGGGTTTTCCGTTCTCCGTGCCAAACACCCGTAAAACGTAAAACGGAAGGCTAAAAATGGGCAGAAAACGGAAAACGGGAAATTCCCTGATTGGGCAGCGCCAGGCCTGCAAAGAGTGGCTTTTTTCGAACAGTGCCATATGATGAATATTTGGGCTTGAACATGGGCCTCGAATTTTCGACTATTTGTTCTACTTTTGATCTTTTCGAATATTTATTCGGATGCGGATGTAATTGTACTGCGCAATTTATAAAAGACGACAATTGTCAAGTGTCTATATTTCCTTACATATAAGAACGCTGCAGAAATTAAATTGCAAAGTCAGTTTTTCGTGCACTCGCAAAGCAAGGCTTGAACAACTAAGTAAGTAAGATGATAGCAATGCCAGGTTGTAACATAGCACGGAAGATTGAATCAGAGATTAGCGGAACTCTTTTGCAAAATTATCTGTCACCTCATTTGGGCCACAGTGGGTGTCGCTGCTTTTAGCTCCGGAGAGGTTTTGTCTGGAAAAAATCAGAAGTAAATTTCAATATTAAAACACTACCATTGGCAAGAAGGCGGAAAACGTCCGATGTCACATTTGTAGTTTTGATACTTCGTCTCATTCAATAAACTTTCCCCCGTTCTCAGGTCTCATCCTAAATCGTCATTCTTTTTTTAATCTTTCAGGCTCCATGACGATCAAGTGCAAAGTTTGTCAGAAAGACAATCCTCAGATATTGGAGATAAACAGAAGCCTTAAGCCTCAAGTACGATATTCTTTCTCCTACCCTTCTAGAACCTGTTTTGCTCGAGTTTTTCTTTTCAAATTTGTATTTCTTGACTTTCTTGGTCGGCTGATGCATCACCTCATCGGCAATTCAGAGCAGGAGAGCTGTTGGAAATGCCTGCGTTGGTTGGGTTCGCGCCGCGGCCTGTCGCGCACATGCTATCTATCATGTCTCAAACGCAACTGTGTCTGATAATCTCTTCCGTATCCGGAGAAATTGGGCTTCCAAAATTGAGGGAAGCCTCAATGTTCATAACAAATTTCCTGCAGTAATTCTAAAGGTGTTCCAACGCAACTCATTCTGTTGTGTTATGCAGCATTCACGTTCTCGATAATCTCTCTTGGAACTGGAAAAAATCTACTGTTCTAGTCAGGAAAATATTAAAAAATTCACAATCCACCGAAAGAAAAAAATTGCATGTGCTTCTCACAGTAGTGCTTTGCGGGTAGGGATGAGGCTTCTCCCCACAGTGAAGACCTCCCCGGCTTGGCTGGAAGTGAAGGTGGGTTGAGACCGATTCTCAGGATATTCCATACCGGCTAACGCCTTCACTCTACTTCGTTGACCTCTGGATAAAAAAAAAAACACGAAAAAGCTAAATAGTATCAGATCAAGCTAGTGCGAAATTAACTGCCAAAACGGATACTTCCGTCTAAAGAGTAATAACTCGACTTGAACACAAGTTTTTCATCAACACCCTTTCAATCTCCTACAACTTTCCTGACAATCTTGTAGGAATTGAATGCCTCTGCAATGAAAACTGGGATCGCAAAAAATCTACGAACTTTGGAAAGCCGATTTTCGTATGCTCCAGATCAGCAGTCTGCTGCTGTAGCAGGTTTGTATCTTGAGCTTGGCGAAATTGATATCCTGTAAGGGAACGGTCTGGTAAGTAAGGGGAATGAGAACCTGATGCTCCACTGCGTCAGTTTTCGCTGGGTGTCTCTCGAAGTGCGAGGCTTAGCGTTATCCTGGAGCAGGGGTAAACCTGCTTCTGTTCATTACTACCGACCACACCTGTAGTACATTTTTGAGCATCAACTCGAATTAACAATAATAGCACTCTGCTATCATTACTCGACTAATAGACGAGAAGGCTGCAGTGGATCACATCATCACATCATCACCAAACCCTGCATACAACCTGACTAGGATGATGATCTGGTTCGAGAAAACGTAGAAGTGGGAAAAAGTCTGTCTTTAAATATCCGCACCCCATTTTATTGTACAGGAACAATCTATTTACAGCAATGATACGGTTCAGAAATGGGTAGTTTTTTTTTGGGGGGGGGGGTGGGGGGGGGAACTAAGTTAATAAAGATGTCCCAGCGGGTAAGACGATGGTCATCAGCTAGGTGATGTTGTGTTTACTTCTGCACCTTGCTTCCCATGTCGATTGGAGTCAAATGTTTTGAAGCTGTAGTGTAGAGAGGATCCATCCCTCCCCTCAACTTCCGGCTGGTTCGATCTATTAGGTTGTCGCGAAAGTTTCCCGCCACTCCCGTTCGTGTATTGCCGAAATTTCCGGGATTGCTTCGGAACTTTCTATCTAGAATATACATGATATGAAGGCCGGTCAGTAGCCTACCTATACCTATTTTGTCCTACCATTCCATTGCGATTATGGCCGAAAAAAAGGTCATTGAGTACAAGCATGTTCTGATGTTCCAGCTTTGCGAGCTCAAGAAAGAGCAACGAAAGTGATGCTCCAAGGAGAAACATGTATCCTCTTTCCCCCACCTCTAGTTTACGGTGAAGATTTGGTTCCGCAAAATAAGAGACGGCGACTTGGACTTAAGACAGACCACGATCAGACCGATAAAGTGAAATGAATCACCAGCGCCTCCTGGAGCTGATTGAAGAGAATTCATGGCGCGACACCCGCGAGCTGGTTAAGGAACTCGACGGATATCTGCTACAGTAGCTTTAATCTACATTGCTTCAAAGAAGAAAGCGAATATAGCGCATGTATTTGCCATGGTCGGAGCTGCCACCAGCTTCAAGTGTGTTGGGCGCACGCTTTAACCTTTTGGAATTTTACAGAATTTTGCGCTGGATCCCCAAGAAGTGGACTCATTATGTAAATCATATGAGAAAATATGGGTGATTCGGACGTCGGTAAGTATGGATTCCACCGCTAAAACGAGAAGTACCTCCACAGAAGGCAATGCTCAATGTTTGGTGGAATAGAGAAGGAACCACTCATTGGAAGCTGCTGTCAGCAAAACCTATTACCGCAGAAGTTCTTATCAATAATGGTGGCAAATATGTAGCGCAATTGTCAGCTGTATTGAAGAGGAAAAACTAATTTGAAAAAGAAAGCTGAAATGACGGCAACTCTTCGCGACAACCTAATAGTTCAGTTTCCATGACTGCCCTCGATATGTGGTCATTCAGCGACAATCTGCGACCATTACTAGGGTTGTCTCGGAGTTGTCCCGGAGGAAAACCTCGCGAGCCAGTAGCTCACACTCCTTTGGGTAGATGATTCCAAGCTAAAACAAACGCAGGATTACTGAGCACCTACGCTACAGAGTAATCGAGTTTGAAATCATTAATCACCTCATGACCACCCGAGAATCGCATTGGCTCATCATTTGTCCGCAACCTTATTAAAAAACCATAGAAAAGTGCTAGCCATAATATTTAAGCAGCCTTTGAAAGAGGCGGAATACTTCTGCCAGAAGGTCACACAATTTGGCATGGAGTTGCTTCAACAGAAGAGAAAGATTTATTTGTGCATACCGCGAAACGGTAGTTATTTTTGCACTAGCCTGATAGAATTGATGAGCCAGGGACAGCCTCTCCCTCACACAACTGTTGTTAAAAACCCATTTCCGTACTACGGACAACCGTCTCTTGTTAATTTTGAAGGATTGCGTCGGCAGCGATGTTGTAGTATTCAGGGTTCATTGAAGAACATTATAAGAGCAGTTAACCATCTTTAAGAAATCTCAGAAATGTTTCTTCATTCAAGACGAAATATTTATCGTGCACCTGTGACTAGGCTCATTCAAGAGATTTTTTTTCACATTCATTACCTGGCCAAAAAATTGTAGTATTCTGAATTTTTACAATAACCACCTACAGAACGTTACAATTCAAGATTTCTAATTCTTTTGCTGTCCTTTAGCATATGAGGGCAGTTTGAAAAGTTTCTGGAATCACCACCAAGGAGTTGTTCTTCTTCAGAAATCTTCATGCAGTTCTGTTCAAGAGTCCTCCAAGTGAATTGACTATTAGTGTCAATTTGATCTGACAAAGTCTGTGCTTTTGACAAGAGGATCAAGTCAAGCAATTGCGAGTGCGCTCAGTTACAGAGAGATGCTAAATTTAGTTGGACATCATTTTTTTTTAAATGGGAGAGAAGACCGCAAGTTAACGGAATACCACTTGGATGTTGATTCGGGAGGGTCATCACCTTCATTTTTCACTCATAGTTTCTGGGTTCTGAAAACCAAGGCCCGTAGTAAAGTGTCATGGCGGTGAGATCAGCTGCCTGCACAACTCGTCGCCATTCGCCACATTTGGGGCGATGATCGCACGCGTGACGATCTTCCAACACTGAGGAATGGAAGATCATCACTATCCGTGGCGGTGCTGCGAGCATGTATGTGCGGGGCGCTGATCTCATCGCCCTGAAGGGCGATGATCGCCATCGTTTGGCGACTAGATAGTGAAGAGATGACGAGTGAAGTACTCGGAGCACCTCACTCAGAATACGGTGATGGTGTGAAGATACGTATGATCAGGTGCGCGAATTACACAGAATGCATCTGAGCCTACGGACTTTCAGGCATGTTGATTTTCTCCCCACAGCACAGAACCAGCTTAAATGTGTACGACTTGTCAGAAGCACGGAGGTGCTTCTGGTGCTTCTGACAAGTCGTACTCGCTTTAGTTTGTTAACCGCAATGGTTCATAACTGTCTCACACGCTAAAACAGCCCCGGAAGTGATGTGGGAGTACGTGAAATACGTACATTTGATCACTTTTCATGTACGGCCCGTCCGATTCACCGTGGCGATGATCACCATACTCCTCTCCAACGCGATAGCGGTGATGTGCGATGATCGCACTGGACACTTTACTATGGGCCCAAGCATAGCTGGACGCAAGCAAACAGTAAGCCATGTGCAAAATGTTAGGGAAAGGTGACCACATCAAAAATAGTGAATGAAATCGTTGACAAGCTTTTAACAGATAGAATACAAATGCGTGCTAGACAAGGGAGCTTAGGCATATGTTATGAGTCATTAATTTTTGTTTTACCCGATGAACTAATCTTGAAAAAAACATTTTGAAAAATGAGTGCCGCATTTGCTCAATCCCGACCAGTAACGCAATCCAACATGAAAATCGAAAAATTATTTTGAATGGTTGGAATGGATTTCAAAAGGGAACTGTGATGCATGTTTAAGGTTAGATCAAATGCCACACTGTAATCACAAAAGATGCAATGAAAACGGTAAGCTAGGCGCGAATAATGGATTCTGAAGAAGAAATTAACGTCTATTGAGGTGGAACGGTGATGGCGCCTGTTCTTGAGAGTTCCACAGGATTGATGGGAAAGCCAGTTCAAGTGAATATTAGGCGACATTTTTAGAGGCTACAGCTGTGGTAACCCGAGCAGCAAGCGTGGATTTGAACAGGAAAAACTTCATGTCAGCATGACCGCTTGAGCAGATGTTATGGCTCATAAAAAACTTGTAGTAATTAAATCCCAAATCCCACCTCATCCAACGCTATTTCTACATTGCCTTTCTCGTAACTGTCTTAGAATATTAACAACTTATAGTCAAGGGCAAGATTCAGTTCAAGAGACAAATTATTCGTGACCTCATCCGGTTATTCCGAGTACTTCAAAGAAATTCATTCTTGATAGAAAACAAAAAATTGAAAACAGATCGGGCCACTGTGTTGAGCTTTAAGGGAGGGACTGTGCTATGCCATAAAATATTGATCGCATCAGATTTGTTTTGTTTTCATTGTCATTCCGGAAACTCTTTAAACCGCCCTCGTACGTACACGCATACATGGAGCATCAATCGCTGAAAAATTGCCACAACATCAGTCATTTTCTTAGAGGAATGTTTCACTTTAGTTACTGGAACTGTTCACTCCACTGTCAGATGGATTCTCCAAGGTTGTGCGAGATATTGGACGAATTTCCGACTTCCAGAACGGTCACAGGCAACGCTTGATCAGACATCTTCACATTAAGGTAAGACACTTAACAGGCAGACACTTGTCAGCTACCCTAATACATACAATAGTAAATTTCCTACATCACACATCCCTGTTCCATTTGTGTTTTTCAGAGCTGCAATTTTGAGAAACTGCAAACATTCTGCAAAGAGGAAATCAAGAAGAAGAACCAGTACAAGCAGTAATTTTTGAGCTCTTCAGTTCTTAGTGCAGCAACAATTATTTTCAAGATTATCTTCAAATATAACAAGTCCTAAGAATTCATTTCAGAGATTTTCATCGCCTTTCAATCGAGTACAAGAAGAAATGTGAAGAAACTAGTGAATTAAAGGCTAGGATCAACAAGATGAAGAACTCCACTCTTGAGTGGGTCACTTCAATCAACAATTTAGCCTGGTTATTAATAGATGGAGAACTGGTATTACGAGCATTGACCACCCTCTACCCAGTATTCGTTGGTTGAGTTGTGTCCAACTCTAGCAACCCTAATTAATATTTTTGTAGACTCAATGATGTGACGCATGATCCATTCCGTACTCCGGTATCAGGAGAGGTGCGAGATCAACGCAGCTTTCTGACTTCTACCCCATACAAACATCCTCACCGATATGGTTAGCGTTACATGCTCTTACATGCTCATGCTCATACTTTACAAGATAAGACCTATTTTTTGAAGCTGAAGATGTAACTGAAACCACGATTTCTGCCACACATCAGACCGACTCTTCCATCTCATTTGCTGCATGTGGAATACCCCTAGTGTCCACCGATCCCGGCGGAGAGGTTTCTGTTGTTTTATTACTGTTAATTGATTTGTCTTCGTATAGAGGCAGAATGATGTGGAATGATGTTCAGTAGCGTAGCTATCTTTCTGCAATATGATGTCTTGCACCTTACATCCATGTGAGATCTATATGGAAATGGTGAAAGATAACATTCGATTTTAATAAGAAACGTTATCTACAAGGTGCGGCAAAAGTTTTTGGAGCTTAGTAGGGCTTCAAAACATGGAGAAGAAATTGAAAAAAATTGGTAGTTGTTATACGTCAGCTGTCTGGTTGTTAACATAAATAATATTTTTGAAAAATTTCCTCCACTGATAGCGGCTCAGGCTTGGGAAATAGTAGGTGCGACATTGGCCCGGCGCGCACTTTGATGAACTCAAACTTATCTCAGAACTTCTCTAAAGTTTCGGAACAAAATCCAAATTTCTGTGTAGTGTTGTGAAAGCTTCAGCCCACAGAATCTTCAAAACACCACGAAATCGCAACGTCAGGGTCTTTTGCCGTTTTTGCGGGAATCAATTTTATCGATTTTTGGCCCCTATCCCCATCACTCAGTGGCGGGCGCAGAAAGTGGGCGGGAGGGGGGGGGGACGTGCGAAAAAAGTGGGGTCTCCGCCGTTTTGGGGACCCAGTCGGAAAATAAAATCAATAAAAATATTAATTATAGTAATAAATAATTAATAAAAATTATATTAAAAATAATATTAAAAATAAACAAGTAAAAAAACTGACATAAGATTTTTATATGTATTGCAAAGTAATTTGAAAAATTCGGCGACTCTGCGTCCGCCACTGCCGTCACTATATAGTAAAACTCATCTGTTTGTGTGTCTGTTGGTAATCCCTTATATCTCACGATTCAACGATATATATATATATATATCATGTATATATATAGGAAACTCCAAACGTACGTAGACAAGAGTCGAGATCGCGGCGCGGCTCTCATGGGCAGAGACGCAGGCGCACACTATGCTGAGCTCCCGTGACTCTGCCCAAGAGAGCCGCGCCGCGGTCCTGACTCTTGACTGCGTCCGTTTGGAGTTCTCTGTATATATATATATCATATAAATATATCATATATCATATATATATATATATATATATATATCATGACCTTAATAAAGCGTTTAGTCTGTGTGTCACGTGTGTGTCAGTGTGCAACGAAATTCTGTGATTGGTCAGTGATGGTGATTGCGAGGTCAACATGATGGTAGAGATGGGTAGGTGGTGAGGTTCAAAGAATGAAGAGAAGCTCTAACGGATGGGGAAGTGGGGAGCGACGGATTCACCGCGGTTCGGAGGGAGCGCTGGCTTCACATAGTGAAGGAACGCTGCGAGGAGGGTCCAATGGTGTGATAAGGAGTGTCCAAGTTCGATTTTCTTGAAATCTTGGCATGATGGTAGTTGTTTGAAGCTCACTACCTTCACCTGTAGGCCAAGACTGGTATCGATCTTTATTACGGCTAATGTTTCGGCGTTGTTGCCTTCGTCAGAGCCTGGAAAGTCGAGACATTCGTAACCTACCCTCTCAAACACCTCATCTTCCTACAGAAACTTAATTCAAAAGAGAAGTAGGGTCAGAAACAACACCAGAGATGCAGATAGGTTAGCGCTCACCTCAATAACCGGACTGTGGGTGAAGTAGTGGACCACCTATTGCCAAACCTTGCCGCTAGGGGTATTTAAGGTGCCTTGGCGACCCACCCACGCAGATCAAAACTCGCAGAGGTTTCGAAAGGGTGCGAGCTCATTGGTTATAGCGATGCATTCCTCCTTCCTATTCATTTTTGGTCTTTTAGCTGCAATCCAAAACGCTTCCAATGTTTGCATGCTAATATATCGCGTTAATATGACAAGATCGTGACGCCAACTTCGAACTCCACGTTATCATGTGATTGCCTGCGATGAGCACCTAGTGGAGTGGAAGGTTTCGATTTTGTGAGCTCACCAAGATGTTCCCTGGTCCGAACGCAAAGTGGCGGCGCTATTTCACCTATGTAGCTGTTCCCGCAGGATTGGCAGGTTATAAGGTGTATTACTCCCAAGGCCATGCAATCCCCCATCTTACCGAACGGACAAACGATGCTGTTAGGCGTTGTACATAGGCGGTCGTACGCCCTATTGCGAACCAGCTGCTTCCTTAGATTTGAAGGCGGTATTTTCGCAACTCTAACAGTGTTTTACAAATCCGCGCCCTGCAGACTCCCCCGCACTTCTCTGCTCATTTCATCTGAGATGAAAAGGAGACAGAACGCTGTCTTTTCAGAATTTTCTTCCGCGCGCTGCCGCCCCCGAAAGAAGTGAGCTATAGGTTGGGAGTGTCCGTTGGTGGGGTAGCCATTGGAAGTAGCAATTTTATGAGCCGATTTTAGGGAGTTCGCGCGTTCGCTGTCATTTGAAGAGACCCTTGCTGCAGTGCTGTACATGTTCCCTATGACGGACCTTTTTGTTTTGTTTGAATGTACAGAGAGGAAATGGATCAAGATATTTTTTGTTACTAGTTTTGTGATACCACCTTGTTTTCCATTCCCCGTTAGAAAGATGCACCTGCACATTGAGGAACGGCAGCCAGTTTTCGTAAGGCTTTTCCCTAGTGAACTTTATATGAGGGAAATGTTGGTTGAGAAGATTGAAGCAGGTGTCCATTTCGGTTTGTGTAGGACATACAATGCAACAGTCATCTATGTATCGGCAGTACAGCAAGGGCTTGCGCTCCAAAACAGGGTTTTCTACCTTGGACATGACCTAATTTGCTTATAGTAACGTCCCGACTACCGAAAAATAGAGCAGCCCAGGCATTCGTTAAGCAGTGTTATTATATGCGTAATACTAAACCCGTAAAGGTTAAGAGACGCCTGATGTTCTGAAAGAAGCTCGAAAATAGCTTGCATCGTAGCGTCGTTTGAAACGTTAGTGTTGAGAGAGGTGACGTCAAAGGATTCCGTCAAAGGACGTCAAGGAACTAAGTTTCTGTAGGAAGATGAGTTAAGTTGCCGTAGTAATTGCGCCGTAACTGCCGGTTAACCAGGAGGTTGAACCGGCAGTTGTACACTTTATAACCAGGAACCATTACTATCTTGAAATTTTCTGAAAGAAATGAATTTCGACTTAGTTTCAATAACCGTGATACCGTAACCGGCAGGTTACACCAAAGTTTGTATGCTGGTCTCGGGCGCTGCAAAACCGTCTGTTTGTTGGATCGCAGAGGCACTGCCATATCGATACTGATAGAGCGCGCGCAGAGTGTGCGCAAATGTCTCAGACGCAGACAAGCGGACATCCCAGTTACTAAAAAGTCCTCCAGAGGACTTTTTAGACAAGGTTCTACATCATGTATAGCAGTAATTGGTCAGTCGATATTATATTATACGGTGACGAGGCGCCTCCCGCCGAGAACGACAAGTTGCTGTGTGGTAGGTTGGGTAAGATGATAGGATGTGATCGAGAGGGTGCGGGGTTCAAATCCTTTCGATATCCGTAGTTTTGCATTTTTGCGCTTGCGCCATTAACCACAACTAAAATGACCAGAAAGGTTCGAACACATTAGTTATGCACGTAATTCTGCACTATCTGCGAAATAGTTGCAATATTAGGGATGTAGTTCAGATCCGATGCGCTATTGCTTCAGAATTGTAAAATAAACACCCTTTCATCCGGAAGGGAAATCGGATTAATCGTGGAGAACATCTACTAACAGCGGCGAGGTGTACACCATTGAATCATTTCGTCATTGCCTGGGTTTGAAATAGTATGTCCATGAATGCTGTGACTCAGTGCGATGATTGTTGCCATGCACGCAAGTCTTCGCGCGTTCATTTTCTCGGTAAGGCCGTCTTTTGCAAATAAGTGGAAATGGAGTGGACGTAGTTCAAGTGATGACAAGTGGTCATATCTTGGTTATAGGTCGGTTAACCTCGAAAACCGACAGTTGTTCGAGGCCACAACTTTCTCTATAACCGTCGGTTCCATACCAGTCTTGGCCTACAGCTAAACGGTGTGATAAGGGTGCGCCGACGTCCAAAAGTGGATAAAAGCCTGGGACGCCTCATAAATATTGACGCACTGAAGTTATGCCGTAAAAAGGACAACATCCCGAAAACCACTATAGATGCATATCCAAAATAAAGGTAATGTCGTAGCGAGTACAAAAAATCCACTCCTGTTCGGAGACCGCTCTCTCCTTGTAAAAGCAGCCATGAAGATGTCAGTACAGAAAATCGCCGACGCGCCGCAACTGAATTTCGTCTATATTTCTTCCATATTATGCAAATGATTCAGTTCTATTAACATTCTTTTACTCTAGAAATGATGTAAACATGTGGACGTATAGTCTATATTAAAGGACGACTCGCCTAGAAGACAAAGAGCAGCAGCGCCATGGGAAACGCGGAGCAAATACCAAAACAGGTTCTAAGAGAAGATAAAAGTACAGTACAATTTGAATGCTAGAAATCTCTCACCGTGTTACATCTCCCTCCTTCCGAAAAGTCCGACCTCGGACTTGGTCCTAAGCTTGCGATACGTCGCTGAAGAAGTCCATAGGCACGATGAGGTTGTGTGAAGTGCACCATTTAACAACGTTCTCCCAGATCGGTAGGCGACGCAGGCGAAACGAGGAACCTGTGATAAAGAGATCGTCGCGTGCTCGGGATAGGGCTACATTAATTCTACATGGGTCGCAAAAGAAAGTCAGCGGTTAGCTGCTAGGGATCGTTGAGCGAGTCATGCACAAAATCACGACCGATCTCTCGGCACCCTGCTTACTGTCGACTGTACTTATGCTAACTCCTAATGGATCCAGGATTTGTCCACAGAAGAGCTTCTGGTCTTTGTAGATAGAGATGACCATAACCTCGCGGCTGTGGAATCCCTTGAGGAGCAAGTTGCGAACGAGGACGTTGACGGCTCGAGCTTCTGCTTCATTTCGGTACGAACGGGTAACTGACTGGACCGCTTCGCTGAGTACATCGACGAATGGCACTGATATTGATGGATTTGGCATTCGCATCCTCTGGGGAACGGTCACATGACGTTCTGGTGGTGTTCCGCACACGAGTGTGCCTTCGTAGAAGACTTCTGAGTTGAGTGACACCGTATTGACGTGAGGACGATGCACGATTTGGATCGGGCAAATAGGTCTGTTGCCCCTCCGATTTACAATGTCCAGTGAGGACTGGAAGCACAGCTCCACAGCCAGCGGGATCGCCTGCGTGCCAACTAGGGCGAGAGTTGCTTGTTGTCGCCTATGAGCGTGAAACAGGCATTTTGGAAACGGGACAGCAGTGTGACCAGCACAGCTTTTGTGGGAGCATGGAAACTTCAGCACGGACGTCCATCGATCGTAGCACACAGTAGGCTCTTGGGTGCGATGATGTTCAGGGCTGATGCTACTGTGCACAGGAACACGTTGGGATTATACACGCGTATGAAGATTTCCACGAGTCCTTAGACGCGTTTCGATACGTTCCTCTCCAGCATCAACAGTTCGCTAAGCTCTGCCCTCATAATTCCTGGTTCGGTTCCAGTGAGGGCGAATTCTCTGAGCTGCTGGCAACTTTTTGCAAATTGTATGAGCTTCTTGATTTCGTCATCTTCGAGCTGGTCCACGTGAGTGAGATGTAGGGTCTCGAGCAAATTTGCGAAGTCATATTGTATGAATCGGTTGGTATTCGGAGTGGTGGCTACATTGACTTGAGCTGTCGCTGGGTTCGCAGCTGGAAATATTGTCAAATTATTGACAGCTTCGGTTAAAAGAGACTCGTATGTAAGAGCCTTCACAACAGCTTCGTCATATGTGGGAGGATTAGACGTCTTCATGAAACTTGAGCGCGGACTTGAGGCGGTCAAGGAACTCATCCAATAAGCGCTCGTTTTGAACGGCCTTGGATTGTCCTAGGATTACCCTCCTTTCATGAGCTCGTCAAAATCATGTACAAATTCATTTGGGTTTTTCTTGCAATCTGACGGTTTCTGGCGCGCGAGGCTTCTCAAGTGCGGCGACTCATAAAGAGCTTGCAAAACCTCATCATCTTCTTATAGTTGTTTTTGTCTGCGTCGGACAATTCGTCGACGAGATCCCTATCTTCACCCTCTAGGAAGCCAACTAAGGTATTGAGTTTTAATTGTTCCCCCCATAGGTGGTTAACCATTCTCACTAAATCTTCAAAAGTCTTAGCCACGTACTGAATTCTTGGCTCTCTGAACCATAGAAGGATAGTAAAGACTTGGGTCGGAACTGCCCGAGGGCCAGCTGGCATGTAACAGTGTCGCCACCTGAGGTCACACCTGGGTGCTCCAAGTATCTCACCGGCTCTTCTTCTTCTTCTTTAGCGTTTGTCCCGTTCGTTGGCGGGGTCCGCTTTTCTGATCTTCTGACGCCATTTAGCTCTATCGTGAGCCTGATCTGGGTGGGCGTCCACATGCTTCAGATCTGCATGCAGTGTGTCCAGCCACCGTTGCTTCGGCCGTCCTTTTGGTCGCTTTCCTGGTACTTCGAGATCAATAATCTGGGACCTCAATAATGCTCTGGTAGCGAATAGCAGAACAAACGGGTTGAGAAGAAGCAGAACGTGAACGGGTAACTGGCGCTATGATGCTGTTTCGAAGCGTCGAATATGCTGAATGAGCAGGTGAGGCGTTTGTATTGGCTGAATAGACTAATCGGCACGATGATCTCGTTCTCATGCGTGCATGCTCCTACGAAAGTTCTTTGTGGTAAATGTCATGGGAAGACGGCTAGTACATGATCGTGATTCGCAGAAATTCAAATAAATGTCACGTAGAGGAAGATTTAAATAAATGGCAAGAGCAACCGCACCCAACCCGGTATGATGGGCAGACTAAATCGGGGTGATGGACAGACTCAAATGCTTGTATTGCACTCGAATATGGACATCTGGTTGTGGTCTGGCTTTGTCTGCTGGCGCAGTTTCCCAACGGCACAGCACCGCTCGTGCAACGGGTAAACAACTAAGTTTGAATCATTAGATAGATGAGTCATTTCTTGGTAAAAGCGCGTGCACCCGGTTCCAAACGGCAAACGGTTCGGCTGAATCATCATCTCAAAAATACCGTAACTTACCGTCCCTCCAATGGGCGAATTTCCAACTATTCCAAAAAAAAATCTGAGCTCAGTATTCACTTCACAATCCATTCACATCAACACGATTCATCACGAAATCATAAGAAAACACGACGTCAAAACCCTACCTAGTTCTTGCATAAAGACTTCAAATTGGGCCCTAAGTCAGGATGCAATAATAGGCAAAAGAAATGGCGAAGTGCCCTGCTGAGGAATCAAAGAGATAGGAGAGAAGAAGAGAGCTGGTGGCTCTGACAGACTGGCCAGAACCACTCGCTGCTACTAGTAAAGGATTGGCCATCGCCTACGCCCAATCCCCTTAAAATCCGCAACCGCCTTGAGCGCCCTAATATCATAATATTCTTCCACTGTTGCAACATCAAATTACATAGGATTTATTAGAGGCAGTATAGGAATACGAATGAGATCACATAAAATAGAGATGATGAGGAGATGGACGAAAGGCATGGTTGTGGGCTTCCAGCAGGCTGGCGAGTCCTGGCGACCGACTAGTCATTCCATTCCCCGATCGGACGTTGTTCCTTCCACATACACCCTTGCCATTTGCGCTTCTCACCGATCGGACGACTCGCCTGAAAATCAAGGAGCGGCACCGCCATGGGAAACGTGGGGCAAATACCAAAATAGATTTTGAGAAAAGATAAAAGTACAGTTTAATTTCAACGCTAGAAATTCCTTACCGTGTTACCCTATTAACTCCATCAGTAGAATTGCGAATTCAATGGCGCATGTGCGCCAGAATTGTTTTGTGCCGGTATATATAACTCGCCCACTCTATTTTTGAATTCAGTAGAAAAGTATGATCATTACTACTGTTCACAGCGGCTACAGAAAGAAAAAACATTGCACAGTCGCAAATGGTGCTGAGGAGAAGAAGAAGGAATCCACTTCCCATTGGGGAGTTAAAGAGGGGTCCTCTTAATAGAGAAGGTCGGAGAGAACCTACATGACAAAAAGGCAGCAGGGAAGGGTCTTCCGATTCGAGATGGTGGTTTGGGGGAGCCCGCATTGCACGGGGATTTCATGGAGTGGGTCCACCGAGTGGATCCCGCATTGTATGAGATTAAGGCATCCTCCGAGTTAGGAACGTTGGAAGGAACCCATGTCGCGTACCTACTTGGAGGAGTCCTCTGAGTCAGGAAAGCTGGAGGGAACCCGCCTTGCACGGGGGATTTTGACGAGGGGATCATTGGAGATGGGAAGGCCGGAGAGAACCCGAGTTCATGAATTTTTAGTGAGTGGCCTTCTCAGACTTGAGAAAATGGAAGGAAACCCACATCGCATAATTATCAGGCTGGTGCAAAATTAATTGCCGTTCTTGGGTATGCACAAATAAACATCTCTCTTTCGTGGAAGTTGAAAGATTTTAAGCCAACTTGTGTGACCTCCTGAAAGGGTTTTTCCTCTTCTTCCAAAAGCCGCTCGGATATTCTGGCTAGTTCTTTTCAGTACCTTTTTGTAGAGCCGCGAACAAATGATGAGCCGACGCGATTCTTGGGTGATCGTAGTTAAGGACTTCAAACTCGTTCATTCTGAAGCAGGGGTGTCCGTTAATCTTGCATTTGTTTTATCTTGGAATCGCCTTCCTAACAAACAGTGAGCCAGGGAATCGTGAAGTTTTCTTCCTACGATTTTAAACTCAAATGCAACAATGGTCTTGGTCACGGGAATCTGAATCAGATCTTACCATCGTGACGTTGAGAACAGGATTGGACGCTCACTATACTACAGCCTTGGAACATCTGGCTTCAATCAACAGTCAAAGAAAGGAGCGGACCTGAACACCACACGATCTGACTGATGACCAGCGCCTTATCTGGTGTGACATCTTTTCTAACTTAATTTTTTCCCAAGACTATCCATCTCAAAACCAAATAATTGTTGTGGATGAAGCTTGCTTTCTGCGCGATGACATGAAATGCGAATGGGTATGGGTAGAGGCGATTTCACACTTCTAACTTTTTCTAAACTAGATCTTCTATCTAGAGAGGTTGTGTAAGGAGTTTGGTGGTGCTGTAAGAGTATGATTGACTGCAGTCTGTTCCAACCTAGTCGAGCTTTGACAGCAGAGTCCTATTATTGTAATTTCGGGTTGATGTCCAAAAATCTGCAATAGATGTGGTTGGCAATGGCGAACGGAATCAAGTTTTCCCCTGCTCCAGGGTAGCGTTAAGCCTCTCTGTTGAAAATTCATCCGGTAAAAACTGACATCGAGGTTCTCATCCATTGTCCTTATTTTTCAGGCCTTTCCCTCACTGAATATCACTTTTCCCGCGTAACAGACGCAAAGCTGCGACACCAGCAGACTTCTGATCTAGAGTATGCCGAAGTCACCTTCCAAAAGTTTTTAGATTTTTGCGATCTCACTTTTCATTATAGAGGCATATCATTTCACCAGATTGTTAGAGAAGATCTAGCGAATGGATCGTTATGTTTAGGCCAGGTTATAACACTCTGAACTGGAGTGCTCGTTTCGGCAATTAATTTCGCACCAACCTGATACTTCAAGGAGTAGTCCTCTGAGTTGGGAAGGCTAGAGGGAATTCGCGTTGCATAAGAATTTCGAGGAACGCATGCTCCAAGTTGGGAACCGGAGGGAACCTGTGTTGCATGAAGATTTCGATGAGAGCATCCTTCATCCTTCGAGTTGAGAAGGTCGGAGGAACCCGCGTTTTATAAATGTTTTAATGAGTGGATCTCTCAGATTTGAGAAAGTCGGAAGGAACCTGCATCCCATAATTACTTAAAGGAGGAGCCCTCTCAGATAACTGGATAAGGCAAATGCAGCAGAACTTGCCAAGCTACACCCCCAAGAAATGGAAGACAGGCATTGCTGCATGGGGAAGAACTGCTGCATTCCGACTGTTGCACACCTCGTGTTTCGGCTGCTTTGAAGGGGCAAGTTGCGATCAACTGTGGTGTCGTTCAACCTGCGTTCTTCCTCTCATCGTTCGTTCAACCTGCACTCTGCCTCTCGTCGATATGCGGTGATAAAGTCTCTAGAATGCTCCATAGTGGACAAGGATCTCGACTGTACGTATCCTGCGTTCTACCCGCTCCGTACCACTTTGCGACCCGCACCTTGGGAGATGTAAGCCGGTAGTTGAGCGTCAGAGCTCTGTCGTGTTTCCGCCTCGCAATGCCTGCGGTGCGGACCCGTGCGGGTGTGATGCAGATGTATGTAGAAGTCCGCCACTGAAGCGCTGCGTCCACAAGCTTGCTGCGAAACGTGGATAGACTTTCGGGAATATTTTCGGTTAAGCTTGGCTAAACATACGCTTACTCAAGTCTTCAGTAGGAACACGGCTCTGCACTGAGTTTGTTTGCTGCCGTCGTAGGTTTGCAGACCAGTTCATCGCTCGCCCCCGAAACACAACCTTTGGGTATCGCAGCTCGTAGAGCGACAAAATATGCTTTGAGCTCGCGGTGTAATTGTTGTCAAAACGTGTTCGGCCTGCGTTTGCAATCCCGTTCTCTCTGAGAAGCTGAAAACGTTTTGATACCCCTCTATTAGGTATGATGTGTCTCATGATGAGCAAATTTATGTAGAGGATCGACTTCAGATATCTCAGATGTTGTAGCGCAATTTTGTTTTCAACAAGCATAGCGAAATGAAAGGGGAAAATGAAGGATCAAGGAGGATGGGGTAATTTTGGTAGTAAACGAGGCTACCTAAAAGTTTAATGATGACAAAATATGTAAGGGGGACATGTCTAAACAGGATACAGCTACATACGATATGAACAGAGTAACAAAAAATATGTTGGGGGTTCCCACTGCAAGATACAATGTTTTGTGGTTTAAATAATATAACTGCATTATTTTTTCTCAAAAACGTTTCTTTTTTTTTCATTTTTATCAACTTCTGATTTTCATGTGTCAAAACTAGCCCATCTGACATCAACATTGTGCAGAAGCGGTCCAACTTTGCATGGCGATGATGGCCAGGACACCAAGATAGTGAGTTTCTGGTATTATGTTGTTAGGTTGTATGGGAAGTTTTCGCCGTTTTCAAAAAGGCGCGTTTTTCTTCAATACCCGCACTGAGTTGAAGCAACTCATCTTGTTCAACTTATTCGTATGTAATAAGTATGTGCAAGTTTATTTTATCATTAACTGTAAACTCCTGCATAACCCCTTCTAGGAATGAAGCTACCAAAACAGTACCTTCATGGTTTTTTTTATTGTATGACTTCAAATCTAGCGGATCAGTAACCGCATCCAGTTGTCGTATTAATGCCACATTTGGGGACGGTACGGTGCCCGAATGCAGTGCACAAAATAAGTTCAGACACTCGTGTTATGGTGACTTCAACATCAATGATTCCTTCCGGTTGATAAATGGGATTGAGAGGTGCATCTACAGTCGACATTGCTTGAGGCACAGCTGGTAGATTCAGACTCAGGGCAAACTACGCTTGAACTGGGCAGAGGTCTTGAGTTTTCACTTCGCCACCATCAGGAATCACCTGCAGTTGGGCAAGGTGTTTTTCGAAGAGTGAATAGAATGTAATGTTTTAAAAACCTGGAGAACATTTCCTACAACCCACTATAATCTGCAGCTCTTTCCTAGTATCATCCATAACCTTTTCCCGTCTTTTCATCAGTGTCAGTAAACCGAAATTTAAATGGAAACGTTATTGATATTGATATATATTACATGGATGACCCATGTGAACAGGAACAACACAAAATGAAAACAACCACAATACGACACAACAAAATTGACCTGTCTGAGTCTGAGAAGAATAAAATGAATTCATGAGATCACAGGTTTCTCACCAACATACTTTTAAATAAATTCAGCTTAGGCGGAATAAGTTGTTTTTTGCTGAGTTTTTGGAATTCGGATCCGGCACGATTCACGAAAAAGTAATGCCTTACGTTGCTTTCCGCCTTAGGAATTACTACTTTGAAGGGGCCTCCCCTGGTATTTGATGCTCTAATTTCAAACATCTTATTTGATCGCAGTCCTGTGCTTCCATGGAGTATTTTATAGAACATTATAAGGTCGAACATCCTTCTTCTTAACTAGGGGACGCATATAAACACTGCTAGATACTTATTCCCTTCTCCTTGCGAACCAAAATTGCTGATTACCTCTTTTTTTAGTAATTTACTGTAATTGGGAAACGTTCTCTTGGCAGGTGTGGGTCAATGTAGTTTCAGACTTTCCTGTAATTTTTTGCCACTACTCAAATCAACTTTTTCGCAATGTTACGCTTTGCTAATCACAAATATGCTAAATGCTTATCATATTTGTATCACCTTCGAAAACTTGTGTATGCAAGTTTCCATAGTGATCCGGAAAGAAGTCCAAACTTGGAAAGGTGTGATATTTGTCGTTACCACCCTCAACTACCTCAGTACGCAAGTTGCACATGCATGTTTCAGTTCCGAGTCAGTACTGGGGCAAGTACGTACAATATTGCTCATAACGGGGCCGTTTCAGTTATAAAAAAGTAATGTTAGGAGCTCCTACTGACGACATGGAATGAGATTTTAATTATAAATGTGTACAGTTGGTGAAGATTTGGTGCAAGTTATTTCTTAAATCTAGCTGAAAGCTGAAATCCTTGAGGAACTACTCGCAGCACGAAACTGCTAGAACCTGCTAGAACTCGTTAGATTGTTAAAGGATTTGTCAAAGACAGAAAATTGTCATTGGAACACGTTTTTACTCCAACCCCGGAAATTTGAAGATTTGTCAGGAAATTCCTCTTGTTCGAAGGAGCGTCTTGATGTGCTGTTACTTCCAAAATGTGCGCCTAGGGGTACCATTTCTCTCCCAGGATATCATCTTTTGTTTCTGTGAACTCGTCTTCATTCTTGTGAGGAACCGTCGAAAGGGGGTCAAAAAGTGATCAATGACCACTTTTTGAACCGTTTTGGCGGTTTTTCACGAAAACAAAGGATGCCATTTTGGGATAATTGTTGATGTAATGGGCATCCACAGCCAAAACTTCAACATGATCCGCCACCTACAGAAAGAGCAACATCTGATTCACACTGAAACGCGCCAGAGTAAGTAATGATGAACTGACTTAGTCAGTTCGGTTCTTAATATATCAAATGCGAGTGTTTGCTAAGTACGCGTGTATTTCATGAAGGATAGACTCAGTCACAGCTTCGACGCTTCTCAGACGCAGGTTAGACGCATTTGCGTCGGCTATGCGACACTTTCATGCAGAGTATCATGTCGCGTTGGCCTGCTTTGAAAGGGAACCCTTCGGAAGTCAGCGAAAGTGGAAGCTGTAGTTGTCAATCGCCTTTTCACATCTACATATGAATCATGAAATCGATCTATGAACTGCATTACATTGCTCCGCCCGGAAACTGGTGCTAAGTCCCCCCGAGTATGCTCAACACAATTCGTGCTCGCCAATAATCACCATGTGCTGGGTCCTGGATGAGTCTTCATTTGTGAAAGGGTCATTTGCAAAAGGACATTTCACCATGAGATCCTGTACGACTAGCGCCCCTTCGGGACGCTAGAAAGTGGAGTGGGACAGCCACTTGAGGTATGTGCAAAAGCTTCACACGTGTGAAATGCTTAAAAAATCAGCAAAAAAGCAAAACTAATCACTAGTCGAGCTCAAATACGAAATTCTCCTTATGAGCTGCGTATACTCTATGGGTCCGGCCGCCTCGTCAACGTCGGGCTTCGAGTCTTCTCGCCATCCTAGCCTCGCTTGCAAATTCTTAATCCCGCACCTACATGTAAAGCTAATTTCCGATGCACTGATAATACCTACTCTTTTTTGTCACATTTCTTACACACCTATGGACCCGTTATGAACAGCCAATGGAGAGGAAGAAGAGATAGTCGACTGAGACACGAATGAGCGCGTAGCGTGCCCCTACTCCATCGGCAGACATGCATCTTGGCGTTTGCCCCACTATTGGGCCACGGCGGACCCATTCTTCATCAGCGCACCCGTATCCTGGTGCTTATCCCACTGTTGGGCCAGGGCAGACCCATCCTCCCTTTGTGGATCTGTATCCTGGCGTTCTTCCCACTACTGGGCCAGCACAGACCCGATCCATCCATGGAGCCGTATCCTGGCGCTTTCTCCAGTATTGGGCCAGAGCAGACCCAATCCCCATCCGTGGACTCGTTGCCTAGCATTTCCCCGTTAATGGGCCCCTGCAGACCCAATCTCCATCGATAGACCTATACCCTACCGTTTTCCCAGTGTTGGGCCACGGCGAACCCTTTCTCCATCGATGGATCCGTATCCTGCCGATTTTCCATTATTGGACTATGGCGGACTCTTTCTCGATCGGTGGACACCTATCATGATGTTTTTCTGGACTACGGGGCCCCAGCTTATCTGTTCTTAGAAAGTTTGATCAACTGCACAAGTTGCACAACTGGTACCAGAGAATGTCACAACAGCTTATTATGACGCGTTCTTCATCCTGTGTATTTGATTGTACTTCTTAAAAACAGACGGATACTCAAGCTGCATAATCCCTAAGGGACCTCAAAAAGAGGTGTGCAAGAAGCATATCCCAAGTGAGGACACCGAGTGAATCCTTCGATACATCCTCCACGGTATGCACACTTCTTTTCGAAGTGGTTATCCTCCACTGTTCCAAAGTTGAGTGAAGTCAACAACAAAGCTCCAGCAGAGGGGCGACTCTGCTCCATACATTGCTGCTACGCATCGTCAAATCGTTGAGAACACTGTCTCGCCTGGAGGGCTCGAGACTGCTAGCCGGTGGTCCCGCCGCGAAATCCCGAATGCACCTGACTTCCACTACGTCTATGCACCTACGACGAAACATCGGCCGAATGCCCCATCAGCTTCGCATCCTCGCTAGGCACAGTCTATAACTAAGTCTCACGGCGAGCGCATGCGATCACGTGCTAGTCCCCGTACGTCTACGTTCTAGAAAATTTTGTTGCACTACCATGATTTATATAAGAGGATATTTCGGCAGGTAATGGGGTAGTAACATTAATAGCCCTTTATTGTGCATCACCAGTCAACTCGCGGTCAGTCTAGAAATGAGACTTTCATGAGGAGCCACCAGTGCCAGACGCAGGAGTTGCAAGCCAGGGAAGGGGCGACTCCGCCACTCGTAAACCCATATGGAATAATAAAATTATTGAAAATATTAACTTTAGTATTAAATAGCTAATACTTAATGTTGAAGAAATAACAATAGAACAAGGCTAGAAAAAAGCTCTCACAATACTGATATCTTCATCTATTTTATGAAGCAATTTCAAACGTTCGGAGAGCAATTCCCGGGGGGGGGGGCTGCGTTCGCCACTGGGGGCCCAGATCTGGGGCGAGATCATGGGATTGCTCAAAAAGTTTACGAAAACTGGAATTACTAGGCTTAATATCCACAGCTACCTTCCGTTCAGGTCTGGCTGATACGAGAAAATGCAAAAACTGAATATCCTGACCTGTCTTACCCATTCTTCGTGCAAATTTTATATGATTTATTAAGTTGATTCATGATTTCTGTCCCTACTGTCAACTTTTGGTCAAAATTAATAACTTCGAAATTATGCAGTATTAACCAGTCCATGTAAGCCGTCCAGCTCTATCTGTTAGGAAGCTCATCCTACTGCTGTAAAAAGACGTCTGTTTCGACTAGCAAACCTTCAATACCATGTTGTCACATTTAGTAGTTTTTCTTTTCAAGCAGATTGTTTTAGTGACATAAGCAGCTTGTAATCTTATAGGGCTGGATCGGAAATTTTGATGGATAGGACGTGCCTTTTCATCTAGTTGTCTTCAGACGATTGTATCTAAAACTCGCAGCATGAGGTCGGGCATTGTCATGCTTAAGGATTTTGTTACTCATATACAATTCTTGACCATGTTTTCCTCTTCTGAACTAGCTGTTTTTCCGGACTGTTGTAGCCCATCCCCTCTACAATGTTGACTTGCCCTAATTGACCACCATCTCTTCTTCACCTCACTTTTTTCATTGTGCGGGAAAATTCTCATTGATTTTCATCAAGTGAAACTCTACGTATATTCAATTCCATGTTCCACAGTTTAGAGAGTGGGGCATCGGTGATCCACGCAAGCACAACATCCGACTGAGATTTTCAAAGATGCTAGGAGTAGTCGGACAAGACTACCCTTTCTCCCACTATTTCCTCCTAAAGCTAATCGTTTCCAGAGTGTTTGCTTTTATTTATTCTAATTGTTAAGCAGCCAGTAAAAGGGACGGGAAGGAAATATTGAAATTCATACTGTATGCTGATATATTAGGTTGTCGGGAAATGATTGAGACACCCTGGAATTTTTTCAGTCTTCAAACGTTTTCTCTTCTATTAAAGAACTTCAGAGCATGCTGTAACGACCATGTTCACGTATCGCCTAGGGCCAGCTATCGGGGACAGTTCCAGCACTGCGGGATCAGTAGTCATGTTAATACAGGAATCGAAGAAGTCATCAGTCACTGATCAAAAATTGTCAAAGTTTGCGAAGTGCTGCTCGACCAGAGAGAACTTTAGCGCCCAGGCAAGGTACTATTTAGAAAACACGATGTTGAGCAAGTGTGGTATGTATGGCATCGTGGGCAGGGATGTGCGAAAGAAAAATTTTAAATCCCGTAAAACGGAAAACGGATTCCAACAATGGGCGGAAAACGGAAAGCGTAAAACGGAAAACGGAAAATTTTGCCTAAGCATAGGTTTTTGACCAAAAGTCCTCCTCAACATTGGATTTCCTAGTTCTCGATGAGCATAACTGGTGACCCTTTAAAGTAATTAGGTGACTTCAAGACTACAGATGGTACTCACTTCAAACGCCTAGAATATAGTGAGATCGAGGAGTATCTATCCTTCACCTAGTTATGGAAAATTATCAGAATTATATAATCAATGGGCATATCTATCACTGCACTTACTTAATAAGACAAGAAACTGTAAAGTATGAAAAGTGCGACTTCTTTGCTTTTTTTTGGAGCAGACCTGTTCTGCAAAAATTCAGACAAAAAGGTATCTACGGTAGTTAATACTTTTGTGAACTTGTGAGGATCACGTGACTCACGAAGGATCCCGTTGGAGCGAGTTAGCGAAAAGGAACGTGGAGAAGAACAGTGTGTGGCGAATTTGAAACACAAGCAGCCTAAATATCACTAAGCCTAAACATCAAGCGCCAACGGCACCAGTGTGGAGCTGGGGATCATCGTCTGATTAAAACAGTGACATTTACGATATGCTTATGCTTTTGTCAACTTGAAAGAAAGCCTACGTCATACGTTGCTTCGCAGGAATGCTTGATGCTCTTACCATGTCACGTCACAGTTCCATGGAAATTTTATATCAGTTCAGCCCACATTTCTGTGGAACCTTGTTTTTTTTTTGAGAATTTTGAGGAGAGCAGGGCACTAGTATGGCATATTTGGAAGAATGATGAAGACCAGCAGAATCACGACGGGACGTTCACACTGCAGCTCAGGCAGAAAAGTCAAACAAAACAATTTGGACATCATAAATGGCGTTTGGACGTCAATTTTGGCGTCGTCGTTGTGAACTCATATACATTGCGCATCGAAACACATGAACCCTCTTCAGGATAGGATTTTTGAGGTTCCGTTTCACGTTTTACGTTTACCGGGTTGAAAACCCGTAAAACGTAAAACGTAAAACGGAACCTCAAAAATGGGCGGAAAACGGAAAGCGTAAAACGGAAAACGGAAAATTCCGCACACCCCTGATTGTGGGTCATTTGACGGTGCGTTTCGTACAGGAAAACGCACCCTCAAATAAGTTGATATCTCTGTTTCCCCAAGAGCACGGCCGTCGCTCTGATTTGACTGTTGTAAATGCAATCCCCATCATGTTGTTTACCAGCAACTGCTAGAACACATCCTGCACTTAAGTTCAGGAAATTGCAAAGTAGGAAAATAGCTATGAGGCAACATATCGCTCGAAAAGAAGCGTTATGAACGACGGCTCACGGTTGCATTGCTGACGATCCCTGGTCCAAATGTCACGATGATGTTGCTGTCCCTCTTACTCGCATTGGCGCTCCGCAGGAGCTCATGCAAGAAAATCGCTCAAATTGGTTGCTCGTCCATTTTCGCTACTAGATAACAAACGGCGCAGCGCCACTTCCTTACATAGTCATGGCGGAGATGCTCAGAGGGCAGGGTATTACATATTCACATACCATGACGACAGGTCATGTGGGAGGAATACAAGGAAGAATTTTTCGTGAAGTGTCTCAATCATTTCCCGACAACCTATTAAATCATTGCGGCGCAGCTAAAACGTGTGCAGCTTGTCAGAAGCGCTCTGCGCACCTCAGTCAGGATTTCACTAATACCGACCAGTCTCTGAGCTGTAGAGAAGGATAGCGTGTTCGAATGGCCTAGCACTTTTCCAGTGAGCAGAGAAGGGGCGTAATGTTGCCAGTGAACGAAACCACATGGTTCTAATGTCCGATACAAGGTCCATCATATTGATGCAATGTTATGTTACATACAGAGAACTCCAAACGGACGCAGTCAAGAGTTAAGACCGCGGCGCGGCTCTCTTGGGCAGAGTCACGGGAGCTCAGCATAGTGTGCGCCTGCGTCTCTGCCCATGAGAGCCACGCCGCGATCTTGACTCTTGTCTACGTATGTTTGGAGTTCCCTATACATTGCAGCACTCATATGCCGGAACATCTCACGTAGAACATAAAACGCGATCCATCTTCGAAGATATTGACATGGTTCATCATTTGGAGAAGGTTTGTCATGCAAACACTTCCTTGTTTTGCGGGTTCAGTTCACCATGTCTTTCCAGGATAGAGAAATGTTTTACATTTTAGGACTCGCTATCTGATGCTGATGTTCAAAAAGTCACCACAAAGGTTCCGGTTACGAAGAAGTCGTAAGTTTTGAAGTGAGCTGTTCAATGAAATAGAAATCAGCTATGATTTTCCTCCTCTGATTTCTCGAAACCAAATCACCCTGAGAACATAACAGGTGGTTTAGTCTATCTTCGTAGAAGTGAGGAAATCTGACGGTGTGCACGCTTATGTCCGCAAATTCGTCACCCCTATCGACGCACCAATACTAGGCTACGGAATAACTGCGTACGGTTTTTTTAGTTCGTCTCCTTCGTGGTCATATGAGCTTTGTTCATGTTCCTGAACAGTTTTGTACCAAATTTTTGATCTGTACCCACAGATCTCCCTTATTAAAGGCATCCCAGCCAGTTTGCTGTGAGGTCACGTGGCGCGACCACTGGAGGCAGATGAGAAAGAGGAAGATCGTGGTCGAAGAGTAGCCATGCGTTTGTCCTTGATGCGGGTGGATCGAGGAGATGGGCTTCATAGTTCTATGGTGCTGGAGCCTGTCTATACCGCCGGTTTGTGAGGGTAAACATACAGTCCGTGCGTGTCTGCAAATGCTTCGTGGTTGGTTGTATCCCGCACATCTGTCTCCGCCAAATACCTGCATTCTAGTGTAGTGGGGAGCACATGAAAGTGATTCGGAACCGCTTCTCACGATAAGTCCTTTGACCGCTGGTAAAAGGGTTCCCCTTTCCCCTTTCAGTCGAAAGTCAACGACAGGCCACAGTGACAGGCCGGCTGACGAACACCCCACGTCACGTCGAAAGGATCATGACGTCAATTGAATTCAAAATGAAAGCTAGGGCGTCCGCGAGAACCGACACCTGCCCGCTGAACTCGGTAAAGGGGCTTGCAGACATTTGGCGCATCGACAGTCGCCCATGGTTGAGCACAGGCCAGCGACATCGCGGAGGCGTCGCCGCGACAGGGACCCGGCAAGAAGAGCTTGCTTACTTTTCTGCCGCGGTAGCCACCAGCGACGTCGCCCAGCGGCGCGCGGCAAGGAATGGCAGTGAAGGAGGTGCCCCTGCTGCAAAAGAATGCAAGCTCCTCAAGTTAGTAGACTATGGGAGGGTCCCTAGTGCGGGGGCGGCATCAAAGGGGGGGGGGAATCAGGCTAGTCCGAAAGTCCGACAGCGATGTCAAGATTTGCATTGCAACGCTGAACGTCGGCACATTGTCGAGCCGTTCTTGTGAGGTAGCAGCTGCATTGGAGCTCATCGAGTTGCCTGTGCGCGGTAGAGGAGGCGAGCCGATCCTGTGGCACGTCGAGGGACATGCGTCTTCAAGTTATCTGCGACGGTGACCCGGCACCAGGAGCAGCGCCGTCATAATCGTTTCTGAACGTTCTCGGAATTTAGTTGCAGGCGTAGAACGTTGTGAGGACCGCCTAATGAAGATCATCATCGCCACTTTGGAATGGCGCATTCACTTCTCCTCCCGTCCTGCAGATCGGGTGCACAGATCAAATCAAGAACAACCTCCGACGATCACCGATGGAAATACTACTGCAGTACCGGCAAAAGACATGGTCAGCATTGTGGAAGAACGGCCACGTGGGGGTGACGAAGGACGGCTTTAGATGCCATGGAGGTCTAGGCTTTGGAGTACGCAATGGAGAGCGAGCATATCCTCGTCATTGCCAACACGAGGTTCCGCAAGCGTCCATCCCATTTCGTATCTTTCTACACTGGTAACACCAAAACACATCGATTTCGTCTTAGCAAGGTATCGCGATCAGAATCTCGTAACCGACGCGATAATTGTGAGATATGAAACGGTCACCATTCAACACAGGCCGCTGATATGCACTATGAAGATCTCACCGCCAAAAAGCAGAGACCCGATGATTCGAATCAAGTGGTGGAGACTGAAAGACAAGGGACTTATTCGTTAGAGGCGGCCCCAAGTTGCTTTCCCTGGACATCTCCCTAGTGAACTCAAGCAGCACGCCAATATTCATTGAAAGTTGAATTTGAGCACTTCTCCTGGTAATAGGAAATCCATCTAATGATAAGTTTCTTTACAGCCGACTGGATATCCTGTCAAAGACCAATCCACTTCCTATGAAATCTATCTCCTTAGAAAAGAATCATCTTTGAACAACGGCACGTTTCCCAGCGAGGATTTCGGCTCTGACTTCGTTTTTGAAACTGTTTTTGTGTACACGGTCTTTTTTATTAGGCATATAAAGCTTTTGATGAAGTGCTCCTTACATTCTTACTTTCCCTGCAACGCACTTTTTTTTTCGCAACCATTTGTCTGATGTTGCGTTGGGGCATTTTTGTTAGGTCGTGCATTGTCTCCTTCGGAAACTCATCTTTTTTTCTCTTCAGTATCTTATATGATGACTTATAATACCACGTTTAGTCTGTGAGTATAGGCGCGTGTATGTGTTTGTGTGCCGCAAACTTGAAATTCGTTCATCTTGTTTTTAGGAAACTGAAGGGCGGTTATCCTACTCTAATAATATCTCCAAGCAGTTTATCGTTCAACGGTTCCTTGAGAGATGATGCGTGTGCCTGCGTTCAGAAGTGGGAGAACGCTATAAGGGTGGGCCGGCCGGCGTCAAAATTGGGGAACACCACAAAGCGGCTGCAATGCTGTGATAAAGGAGCTCCGAGCATAAAAAGGAGAGACTGGCACAGGGCCAATGGTGTGGTAGGAGTGCGATGATGCACGATCGAGCTTTACGTGCGCTTCAATATGGCTATGTATTTTTCTTTCTCCAATCCAATCCTGGGCTACTGCCATTTGTTTTCGAAGCAACTACGCCGGGCTTCTATTTATATATTCAACCAGAGTACTATGATTTAAATCACAACACCTTGCGAAATATCAAACTATCAAACTATCAAAAATTTTGTGGTAATTCCCACTACATCATTCACATGCTACTACTCAGACAAAAATGTTAGGACATGCGGAGGACGATAGCGCTCATTTCTTAGCGAAGTTTATTGGTCATCCGGTGACCGCCTGCTTCGGGATATGCGGAGGAGGTAGTCGAGGGGTGCGATCTAGGCCCGAAAAACCATCGAGATCTGCAGAGGATGCAGTGGGGGTGCGACATATTCCCGAACTTTGATAAAAGCCTCGGATGGGTGCGGAGGAACATGGCAGGTAATCCGAGAATCCCCCGAGGTCAGACATCACAGAGCAGTGAGTTCTGCCCATTTTCCCACTACTTGTTGCCCTGCGCTCCATCCTTCTCCTATAATAACGTATAGTACGCTCTTTATAATCATAATCAGTTTGGAAATTTCTCTTATAATAATATTTATTGAGTTCTTTATTGTCGTATTCACTGTAAAAACGGCATTCATTGTTTGATTCTCTGAAGTGTCTCTTTTACAATTTGTGCGGACTTACTGCTCACAAAAGCATATATTTTGGTTCCTGACACAGAATATATGTAGCACTTTCAACTCTCTGTGTGCTATAACAGCAAAACAGAGTCTTATCTCAGAAATCGCTTTCGAGATTTTTACGGTGAGAAAGTCGGTGTGAACTAGCGTGAACGATGGTGTACATGGCAGACCACAGAGAGGGTGACTATGTTCTTTGGAAGGTCACGGCTGAATCAGCACTTCCTTATCCTTATTTGGAGAAATTACGGGTCAACACCAGAACTGACTCAAACCTCAGATGTTGCCTATACGGACTACAGGCCTCGCTGTTTCTAGACCAGTCTACAGTTATGCTTTATCAGATTACGGATGTGAACTGTAGCCTGGCCAGGAAACGAGTGTTGCACGAGGAAATCAAGAGCTGAAGCTTTTTAATACTTTCCTACAACGTCGAAAATTGTGCACTTTTGCAATCAGGAAGATTTTCTGTATATTAACGTACAAGTCAAAACATGCTGCAAGTACTCAGGACTGAGAGAATACTCGTAGTGGGACTGTTGTTTAGTCTTCAAGACAGGAGCGATGGCAAAAGGTGGCTACGCCCACGAAACCAGCATGGAGTTGCTCGTCTCTGCGATTTTTCAAGGTAGATTTCCATGGATTTCATGAGACATTACACTGTATGGGTCCATGCCATTTGAAATTGGGCGGACGTTTCATGCACGTAATGCACATTTCCTGCCTGACGCACCCCTGAACGATAATTTGAAATTAGTTCGAGTAAAAAAAAATTAATAAAAAGTCAATGAGCCGACATTTTGCCACGAAATTTTCGTCATTTGTGTTCAGCACATTAGAAAACCTCAGTGGGCGTGATCCTCCGAACAAAAACGTAAAACTCAAGCGATTTCTGGACAAAATTAAGCAAAAATCAATGAAATCGGTGTTAACGGTAAAGCAGTCCAAATTTCTTGGCTGAAAGGGTGCTAAAATCTCCACAGGCCCTTGAGAGTTATGTATTCAACGTTTGGTCGTGATTGGTGTAGATAGGACTCTGTAACATTCCCATCTCTTGGGAATGCACTGTGATAAAAACACTAGTGGATGCCTCGAGTAGTCCCTCGGCTGTGGGCACGGATGGAGCACAGGTGAAGCAGCGGACTGTGAAGCAATCGAAGAGCAATGGTGAATGATCGGTAATCAGTTCGAAATCCTCGAGCGGTAGTGGAGGTGATAAGATTTGTTAAAAAAGCCCATTTCGGGACATGCGGAGGAGGGTACCGGGACTTGTGGAGGACTAAATCGGGACTTGCGGTCTGTAACAGACCGGCTCTCCTGACTAAGCCGTCCGGGTGCCCTGCAGTAGTCCTACGCATGCGTGCGATAATTTGTCTGAGTATTTACGGTTGCAAGGGCCAATTGGGCTAGGGGCCAACTGGGCTAAGGGTCACCACTGTACACATTTGTCCTAAATATAGGAACGAAGCCAGCATTGGAGAAACATGAAAGTCTGGCCCCAGCCGGACGCCCACAGTGGTACTTTACAAACGCGTACCGCTGTGTGACCTTCTTTTTTTTTCGAGAATGTGTCCAGACCCTGTCGAGCGGTCACTAACTTTTTTTAACTTGAACAGCGGGTAAGGCTTACACTAAGGAAAAGACAAAGTTTGGAGTTGTCACCCTCAAAATTTAGATTGAATTTGATATGTACAGGGTGCGTCAGAAATACTGACGCACCCAAAGTGAGTCTGTAGAGAAGGCAAGATGCGAAAGCATTCTAAATAAGCATATGCAGGATAAAGTCCATTTCTTGGCGAAATCAGAATGAATGCACTGTAGTTCGCAGCAGGCTCCTTCCCTGCTGAAGCAGTCACAGAGACGACGAGGGATTGCATAGTCTCTGCGCCGCAACTAACTCAGGTCGAATTTGCCAAAGATTTTGAAAAGATGGGCCATTAGAAACTTGATGTTTCTGTGGATGATAGCGCAGCCCTTGCTCTCTAGTATATCCACATGAGGTCATCCGTAAACTGGAACACGACTCACAAGGAAGCCTATTCTCTGCCAAATTGAAGCCTCTCAAGTAGATTTTTGAAACTTGGCCCGCACCACCTTTGTCTCTTGCAAAACAGCCAAGCTGTGCCAAAGTACCTATGAATTCTACTTGTGATGGGAATTAAGATAAGGAATAAAATTTGTCCTTAGAAGGTTTCTTGGCTGAGAAAGAAGGAATAGAAAAAATTTTTCTATAGTAAAACATAGATGCATTTCTTTGGCGGGAACACGACAAGATTTGCATACAAGGACATGTTTTCATGTGATGCTTGGAGAGCAAGACCTGCCCTACTTCCCGTAGGAGTATCGTTTTCCCAAAACTTACCCTCTTTATAAAATGGAAGAGTAAGGACGAACTTCAGTTGCGGCGCATCGGCGATATTCTCTACTGACGTCTTCATGGCTGCTTCTACCAGGAGAGAGCGCTCTCCGAACAGGAGTTGATTTTCTGTATCCGTTAAGACATGAGCTTTATTTTGGATATGCGTATGTAGTGATTTTCGGGATATTGTCCCTTTCACAGCATAACTTCAATGCGTCAATATTTATGACGCACCCTTAGATAAGCCCATAATTCTGAGCATGGACGCCTTGATGGAACTTTAAATCCCCCCGTCCCCTACGGGCTAGCACAAGTTTGCCACGGCGCGATATTCTGGCTGTCATGGACCATGCACATCCTCTCGCTCCCTGTCAAGTGTGTCGTATTCTACTGGGCCATAGACGGCTAAACTTCTGGAGTTCTTTCCGTTCAAGCTACAGCTACAAAGTATCGATAAGATCACAGATTCTTTTGGCATACCTGGATTGAAAGAGAAGATGCCAATGGTATACTATTGGTGCAAAAACAATGCGTTTTTTGAAGCCTTGGTTTCCGAAGCAAATAACTCGTATCAATGTCAGTATTTTCAAAGAGACCTGAAGGAATTGTAATTCGCAAATCTTCAGCAACAACCTGGATATTTATTGCAATTTTTTCCCTGCAGAGCAGCGAAGCAGACTGCTCGTCGACGATCCATACCGCAATTGCCCAGCTTGTGCGGCACCTACTCTTATGTAAGAATGGGAGCCTTCTCATTCTCTCATTCTTACTTAAGGAAGGGGTGGTCCGACGGTAGTTACTAGCGTGCAAAACCAAATATGTTTTTTTTTGAATGAGTGCTCTTCAATTACTGCCATCCGTTAGCGATCGTTAAATCAAGTAAAATTTAGTCAACCTTCCTTACTTACTACACAAGACTTACCAGTTCTGAGAATTAGCAGGCAGATCCGAAGTGCGTATTTGCTTACATTAGCCAAAACTATTATTCTATCCCGAGCGCTCCCGCTGCGATGCAGCCAAGTTTTGATTCGCAGAAGTGAATTCGTCAACAATTCTGTTCTGACATCATTCGTTCCGGGGCTAAAACTCAATAAAAATGTCAATTTTGTCCCACAGAGATAAAAATTAAGAGAAGAGCATAAAATATGCTACAGAAGGATATACATAAACTTCTCATATCGGTGTTGCGCACATTATTTTTGCACCAACCTAATACTACACAACAGTGGTACAAGGTTCACGTCCAGCAAATGGCACATAAAATCTAACAATACTTGTGTTCGGGCAAGCACAAGGCATCCACCTCTAGTACACTCAGCACATCCGTTTTTTTGGGTGGATTGTGCGTATGGAGCAGGATAGGCGCTCAAACTTCCCAAACGTCCTATATTTAAGTATTTTTTGGCCTTGCTACTCCCGAAAAGTTGCAAAAGATGTGGAATGCACCTGGAATTTCAGAAGTTGCTCAGGTTTCGTTTAATCATGTGGTTTCTTGCTGGCTTTTGTGCAGTTTTCAACAGATAATTGGCATTCGCTGGACTGCGCTGCATGAACATCTAAGAGGCTTGGAGCAATCAGGAATGTGCGTAATTACGATTTACGATTTACGCCCATTTTTGGCAATATTTTACGCTTTACAATTTACGAAAAATTGCCTAAAATTCGTAACAAAAATCGTAAATAACGACAAGGAACAGATCTCCCCATAGCACTTGTGTTCAGGCTGCAAATATGCGTGATTTGTCTATGTTTTTCCACAGCAACAATAGGAGTAAATTCGTGTAGTTTTGCTCATAGTTTCCATTATTTGAGCACAGCGACTCACACCAATTCCATTATCTGTGGAGAATGTTGGAACAGTGGAGATCAAATGCTTGTATGAGCCGCAACAAGGACGTCAATAGCCACTTTTCAGGCCTGTTTTCCCAACGGTACTATGATTCCGCAGCAGGTACCGGCTGCCCTCTATGCCTCCGCCTTTGGAGACGTTTTGCTTTTTTCTGACTTAAATTGCGGTGTTATGTCGTTCGCAAGAAGTTTCTTCCTGATCGAATTCTTATGAAACAACTTAAAGGCAGCAAGAGCCGAAATCCTCGACTCCGAGCTGAGGTGCACGTGGTGAAGCATAGACTCAGCACATCACGAATGTGAAACGAATACAAGCACTGATGGCTTAATTGCAGAGAAAATGGAAATGTCGTCGCGAACACGCCTGGCCGAGTTCGGGCCGGTACGAGTTTTCCTCTTCGCTTAAGCCATTGCGGCGCGTGGTTTGGCGCAAAGGTAGTGCGAAATGCGTTCTATTCGCAGGGTTTTGTGGCGGGACGCGCACCCCCGACGGCGGAGCACTCGTCCGCGCACGAAGAGCGTGTTCGCGACGACAGTCCCAGTTTCTCTGCAGGTAAGCCATCATTGTCTGTGTTCGTTTCACATTTATGAAGTGCTGAGTCTGTACTTCACCATGCGCACCTCAGCTCGGAGTCGACGATTTCGGCTCTTGCTGCTTTTAAATATAGTCGTAAGATTTGCAGAAACATCGCCTCGAATTTGATATACTAACGTCTAACGCAGCACCTACGCTGGAAAAAGTTTCCTCGCATTTGTGCTCATTTTGAAGGTGCCATCAATTGGAGTGTAACTGCAAAAGGAATCACTCCAAATCATGCAGTTACTCGAGTAATAGAATTCGTACGCATGTACAAGTGCGACTGTCACGCTCAACCCGGCCCCATTCTCTCTGCTCAGGCAATTCTAGCGGGCCTTCCGCGGGCGGATTCAGGCCCAGCGGCCGGCCCGCGTGCCAATTTAGTGGGCGGGGCTTCTTCGCGGCCGGCCCGCGTGCCATTTTAGCGGGCGGGGTTTCCTAGCGGGCCTCCCGCGTGCCACGTTTGTGGGCGGGGCTCCTTGGCGGGCCGCCGGCGCGCGAGAATTTCTGGTGTGGGTGCGTGAGGACGAGGCAGATGCAGGACGTTGACGGGGGAGGGGGAAAGGTGGAAAAAAATGGAGTAGCTCGCCGCTCTAGGGTGCGGATGTAAAATAAAAATAATAAATATCAATTTCAGTGTTAAATGATCAGTGATAACTATCAAAGAGTAATAATTATTATAAACACTAGAAAAATCTGTTTTACAAAGCAGTTTCCAAATTTCTTTCTTGAGGGGGGTGGTGGCGTTCCCCTGCGTCCGCCGCCAATGAGATCTATCTATCCAAAGGCTCAGCATTTCCTGGGCAAGGGTTCTCATGCAATGGATTTTGATGCCCACTCTGATGCGATGAAAGGAATTCTTACGTCAATACAGCGGCTCCTGGTTAGAGTGTTAGAAGGGCAATTCATACTAGGTGTGTGCCTCAACCGCTCGTCAGGTGCATGACTTCTTTTGTGGATTATTTCCCTTGAGAACGGTTAATGCGGCATGCACATATTCAATGGTAAGAAAGCGCGGATGCCGCGAGGCTGAAAACGCCTGCGTACCACCTGCGCTGCGTCAGGGGACGAGGCGGTCAACTGTGACTCGGCTTATCTTTCATCATGTAGACGCAAGCGCGTCAAACGCACGTGTTTAGTATAAATTGCCTTGAACGCTTCAAGATTCATGAGTGCTCCTGTTACTGGTAGTTGTAGGTAATTCAAGTCTCATCCCATCTAAAAACTAATCTTAACAGATTAGTCAGCACAACCTTCTCATTCGTTCGCTGTAGTCCCAAATCGGGGACGTTGAGTCATAATCGACTCACTATGTATCCATATGTACCGATAGAGTGCTGAGGTGATTGAGAATGAAGCCATTAGCGAACTGAAAGGGTTTCTGGATATCTGCAAGGATGGTCGAGTGGGTAAAGCAGCGGAGTCTGGAGAATGAGAAGGTAGGTTCGAATCCTCAGTGAGCTCGACAACAATCTAAAGATGCGCGGGCTTTGCAAAATGTCCGCTTTTTCTAATTTCGGAAGTTTTTGATAATTTTATACTGTTTTCGTGCTCAGGGGGATTGTTATGATGCGCTCACTCTGCCACGCGCTGCTGTTCTAGGAACCCGCCCGCGCCCGCTTGGCGTGCCTCCCGCGCTCATTTAGCGTGCCTTCCGCGCTCGTTTTGCAATTCGCCCGCGGGAGCGATGTGGGGCCGGCCGCAAAACAAGCGCGGGCGGGCCGCCAGAATTGCCTGAGTGATCGTGTGAGGCTCTGCTTCTCAGCTGATACAGGATCGATCAAGATTTTCCTATAGCGGTGACCCTTTCCAAATCTCGGTGGCCGCACCCATCTCAGACGATAAAGCGGGTTTCAGGCATTTTCCGATTCCCGACGCGGTAACCTTCTCGCTCTGGAAGTTGCGTCGGATGTGCCGCGCGGCAGTGAATACCCCAGACAGAAGTTGCGCGACTCGCAGAGCGAGCTCGCAAACTGCCGCGGAGGGCTCGCGCGAGGCGAAATCGCTGGAAGCCCCCCCCCGCTCGCTGCACTTGCCGCGCGAGCTCGCTCTGCGTTGCCGCGCCCTATCCTTCATCATATGGGGCGTCGCAGCGCGGCACAACTCTGAAACCCGCTTAAATCTCGTCCACATGGGCATTTATTGGCATTATACAACATAGTGTTCCTCGCAAAACTTGTCTTTTTGGATGGTCTTTTATCTACTAGGGGCACAAGAGTAGCCTCCAGAGTAGAATTTCATGAAAAAATCAACGACGTTTTTTTTTTATCGTGAGTGCTGTACTTAAGCCAGCGAAGTTCTGTAGGATCAATTCCGCAGTAGATAGATATATACATCGGGTCGCTTTCAGAATGAGTTAATCATGAAAAGAGCTGAAAAATTTTGGATCTGGTCAGTGGTACTCGGACCCTCAGTTACGATTTACGATTTACTGCGTTCTTGGAAAATTTACGATTATGGAAACTCATATTTTTGTTACGCACATATCTAGCTGCAATGCTGGCAGACGAGCTTGTCTGTTGGTCACGCACACAAAACTCGTGAAATGGGTAGGCAATACCCGTAAACTGTTCGTGAAATTCAGACCTGGAATCTGACCAGGCAGCCACCAGCACCCGGAAACTGCTCATTCACCACTTGGAAACTGTTCAGCCAACAACCCGGACGTCTACCCAAAGTTCAGTTAGCCTCCTACAATTAATGTCTCATGAAACCCAATGTTACTCTACCTTCAGAAATTGCGTAAACGAGCCACTCCACAGCGGCTTTGTGGGCAAAGCTACTCCATCACAACGTGCTGCATAGATACGGCAGGTTCCAACTCGTATGTCAACGCGAAAAAAAATCCCCCTCGATTGGAAAACTGCGCAATTTTGACGTCATGGGAGAAATCTTAACGACACTTCCACTTGGCATAAGATTCAGCTCTAGATCCCTTCACACCGTGGAAAATTCCGAGTGTGACCACGAAAATTACATTGCATAACCCGTAATCTGGCCAGGCAATAACTAGTCCCACAATCTAAGCAGTCATCATCCATTCCATAGCCAAGCTACAGACAACACCGGCGATTTGGTCCGGCATCACCAGTACCCTGGTCAGACAGCAACGGGACACTTGAACTGTTCATTCGACACCCATAATTTGAGCCGGATCTGGTGTTGAGCCGCAAATTGTTCAAGCACCATAAGGAAGTGCCAGGCACTTGTACGACCTTTCGCTTCCTGGTCAGGAATGCCTGTTCTCCCGGCTGCTGGTCCGGCGGAGGGCATCAGAGTTGTCGGCACTTCTTCGTACACAGTATAACTTATGTATAGACTCTTTGACTTTAGTGCAGTATTGTTATCATTTGTATCATTTGTACTCTGTTAGGTAGGAATGGAATGATGTAGGAATAGGATAAGAGGGATAGTAAGATAGAAGACTAATAAGATTTTAGTAGTAATAGCTAATAATGAAAGTAACTGTTTTCTAACTTTTTAACCGATCGTCACTTATGAACTGATGATCAAGTAATCCGTTTGTTTTTGATCTCCAATATCGATGTGACCGGAGCCCGCGCGAATCCCGCGTATGTAATGGCGCAGTTGTGTTCATATGTAACTCGGTGTCTTGTGTTCTTCATCGTATCAGTGTTGATATTCTTCGTAAACTACTCTGTTACTCTTCCTGTTTTCCTCAGCACACAAAGAAATCCGGGCGCGGACCTTGTGAATCCGGCATATAGGGGCCAAGCCAAGCTCTTAAAACGAGTGTTCTGGGTGGTGAAACCTTGCGGCTCCCAATCGTGTTTTTTTTTCTTTTGTGCGGTCTGGTGACGCCTCCGGCTCCCAGATACCGGGGAAACTGCACTGGTGAAGCCATCGGCTCCCAGTGACAACACTGTAAGGGTGTGCATATTAGCACGTAGTATCGATCGATATCTCGTGCACCATAGTGCTGAGAGGGTGGGTGACGCTTAGGGCTCCCCATCGATTGTTCGTGAGTAGTAGAGTAGGAAGTGGGGACTAAGCACATAGGATATCAATTGATATCACGTGCCCAGTAGTCTCGGATAGGTGAGTGACGCCAGCTGGCTCATCAAGTAATTAGGAGAGGAAGTGGAGGAAGCTGTGCAGGGGCATAGCGCGGAGTTATCGATAGATATTACAAGTCTTACAGATAGCGTGTAAGATTATCGATCGATTTTGCGTCTAACAGGGCGACTGTGTTAATAACGCCGTGCGAGAGCAGTATTGATCGATTACTGTGAAGTGAGTAAGGAGTGCCGCGAAGGCATTGAAGCGACATATATCGATCGATAGCACGTGACGCCGACTTTAGAGAGGAACGGTGCGGAAGTGTAGCTTGTGATAAGATTTCTTATTGGATGACATTTAGGTAGCGACACAAACGACCGAAGTAGAATAGAATCCTCGTCGTGTTCGTGTTCGAATCGCAATATTCGTATTTCGCGTAGTCGATCGTATTCGATAACGGTATATTAGAGTGCAAATTATTGATTGTTCCAGATGCCGGTCTTGCCTGAAGAGCTGACTGAGGACGTGTTACTGGGTGATCAAGAGAGTGACGGCAACGCACGTGAGCGACAGATCCCTCGTGTAGGGGTAATGCCGAACTCCGATCAGAACGACGTCCAGGTGAGTGACGACCGTAATAAGGAGCGAGTGAGGGTGGCGCATAGGTACATAAATAATATCACAGTGGAGTGTGAGAAGAAGTTGAGCAAAAACATGCGCACAACCGACCTTGTGAGAGATGAAGTGTGGGAAGCTGTAAGCGTGCAAGCTAGGTTAGCTGTCGAAGGGATAAAAAGTTCACTCGATCAGATGAGAACGGAGTGTGAAACACGTGTACAGGAGCTGACCACATCATTAGAAATCCAGGACAGACACAGAGATGCTTTGGAATTGCTGCATATAACCGGGCTAGATAGTGCCGCGGATATTGAGAGATTTCTCGATAGGAGCATACAGGACAGTGAGGACATGCAGAGGCTGCGTGAGTTGTTCGAATGTGAAAGGAACAAAGTAGTGGAGTCCGCGCAACAGATGAAATGCTCTGAAAGTGGACAAGAACAAATTATCTGCAGTTTGCGTGAGCAACTTGAAACCTATGAATTGCAGATGGCAGAATTGACGGAGCGCGTCGAGTCACTGGGCCAGAACCGCAATAGCGAAGGCAAAGGTTTAAGAATGCTGGTTAAACTACAGAAGGGAGCCTTAAAATTCCGCAAATCAGGGGCCGTCGACGTCAACACATGCGACCCACATGTGCTCATGGCAATTGCGCGGAGACGCTTGCGGGAGGAAAAAGGAAGAGGAACTTATGTGGGCCACAGGTACGTTGCCTACAGCAAACAGTAGTGGAAGGCAGTGGCGGACGCAGGGGGGGGCGGGGGGGGATTTTCGAAATTACTTTACAATACAAATAAAAATCTTGTGTTAGTTTATTTTTAATTGTTTATTTTTATTATTATTTTTAATATATTTTTTATTTATTGTTTATTATTATAATTAATATTATTATTAATTTTATTTTCCGTCTGGGTCCCCAAAACGGCGGAGACCCCACTTTTCTTCCCACGCCCCCCTCCCGCCCACTTTCTGCGTCCGCCACTGGTGGAAGGGAGTTGCCTCCTGGCATGAGTGGGCACACTGAACCGCTGGTGGAGTTCATGAAAGTGAGTGCTCTACCAGAAGTGACTCCATTCTATGGAAAGGAAAAGGAGAATTTCAAACGGTTTGTGAATGCGTTTTCTGTCAAATATCCCAGTTCATTGTGGGATGACAGAAGTCGTATCCAACTGTTCGAAGATTTTCTCAGGAAGGCCCTCACAATGTTTGAAACTCTCCCGCATTCTATAAAAAATGGGACTTTTGAAGAGGTGGTCCAAGCCATGAAGGAGAGGTTAAAAGTGGACACAAACGGTTCTTGTGTTAAAGCTATGACCCAATTGTCTTCACTGGCGATTAGAGAGGGTCAGTCAGTAGCTGAATTCTGTTTGGCTCTAGAAAAGCTAGTGGGGAGGGCTTACCCGGACACATCTCCTGAGGTAGTTTCTCTACAAAAGGCAGAAATTTTGTTTTGGCAGTTAGCTAAATGGGAGCGTAGCTACTGCATAGCAGAGACAATTGAGACCAGTCCGAGAGGAGAAGTGTACGAAAAGGTGGAAGAGGTGGCGCTCAGGCTGGAGAGGAACCGCGACATGGCCATCAGGATGACACCACCGACACGATGCGAGAGGACGCGGCATCTGGGAAAAGGTAACACCGCGCTAAAAGATAATACTGCAAGAGTTTTTCACAAAAGGGCAGGCATACGAGCGACGAGTGGTACAGAGACTACAACGGATAGTGAAGAGAGAGGTCCGGTGAGTGGCTCGACACAGAATCAGCCAATGTCTGTGAAGCGAACAGTGGTGGAGCGCGGGTCCGAACGGGAATACATACAATGTTTCAAGTGTGGAAGAAGAGGACACAAGGCAAGGGACTGCAGCATATCTCCAAAACAGGAGCAAAGGGGAACAGCTGCGAGTGGCAAGAACCAAGAGAATCAGAAGGGTTCCTTCTCAGCATTGCTCGACAGATTTCTCTGTAGCAGTACTATAGCGGAAATGGACGACCATGCAAAGGAACTTTTTGGACATAAATTGGTGGTAAATGTGGAAATGATGAACATGCAAGTGGAAGCACTTCTGGATACAGGATCGGAAACATCAATTATCCCGATCGCACTTTTCAAGGTAGCAAGGGATGGCAACATAGACATCGACGCTTACGTCGAACGGATCCCAAGAATTGAAGCCGTCGTAAGGAATGCATCTGGTCAAAGGATGCAGTTCCTGGATACTATTAGAATGGAGGTCGGTCTCGATGGCGCTAGGAGGCGAATCGCGTTTCAGGTAGGAGATGGTCTGGATAGGCTGGTGATCCTAGGAACGAACGCGCTGGAGCAATTCGGCATCCATCTAGTCAAGAAAAAGGAGCAAGCTCCAACAATTCAAAAAGACGAACTAGTAGTGGATGCAAAGCATGAGCTGGTTTCAACACAAGCAGTAGTCGCACAACGGATGTATGTCCCGCCAGGGGCTAGCAGAAATGTGGAACTGCGGGGAAGGCCGGGAGATAATAGCTGTGGTCCAATAATGAGTTGGTGTCGCATGGATGTTGCACCACCGGGAGCTCACGCATACACATTTGGTAGTACATGATATTGACACTGGCGACGCTGCTCCAATAAAGCAGAAGACTAGGCCGGTGCCCATTGGAGCCAGGAAGGAGTTCAAGGGAATAATCAAAAACCTTGTTGAACGAGGGATCGTGGAGAAAAGTCAGTCGGAATGGGCATCGCCTGTGGTGTTGGTGCGGAAGAAAGATGGCACACTTCGACTATGCATAGACTATCGGGCCCTTAACAAGGTGATAAAGCAAGACTCATATCCCTTGCCCACGATAGATACAGTGCTGCAGAGCCTAGGTGGAAAGAAAGTGTTCTCAACTCTCGACTTGGCATCGGGATATTGGCAGATTAAGTTGTCTGAGGAAGCAAAGCCGAAGACGGCTTTTACGTCGAGTGAGGGGTTGTTCCAGTTTACGGTGTGACCGTTTGGTCTTTCCACAAGCCCGGCGAGTTTTCAGCGAATGATGGATCTGGTGCTCGGAGAACTAGGGGTCAAAGACAGCGAGGTGTTTGTATATATATGACATCCTAATAGCCACAGAGACGATCGAACGCCACTACTCCAGCTGGTCTTTGAAGCAGTGAGGTGTGCCAATTTGAAGCTTAAAGCTCAGAAATGCGAGTTTTTCAAGGACGAGATAAGGTTCCTGGGTCATGTCATCAGCAGGAATGGTGTGTGCACAGATCCTGATAAGATTGCCAAAATTAGGGACTACCCGAAACCACGCAATGTCGCTCAGTTGAGGACATTTCTAGGAATGGCCTCGTATTACAGGAAATTCATTCTCAAATTCGCAAAAATCACAGAATGCCTGTATCAATTAACGAGTCCGAAAACGCGATGGAGGTGGACAGAGCGAGAAGAGAAGGCGTTCGAAGAGATGAAGGCAAAACTGATAAGGGCGCCAATATTAGTTCAGCCGGATATGGAGGGCGCAGCGAACGACTCAAATCCGTTTGTGATCTTTACCGATGCGTCTACAAGCGGCCTGGGGGCAGTTTTGTGCCAGCGAGGCAAAGATGGGTTTTGCATCCCATATACTTTGCATCTAAGAAGCTGTCCAAAGCGGAAAGGAACTATCATGTAACGGACCTTGAAGCCCTTGCCGTAGTGTTCGCCGTTAATAAGTTCCACTTTTTCATCTATGGTTTCAAAACAGTGGTAAAGACGGATCACAAACCTCTAACAAGTCTGTTCAAACAGTCCAACATTTCCGCGAGAGTGCTCAGGTGGGCGTTGCAGTTGCAGAAATACAGATTGGAGGTTCAATATGTGGCCGGAAAGGCGAATGCGGTAGCTGATGCACTGTCGCGGGGAGATGTGAGAGGTGAAGAAAAGAAACAGGTAGTCTGCCCCGAGAACGAAATAATTGTTTGCCGAACCGATGTAGAAGAAGAATCAGAGTGGCTGAAGGAGCTGCGGCAAGACTAGGACTTTCGAGAACTCATTTCTGCATTGGAGTGTGGACGCCTGAATCTTGAGGTGAAAATGCCACGCAGCAATAAGCGACTGGTCAGTGCGGATTTCACACTGGATGAAGGCTACCTAAAACTGGTTCAGAAACGGTCTCTCGTAAAAGTGGTACCAAAATAGAAAAAGGAAAAAGTCATCCGCGAAGCACATGAGGGAGTGATGATGGGGCATTTCAATCCACGCAAACTGTTCAAGCAACTGAGGAAAGTGGTATTCTGGGATGGAATGCTCCGCGACATTATCAAGTGGACAAAAAGCTGCCAGAAATGGTTCTTGACAAATAACCACGAAAAGCATATCCCTCCGCTCAAGCCTATCTCGACTTCGGCGCCATATGAGTTTGTAGGGTTAGACCTCGTCGAGTTTGATATATCAGAAAGGGGAAACAGGTATGCACTTGTAGTGGTGAATCATTTCACAAAGTTTGCGGGTGCATATCCCATACCGGACAAGACAGCGCGAACGGTTGCCAGGACATTGTTTGAACGATGGATCTGCGAGGGATGCAGATGGCCTAAAATTCTTCACTTGGATCAGGGGCCGGAATTTATTAATGGAGTATTGACGGAAATTTGTGAGTTGTCTGGCATCAAACAGTCAACGTCGAAAGGATACAACCCCAGGGAAAATGGGGTGACGGAAAGAGTCATTGAGACATTGACAAAGATACTGAGGAAGAAGACAGTAATACCCTTAGAGTGGGATACTTTGCTTCCGATGGCCGTTTTCGCGTACAACTCCTCGCCACATGAAGCCATGGGTGAGAGCCCATTTTATATGCTACACGCTTTCGACCCGAACTATCCTTCCAGTGAAATCCCAGCAGAAAGTTTGAATTGGAATTTCATCGATACGATGACTATAAGTACGAGCTCCTCAATGGCATACAACTGGCACATGATAGTGCGAAACAGCTGAACGAAGAATACCGAGAAAAAACGCTACGATGAAAATAACAAAGTCCAACTGGAGAAACTGCCTCAAGTGGGTGATAGGGTCTATATAAAGTTGCCGCGCGAAAAAAGTGCGTCTAAGTACCCAAAATTCTGTGATAGTTGGGACGGCCCATTTAGAGTGATAGAGGTGAGCGATAATTCGGCCCTTCTCACAAACATGTTGAAAGATGAAGAGCCAATCAGAATTCAGCACGACCAGTTGATAGAGGTTCAACCAGAAATAGATGATACATCAGTTAGAGCTAAGACCAAAAGAGCACCTAGGCTGAAAAATAAGTCATTTAGATGCTGTGAGGTTAAAAAAGACTTTTTCAGATGTGCTGCTGAGGAAGACAATGCTGCACTCAGTCCATTCTTTTCGTGCCCAGGGAATGGTCGAGTGAACTCGGAACACGAAGAATTCCATTGCACAATCAGGGGAACGAGTTTCGGCTCTGTGGTACCAGACGCAGATGATGTCATAAGCGCTCTGCCCGTCACGACGACCTATTCATTAGCACGTTACTTGACTATCTATGAAAACGAGGCTGATGTTCATACGAGGCGGTACCTGATGTCTGATCATGCTCACTTCGCTTTGTCAGTTACTGGTGTTGAGAAAGCCTACTTGTATTTCAAAAGCAAATGCGATCACGTAGCACGCGCACTACTGAAACATGATGGCAGCTTCATAGTTCTCACGTACGATGGTGGTCTGAAAGTGAACGTAGAGCAGCTCAACGATCTGGCGAACGCAGGGATTGTGCATGCAATGAACCACAACTGGGACGAGGTCGAAATACGAGGTAGCAGCGCCATCATTCTTCCAGCAGGATTCTGATCATTCTTCCAGCAGGATTCCGATGTTACGAGAGAGTAGTCAAGAATCTGAGCGATGACACGAAAATTCTGTTGTACGACGTCGTAAAGGAAGTATACGGAGGAATCCGCATGTATCCGGCTCTGAAATCTTGTGTATTCGTATCGTCTACTTCTGATGTACCGGTAGACGCGAAGGAATGGAACGCCTTAGCATCAACGCTAGCTTCGTACACAAGACGTGGCACGAAGATTATCGCACTCAGCGGCCCGCGCGGAGACGCAGCGTGGGAGTGGAACCGAAATAAAACCATCACCACTTTCGAAGTCGTGAAAGAAGCCGCAGCGGCTATGAGGAGTAACGTAGTAATCATGCTAGGTCGGATCCCGCAGATGAGCGAGCCGTATGCTTCGATGGGCGATCACTCAAAGCCGGTGCCACCAGAATCGTACCCTGTACTGGCGATGAAACGATTCTTCGAGCAGCTACTGGATGCAATTGCGCCACACACAAAGGCGGGGCTGTATGAAATCAGGGATCATCCATGCTCCCGCAATGTGGCGTACAAACAGAAGAAAAAGCAGGAGCAGGTATCTGAGCTGCAGCGGGATTACGGATTGGACCGGACCCACGGTAACGTGCAATTCAAGAGGAAGTTCGGCGGAAACGCTGTGTTTAATTCCAGAGGACGAAGCAGTCGTGGACGTAACGATGGATGGGGACGTCACGAAGGACGAAATCGCGGTAGCCAGGGAGTGACGAGCACGCTAAGCCGGGGGAAGTATCGCTGTTGCCGCGGTGGTCGCTTCAACTGGAGAGACAGACATCATCATTTTTAAGCTGATCGCTGAAGAGGACGTCAGCTGAGCGAGGGGGGAGAGATGTTAGGCAGGAATGGAATGATGTAGGAATAGGATAAGAGGGATAGTAAGATAGAAGACTAATAAGATTTTAGTAGTAATAGCTAATAATGAAAGTAACTGTTTTCTAACTTTTTAACCGATTGTCACTTATGAACTGATGATCAAGTGATCTGTTTGTTTTTGATCTCCAATATCGATGTGACCGGAGCCCGCGCGAATCCCGCGTATATAAGGGCGCAGTTGTGTTCATATGTAACTCGGTGTCTTGTGTCTTCATCGTACCAGTGTTGATATTCTTCATAAACTACTCTGTTACTCTTCCTGTTTTCCTCAGCACACAAAGAAATCCGGGCGCGGACCATAGTGAATCCGGCATAACTCTGTCAACATTGTGCAACATTGTTCCGCAACTTCAAATCCGATTCGCGTTCACTCTTGATGTGGAGTATTTGTGGAGCATCTGTAGGTGACCTCAACGAGGATGGTAAACCAGTTGTACAAGTAGTCAATTACCCAACAGATGACGTAATCCTCAGGAAAAGAAAAAAATCCACGAATTGGAGGTGAGAGGCGGGTGGAACCAATGCATATCTAGCACGATAAAGACATGTTAGTCTCGACACAACAGCAGCACATCACAGCACTTACCACAAAAAGGGAAATCGCTGATTGAAAGCCTAGCGATTTCGGTAGAGATGGAACAGCATGATGGTAAACTCCTTTGAAGGCAGTAGAGGTCATCATCATGCACAGCGACATTTTTGCCGTGACGAACACGGAACAAACACAAACCAACCTTGTGGTTCGTTATTAAACATTTTTTTTGTGGTCGACAAGTTCGACCAGAAAAAGATGTGTTTGTTGCGGATTCAAACCTCAGGCGCAGACCGACTGGCACGACCGACTGACTTATGGACGGACGAACCGAAACTAACCAACACTCGTTGACTAATCCTTCCGCTGTGATCGTCCTTCCCTCGGCGGTCATCAGTTTTAGATACAGCAATCGCCATATTTGAATTAGCCTTATTCTGCTAGCACATCTCCGTTGCTCTGCACATATTTCTACAACTGTTGCATTTAATGCAGTCACCCTTCTACTTTGTCAATTCTACCGATTTCCAAGTACGGCGGTCGATTCTCCTAAGTGGTAGTGATGATTAATGGGCACTTGTGTGAATTATATGTATGTGTCCTTCACTGTATTATTCTGCTATGAGGATAAACTAGCTAGTCTCGGGTAGTTTAAAGACATAATTGATTTGATGTCGCGCGTGGATGGAGTTAAAACGAAGCACTACTAATCACTACAATTGACACGGGTGAGCATAGAACAGAAGACGAGGTCGGTTCCACTAACAGCAAACATGGTCAACAAGATTTTAGCGTAATGTTAGGTTTTTGACTATGAGAATTATAGGTAAAATTATCAATATGATCAGACCCCATGACTACTTCTGGATGCTTCCAATTCCTCGCGTTAGCAGGCGGACGCTGTCGTCGCCTATCCTTCACCGTCGACTCCGATTCACGTGGTTAAAGGCAGGTGCCCACCTTATTCCCGTGATTGAGGTAATAGCAGACTCTGCATCTTCTCGACGATTACATGAGATACGTTCCCCACCTGCGTTGCGGCGGCCGCGAGGGGATAGAGCCTAGACAGGGGGGTGGTGGGTGGAGGCAGTACAGGGACCCGTTCTTTATCACAGACGCAGAGAGCGAGAGGACTCGAGGTGCGCGGCAAGATCTGGCCGTACTTGGGGAACGTATCTCGTGCAACCCTTCTCGACACGCTGATTCCAACGGTATACATGAATTGTCTCGGGACGGTCTTTGAACCCTTCCTCCGGGACGGGGTTTGTAACAGTTTGCTGGGGTTGATCTCATCGATTGAACACGTCAAGACACGTTGGCAAACGCCGCGGCAGTAGCGGGTAGCCAGCACAGCTTGGAGCAATCCGCCTCTGGCCTCCAAGATGTAGCCAGTTCGAACCTTTCAAAACGGGGTTTTTATCGCTTTTGTGTCTATTGATGTATACTACTGGCATCGAGAGAAGGTCTAGGATGAGTTGACACCTCCAGCACGCGAAACGGTGGGCCCCTGCCTTTAAAACGAAGAATTGGGGAAAACAGATCATTCCAATGCATTACAAGTCGAAAGTGTATGGGAAAGCAAATTTATCCTACTTCTACTAAATTTATTAGGAATGCAGACATTGTCGGATGGTGCAACTTGCGTTGGACTACAATAACTATTTTTCACGCTCCAGAAAAATTAATAATTCCAGACATTGAAATTACCATCAAGTAGAGCACTGACATCGTCCTTCAAATTTTGTGAGTAAAAAAAAAAAGATTCCTGCCGACGGTGCATATCGCGTCACATTACTGCCAAACACGGCTTTCAGAGGCCCTATATCGGCATAGCCGCGGCTAGCCAGCTTTGGCCAGCGACATGTATGCTATTGACACGGTATCTCACAGAATTCTCTCAAATTTCGAAAATAGGGGTTATTCGGTGCGTTGAACGCAAATATCGTATTCATTTTGCACCAGAAACTCGCTGTGGGGAAACGACAGCAGACACGAAGCTTAGAAGTGCATTTTCTACCAGTGAAGTGCTCTTTGCTCCATGGTTTTGCCATCTGAATTGGCAACAGGCAAAGCAGTCTCTCGGATGACAGAGCTCTAACTAAAGCTTGAGTTTGGAGGATGATTTCTCTACCTACATAGACGATAGACCATCAAAACCTCTACACTGCTGTGTCATTGATCTTGGATACGCGTTAAGCTAGAAGATCGACGAGATAAGATCAATTTATACTAGAGTACGTGCGTCAGACCCCCACATTCATTTGCGAAGATTTTCATGAAGACCTGCCAACGCTGCACGCACATCATCTAAGTTTATATGAAAAAAGGTGCGACCACAGCGAGTCCATAAATGCGTGCGTCTGAGCTGCGTCAGCGATGCGACTCGCCCTATTCTTCATCATATACAGAGAACTACAAATGGACGCAGTCAACAGTCAGGAACGCGGCGCGGCTCTCTTGGGCAGAGTCACGGGAGCTCAGCATAGTGTGCGCCTGCGTCTCTGCCCATGAGAGCCACGCCGCGATCTTGACTCTTGTCTACGTACGTTTGGAGTTTTCTATATGCAGACATATGCACGTCAAACGCACGCATCTGGTATAAACTGCTTTATAGAGAGCGGGTGTTGACGCGTACCAACGCGGGTTAACAAGTACGACGTTGCTGCTTTTGCCAGCGGCACAATAACGACTGATCTGCAATAAAGATCGGCCAGTTGAAGCGGCCTTCCCAGGAAGTAGTGCACAGTATCTAACATATCTGTATTGCCCGGGCAAGAGCCAGTATTCGAGACCCCAGTGATGTGCCTCATAGTTTTAACCAAATCGAACAAAGTTCGAATATTTATTCGAACTTTTGAACATTCGGGAACACGAGGGTTCCGAAAAATTCGGGCATTTCAAGACCTAATCATTTCGCGGTTTTGAAAGCCTTTGAAAGGGTTCGACAAGGCGATACGACACTCTCGAAGACGTCATACGGAAACTGGAATGGGATAGCATGGGAGTGCAAGTTGACGGCCGGCGACTTAGCCATCTTCGCTTCGCTTACGACATCGTTCTTATGACGCCAAACATCAGCGAAGCGGAACGGATGCTGGCCGACTTCGACGACGCATGTGGGAAGATCGGTCTCCAACTGAATCCAACGAAGACGATGATCATGAAGAACGGATGGGTCCCGGATGTCCCATTCTCGCTCAACAGAACGACCATATCCGGATGCTCCAGCTACGTATACCTAGGTCGAGAAGTCAACATGATGAACGACCTCGCTCCAGAGCTGGGCAGGAGGAAACGAGCGGCTTGGGGAGCTTATAAGAGCATCGAGGACGTAGTGAACAAGACGAGGAACATCAGGCTTCGTGCCCCTCTCTTCAACACAACCGTTCTTCCTGCTTTGACCTACACCTCAGAAACCTGGGCCCTGCGCAAGCAGGATGAGAACGCGGTCAGCGTCGTCGAACGCTCTATCGAGAGGGTGATGCAAACGGAGTTCCACTCTTCGTCAACAATCAAAGGTCATGGACGCTGCCGCTTACGCCAAGTTGAATAAGATTAGGTGGGCCGGACACGTGATGCGTTTTAACGACTACCGTTGGACAAGAGCCGTCAGCGACTGGACTCCACGGGACGTTAAGCGCACGACAGGAAGACCCGATGGTCAGACTTCTTCACGGAATCCTTCAAGGATAGATACGATGCTCTCCGTGTCCCTCGAACGGACAGAATCCATTGGACAACTCTGGCTCGCGAGAGGGAAAAATGGAAGGATTGCTAGCGCCCGCTCGGTATATCCGAAGATCAACGGGAGTCAAGGTGATCAAGGTGCTCAATCATTTCGCGGTATTCAAAAATCCAAATCTTCGGAAACTCTACGCTGCAGGGTATATTGCAAATATTCGAAGCTGAAAATCCGAATATTTCGAATATTTGTGCTTCGCAACTATGCTGTTATTTGAGTTCTTATTTTATTGTTAAAGAAATGTTTCAACTGAAATCAGTCAGTCTCATTCATGATGAGCAACGAATTCTACATTATCTGAGAGTCTTAGAGGCCCTCTACAGTAAGTTAGGAAGGGGAGGGGGACGCCCGATGAACGAGTCACCACTTCATCCCTCCAAACTCCTTAGGTAGCACTTTACCAGTTTACGGTCATTTGATGCCCAGCCTCACTTCTGAGTAGCGGCCGACGTGTGGAGTGGTCCTTGCTAGCATTTTCTGCGCGCAGTGAATGCTAGCAAGGACCACTCGAAAAACGATCGAATTGTTCAGCCAGAGGTACCAGGTCTTGAAAAAGTCTCAGAAGAGTTCCATGGATATTCTAGAACTGTAGACGACTTTCCATTCTATTCAGACCAGCTTGCTGAAGGACCACTAGACCTAATTGATGCAGAAGGACCGCATCAACAAGTCGACAGATGGCCTCAATCAGAATTTGGCCTCAATCATTTAAAGATGTGTAATAAACCTTAGTTGAAAGCATAACGAAAACAACAAAGTAACCATTGTTAATTTACGCAATTATCTTCTTTCGCAATAGTAACTCACTCTTGTTCTTTTTGATCTGCTTATCGATGATCTTCTGTTCCCGCGCGCGAGCGCGTATTTAAGGATTTGTTCTAGGATACCGGTGCTTATTTTTTCCTCTTTGCCCATTCGACCACTCACCTACACGTTTTAACCTCTTTGTTTGCTAATAAAAATTGTCACACCTCCTTTCTCACTCACTCAGCCCTCCGATCGGACAGTAGAAACCAGGCCTGCCAACAGGGAGGTCTTCATATGGGGGCCGAGCCCACTGTGCGAAAGTAAGGAGAACGGATAAAGGCAGGTGAAGCCGTAAGGCTCCCAGCCGGTCAATTCTGGTGGTAATTGGTCTGGTGACGCCTCTGGCTCCCAGACCCACGACGGTATCAGTGTCCACGTGAGTGGCACAGGATTTTGGTCGATATTTCGGTGGGTGAGGCCTGGGACTCCCCATCGGTTTACTAGTGAGCGTAGAGGGAGAGGCCCAGGAGTTTCATAGGGCGTATTATATCGATCAGTATCGTGTGTCCTTCATACGGGGAAAGGTGAGTGACGCCCTAGGGCTCCTCATCGACTGATTCTGAGGCAGTGGATTAGGAAGTGTGATAATTTGCAGGGTGATAGAGACTGATAAGTATCACGACTTGCACCATCCCCTCATATAGGAAGTAATCGATCTCATACACAATCCGTGTGGTCGCGTCGTACCGCTTGACTGTTGATCGTGATATCCAGTAACGTTCAAGTAATACATACGGTCATTTACAGATGCCGATCTCTGCAGACGAACTGACCGAGGATATGCTGTTGGGCGAGCAGGAGAACCCTTCAAATGCATGTGACGAGCACAACCCGCGGGACGGCGAGAATCTGAGTGATCACCGTAACGACGTGCAGGTTAGTGATGATCAAGAGAAAGAGCATGAGCGAAGAGTTAGGTTAGCTCATAGGTATATAAACAACATCAAGTTGGAGTGTGAGAAGAGACTGAGTAAAAACATGCGCACAACCGACCCTGTGAGAAATGAGGTATGGGAAGCTGTCAGCACTCAGGCCAGGCTAGCAGATGAGGGCATAAAATGTTTGCTGGAGCAGGCGAAAACGGAGTGCGATGCGCGTGTGCAGGAAATGACCAGAATATGGAGAAGTGAAGAGAGAGACAGAAGCGCCCTAGAGTTGTTGCGCATAGCCGGACTAGAGGGTGTCGAGGACATCGAAAACTTTCTGGATAGGAGCATGCAAGACAGTGAGAACATAAAGAAGTTGCTCGAATTGCTCGAGTGTGACCGGAGCAACTTAGTGGAGGCGGCACAGCAGATGAAATGGGCCATAAATGGACAAGAACAAATAATCATTAGTTTGCGTAGGCAAATCGAATCGTACCAGTTGCAGGTGGCAGAGCTTGTCAAACGGGTCGAAACACTCGGTCAAAGTGAAGGAGGCGACCACCGCAATGAAGGTGAGCATGGACAATGGCAAAGGTTTAAGAATGTTGCTAGAAGTGTACAGAATAACTCAGAGTCACAAATTCAGGCACAATCGACGTCAACTCATGTGATCCGCACACCCTTATGGCGATTGCAAGACGGCGCTTGCGAGAGGAGAAAGGAAGAGGCACCTTCTTGGGCCATGGGTACGTTTCCACCACTGACAAACAGTAATATGGGAGAGGATGCCTCTGGTGCGAGTAAAAACAGGGAGCCCCTTGTAGAATTTATGAAGGTGAGTGCTCTACCAGAGGTAGCCCCATTTCATGGAAAAGAAAGGGAGAGTTTCAAACGATTCCTGAATGCGTTTGAAGTCAAATATCCGAGTTCACTGTGGGATGACAGGAGTCGCATTCAGTTGTTCGAGGGACTTCTGAGGAAAGACGCTCTCTCGATGTTTGAAACTCTCCCACAACCGTTGAAAGATGGCCCCTTCGAGGAGCTAGTTAAGGCCATGAAAGAGAGGCTGAAGGTGGACACAAATGGAGCGTGCGTGAAAGCCATGTCTCAACTAGCGTCGCTTACAATCAGAGAAGGGCAGCCAGTAACCGAGTTTTGCTTAGCACTAGAAAAACTAGCCAGTAGGGCCTATCCTGATACCCCACCTGAGGCAGTTTCCCTTCAAAAAGCTGAGATATTGTTCAGGCAGTTAGCCAGGTGGGAAGGGAGCTACTGCATAGCTGAAACGATTGAGACAAGTCCGAGGGGGCAAGTATACGAGAAGGTAAAGGAAGTAGCGCTGAGATTGGAAAGGAATCGAAACATGGCTTCTGATATGGCGCAACAATCAAAGTTCGGTAAGATGCGCTTTCAAAGAAATGGCAATGTAGCTGAAAGGATAAAGGTATCGAAGTCCGCGCAAAAGAACGACGCGATGCGGTTTACAGGCAATAGTAACAGCGCGGCTGCAAGGGATGAAGTAGTTCCAGCAAATCCGCCTATACAGTCAACACAACCCGCGGTGGGCAATGGTGTGGAACGCACGCATATACAGTGCTACAAGTGCGGAGCAAGGGGACACAAAGCTAAGGACTGTAAAGCGCAGCCACGGTGGGATCAAGAAAGAGCAAAATCTACCGACAGACGTCCAGAAAGACAAAGTGGCTCTTTTTCGGCACTCCTCGATCGGTTTCTTTGCAGCAGCACCATAACCGAAATGGCAGATCCGGCAAAACAACTGTTCGGGTGCAGGTCAGTGGCTCAGGTGGACATAATGGGCATGCAGGTTGAAGCGCTTTTGGACACAGGATCGGAAACTTCAATTATTCCGATTGCACTTTTCAAGGCAGCAAGGGATTGCAACGTAGATATCGACGCTTTCGTGGAACGAATCCCTGGGATTGAAGCCGTCATAAGGAATGCATCGGGGCAAAGGATGCAGTTCCTGGATACCATTAGAATGGAGGTCGGTCTCGATGGCGCTAGGAGATGGATAGCGTTTCATGTAGGGGATGGCCTCGATAAACTGGTGATCCTAGGAACGAATGCGTTGGAACAATTTGGCATCCATTTAGTCAGGGAAGAGAAACAAGCCCCAGTAGTTCAAGAGGATGAACAAAAAGCGGACGCAATTCATGAGCCGGCGTCAACTCAAGCAGTAGTCGCACAACGGACGTATGTCCCGCCAGGTGCTAGGGGAAATGTGGAGCTGCTAGGAAATCCAGGAGATACAATGCTGTGGTCCAATAATAAGTTCGTGTCGCACGGATGTTGCACCATTTCCAGAGAAGGAACCGTTAAGATTCCGGTTGTGAATACAGGAACGGAACCAATGGTGCTACAAAAAGGACAGGTAATCGGGGAGTTCTCGGATGATGAATTCCTTCCAGTTAAGATAGCACCGGACCATTCGGATATGCTGGATGGTAATGCAGGACAGGCTAAGGGAGCCATCGACAAGGAGAAAATACTCTCGGACATGCTGGCGCAAAGAAGTGATATGACTTCAAAATTGACGTCGTTGACACAACAATTTTCCGATGTTTTTGCTGTTAGTGATCGGGAGCTCACGCATACACATTTGGTAGTGCATGATATTGACACTGGCGATGCTACTCCGATAAAACAGAAGACCAGACCGGTGCCAATGGGAGCCAGGAAGGAGTTCAAGGGAATAATCAAGGATCTCGTGGAACGGGGAATTGTGGAAAAAAGTCAGTCTGAGTGGGCGTCGCCTGTGGTATTGGTTCGGAAGAAAGACGGCACGCTTTGCCTATGCATAGACTATCGGGCACTGAACAAGGTGATTAAGCAAGACTCATACCCCTTGCCCACGATAGATACAGTGCTACAGAGCTTAGGCGGAAAGAGAGTGTTCTCCACTCTCGATCTCGCAGCAGGTTACTGGCAGATCAGGTTGTCTGAGGAAGCAAAACCGAAGACGGCGTTCACTTCGAGCGAAGGATTATTCCAATTCACCGTTTTACCTTTTGGTCTCTCCACAAGCCCGGCGGGTCCCCAGCGAATGATGGACCTTGTGCTTGGGGAATTAGGGGTGAAAGACAGCGAAGTATTTGTGTACATAGATGACATCTTGATAGCCACAGAGACGATCGAACGTCACTACGAGGTTCTCCAGCTAGTCTTCGAGGCCATGAGACGCGCGAATTTGAAGCTGAAAGCTCAGAAATGCGAGTTTTTCAAAGAAGAAATAAGGTTTGTGGGGCATGTCATTAGCAGGAATGGCGTGTGTACGGATCCCGATAAGATTGCGAAGATCAGGGATTACCCGAAACCGCGAAGTGTGGCTCAACTGAGGACATTCTTAGGGATGGCCTCGTATTACAGGAAATTTATACTCAAATTCGCAAAAATCACGGAATGTTTGTACCAGCTAACTAGTCCGAAAACGCGATGGAGGTGGACGGAGCGAGAAGAAAAGGCGTTTGAGGAGATGAAGTCAAGACTCACACAGGCGCCAATATTAGCACAGCCGGATATGGAAGGTGCGGCGAACGAATCAAATCCTTTCGTGATCTTCACTGACGCGTCTACACACGGCTTAGGAGCAGTTCTCTGTCAGAAGGGCAAGGATGGATTTTTGCATCCCATTTACTTCGCATCCAAGAAGTTGTCCAAAGCGGAGAAAAACTATCATGTAACGGACCTTGAAGCCCTTGCGGTAGTATTCGCCGTTAATAAGTTTCACTTTTTCATCTATGGCCTCAAAACAGTGGTAAAGACAGATCACAAACCTCTAACAAGTCTGTTTAAGCAATCGAACGTATCCGCAAGAGTGCTCAGGTGGGCGTTGCAGTTGCAAAAGTACAGACTAGAGGTTCAGTATGTAGCCGGAAAGGCAAATGCGGTAGCTGATGCATTGTCGCGCGGAGCTACGACGAGTGAGGAACACGAACAGATAGTCTGCCCCGAGAATGAAATGATTGTTTGCCGAACCGCCGTTGAAGAATCAGAATGGTTAAAAGAGCTGCGACAGAACGATGATTTTCGAGAACTCATTTCTGCGTTGGAGTGTGGACGTATGGATCTGGAGGTGAGAATGCCGCGCAGCAACAAACGGTTGGTTAGTGCGGATTTCATGTTGGATGAAAGTTACCTAAAACTAGTTAAAGAACGGTCCCTGGTGAAAGTGGTACCAAAATCAAGAAGGGAACAGGTTATCCGAGAAGCACATGAGGGAGTGATGATGGGTCACTTCAGTCCACGTAAACTATTCAAGCAATTAAAGGCAGCAGGAGCTGAAATCCTCGACTCCGAGCTGAGCTGTGGGTGATGAAGTACAGACTCAGCACATCATAAATGTGAAACGAACACAGACAATTATGGCTTACCTGCAGAGAAAATGGAACATTCGTCGCGAACACGCCTGGCCGTGTTCGTGCGCGGACGAGTTTTCCCCGGCGCGAAAAGCCATTGCGGTGCGTGGTTTGGCGCAAAGGGAAAACGAAATGCATTCAATTCACAGGGTTTCATGGCGGGACTCGGCCAAACCACGCGCAGCAATGGTTTTCGCGCCGTGGAAAACTCGTCCGCGCGCGAACACGGCCAGGTGTGTTCGCGACGAATGTTCCATTTTCTCTGCAGGTAAGCCATCATCGTCTGTGTTCGTTTCACATTTATGATGCGCCGAGTCTGTACTTCACCACCCGCAGCTCAGCTCAGAGTCGAGAATTTCAGCTCGTGCTGCCTTTAAAGAAGGTGGTATTCTGGGATGGAATGCTCCGTGACATCATTAAATGGACAAAGAGCTGCCAGAAATGCTTTCTGACAAACAACCATGAAAGGCACATTCCTCCGCTCAAGCCTATCACGACTTCGGCACCATACGAGTTCGTAGGAGTTGATCTCGTCGAGTTTGGCATCTCGGAAAGGGGGAACAGATACGCGCTAGTAGTGGTTGATCACTTTACTAACTTTGCAGGGGCATATCCTATACCGGACAAAACGGCAAGAACAGTTGCCAGGACATTATTTGAAAGATGGATCTGCGAGGGATGCAGATGGCCAAAAATCCTTCATTCAGATCAGGGGCCAGAGTTTATCAATGGAGTGTTGACGGAAATTTGTGATTTGTCCGGCATCAAACAGTCAACGACGAAAGGATACAACCCCAGGGAAAATGGGGTGACAGAGAGGGTCATCGAGACATTGACAAAAATACTGAGGAAGAACACGGTAATTCCCTCAGAATGGGACACATTGCTTCCAATGGCCGTCTTCGCGTACAACGCATCACCACACGAAGCGACCGGAGAAAGCCCATTCTACATGCTACATGCTTTCGACCCAAACTACCCTTCAAGTGAAATCCCGGGAGAAAGTCTAAACTGGAACTATATCGATTATGATGACTACAAGTACGAGCTCCTGAACGGGATACAAGTGGCACACGACAGCGCTAAACAGCTTAATGAAGAATACCGAGCACGGATGAAAAGACGCTACGATGAAAATAATAGAGTGCAACTGGAGAAACTGCCTCAAGTGGGTGATAGGGTCTATGTAAAGCTGCCGCGTGAGAAAAGTGCGTCTAAGTACCCGAAACTTTGCGATAATTGGGACGGTCCTTTTAGAGTTATAGAGGTGAGCGGAAATTCGGCTCTTCTCACAAACATGTTGAAAGATGAGGAACCTATCAGAATTCAGCACGATCAGTTAATTAAAGTCCCTCCCGAGATTAATGATACGCCGACGAGAACTAAAACTAGGAGAACAACTAGAGTTAAAAACAAGTCATTTAAATGCCTTACAATTCAAAAGGATTCTTTCAGATCTGCGCCAAACGAGGACAACGGTGCACTGAGTCTGTTTTTTGCATGCCCGGGACAAGCTCGAGTGGACTCTCAACATGATGATTTTCACTGCTCGATCAGAGGCACGAACTTCGGTAGCATTGTTCCGGACGGAGACGATGTGATCAGTGCACTGCGCGTGACAACCATTTATTCATTGGCTCGATACTTCACTATATATGAGAACGAGACTGATGTGAATAGGCGACGGCATCTGATGTCCAATCATTCTCACTTTGCTCTCTCGGTAACTGGGGTAGAAAAAGCATATCTCTACTTCAAGGAAAAGTGCGACCACGTGGCAAGGGCCCTCATGAAGCATGATGGCAGTTTCGTCGTGTTGACGTATGATGGCGGCCTAAAGATCAGTCTGGAGCAGTTAAGTGATCTCGCGAACGCGGGGATCCTCTACGCGATGGGCCACAAGTGGACTGACATTAGCATCAACGGCAGCAGCGCGGCAAGCCTGGTGATACTTCCGTCGGGATTCAGATGCTACGAGAGGGTGCTGAAGAACATCGACGAAGGCATCAAGTTCATCCTATACGACGAGTTGAAAGAGGTCTACATGCGGATACGTGAGCATCCGGCTCTGAAGTTGTGCATATTCGTTTCACCGGCATCAGACAGCCCAGTAGACGCGACCGAGTGGAACGCTTTAGCCGCAACCGTAGCTTCGTACGTACGTCGAGGGACAAAAACGATCGCACTAAGCGGTCCACGCGGCGACGCCGCCTGGGAATGGAATAGAAGTAAAACTATAGCCACATTCGAGGTTGTACGGGAAGCCGCGGCAACCATGAAGAATAACGTCGTTATTATGATGGGACGTGTGCCACAAATGTCTGAACCCTGTGCTTCGATGGGAGACCATTCGCGGCCGAAAGCACCAGAGTCGTACCCTGCAGTCGCCATCATGAAATTCTTCGAGCAGTTGAAGAAAGCAGTGTCAGCCCACACGAAAGCGATCCTATTTGAAGTCCGTGATCACCCGTGCACTCGGAGCGTCGTATATAAGTTAAAGAAAAGGCAGGAGCAGGACCGTCATGGTCACGAAGACCCCCGGCTCGACCGAACACATAACAATATCCAATTTAAGAAGAAAAGCACGGGCGCCACTTCTACCCGAAACACTACTTCCAGAAATTACAGAGGAGACTTTCAAGGACACTACCATCACAACCACAACAACGAACGCGGACGCATTCAAGGGAGAAGCAAGTGCAGCCACTGTCACGTAAGGAAGTTCGCATGGAGGGGACCACGCTACTGACGAGGACGTCAGCACCCCAGGGGGGAGAGATGTCACAGAAAGATGTGTAATAAACCTTAGTTGAAAGCATAACGAAAACAACAAAGTAACCATTGTTAATTTACGCAATTATCTTCTTTCGCAATAGTAACTCACTCCTGTTCTTTTTGATCTGCTTATCGATGATCTTCTGTTCCCGCGCGCGAGCGCGTATTTAAGGATTTGTTCTAGGATACCGGTGCTTATTTTTTCCTCTTTGCCCATTCGACCACTCACCTACACGTTTTAACCTCTTTGTTTGCTAATAAAAATTGTCACACCTCCTTTCTCACTCACTCAGCCCTCCGATCGGACAGTAGAAACCAGGCCTGCCAACAGGGAGGTCTTCATAAATTTCTTCTGCCGCATGTCTTGCGATTCGATCGTCCCTGCCTATCCTGCTGGAAGCATCAAGCTTGTCTGAATAGAATTCTGTGATCGAATGTTTTGTAATCAGCCACTATTCGCATTGCATGGTGCTCGAATCTGGCCTAATACGTCCTTCACTAAGTTAGATGTCCCGCAACCCAATTTACCAAGCCCAGGGGATGAATGGCTCGGTTGGCCAGGGGTGGCATCGAAGCATTGACCGTGGGAGCGGCAGCAAACGCCTTGCTACGTACATATGTACTGCTTCGCGAGTAATTCAATCATTAAAAACTAGATCGTGATCGACTTTTTTGTGCTTTGTTGGTGTTAAAAATTAGCGCATTTAGTATTAGTAGTAGATAAAGTTCTCGCGGCTTCTAAAGCATTATGTTTTAATGACTTTTCAGAAATAGGAGAACACGTTAAGGGACGAATAAATCACCATCACATACTATCACTCTTTGCCAATTCTCGGGAAGCGTTTCGATGCCTTTGGCATACAAGCATTGATTCGAAAAAAAAAAATGTCCAATTAGCGTTTGTGGTCAGGTCAAAGCTGTACGTTGGCTAAGTCGACACTTTTCATCCAGAGAAGAGTAACCTCTGGCGACTCATTCTTGCAGTGTGAGGACGAGCATCGTTGTCCAGGATTCGGATTGTGCCGTGATTCGGACGATTCTCTACTATTTTTGCGCCCAATTTATCCCGCTGCTGATAGCAGATGTCTGCCGCGAGGGCAATTTAGCAAGGCAGTAGTTCGTAGGTGATGATGCCTTCGCAGCGACACCAAGCACTGACCATAACTTTCAGAGAGTGAAGACCTGCTTTCAGCTGCGCTTCAGGTTTCTCGTCCTTATCAACACAGTGTCGTCGGCGCTTGATGTTGACGACACTATTAGTCATCTATTTTGAAGACGGACTTCAGCCAGTTCTCTATGATCCTGTGCGAGGGCAATTCAGTGGTCATCACTACACGCCACTGCTCTGAAGTCCGCCGCCGGACCAGCAGACGGAAGAACGGGTGTGCCTGACAAGAAAACGGAAGATCTGGGCTGGGATTCATGAACCGATAACCAAGCAAACCCAGGCTAGCAAACCAAGTTTTGCGGTCTGAGTCTCTTATTACTACGTAATCAGTACGATAACCAGTCACGCTAGCCATCCCTGGTTTGCTTGATTATCGTTTCATGAATCCCAGCCCTGAAGTTTGTCTGGCCAGTTTACGGCTGAACCGACGTTTTCAGATGTTGCCTGAACATTTTACGGGTCAACATCCGATCCGGCTCAATTTACGGGTGTTGCCTGGTCAGATTCCCGGACTTGCTGTTTCCTAACCAGGAAAGGGTGTTGCCCGACCAGATTACGGCTATCGCCCGTTGCCAGGTGCTAGTAGGGAATTTTTGTATTCCCACCCATATTTTTCTACAGTGCGAAGACATTTAGAGGTGAAGCTTATGCAAGATGGATGTGTCCTTAACGTCCTCCCATAAAGTGAAAAATTGAGCAATTTTTCGGTCAAAATGGATTTTCTCTACATTAACATATGAGTTGCAACCAGCAACATGTACGCAGCACAATGAAGGGGGACTCAAAGTTGCAAATGTGTTTCAATCTTCGAGGCAAAAATGGCTGTCATGAAGTGGCTGGTGTACACAAACCGGGGTGGAGTGGTTCATCCTCGACATTTTTGGTGGTAGAGTTGCATGAGGCTTCGTGAGACCTCCCACTCCGAGCGGCCATGTCATCTGATTTTTGTAGGGACGTCCGGGCGCATGCGCGGCTGCGCCAGCCTCCCATTGTTGCCTGGCCACTTTCCGGGTGTTGCCTAGCCAGTTTCCGGGTTTTGCCTGGCCAGTTTCCGGGTCTTGCCTGGCCAGTTTCCGGGTGTTCGTGGTTGCCTGATCAGATTCCGGGACTGAATTTCCTGACCAGTTCCCGGGTGTTGCCTGGCCAGTTTCCGGCTCTTGCGTGCCTGGCCAGCAGGCAAGCACGTCTGCTGGCGAGGCAACGAGACCCGTAAAATGTTCAGGCGGCGGACTTCAGAGTGGAAGTCGCGTTCGGACAGATTATCATGACCCATTGTGGTAACTATTACACCTTGTCCAACTGGCGCAGGTGATCGGCGATGGTGGTGAAGTCCAAATCCAATACTTGTACCCTTCCACGCGTAGTTTGGCGTGGACCTGAATCTTCCAGCTGTCACAGTCGATCGTTGTCGACTCCGGATCAGAGATCAGGGATGTGGAAAAAAATTTGATTTTCGTAATTCGTAAATCATAAATTTTGGAAAACCGTCGTAAATCGTAGATCGTAAATTGTAACTGAGTGTCCAAGTATCACTGATGAGACCCAGAAAACTTTGGTTCTTTCATAACAAATTCCGGAACTAGCTACTGCGACTGCTCGCACAGCTAGCTCCCTTATCTCATCCCTAGAGTGATAACATTACGATAAAGAAACAGCGTTTTTTTTTATTAGATATTTTTAGCCACCATCTAGTCCTAATTATTATTTGTCGCTGCGGAAGAGAAACCCCTCTTCAAACTGGTCAGTGTTTCCGGACCCTATAATGTCCGTGGTTCTTTTCCCGTTCCACCCATACAATCTTTCCCTCTGGGGTTGGTGAATTGCTAGCATAGGGGCTTGCGAAGATAAAGCGCTGACTTAGTATGTGGCAACTTTGTAAGGCGGAAGGGTGATGCCTGTGATTTCGGGAGGATCGGTGGCTCCCTTGCTGTGTTTGAACAGAAGAACACTTTTCTCAGCTTTATTATCAGTCGACCTGCACTCGGTGGTGCAGTGGTAGAATATGACCAGGTAATCGGCGTGGTTATCTACAATAACTGGGCGCGTACCTATACACTATCACACAGGTCAGGAATCATGGCCATTGCCTGGCCAATATAGAGATATAAGAAACCGTTATTCATAAATCAAAATTCCTTCTGCCGGCACATAGTAAATCAGCAGCCCCATCAAGTCACTTCATAGGGCATATGTGCATTCGGTGCCTCTGCGATTATCAGACCAAATCCAGTGCATGGTCACAGAGAAGCAGTATGCACAAAAGTAAGAATTATTCCTTGCACTCTATCATCCTTGTTCATAACCACTATGAGCTGGCTTATGAGAGCCTGGTCAGGAAAAAACTCTTTGTGCACTACATCGAATTGCAGGTGAAATCAGTAGAAAAAAGCAAAACTTCTTGAAGAACAACGAAGTCTTGGTAATACATCTTGTACCACATGCGATAGCTTAGCACCGTCAGGAAAAGTACAAAAATGCAACTGTTGATGCTCTTCTGGTACTTCAAGGAAGCCACTGAAAGTCTTCTGTAGAGAAGACCTTCATGGTTGTGCCAGACCATCTCAACAAAGTCCCGAAACTGGACTTGGTATGAGTCGCTGCTCCTAAACAATGAAAATTATAACCAAACTACGCGAATTTGCTGCTAATATTGTTGCGAAAAGCAAACGCAGACAAATCATATACAGGAAGCTCCAAATGTCCGCAGTCAAGAGGGCGTGGCCCCGGCGCGGCTCCTTGATCAGACACAGGCGCTCTCTATGCTGCCTCTGGCTTCTCTGACTCTGTAGCCAACCAGTAGCAGCATGCCGAGCGCCTGTGTCTCTGTCTAAAGCCGCGTCGTGGCCACGTTCCTCTTGACTGCGGACATTTGGAGCTTCCTGTATATTTGCATCCTTACAATCAGAACAAGCGCTATTGCGATGCTCGTTTCTTGTCGTTATTTACGAATTTGTTACGAATTTTTGATCATTTTTCGTAAATCGTAAATCGTAATTACGCACATCCCTCTCCGGATTTGCGTCCAGACCACTGGGGTTTAACATGGCAACACGAAGGCGTCTGGACCAATGTCGTGCAGTGCGTCCGGACATCGTACCATCTCCAAATACAAATAGAGTTGATGTGACGAAAGGATGCAGCTGCTGTTTCATCAGATCTGAAGTCGTATACGAAAAGGCTACGGGCACTTTTCCACTTGTTTTGCCGAAAAGTCTCAAAATCAAAAATTCCTCTGAAACTTCGTCCGAGGGGTTATTTCACATGCTGATCACCAGCATCACACTCATTTTGTCCCATAACCCCATTAGGGTAGGGTAAGGGTAAGTACAGTTGATAGGAAGACCTCAAATTGCTTGCAACTTGCGAAATCAATGTTACGTCCGTAATCACCATGTCAAATAACCCACGAACACAAAAATCCAGGTGATTCCGTGAGATACCCTACCTGCCCTAACTCTACCGTAACCTTGCCCAGATGGGGCTACGGCAAAAAATGAGTATGATATTCGTGGTCATGTCAAATAACCTCCCCCCCCCCCTTCCCCCTGGACGGAGTCTCAGAAAAATTTTTCGTTTTGAGATTTTGGGGGAGAACGAGTGGAATAGTGCCAGGCCGCGAATGTACTGTTTCGAAAGTTCCATTTTTCTCGAAGGAGTTGTGCAAGAGTTTACTGATAATTATAATACAGTGCCTTCGATCCGCAACTTCCTCCTCCCGCACCGCCTGTGATCACACGTGGCGTCCTGCTGGCGATCGATACTCAGCCGGTTGGCTGCGGGAACGCTGCCAACAGGACGCCACGTGTGATCTGCGGTGCGGGAGGAGGAAGCTGCGGATCGAAGGCACTGTAAACCTGCACATACCAGACCTCCTTATATATGCATAAGACAAGATGCTGGAAAGCAGCGTGCGGTCAAAGAAATAACACTATTGGAAACCGCAAGAACTTTCCCGACAACCTAATATGTACAGGGGATATCAGTTCTCATCGCACCTCTCCCACTGGGAGCCACATTACTCGTGAACCGACGTAAATATGAGTTAACCGTCATACGATGAACGTCCAGGTTAATGCGTACCAACGTGGGTTAGCGATGTGGCGTTAAGCACACGCGAGATGTGCAATAGCGATTGACGTTCCCTGTGTCTAGACAGCGCAACGCGTTAAAATCCAGTCATACTCGATTTACTAAGAACCAGCTCCAACGCGACAGAAGCTACAATATCCACGTTTAAGGCTAACAAGTCTAGGGAATTTCAATGCGCAAGATAGTCGACGCCGACAGTATGAACTGGCAGGGGTGAGTATCGGAGGCAGTCGATAGTGCGCTCGCGTACGCGCCAGCGGCAGACCTCGCCAATATCGGACACCCTGGCGCGCGCCCTTGCACTCCTCCGATCGCGTTGATTTCGCCCTTTTCGCCCTCTCCTTCTACGATTTTGCAGATTGAACTCTTTTTCAAAGCATGTAGGTATCCATTAGCATTCTCTTCCCTGTTCTTTTGTTGTTGTATTTTTTGTGCTCTGTTCATCGACTCTAGTTCTTCTATTTTATGCGTACAGGAACTTTTTGTTCTATTTGAGATGCTGGAAACATTGCAGATTGCATTTGTTAGTCTGGAGTCTTCCAGTTTAGCTGTTCTGTCTGGAGTTTCCAGCGGGATCGATCAACGTGGTCGTGGAAATGACTGAAAATGAGGTGAGATGTGTGCTATCTAGTATAGTAGAATGAGGTTTTCCTCAGTTCTGTGGACGTTCTCTGTGAGGACGCTTTTCTTTTTTCAATTAATTTGGTAAGCAGCAAATAAACAGTGGCGGTTGAGGTTATTAACTTACTCATTGTACCGGACACTGTGACATGTCCAGGTACAGGCGGTTCAGAAATGAGTCGGTATTGGTGCATTTTTACGTAAAGAGATCAGAAGGGCCTTTGCCAAGTCGCGCATGTTCAAGCTTGTTAGTCGCAGTAATTTTTAACTGCTTAACATGTTAGAAAGGGTCCCGGAAATGATGTGGGAGTTCGTGGAACACATGACTCATCTCAGGTCCGTGAATGCACCAGTACCGACTCCTTTCCGAATGCCCTTTAGTGTGCATACAACAGCAATTTGAAAAGCTCAATTTCACTCAGAGAATTGGAGAAGCCTAGTCTTGATTTTCGAGCGCTTTATCGCTTACAGTTTTTCGTCTAACAGTGTGTTATAACGTTTTTCGTCTAACAGTGTGTTATAACGGCGAAATGAAGAAAAATCCGAGATAAAATTCGTCGGTGAACATAAGTTCAACTGGAAGCGTAGGCCCAGCTCTGTTGTTATTCTATATATCAGGATCCGCAGCTCAGCTACTTTGCACAAAATTGCATCTATGGGTGCAACTTTGCAGCAAAGCACCAAGATGTGGATATTTGCGGACTATAATTGTGAACTTTCTTTGTAGTTTTTGAAAACGCAAGGAAAGTTATAGATACGACTTAGCAACAGTGAAATTTTTTTGTAAAAGAAATACTGATATGTCAGTGTCTCTGTACTGGTATGTCTTTGACTTACTATTATTTCTAGATGTCCAATTTTTCAATAATGCGAACCCGAAATCAGTCTTTCGATAAATTCAAATTCGAAAATCCGCCTGTCCTAATCCGCAAAGTAGCGGAAACCCCCATCTTTCTTCTCATTCCCCCACCCTTTTTTTCAAACTTCCTGTTAAGAATTGTGACTGTAAAGAAATCCGCACTCAAGACCATCTAACTGGTCACTTGCAGTGGTCGTCACAAGTTAAAGCATAGAATATAATATATATGTATAATGAGCATAGAATAACTGCTTGTTGAAGACACTCTGTCACGACAGTAGCAAGAACATTTCTTACACTTAATTATCTAAAACATTTTTAGCCATAATCTCGACCTATGCTCATTGTTTACTCCGTTGAAGCAGATGTCTTTATATTCTCGACCACCATCTGAAATGGACCGAAAATTACAATGTTTTTTTTTGCGAACGGTATATTATGTATAATGAACGAAAAATATCAGCTGTTGGGAGAACTGGTCACGATTCCCCCATCCTTCCATGCATTAAGCGCCAGCCAAATACGTTAAAAAAATTGCTACATGTCCCATCTGTTCTTGCGCATTGGAGGTACCAACTGGTCCTAACCGTCTGGCTGTACTGATTTCATCGATGTACACCAAGTCACAAATTTGTTGAAAATTTGGTCTTTGCATTAAACGCAATTTTCGCAGTTGTGTTAGTTGTACGCCACAACAGCCACGTCGGACAATATTTCTCACCCTGTCCGATCGATAAGATCGAGGGTTGAACACACGCTGCCACGCTAGTAAGGTTTAGCAAACTGGTGCAGACCCAATCCATGAAAACGAGTTCACTGGCCATGTTGGAACATTTTATATACTTCGTCTCGCTGAGCGTGTCGGTTTTCGCTTGCATTTGTCCAGGTCGTCGGAATGCGACGTGTGAGCATATGCTGTTCTGCGACAGCAGACAATTAATTCGAGGTGAATCTGCTTGTCTAATTGCCCCACCATGTCTGCTTTTTCCACAGCGCCAAAAAATAGCAAAATAATGGTCATCAAAGCAATCCTCTAGATCTTAGACAGATTTTGTGATAGCTCCACCAGTGCCTGAAGACCGACGTTGTTGTAATCTAGTTTCATCCCATAACATTATCCCCAAAACTGATTTACTTTGACCAACACCAGGCTATACATTTCTTAAACCACCTCTTCCACATGCATTCGTAATATTCTTTCCTAACAGCCACATGATACATGGACATGAATTTTTCGCAAACAACTACACCTCGAATCACTCTTGAATGAGCTTATAAAAGTGGCTAGTTCTGAAAGGTCCAAAATTCGTGGTTGGAAAGACCGGCTTCGATTTTTATAACAGCCTATGTAGTGTAAATCAGCACGTTCATTCTATTATTCCTTAAGTTTCTCGTAACAAATCAGCGAACTCGAACAATAATTAAGCTAAGATGGCCTAGAGCGGGGGCAGAATTAACTGTGTGTGCTCAAAGTTAATACACTTCATGCTCATCAGGTGTCGTGACTGCTCATTTCTTTGTGAAGCTAGGTTATCTTTGCGAAGTTATGAGACAATTGAGCACAGTTTCTAATCATAAGGGGTATTGCACAATGTTAGCTTTGTTGCTTTCCATCTTCATCTTTAGAATGGACCTAATATTGGAGAGAGTGCAACAGGAGCTATTGAGATCGCAGAAGATTCTGTTGTCGAAAGCCAGCCATCGGCCGATGAGGACAGCGTTGATGCAGGATGTTTCGAGGGTGAGGAGCCTACCGAGGAAGAGGTGGCTCTTGCTATGCGTCTGAACAACACTAGTGACCCATCAATGAAAGATATGTTCTACTTTCCTTGTTCTCACTGTTGGTTTTTATACTTTGCACCTTAAAGGCAGCAGGAGCTGAAATTCTCGACTCTGAGCTGAGCTGGGGGTGGTGAAGTACAGACTCGGCACATCATAAATGTGAAACGAACACAGACAATGATGGCTTACCTGCAGAGAAAATGGAACATTCGTCGCGAACACGCCTGGCCGTGTTCGTGCGCGGACGAGTTTTCCCCGGCGCGAAAGCCATTGCGGCGCGTAGTTTTGGCCGAGTCCCGCCATGAAACCCTGTGAATTGAATGCATTTCGTTTTCCCTTTGCGCCAAACCACGCACCGCAACGAATTTTTGCGCCGGGGAAAACTCGTCCGCGCGCGAACACGGCCAGGCGTGTTCGCGACGAATGTTCCATTTTCTCTGCGGGTAATCCATAATTGTCTGTGTTCGTTTCACATTTATGATGTGCTGAGTCTGTACTTCATCTCCCACAGCTCAGCTCGGAGTCGAGGATTTCAGCTCCTGCTGCCTTTAAATGTGTGGGCTTTACAGGGCGATGATTCTGGTTCAAGGGAGGGAACAAATCACGAGCAGCTCGGAGAGAATTCTGACAAAGGTAAATTCCTCTTTTTTTTCTGTTTTTTAATTTTGACAAAGGTGAATTCCTCTTTTTTTTTCTGTTTTACCTTACCCTAGAAGATATGAATCTACATTTGTATGAACTCACTCATTACAGGTGCTGAAACAAACTCGGAAGAAATTTCTCCATGTTCCGCTTGTGGATCTACAGAGGAGCCTCAGTTTGTTCATTACAAGAAAGTACAAAAGGTCAATTTGTTTTCGGTTGTTATCTCCTCGATGCGTTGCGATGAATGTAGACAGCATACATATGAACGCCGCCTTGACCACTGTTGTAGCAGTAGCTCTGAATGGGTGTAGGTGTCTTCAGATTTCTAACACTCGTGGCATCCATCCACATTACGGGCCCTCCGTGTGCTGGTAAGGTACTAAATGCGTCCGCGCGTTACAGATGCCACCTACAAATAACGAATATGCTAAGACTCACTACTGAGGCAGCTCAGACGCAGACGAGGCGCACAGTGCATAGTGGCGATCGCTGGAATTCTTACCTTAGACGTCACATTGTACGTGTGTACATATTGCGTTGACTGGGATTAGTAGAAAACCTTTTACGAATGGCTATTTGTGCCGCATGTATGATGTATCTAGTATAAGTTGTTTTTAAGGCACGAAGTGAATAATCTAACTTAAGCTAAACTTCACGGATTAAATATACTAAGCTGGATCTCACCATATCAGTCATTATCTCCCGTAATTATCGACTTGGAGTTTCGCATCTACACCTTCGATACAAGTGCAACTCAGCGCGGCGGTCGCGACATTAGTTTCGCGTGGCTTGCGCCATTTTATATAGCTATTATGTCTGAAAAAAAAAACTATACATTTTTGCCAGAATCGTGAGCAACTGGTTTTCCGCATTCATTGTATGATCGGAGCAACTTGAGTAAATGTAGATGAAATGACATTGAATTAGGTCCTCTTGATTTCATTTTAACTCATTGACGATTGAGCAACTCACCAGAAAACTTGGGGCCACAATAAGATCGTATGGAAAAGAGAGCGGTTATCGTTGGTGTGAAGTGTGCTTAGATTATGCTCCGATGGGACTGTTCGAATTGCTTTGCACAGCAAATTCATTTCAGAACCGGAGTAAGGATTTCCTTTTCATTTCATGTTCCTCTGTGTTTCCTCCCAGCTTCAGTAGAATACGATGTGAAAAACGAATAATTTTTTCGTGGTTACCGTGCGAAGCATGCACTTTAACTGCTGAGGAACTTCTGAGGAAAATTCACATAGTGAACGTCTGTTTGAAAAAAATGTTAATCTTGTAGCAGCATATCATTGCTCTGTTGATAGTTTCAGAGATCAGCTGGTGGTCGTTCTCAAAGCTTTTCCATGTTTGGTGTTTGTATGCAGGAATGCGGTTTTTCAGATAACGGGGCTTACTGGCGGCACGTTCATTTGGCGGTATCGTTGCGGGCAGAAAGACTGTGCTCAGTTCTTTGGAGATTTCTACGCCTACGACAAAATATCGAACTCCTTTGTGAGGGTCTCGGAAGGTTTGCAGATTCGTACTTATTAGAGCTTTGAAATAAACCCTGCACAAAAATGGCTGTTCGGGAAAGTATTCAGCCATGTATCAGGTTGGGGAATAAGTTCGTGCACTTTTGCATGGGCATAGAAACCACTAGTTTCCACGAACACTCACACTGAATGACATGCATAGCTCCTTCCCTCTTCTATCAATGCTGCTAGAGACAGAGCAGCATGTCAGCTTCATGTCTACGAAAAATTGCTTTGCTTGAGACGATTCAGTATTTAGCCCGCAACCGCAACTCTGGGTAGAGTTAATGGAATGGATAGGGAACTGAACAAATTCTCAGACAATTGTGCCGTCGAATAGCAGGTCGAACTCCCATCGCTCCGCCCACTTTTTGAAATGGGGAACGTGTATCGACGTTCTGGTTTAGCAGAACGTGCTGCTCATGCCCCCCCCTTCTCCCGACGTGCTGCTGTCCGCCGGGGCCGTAATAACACGTGTATATGTAATTAACCAACAACTTCATCTTTCCTTACCTTCACTTTCACCCTAAAATCCTTGGAGCGGCGGTGAGTGTTCATGAGTTCTCATTATAGCGCAACTAGGCAATGTGTCAAATCATAATGGGTATGGGGATATCAACACAATCCGGTCCTGCTCGATGCGCTCGTTCCAGCGATATGCTTGAGATTGGGAAGAACTGTCAAAAAACCCTATTTTGGAGGTTTTTGATACTAGAGCGGACGAGTTTCCTTGCTATGAAGCTGGAAAAAGCGGAGCTGAGGAGTTGAGATTGCACATCTAAATGAACTTTTCAGCAGTAGCTATTATTGAATGAACACGCATTGCCGTGTTGGAAAACCTTCCCGCACTCAGCACGTTTTTGATGCGGAATCAAACCTCCCGTCCACTGGCCAAGAATTACGGAATTCTCGGCCAAAGAATCCCTAACTTATGGGGTTTTCGGCGTTACTCTAAGATCTAAAGTGTACCTTTGCGCTCAGCGGCTAGCATATGTTCGGCTGAGGTGAGGGTCTCGAATGCGGTCTTTGAGGTAACACTTTGCCTTTAAAGGCAGTGTCCAGGCAAAATTTTCGAGTGTTCGGTTTCTGTGGTTTCTAGGCCAGTTCGCCTTATTCATTCCAGATATGAAACTTAAAGATCACAAAACTCTCGGGAAAACCGTTTTCTGAGACCGTTCTTAACTGATTCGGACGAGATGTCCGACGGCTCTCTCTCTGTCGTCAGAGAGGGCGCAGAGAAAATTTTTTATCGATCGATAGCGCCAGTTCGCTGCCTCAGTTTTGGCTTCAATAACTCAGTTTGTTTCCCCTCAGGGATCCGTATCTTTGCTATAGCACTACTTTTTGAGCAGTTTTCTCAAAAAGAGGTGTGTTTCGATTATTGCTGTTGTCGGTAATGTATGTTGGCGGTGCAGCAACTTTCTTTTCTCACAAAATAAGTTTTTTCTCTTTTGGTATCATGGTAACTAGTTGATGTGAAGGTTGAGACTGATGATCGAAATATATTTCGCAGCCCGATGTACAGTATATGAACGACCATCACCGGACATAATGTGATAGTCCAACAGTCCATCAAGTTTAGACCAGTAAACTGTAGATCCACAATCATCTAAATTGAAGAATTGGAGTGTTGAGCAAAAGTACCTGAATGTTTAGATGACATGCGCAAACTTGAGATGCATACACGGAGAAATATCAATCACAGTAGGGACACCGCCATGATCGACTTCATATTTTCCAACGATGCTCCACGTTACACAAATTCTATGCGCAAAATCGCCGACACCGGGTGGGCGGGCTGGACACTGGGGATGGGTTTGGGTACTGGGTCTGAGGCGGATATCTCGCTTATTTTTGCGATTTTTTCGCTGGAACTTTGGCAGTTGCCTATGGAGTTGACCCGCTATCATAATCTAATGAGCACTCAAGCTCAAAGGTTTTGCCTGGACACTGCCTTTAAGGGCAATTTTTGGCGACATATGTGGCGGATAGTTGCCTTAGACCCTTGGACTTTGTCTTGTCCTTATCCGAATATAAATTGTAGTGGTTCAGTGGATGATATATTTATTACTGACTGTACAGGAGATGAGCAAGGCAAGGAGAATAATGAGTAAAGTGGGCCTTGTGTTAGGAATAATGAGTATAGAACGAGGATCATCGATCAGTCGATGATACAGTTTATACTAGATGCCTGCGTTTGACGCGTCGTCTATGTGATATTAGTCCCTTCCTCGACGCAGCTCAGGCGCACGCGTTTACGGCCTAGCGGCGGTCGCGCGTTCGTTTTACTGGGGATGTAGATGACGTCGGGAGTAGATGGTAGATGGTGACGACGTCGGGGGTAGCCGCGAGAGCATGTGGGGGACGTCTGCTGGAGTACGTGGGGATGACTGATGGGGCACGTGGGGGGGGACGTCTGCCAGGGGACGTGGGGGACGCCTGCCGGGGGCACGTAGAGGGACGTCTGGTATATATGGGAGGTAGGCGCCCGCGATTTGTTGTCCGCTCCCAGGTACAACTGGCGCCCCCTATACACAAATAAATAAGGTATGAAGGGCTATTTTCACGAAATGGCGTTCTTAAGATTCGAAATATCATCGTTTCATCTTGTTTTACGCATTAAAGTTCTCATCCAAGTTGAGGTAGGATTACGAAAGTGAAGGATTTCCTTGATTTGATTTGTTTTTTTTTTCTGCTCAGGGAATTGTGCATCTTTGCGGAAACGCTCAAAAAGCAGAGTCAAACCTCATTTTCGTGATAGCCTTCACTTATGCACTTTGAAATGTGTGATGGCATATTCTGTGTTTAACCATTGAATGCATGGAAGTCCTTTCTCTGATGTGGCTAGTTCCTGCTTAGTCTTGTTCATTAATTCTATCCATTCGCGTGCATTTGTTACGGAGGAAGTCATGGGCACCACCATCGGCTCAAGCTCTTGAAGAGGGCTGAACCGCTAATTGCCACTTGATGTCTCACTTCGTTGACCTACAGTGCTCTTGGAAGTTGCTAGTTGACGCGTGTTCATGACCGTTGTGGCAGGACATTCTATGATGTGCTAGTAGCAACCCTTTCCACGCTAGACCTCAAAGCTTACAAACGAAACTTTCAATTGCTGCCAACCCTAACACTCATCTTGAGTGCAGGTATTTGTATAGTAGAATAATTCCACAGGGTCCGTTCCCACTATTATGGTTATTTTATAATTCCATGTTTAGAATGGATATTTAAATTTTTCAGATGGAGCAGCTCTTGAAGATACAGAAGGTGAGGCAAATGAAGAGGTCGCAACAGAAATTCCCGACGCTGAAGAGGAGGTCGCAAGAGAAACTCCCGACGCTAATGAAGAGGTCGCAACAGAAGCTAACGACGCTAACGAAGAGGTCGCAGAAGAAGCTTCTGAAGGTTTTTTTAATCTCATTATTGACGAGCATTTACTTTACGACGATTTACTGTTTCACGCTTCTAGAGCTAGCACTATGTAAAAAAAATAATATCCTAATAGTGCCGCAGTGTTCGAGGCGGGGCATTCGGTGTCCCTCTCAGCGCTTTGTTCTCGGATCTGGTACTAATTCACCTACCCCTGAGGGATGGAAAGCTTGCTTGGTTTGAGGTGGTCTTCAGTCGGCTTCTCGCCGGACAACTGCACTTTCTACTGCGCTACACGTGCTCGATGCCGGACGGATACGCTTACCGTTCTTGTTCAGTTTTCGTTTCGTGCATGAACCTTATACGAAAACTAAACGTAGAAGTAGGTTTCCTCCTGAAACCTACTAAATTTTGTTTCTAAACCTATGCCTAATATGTGCACATATTTCTGAAAGATGCATACTAATTGTTCAGGTTTGAAACTTACAATTAGTCTTGAATAGATATAACATCCCACCACATGCACGAATAATGTATTTAAAAAAATGAGAAGTACCAAGTGGAGTATAATCAACCGTTGATTATATGGCACTGGGCACTTATCGAATCAAAATTGCTTATTTGTAGGTGACCATGGCAAAGTGGATGTATTGAAGGGATGGAATAGGTGGATGTACTTATTGATAACAGATATCTATAATTTATGATGGTATATTGAGTATTAAGTCAGCATCTTTTTACCAATCTTTAGCTAAGTCATATTGTAATCAGAATATTTCTTTTATAAATGCTTGAGGTCTAGAGGTATGTATGTCGAATTTATGTCAAATATAATTATTTTTGAACAAAAACGGATGCATGAACTTTCAATTACAACTTGACTAGTTCGTGTCAATCTGTTTATAAAGTCTTTCCTAGTAGAGCAAGTGTGGGCGATTCTCAATACTTCAGTATAAATGGTAGCTTTTTTAATTCTAATTGAAATATTAGTGGAAAGGGTGGATATCGTTTAATAGCAAAACCAAAAGAATCAGTCTTATTATGCATTTTTGTTATTACAAAATTGTTATGTATATTAATTTCCAAATCCAGATAGTTACATTTATGATTGGACTCATGCGTAGTTTCCAACGATAGTACTCTATGATAGAATTTATCCAGAATTGCTAAAATTGTACTAAAGTATTATGCAATATCAGTAGATCGTCCACATATCTGTAAGGATAGAAGTATGTGCTCGCATCTGAATAATTTTTGACGTATATGTATTCATCTGTATATATAAAAGTGAAAGTTTGTTTGTGTGTTTGTGTGTGTGTTTGTGTGTGTGTTTGTGTGTGTGTGTGTGTGTTTGTGTGTTCCGAATAGAAATCGCGGAGGATGAACCGATCGGGACCAAATTTTGCAGGTAGACTCTCCACTGGCCGGCGGAGGTTATAGGCTACTTTGCACCTGGGATTATCGATTGGTTTATCGATTATATCGATTTTATTGATTTTTCGCTATTCTTGATCATGGGGTGGTAAAGACATGTCTACTGGGGTACCTCAATGCGCTGAACACGAATATGACAACCATTTCGTGCCAATTCATCGATTTATTGATTTTATTGATTTTTCGCTATTCTTGATCATGGGGTGGTAAAGACATGTCTACTGGGGTACCTCAATGCGCTGAACACGAATATGACAACCATTTTGTGCCAGTTTATCGATTTATTGATTTTATTGATTTTTCGCTCTTCTTCACCAGGGACTAGCGAGAACATGCCTACTGGGGTAGCTCAATGCGCTGAACACGAATATGACGACCATTTTGCGCCCATTTATCGAATCATTGATTTTATTGATTTTTCGCTCTTCTTGACCAGGGACTAGCGAGAACATGCCTACAGGGGTACCTCAATGCGCTGAACACGACTATGACAACCATTTTGCACCAATCTATCGATTTATTGATTTTATTGATTTTTCGCTATTCTTAATCGTAGGGTGGTAAAGACATGTCTACTGGGGTATCTCAATGCGTTGAACACGATTTTGCACGAAATATTGATTTATTGATTTTATAGATTTTTCCCCATTTTCGCTCGGGGACGGACAAAGACATGTCTTCTTGGGTTTCTCAATAGGCTGAATACGAATGTGACAAACATTTTGCATGAAATATCGATTTTTCGATTTTATTGATTTTTGGCTCTTCCGCCCAATGGAGCGGTGAAGACATCTCTCCTGGGATTCCTCGATATGCCGAGTATGAATATGACAACCACTTTGTACGAATACGTCGATTCAATGTCACCGAAATAGCTTTGGTAACTTTTCGCCCACAAGTCGATGGGAAACGTCACCTGGGCTTCGCTAACATGCTGATCACCAAAATTATGGAGATTTTAATGAATTTGTCGATGATAGTAATTGGCCTCAGCAGTATGATGTAGCCAAGGTAATAAAACACCCGAGCGAAGCCGGGTACGGCAGCTAGTAGTATGATAAAGTGAGGTCAGCTAAACGCTTTTCTTCAACATTGATCGGCCTCTTCGGTAAAGTGTGGTCTTTTGGAGTTTTCTTGAGACGCTTTCACGGCTCGCACCTAACCTTGAATCCCTTTGCGTTCTTATATCTTGGAAAACAAGTTGGATTAGGGCTCCGATTCTTTTCGCCTGTAGAATTACCTTTTTCAAGTCTCAACAAACAAAGATTTGTGGGAAATGCCCTGTGATCATTGAAATATTTTGCCCACCATTCCGCTTGCACTAACAACATAAAAGACCAGAAACCAAATTTTAAAAAGCTTTCAGGAAAAATTCTGTGTTATACATTTATTTGCCGTGCAAATACCAATATCCGAGGAAGAAACTTTCGGGATGGAAGTGACAGACTTGGTGGGACATCACTTATTGTGCATCGATGAGAAACCTTTTTGCACGACCAGTTAATATTAGAAAAAAGAACATAGATGTAAACACTAGGGTTTGAAGCGCGATGGTTTTGCTAAACAACGAAGAACTCATATTGGATCAGCCACCGCTGTGCTTTCTACGTATGTTTTGTCTCCTTCACGTATGTTCATATACAATGCAGTTATTGCACATTTTAACGAAGTTGGACCATAACGAAGTGATTCGAAGAGTGTTTCTCATGCAGTATGGCTGTCAACTTTGATCTATTAAATTTCTAGCACTTGCCAATTTATCTTTGATCTTCAAAAAAAAAAGTTCTGGTTATGTCCAGCAGAAAACATTCTTCTTCGTATCGCTTCAAACCAAAGGGACAGCATCAAAATTGCGCCACAACTTATGCAGCGCAGTTGGAGAGTGTTTGCGTTGCCTCTAGGTCATACAATCTGTTTTAAAAGCGGCAGTATTAGAACGTTGACTGTGCTACATGCTTCTCTCACTTCTCCCCACGAATATCGCGCACTTTCCACAATCTTCTTCTCTAATATGTATCTTTCCACTCAGCTTCCCGGGTGCAATGGAACAAACCTAAGCTTCACCTGAGTTCTTTAAAATTATCTCGAAATTGTGGTGCTGAACTGAGCGGCGTTTTCGCTCCGAATGTCTAAGCGATTTTCGCAATCTGATTTCGCTTTCGAGGGAAACGTATAGCTAACTTGAGCTTTATTTGATTTTAAGAGTTAGTAGTTAAACCTGCTCCTATCGCTACAAACCGCAGTTTGTTTTAGGGCAACCAACGTTGGCTTCTGAATCCACCATAGATCCCCCTCCCGAAGAGAAACAGGAACATCGTGCTGGTATCTTTTCTTTATTTGTGTATCACCTGAGCTTGACTTGCATGGAATTTTTAACAGCACTTTTGCTTCTGTTGCTGTTGTTTCAGTTCATATTTCACGCGTTTTTTTTTTTTGTTCGAATTGCAGGTGATGCTGACACGGCTATCAAACCATTCGTGGATTCAAGAAGTAGGCGACGTCAGAGACTGACAGCGCGGAAGAAGACATCTACTCCAGTGGCAGCGAAAGTGAGTGCCGACTGTCTCTTGTCTGCTTTTGTTCAGGTATACGCCATAGGGGTATTTAAGAATCCCCAAATCTCTGCGGAGTTTCAGCCACGGGGGACTGGTGATTCCCTTTTTGACTGAGGCATCGGGTTGCCTTATCACCCTTTGTTCTCCTGCGTGTACATCCAATAGTGCTATGCAGTGAAAGCGGGGTTTATTCTCGAAGTGGTTCACCGGTAACGCGAAGGCAGAGATGCAATATCTGTATATATAAAAGTCAAAGTTTGTGTGTGTGTGTTTGTTTGTTTGTTTGTTTGTTTGTATGTTTGTATGTTCGGAATAGAAATTGCGGAGGTTGAACCGATCCGGACGAAATTTTGCAGGCTGCCCCTATAGGGGACGGCGGAGGTCATAGGCTCCTTTGCACCAGGGATTATCGATTGATTGATCGATTATATCGATTTTATTGATTTTTCGTTATTTTTGGCCAGGGGTCGGTGAGGACATGTCCTCTGGGGTTCCCCAATACGCTGAATACGAATGTGACAACCATTTTGCACGAAATATTGATTTATTGATTTTATCGATTTTTCCCACTTTTGCTCGGAGTCGGACAAAGACATGTCTTCTGGGGTTTCTCAATACGCTGAATACGAATTTGACAACCATTTTGCACGAAATATTGATTTATTGATTTTATCGATTTTTCCCATTTTCGCTCGGAGACGGGCAAAGACATGTCTTCTGGGGTTTCTCAATACGCTGAGTACGAATATGACAGCCATTTCGCATAAAATATCGGTTTATCGATTTTATTGATTTTTGGCTCTTCCGCCGAAAGGGGCGGTGAAGACATATCCCCTGGGCTTCCTCAGTACGCTGAATACGAATATGACAACCATTTTGCACGAAATATTGACTTATTGATTTTATCGATTTTCTTCATTTTTGCTCGGAGACAGACAAGGACATGTCTACTGGTGTTTCTCAATACGCTGAACACGCATATGACATATGACACATTCTGCACAAAATATCGATTTATCGATTTTATTAATTTTTGGCTCTTTTGCCCAATGGAGCGGTGAAGACATGTCTCCTGGGGTTCCTCGATACGCTGAATATGAATATCAAACCACTTTACACGAATACATCGATTCCATATCACCAAAATAGCTTTGCCAACTTCTCGCACACAAGTCGATGGGGAAGGCTCACTTGGGCTTCGCTAACATGCTGATCACCAAAGTTATGGAGATTTTAATGTTTCAATGAATTTATCGGTGATCGTAATTGGACTCAGCAGTATGATAAAGCCATGGTAGTAAGACACCCGAGCGAAGCCGGGTACGGCAGCTAGTGTACTATATATGCTGCATTTCCAGAAATCCGCTTACATACAGTTTCCTCTATGCACTCTTGTTGTCCCTAAAGGTTCAGACTAATGCCGTTGAGCGACGCTTCAACATTGGAAAGCAAAGTTCGGCACTGAAAGCGGCCAATTCAAATTAAGGCATTCTCCAGCTCCTCAAGCCAGCCGAGTGACGCAGCGGCATGCTTCTGGGTCGAATAATACTTTGTGATCAAGTTCCGTTTTCTTCCTTTTTGTAACCTGTGCATGCTGTGGCTATGTCTTATTAGATTCAACTGCATCGCCATACAAGTTATATTTGAGCACCTTTTCTAATGGCATGACGCTTCAACACTACGTCGTCTTCGGAGGTCTGAGGGTGATTCACGTTTACGTGAACTTGCAACTTGTCCCACCAAACACTTCTTCTTAAAGTGCATTCAGCTCGTGTTAGCAAGATCACTGTGAGATCCTCAGAAGAAAACGACACTTTCTAGGTGCTCCACGATTCCTGCGGAGCTGGTCTTTCGCTCCGATAATAATGCTAATACTAGGTCGCGGATCATTCACACATATTGGGTAACCATAAGTGATATACAAAAATACGCGTTGCCTCACCGGCTGCAACTGTTATATCAGAGCGGAGGACCATCTCCGCAGGATTTGTTGAGCATCTTGTGTTGTCTTCTCCTGATAATCTCACATTGATCTTGCTAATACGAGCTGAATGCACCTTGAAGGCAGTGTACCACCTCGTTTTGATGTTTAAGGTTTTAGCGGATTCTGAATTTCCCCGATGGGCTGAATCCAGCGGGCTACACAAAATGTTACAAAGCAGTCTTTCAACACGTTCTGGAACAGTGTGTTGGGACGAGTGGACGCGTCAAGCCTTTGATCTCATCAATCGAACACGTGGAGACGTGTTGGCCAACACTCAAGCGGACCGCTTCGCCCAAGTGATTCGTGAAATGCACTTTCGGAGCCTCCGAAAACGGGGTTTTCATCACCCTCATGCGTTATGACGTACATCATTGCAATCAATGTGACGAGGACTTCTAGAGTCTGCTGATATCTACAAACCACGAAGCGAAGTGAATGAATTTAAGGTGAAGTGTTTTATGGCATGGGTTGCAAATATGCGTAAAGTTAAACCAATTTCAGGCCTGCGATGACGACGTAGTGTAAAACGTAAATAAGACTAAATAAAAGGTGATCAAATAACATTCTTAGCTAGGCTTAGCAGTTGAATGTAATAATACACTTTTGCAACTAATTTTTTACTACGCTACGTCACATGGCTGATACAAATTATAAATCTGCAACCTGTTTTTTTTTTGTCAACGGAATCAACTCCGAATAATCCTTATTATTCCTTAGTAGCCACATTCGAACACAAGAAAAGGATGTTTGCGTTTAAATTGAACTTTCTAGTGATGTTAGCGTTGATCCTGTAGGTTTGACATTAATTTTTATTAGATTAGATTAGTCCTGAATTTAAAGTGTACACATCTTGCAGAGCTCGTCTGTCAACAGGAAATCGGAGAAGAAGACGGACACTAAGACTAGCAAGGCCGTCCATAAGGCTCCTCCAAAACCTCCATTCAAATCACCTCCAAAATCTGCACATAAGGCTCCTCCGAAAACACCTGTTAAAGCAGCTGCAAAAACGACGAAGTCACCCAAATCTGCGAAGGTTTCGAAGGCATCAGCAGTAAAGCGACGATGTGAAAAGGACAGTGTAGCGGTTAGTGCCTCTACGTCTCTAATGTTATCGAATGTGGAAGTACCATTCCAGCTGGACGCTGAGACTCCTGTTAAGAAGGCGCGTAGAGGATACGTTTACGAACCGATTCCACCTCCTGTGCAGCATGTGAATGTTAGCGTATTAGAGGTGATCATCTTTTGTTTAGATTTTATGTAACTAATGAGTTTTGCCTAAAACCAATTACTGTACAGAACCCGTCCAGTATTCACGGAACAACACAACCGAGCTATTGCGAGAGTGCAACCCAAACCATGGGAGGGACTCATTACTTTTCTGTTTTGATAGAACAACTAATCAATGGACAAGCAGATTTTTGCTCCGGGTAAGTTTTCTCTCATACAACCTCTGTGCGTTTCCCTATCCAGCCACTGAATTAGGCGCTAACTGAGAGCAAATTTGAGGCTACCATTACCTTTGCATTTCGATCGATACGGCTTGGATGCGTTTGGGCCTATACGCAGTGTTAGGTGTTACGTGACACTACCCTAACAACTCTCTTCGTACTTACATCCATTTTTCGTAAGGGGGCTCTTAGACTTAACTTGACCCATAATTTTTATTCGAAGTGACCATAGCCATGATACATAGGCCCATCTTGATTCATTCCCGGGTAGATGTGGGCTGATGGCCAGGTAGTCATAGGTGTAAGATGTTCTCATTAATTATGTCGCATTTGACTGTACCATTTGAAACGGGTAAAATGGGTTGGAATTTTCATCTGTTTATTCATTTTTCTTGTTCTAATCCTACAATTTGTGTTCAACAATGAGCACATGTATGTAGGAGCATACATGTCTTAATATTTTATCTCATTCATCAACTAATAGTAAGTAGTATCAGTCGGATAAGCAAGCACGGCTTGCACAGTGACCTGGTTACCATAACAGCCGCATTTTTATCTGTGTTTTCTTCAGTTCGGCCTCAGATGGACGTCCTCAGCTGCCGACTCATGTATCACGTCGATTGTTGGTTAGCCAGCAACTTATAAAGCGCCAGTCGGACGAATTGATGCAGGCTCACGAAGAGAATAAACGCTTAATGTCGCTAGTTAACCTTATGAATACTGTGATTAAGAAATTCAGGTAGGCACTCTTTTCCCCAGGCTCATTGCTTTCATTAAACCACTCACCCGATTGTGATAATCATCTATCACCACAACGAAAATGAATCTTCTATTTGGTCTGTGACTGTCACGTCATAAAAGATATGAAACATGCGCGATGATGTTAGAGAAAAGCGAGGGAGGCAAGATGGGAGAGAAACACCTGGGGTTATGGGCGACAGAAGGCAAGATGGGAGAGAAACACCAAGGGTTATGGGCGACAGAGCGTAGGATGCTGATAAGCGAGTCCACAGCGGTGTGGGAGAGCAGTGGCATCCAGTACTACTTCCATGGAAAGGATGTCACCGTGTAAGTGATGCGCCTGAGACTAGATGTGCGAACATGCTTTTGAAAAAAAAAGGGTTCCACAGGTGTCTGATCGGTGTGTCGGCTCTCAGTAATTTAGAAGGCGCTCGCCGCAAAGAAACGTGCAAGAATATTCTCATTCTTGTCAGTTTCTAGGATTCGTGAAATGTCGCGAATCGAAGCATTTCCGAGCCAAGAGCCGAAGAGTGCTGTGTTGATTTTGAACAGTTTCAAGTTTACCAAGATAGTAGCATTGCTTATTCGGGTTCAAAGGAAACACATGACCTTGTCCTTAGGAACGATAAGCATATATACTTGGTTCAAGCGCAATTCATAGCATCGAGTGATGTAGACTTGAGAGAGACGTCGGGGATTTAAACTTACGTTCCATGAGGGAATCAGAGAACCGAAATGATTTCTGTAAGCCTAAAAACACCCATTTCTACTGATGTTTTTATGGATTTCATACTTTTTCCATTCTACTTCCTCATTGGTTTTGATGATGTGATTATTCTAGAGATGAGTACACGCCAGAACTCCGACATCTCCGTGATGCCATTGGCGTTCTTAAGAGAGAGTTTTCCTTTTATCAAGATGAGTTTGTAGCAGAAGCAAAGAAAAGCATTGACAATATAAATGTGAGTCGATCTTTCTTTACTTGTACATAGCTTTGTTGAAAACTGTTTTAGGCACAAAAGAACGAAGTTCAACGGAGGGTAGATGATGTCGAAAGGAAAAACCGGCTGCTGAACGTAAGTTTTCCGGAATTGTTATATATGCGGTACTACTCATAGTAATAGATGCTTTACAAAACCTTAGAATAACGGCATTAACCTGAGGTCACTAATATATTCAAAGAGCGCAGAAGCAACTTTGAAGTTTGTTTTTTTTCTTGTGGAATGTTCAAACTCAATTTGACCGTCATAGCGGCCATCTGACATCCTTAGTAGCTTGACATTGAGTTGAATTTAATCTCCCCATTGCGCGTTTCAATGTATGTGCTGCAGCCACTGCAACCTGTGCAATTTTAAAGCTGCTATCGACATGGCTAAATTCGCTGCGTCGGAAACGTTCGTAAGGTTGAAGATAGCAGCTACAACTGCTTCCATGATGGTCTTGAAGAGAGCAGCGATGATTGTTGCCATCATCATCAAGTTACAGTGTTTCTTTCAGGCGCGGATAGACTTGCACGTGAAGGAAAAAGAAGCGGTTGAAGAGCGTGCTGATGGCTACCTAAGGTTTCCTAAATCTACATTGTTTGATGAATATCTCTGCGATGCTACTGAAGATCCATTATAGAGACATTAGTGCACGTGACCGTGAGGTCATTCTCGCTAACAAGGCTCGTGATAAGGCTGAGCGAAAGCTGAACGACACCCTCTACGTTGGTGAGTTTATTCACGAACTCAATTTTATTGGGTGTTAACATAAGTCCTTGCGCTTTTCTCAATTTCAATTTTCCGCCCCATCATCGTTTTTCCGTAATGTGTTCTATACCTTCTGAAAGCGCTTTCCTTCCTCTACAATCCCATCATCACGTGTTTTCACACAACTACTGAATCACATAATTTCTACGCTTAAGAAGAAAAACGCCAATTTTAGGAAAAACACTATCTCCTCCTTGTATTCAATAGGAACCAGGGAGCACCCAATAGTATCTGAACATATAAGCATACACTGAAGAACGTCATCGGTGGAAATGTTGCAGGGCCAGTATGGCGATGCTGGCAAGGGCGAGGGTAGGATCCGACGTTCTCATGGGGTGAGATGACCGAACCCTCGCGATTGGATTTTTTAGCGGAATCACCTTAGTTATTTGGTAGCGTTGAGGAGTATAATATCCATCTAGACCCTACTAGTCCTTTGGAGCAATTCTCAGGGCTTCGTGAAAGAAATTTGTTCGATCCAAGTGGGTTGTGTCATTGAGACCAAATATGCCTTCTTTGGGCTTGGAAAATCGCTGATGGCCATACGATTCATTTCAAGCAAAACATCTCTTTCATAATTAGCACAGGTCGCTTGTCCAGTTCTGATTGCCTCTCGAGCTTCAACCGATAGCCAGGATAGGTAGTTGTCGGTTGCGCTGTTTTTCATTGACTCATTGCTTCATTTCGCAGGCTTAGAACTCAAGCAAACTGTCGTTTGAAAACACTACCTGCAATATATTTGTAGAGGAAGAGTAGCGATTTCGAATCGTATATGAACTGCACCTAAAAAATAACGAAGAGGTGGAGAAAAGTGCCTTCGAAAAAAAAAGCATAAGGACTCATGTTAACACCTAATAAAATGTCGATGGATAAGCTTTTCTGGGTTACATGATTTCCTATCTTCAGTAGATCTTGTAGTAGTTTAATTGTATTTAGCAAATAATGCGAAATGTGCTCACTGTCAAATTAGCGACAAGATGCGGAAGCATTTGACCGACGTGGTTGCGGAGAAGACGGTTTTGTTGGAAAAATGTCAGAAGGAGTGCACAGATGTATGTGTGAATGATATTTTTAAAAGAAGTTTTCCCCTGCTCACCTCAATACAAGCCTTTATTGAATGGTAATTTCAAGGCTATGCGTCGTGCCGATCAGGCTGATCGTATTTCGCAAATACTCTCAAAGGACAGCGAGAAACTGAGATTTGAATTGAATAGGTGGAAATCGGACGCCGAACGCAACATCAGCGAAATTACGCGGTTGAAGGGTAACCTTTCTTTTCTTCATCGGCTCTTGAGCACTTTTCATGCTTGTCGTACTAGAATTTTAATTGCAGAAGAGCTAAGAAAGGCAAGTACGGCATCCAGTGGTCCAGTTACCAGCATGATTTCTGCAGCTCAGGTTCGAGGTGAGTGTGGCTTATCCTTGCTTAACAATATCATGCTGTTTTTTTCTGGTTGTATTTTAAGCTGTATTTTCAGTTGTAAATATTTTAGCAGAGCCTCATACGCCCAAGCAGGGTGCTTACGACTCTCCAGCTCAGAATCATGTTGGGAAGCCCGTCACGTCGAATGATTCCTGTGAGCTTCTTCTATTGTAATTCTACCAAGTGTTAACGAACAAACTGCTTTTAGTGTTTCTACTATTGCTTGTTATTCACAGCACATATGGATCTTAAACGTTTATTTTAGACGGGTTTTACTGTGCCTCATGAGAGGCTTATCCCATTTTTAGAGTAGGGGATGTAATAATAGTGAAAGTCCTGAAATGCACAAATTTTTTCAAGAAGAAATGTTATTTCTTCGATGCATTGTGGGACCGATAATCAGCTAAAACGCGTTGAACTAAAAAAAATCGTATCTAGCTGAAATTCTTCTTTGTTACAGATGTGCGAAATTCTTCACCCGATGGCCCTGTGAAACTGTTGCCGAACACTGCCGAAGATTCACTCATGCGTGCGCCATTAATACCTCCTGTGATGCCTACTCCACCGGAAGAACCCGACTCTCCATTCACTTCATGGTTGCCTAAGGTGACGGTATTTTAGAAGTGAATCTGCTGTTCTAGCATTTACCTTGAGTTTCTTTGCAGGAAAGAAAAGCAGAACAGTCTCCTCCAGTATCATTTTTCAACTCTCCTTCTCTTACCTCACGACATGGAAGCGTTCCTCCATCACTGCGGAAACCTCATCCTTTCAATGGCCCTGTGATGAATGATCGCTCTGCAAGCAGGCTAGATGCTGCAGGATTTTCGCCGTCATCCATTGAAACAAGCAGAAAAGTTGGTGCTAGACCACTCAGATTTTCATATAGTCGATTGTCCTCAGAATAGTTAGTACGGTTAATTCCAGAGTATCAGTAAAAATGGTGAAAAGCTAGTGGCTCAGAACTCCGGCAAAGCTGGTGGGTTACAATGAATTTAGCATTTAAATCGCATAAGATTCCTCACAGTATCTTTGAATTCATCTCGTTTCAGCCGAAACTGCGCTGTCAGTTGCAGCAACATCACAGGCAGGCAAAGGTATTGGGCAACAGCATGGTACTAAAAAAATCGATCAGGTTAGCGCGTTCATACATATTTTGTTCATTTGAAGCAGTTGGCAAGTGAGGTAGATGTGTGTACGAGCTTTTTCCTTTCTTTTCAAAATTTTATATGTGCCTTCAACACATATTTCCACCGTTTCCTTTTAGATCGGTTCTAACGATACCGTGCCAATGATAGGAAAATTGCCATCGAAAATTACAAAGAAGAATCAAAAGGTCTACTGTCAAATGTGACGAAGCGAAGTTATATCACATCAAGTACATTTTGCATTGCTTTCAGCAAGAAGTTACACCTGCTGAAACAAACGATGGCAACACATCAACATCTCGATTGTTTGACGCAGGATCCCAAAGAGCAGAAGCGCAAAAATCTGTGCAGCAGATTGGAAAACCAGGTCTGGGGATGAATTTTCTGATTCTGAACAATGTTCTAGTGATTCGCATGAAAAGAAAGAAAGTAGGCGATAGCGTTCTGGTGTTGTAATTGTTTGACAAACTGTATTTGCTGCTTAGTAACTAGAGATATGATTCTATATGTCACTGTTATGGAAATTAATCCCTCAAGTGCAACCGGTTTTTGAAGGCAAACCAAAAACCAAAAATGCTAAGAAGAAGATGCTCCGAGCACAGCAGCAAGTTAACCCTGTGAGTTTACGTTGTTGTAAGTATGAACGACATTGATTGTGGACTGTGTAATCATTCCAGAAGACGATACAACCATTGATGTCCATTCGCGGTCCAACACCTTTCAACGGCCCAGTGTCATTTATAAGACCTGCCGCTCGGTCACCGCCTGCGTCCCATCCTGCGGAAAACATGTGTGGCTCCAGTTTTCTTTTATATGTTTGATTTCTGCTGGTATTTATGATCATAATGTACTTCTACGAATTCCTTCAGACGAACCCGATTCTCCAGTTCACCACTTCCGTGGCATCGTGCGGGTACCGCGGCTGATTATGATGCGTGGGGACGTGATGGTAAGTTCGTCTTCAAGTGTTATGAACAGATTTTTTTTGTATGGGACAGCAGTACACTCCTTCTGGACGCAACTAATGGAGCATCTGCAGCACCAACTTGATAACTTTGTTATTCGCCATACAAGTCAAGTGATTATTTACCCTTCACACAGGGCACAGCACGATGTGGTCACTGGTGGTTGGGGACTACTAAGTCCGATCCCACTCAGAAATGGGTTACTGAGCACCTAAATTTGTATCGGGGCTCTTCCAGGAAAAAATGAAGTGAACAAGAATGATATCAATAGCTTCTACTAAGGTAAAACAATGAAATTTCAGCTACTTCGTGAAGTTCGTGAACAATTTGGTGCAGTTTATCTCCAATCCAATCTGAAACCCTTGAAAAACTAATCACTGCCAGGAACTGTCGAACCTCGTGAACCGGCTCGAACTTGTTAAAGGACCCGTCAGAACCAGAAGATTGTCATCAGAGCACGTTTTTATCCCAACCTAATTTCCAGGAAATTTCTCTAGTTCGAAGGAGCGTGTTGATGCTGCGCTGTCAACTCCAAAATGTTCGCCTAAGGGGTGCCAATTCTCCCCCAAAGTGGTATCCTTCGTTTTTGAGGAAAACCGTCGAAAGTGGTCAAAAAATGATCAAACACCACTTTTTTACCATTAGTGACGGGTTTCCTTTTTCAAAAACGAAGGATGCCGCTTTGCGAGGATTATTGCTCGTATAGTGCGCATCCACACCCAAAATTTCAACATGATTCGCCGCCTACAAGAATAGCAACACCTGATTATCACTGGAGCGCGTTAGAGTTCAAGGAAAGGAACTGATTTACAATCTGTTCAGTCAATATTAGGTGTGTGTGTTCGGCAAACACGAGTCTATTTCAACAAGGATTCATCCAGTCGCAGCTCTGACGCTTCTCAGACGCGGGTTAAGAAGCACATGTTCGCGGCTTTGACCCTCATTTTCATTTAGAGTATGCATGTATCGTCGGCTGCCTTTCAAGCAAAATCCTTTAAAAGTGACGAGAGTAGAAATCATGCCCGTCAATGGACACATCACATCTAGTATGAACCATAAACCAATCTTTCGATCGCATCACATCACCGGACGCTGTAACTGAATTCTCCCAAATATGCTCGACGCCTACTAAGTCCTGCTGGTCAATGACCACCACGTGCTCTGCCCTGCCTTCACAGTAACTTTAAACATGTAGTTCCATTTAGTACACTGCGGACCGAACACGTTTTAGCATGACCAGCGTGAGTGGCAAAAAGACATTTTTTGTGTTGCACCATGTACATTACCTGGCCACAGGGGAACAGTTTTTTTAGAGGTGAAGAGTTGATTTCGCGTTTTGCATGAGGTGCATCACGTGGCCACACATTATCCGCAATATGTTAAGTAGCTGAAGTACTATTTAGTTGGTTGTTTTAAAGGAACACGTCGAATTTAAGCGCAGTGGTGGACGCTCAGGCTTCTATAGTCTGTCCGAAACGACGAGTCCGCCCACGCACGCGGGGATCGCCGCCACGAAGAAGCTGCCACGTTTGCCAGCACTCCACGTCATCATCTCTAATCTGCGTATCACGTTTTATCGTTATCTTCATGATATCGACCAATGATTTGGCTGTGACGTGGATGACGTGGCAGCCAACAGCATACGTCCCAGCCGCGCCGCCTCTCGATCCCCGCGTGCGTGGGCGGACTCGTCGTTTCGGACAGATTATACCTGCTCTCTGCTTCTAATGAAATATAAAACCATATTGTTACTTGCTTTTTTCTCGTTTTCTTCTTTGTCATTACATACCATTAGTTGCTACAAGTAATGCAAAATATGGTATAGCACACAACTGGGAGAAAAATTATGCTCAAAGCATCACTTTTGCGAAATTCTAGAATAAAATTTTGCGTATCTTGTTGCTAGGTGACAACTGTCGTTACCAGCCCTCTTTTCCCACTGAGGCGGTTTCGAATTTGAAAAAAAATCGTACGCATTTCTGGAAATACACGCCAAAGTGATGAACTTCTCAGGCAAAATGACCGAGTAAAGATTTCGGTCCAAGCCCCCCAGGCAACATTACCTTTTAGAAATCGGAAGTCAAAATTTTGATAAAAATAAACCACTTTGGGGGAAGCAATTGTTCCAATATTCAGTATAAATGTACTGAAATAGCGCAGAGGGTGTTAACTCATTAGCATCGCATTCATTCCCGATAGGGTCCATTGTCATTTTCGTGACTTTCATGGAAGTTAATTTTTCTGAAACGCATTTCATATAGAGATGAAACTGCACAATAAACAAAGCGAAGTGTAAATACGATGTCTCCTAGGAATGGCGTGACAAAATTGAAGTGGAAGCAATGTAAATCGTTACCGATCGTCACATCACATAGCTTTTCACTGATTCTTGTTTCTTCTCATATCTGGTGGTCTCTTTACTTCACCTTATCTATCTGACGATAGCTGCGATTGTTGGTGATGGCGATGATTATAGTCTTTATAGGCCATGAAGCTAAAAGAGACAGGTCAGTAATCAATGAAAATCGATCAACGATACCTGAGGTGACAATAGTGCAAAGGATGTGTACAGACGTCACACCGCTTCCCAGATATTTCCATCGCTTCCCCATTGATTTTCATCGCTTGTCATCGTCGCAGTGACTTTAAAGTGTCAAGACATACCATGTAGTAAGGGGATGCGACCCCAGGTGAAAAACCAAATCTCACAGGGGTTTTCTACAAAGCCATCTCAGTGGTTACGGCCATTTTTCCATTCGACTGGAAGACGCAGAAATGTGCGGAAGGGTGGACCAGAGGCGTACATTTATTTATTTTATTTATTTGATACAATCTAGGTGCGCACTTAACAGGCATAATTAAGAGGAGAACACTAAGAGAAAACAGAAATAAGGTTAAGAACAACACACTCGTGATCTAGTAGAAAAACCAAGGAGAACAAAAAAAAACTGATTCCTAGCGTTCCACTGAAGATAAAGACAGGAGAGCATTAGAAACCGAGATATCTGAAGTGCTCTTGGATTTATTAGATGACAACATTCTGATTTGATCTATAAGACGTCTATGCACCTACGACGAAACATCGGCCGAATGCCCCGTCAGCTGCACATCCTTGCGAGCACTGTCCATAACTGAGCCCCATGATGAAAACATACGATAACGTGCTGGTCCCCCTGTGCACTAGAAAATTTTGTTACACTACCATGATTTATATAAGAGGATAGATGAAAGAAGGGAGTTCAGAAGCACATCAATGCTATCTGTTCTACATCACATTCTTTTTTGAGAAAGAAGAAACGCAGCGGTAATAAGACTAATCAAAGCTTGGTGTTGTTCTCAGAGAAGTGCAGTAATACTACCCGTTACCCAAATTCAAAGAACACCAGCCAACCCGGGACCAGAGGTTGGCTGGCATTGCCCACAAGAAATGCACGTACTTACAGCGCTTAGAAGGGAGCAACAAACCACTATAACCTCAAGCCGGAGTAAACAGTTCGGTATTTGGATGAGGGTTCTAGATAAAGGGTCGGTCGTTATTCGGATGAAAGTTTTAGATCATAATATTAATCTATGTTTCTGGATGCAAGAGCACTTCAGGCTTGATTTTTCAAACTAGAGAAATCAACCTAGTACAAAAATTACTGAGCATCTGGAATCTTCAGACTTTTCAGTAGATTGTTTTTTGCAAGGCTGTTGTGAATGTCGTACTTGATCCAGACCTCATAATTTCGGTAGGTAGCATCTCTAGCCAGCGAGGTGTACATACAGAAGTAAGATTCCGGATCCCATAGAAGAAGAGGATGGTGACCAAGGGTGTGTGGAGATAAAATTCCAGATCCCATAAAACGGGAAACGGGATTTCGGAACTGAGTGTTAAATGGAGTGTAAAATGGAAAATTCCGCACTTTCTGGTAGGGACATGGAAAGAAGCTAGAGTCTCCGCCACTTCACGGAGCCGGGTGGTTGGAATTTCGTAAATAAAATTAAATTATAGTTTTAGGCATCAAAAAATGAGAAAAAAACTCGAACAATTTGCATTAAAAATCAATGCGAAGTTTTGATTCTAAGAAGTATTTCAAAAAATTTGACTACCCATTCTCGAGGAAGACCTCGTATTGCGTCTATCACTAACGAAAGCCTGTCAAAGTAATTAACCACCTGACGCACAGACTGTGCTGATTTTACGAGCCGTCCATATCATCTGGTCCACTCAACACTTCTAATTGGTTTAAAGTACTAATGTTTTAGGATATTTTCGGGAGTCGTCACCACAATACGAGAGAAGAAGTTTGCTCGAAGATGATCTCCTCTGTGATAGGCCATTTGCTCAAAGAGCAAGAAAGAATTTTTGGGAACCCTAGCTTTCATTAATAACTATTATTTGTTTGTTGAAAAAAGCTAAGCGTTACATGCGCAGCGATCACTGTGAATTACTTAGGTTTGATTGTACTATTTTACGTCTTCCTTCCTCGAACTACGGGTAATTTTGGATAGCCTAAGGGAATATTGCTTTCAATTACAAGTAGTGGTATTCGTGCACCTTCTCACTATATTCTTCCGGAGGACATAGTTCAATTCTGTAACATTGTATTCACTGCTGCTCTTTGTATTCAAATTTTGTTCGATGTTGTTCTCAGAGTTATTATTATTATTATTTACTAGTCTTGTTTTCATGTCATGTCTGTGAATGCAGTTACGACGACTGGGGAGTCTGTGAAACTAGGGGATGTTCATATCTACCTTGGAGACGAGTTCTTCCGCATAGTGAATTTGATAAATCGTGTTCAGCAAAGCGCATTTGACACGATAACAGTAGCGATAAAATTATGACTGGTTGAAAATGTTTGAGTTTGATTCCTAAGCTATGATTACAGGCATAGGTTGACGGTTATGATCTCCGACATAGTTAAACAGTCATTTTATTTCTCATTGATCCCCGTTGTACAGTTTGTGTGCGGTCACTAAGACGAACCGTGCCAATTGCCATAATGCCTTGCCCTCGCTGCATGTACAGTAGCGAGCAAAAAGATTGCAACTTCTGGTTTTTCATCTATAACTTCTTTCAAAGCAAAGCAAAATGGTTCGAATTTTCATGGCGGTTGTAGATACTCAGGAAAAAGCCAAAACTTTCTTACCCCTCCGACTCTATATTTTTTTAAATTTTTTTCGCAGAGGTCGAAACCTGTAATTCGGCACCATGCGCAAAGTCTTTCAAAATGTCGTCTATTGTTGGGATCGGGCTCCGAATTGATCGCTTGCATAGGAATCAACCCGTAATTGTTGGAGAATGTGCATGTGGTGACTATGTACTGGTTGACATTTGCGAAGACTATGTGAAGTTAGTTCAACAGTGATGCTTTATGGATGTTTTTGCCTCTCTGGCACACTCTATCAGCTTTGTTTGAAAGGAAGAGATGCTGCTGATGGTTCTAAACGTTTAGTTACAGGTGCTAGAATTCAATACATTTCATTGTTTCTCAGGATTCAAAAATATCCCGGCTAGTCGCAATGCAACCAATTGTGCACATCACGTAAAATAAGTTTTGAATTTTTTTCTGTCTCGAGAAAGAAGATACCTTAGCGATCCCATGAGTGGTAAAGATGCTCCAAGATTCCTAGAATATTGCCATGTACATGACGACTCATGTCGCCTTAGATTTATCGACACAGGACTACTCGAAATTAGGAGTGCTAGTCAGTAGCAGGAGTGGGTGTACTCCTTTGCTCCCCACACGAGTTCTCATACTTCGCCTAGAGCAATATTTGATATATAATCTGTGTATCAAAAAATTCTCCAAGAAAGGCTGTTTCAGATAGTACCAAAAGTTGGCAAGTGTCATCACGCCAGCCATGATGACGCCCGGCAACCGTGGCCCCGCCCACCCCGGCTGTAGGTACGGGCGAAGTCACCGAGTCCTCATACTCGATCCTAGAGTGCGCAAAGTGGGGTGTATGCCAAAAAGAACGATAGCTGGCAAAAGTTGGCCGCTATGAACCCATGTGTCCCATTCAAAACCCCATGCAATCGTAGTCCCGCCCCTAGTTAGATACAGAGATTCACAGTCGCATCTGGGTTAGATATCTTCCAACTGCTTAATATGGTTACGACTTATCTGAACAAAACCTAGTAAGGGAAGCAGATAAAACTCAATTTTCATTGAAATTTAACGCGTAACCGCGAAGAGTTATTGCCTTTTTGTTCTAAGTCCCAAAAATCCACATTCAGTCTATTCCTGAACCAAATAGAGTTTTCGGTCCTTTGTACAAAATAGACTCCCATGCGTTTTGTGCGAGAATGGGCGTGGCAACTTTTACATGGCAGGCGCGGCGCAGTTGGCAGATGTCACGACCTATCTTTCTTCATGACCGCCACCCCGCAAAGTGCAGTGTGGCTGATCTCGTCCAATAAAGGTGAGCCACCTATCTATCTATTCTTAGCGAAGGTCCTCAAAACCCTGTTGTTGTCATCCGGCTGTCCATTCTGTGGACATTCTTGAGGCGTTCCTTACCCACCGTCTTCACGCCCATATAACAAGAGTATATACGCGTTTCCAATTTACCATCCTAATAGCTAATGATTTTGGAATTCATCAAGAAAAAAAATCAAATATTCCAACAGCAGAAAGCTGAACAGTTCTTCTTTCCTATTCATTGTGCTGGATGCAGGGGAAGCCAACTCCTCCAGCAATTTTGTAATGAACCGAGGGATAAATCTGCAGCCAAGCTAGGGGTGGCGAGGGTTCGGTGCGATCCAATTAACATCGAGAAACTAGAGATATGCTCCAGGGATCATTAGCGTCTTCACACCTCGCTCGCACCTTTAACGCGGTTGTCGCTCGCAGTCGAGCTGGCCGCATCCTCCAAGAACCCCCCTCGCAGCTACCGTCGCGCGCGACATCGCGTTTCCTGTGCGACATGTACGCAGACAGCAACGCGCAGCAGACCTATTTACAGTCTGTTCCCTGAAACGTACACTGCCACCCTCGCCCCAATCGAACAAAGCGGCGCGTGCGCGTTCAATCGGGGCGCGAAGGGATCGATCAAGGCGCGAGGAGAGGCTGATCGGCTGTTGCAGCTTCGCGCCCCGATTGAACGCGCATGCGCCGCTTTGTTCGATTGGGGCGAGGGTGGCAGTGTACGTTTCAGGGAACAGACTGTAGAAGTCCGTAGAGAGTATAGGCTTGGCAGAATTCAGTAGAATATATGAGATGATGGATCTTGTACATTACAAAGCATTCAAAATTGAATGAAGATGTAATTTCAGTTTTGCAGAAAAAAATCGATGTTTTCGAAGAACAAAGCATTCATCAGTGGGTTATTCGACAAGCTGACTACGAAATGTCTTTTTATAATGTCTATTTTTTAGTGTCTATTTTGCGCCATAACGCCACTTTAGTGATGTCTCAACAAATATACGGTAGATACCGAACTTTTCTGAATCTTCTCAAAACTTGCAAACAGAAGCTATTCTTCGCTCTGATAACGAAATATATATTTTATTTTCAATATATATTTTATAGCTAGCTGCCGTACCCGGCTTTGCTCATTTATTCTACTACCCCGGCTATCTTACACTGCTGAGACAAATTGCTGTTGCCGATAAATTCAAGGTGAAGCATGTAACAAGTTCAAATAGTGCTTGAAGTTAACTTATATAGCGTGTATAGAATAGGGGTGAAGCTAAAATTATTAAACGTTCATATTTCTCTATTGAATTTCATCTTCTCAACCATCTACTCAAAATATTAGGTTGGTGCAAAAATAATGCGCGTTTTTCGCTGCTTCATCTTCGGTGCAGAAAACTTCCTGTGTTTCTTATCATCAGTATAAGAAGTTGCACATGATTTTGTAGTAAATTTCATGACCTTTTCAAATGTCTCATGCATTTTGAGCAAAGTTCATGTTTTTGGTGAATTTTTAGTTGTGGAACGAAAGGCGCCAAAACAAGTTTTTTGCAAAACTCACTTCAGCGACCTGATACTCGACGGCATCGCAGCAGGATTCGCTCGGAATACCACCATAGTTTTGGCGAAGGGAGTGTGAGCGAATGCATTCCGCAGAGCTGCTCCCGAATTTTTCGGCTTGGTGTGCCTTGCTTCGAAAGTAAGGAATGACGCATAGGTCTTCCTGGGGTTTGCGACCCCCAACTGATAAAAATTATCAGACAGCATCCATCCAAAACAACATATTTGGTTTCGCAGAACGTTCCCGGTGATTGTTGTCAGAATATCCCTCCCTCCAGTAAAAATGGGAGGATGAAAAAGCTCGACGAGTTGATGTCGCGCATACTGAATGAGTACCACATTGATCCTCATTGAGAGGTGTGCTTCGCACCTTCGTAGTGAAAAAATTGCGACCAAACAGTCGGTCGCTTAGTAATTAAATATGAAGAATAGACCCTCTTCGACAAAATGAGGTGCCTTGCTCAACAGTTGGACGAGGAACATGCACCGAAATACTCCCAGAAACCGAAGCAACACCAAAATAAGGTCACGGCGACTTTGTAGTGAACTGCTGCCAAAATTGCTCACTGCAACTCATTCATTCTTCCTAATCTGATAAGTGGTTTCAAGACGTAGATGAAATAAATTAGAAACTTAACGGCGTGACCCCAGCGTTGCTCAATAAAATGGATTCTTCACTCCTACACGGTACCGTCCAGGCACACCCTGCACGACAGATACTTCACAGATTGGAGCAACTGAGCTAGGAAGCTCGGAGTCCTACATCATAATCAGCAAGCTTCTCGCTCACCGAGTACCACTTTCCCGAGAACCTGGGCGACTTCTTCCGGGAGAATTTTCTCGAAGACTAAAGTGATACCAAAACTGCCCTCCGGAAGTTTGTCGATTCTAGAAGGTCCTGTCAGAAATGCACAGTAGTCGGAGAACATCTATCCCGTTGCTAAGGATTTGCGGATTACAATAGTTCTAAGCCTATTAAAAAAGATCGATTTTGAAAGGAGTTATGAAGTTCGGAATCAAAGGCATGAAAACGCGCATTATTTTTGCACCAACCTAATAGTTACCGCACACTCACTTCTGTTCACTCTTCGCAAGCGATTTCTAGAGGTAAACTCACTTTTTTCATTTCTTTATTACGTAGGAGTTTATTCCCAGATTGCATTTAGCTAGTGTTTATCAATTTTTCCATCCAACTCAGCAACATTTCAAGCTTTAAAAATTTCTGTCCCTATGTACATAAGTAAAAACGAGAAACATGAAGAAGCGGAAGTGAAACCTGTGCGCAGTTTTGAGGAATTTAGCCACTACAATTCTCCCGACCCTTCTCATTAAATTCGTCCTTGAAATTCGAGTTCCCAGCGTTGTTAACTAATAATATTTAAGCATGTGAAGAGCCATCAACTTAACGCTATATAGCTTCAGTTCATAATATTGCTCTAGAATGTTTTACTTGTATATACAGGAAGCTCCAAATGTCCGCAGTCAAGAGGGACGTGGCCACGACGCGGCTTTAGACAGAGACACAGGCGCTCGGCATGCTGCCACTGGTTGGCTGCAGAGTCAGAGAAGCCAGAGGCAGCATAGAGAGCGCGTGTGTCTGATCAAGGGGCCGCGCCGTGGCCACGCCCTCTTGACTGCATACATTTGGAGCTTCCTGTATGTACATTTGCGTTGTTTTCTGTGTAATCGATCATTAAACCATCACCAATGAGGTGTAAGAAATGCCATGCAGATATGCACTGTGACTGCAGGCGTACATAGGTCCTGGATACAGTGCCACTGGATTGCCACTCTGCGATGTATTGTCAACATTGATTTTCTGGAACTAACAATAAGAATATATGTAATATTCGAGAAGACACCAATTGCAGAGCGAAACATGTGGAATAACCTGGTATAGTCTGTCCGAAACGACGAGTCCGCCCACGCGATCGAGAGGCGGCGCGGCTGTGGCGTAAGCCGTTAGCTGCCACGTCACAGCCAAATCATTGGTCGATACGATACCATGAAGATAACGATGGAACGTGATACGCAGCTTAGAGATGATGACGTGGAGTGCTGGCAAACGTGGCAGCTCCTCGATCCCCGCGTGCGTGGGTGGACTCGTCGTTTCGGACAGACTATATTTGCTAATGAAGTTCATGAAGAATCTAGATTACTACATGAAAATTTTCGCAAAAGAACATTCCTACGATTTCTTTCTTTCTTTTTTCGCTGTAGTGGTAGTTCCGTTTTGCAACACTTCAATGCTTTTGAAACTTCGAGTCATTGGATGATTTTTTTCATCTAATTCTTATAAATACAGATCCTAGTCGATAGTTTCAAGAAAGAAGGTGCACCCGCCTGTCCCTCATTTGACAAATAATCATAATACAAAATAGATACTGAATTCGTGCCCAGAACGAAGAATAACCCCTGTTTGCAAATTTTGAGAAGATTCGGAAAAGCTCAGCATCTGCCGCATTCTTGTTGATACGCCACTAAAATAGCTTCATGATACAAAATAAATATCAAATTCGTAATTAGCATGTCGAGTAACCGCCGAGTAAATGTTTTGTTTCCCAACTTTTCGATTTTTTACCAAAATCGAAATTAATTACATTTTACATCTTCTACATCTTCAAGAAACGCGATGTCGCGCTCGACGGTCGCGGCGAGGAGGGTTCCTGGGGATGCGGCCAGCTCGGTTGCGAGCGATCACCACAATTAATGGTGCGAGCAAGGTGCGAAGACGCTAATGAACCCTGGAGCATATCTCTAGATTCTCTCTGTTAATTGGATCGCACCGAACGCTACACACCCCCAAGCTAGCTTTACAAATTCCTATCTGCATATCCGATCTTACTCTATGTAAAGCGGAGACCCCCCCCCCCCACCAATCGTCACGTGGATGGGTGGAGCGAGCTGCTGTGATTGGCTGCCCCACCCACTTTGCCTGCCGCCACTGGGTGATACGGCGAGGAAATCGTGCCAATGAAGATTGCTGGATCTATGAAGGCTGCAACTTGGAGGCATGGTGGATGAGGATTCGATTCCGTAACCTGGTACGTGACTCATCCAGAAGGTCAGCGGTTGGACTGGAATCCGCATTTTCGTCAAAATAGCTACTTTTCAGTATTAGCATAGAGCAGTTTAGGCCAAAAGTGTAACTTTACACTGGACAAAGATGGGGTAAAGTTGGTGAAGGTTTTCATGCCATAATACGAAGATGGTTTCACAATTCCACCTAGACAAAGATCTTCAACCTAATGTGTTTGCTCATCTGCATTTGCTATATCTCAACTGCGAGTAGTCAAGGTGAATAGAACTGAAGACTCGAGAGCGAGTAACAGTAATCGTATCGTGGATTTCCCAACATATTCGTTCCACAGTATAATACAGTATTGCTCGCGCTGCATTAAAGATGTAAATCCTGTGAGGTATGAGGGAAAAAAGACGTTGCTCGGAATTGTTTCAAAGCTCGTATCGATAAACAGTCGTCAAAAAGCACTTCATTCTCATTTGACATCCGTAGATAGAAACTTCCTTGAATTTTTTCACGGGAAATTGGAGAGCGCAGATTCGTAGCTGCGCTTCGTGTGTATGACAATGATTTTCTTGGGTTCAGAGTTCAGATGGCCCAAAAATAACAGGGCACACAGACCCGAGAGAAATCGCCGCGAAGCGGCGCCTTCGCTCAGGGTGATAATTTCTTGTGATTCAGATGGCCCAAAAAATAATGTGCACACGGGTCCGAGAGAAAGCTCTCGCTCGTTTCCTGAGCGCCCCTTTTTTGTCGACATTTGCGTGCGACCCGCAGATCCTTTTCGTTAAAATTGTCCGTGATTTTACGTCGTATTCAGCTGTGACGCATTATTGCACAAAATCTCAAATATCATCAAACTGTGTTTCAGGCAATTCTTGCAGATTAGGATGGTTTATTTCAATTCATTATTTCTTCTTGCTTTTTTTTAAAGTATCTGTTGTTTTGACGTCTTCAGCTCCTTTGCTACATGCGGTACTGTCCGCTAATTTGTAATCCGCTGGTTTTTCTTCCAGCAATCCATCATGTCCTTACTGAGCTTGTCTTCTCGTCAGCCAGACCTCCTCGCCAAACAGGGTACTGTTGATGATGAATGCTTCAAGCAAGTTTCTACTGTCACGAGACTGAATTTGGAAGCACCCAAGAATGTGAGTCTTTCGTCCTTTCTTTCCCTCTAGCAATTCTCGATTGTACAGCTTTCTAATTCATCACTTTCACCACTTTAGACTGCTGCTGCTGTCCCACATGAGCTCGCAGCTGAAAACTCTCGTATTCGCAATCGAGTGGTTGACTACATCAACGCAGAGAGGATGATCGCCGGGAATGCGCATGCTGAAAAACTTCTCTTGTAAGTTCATTTGTTGGCTATGTTTTCTCGCTCTTTTATCTATATCTTGATGCATGGGTTTAGAGACGTGGTAGCCAGTACGAATTCCCAAGTTCCAGTGGCGGACGCAGAAAGTGGGCGGGCGGGGGGGGGGGGCGTGGGAAAAGATGGGGTCTCAGCCGCTTTGGGTACCTAGATGAAAAATAAAATTAATAAAAATATTAATTTTGATGATAAATAATAAATAGAAATCATATTAAAAATAATAAAAATAAACAATTAAAAATAAAATAATACCAGATTTTTATTTGTATATTGTGAAGTAATTTCGGAAATTTGGCGACCCATTCTCGCGGGGGGGGGGGGGGGCCTGCGTCCGCCACTGGTAAGTGCAACTCAAATAGGTGCCTTGGAATACTACCAATACATTTTCTAGCTGCCAAAATCCGGCTTTGTTGTAGTCGGCACCTCGAAAATAATGCGATTTTCTTTCATTAGCTATCTTAACGGGTTATCTTTTGCTAACTACTAAATTAGCTGGTACACCGTGTAGCAAGTCCACCATCCATCATTGTTGTAGACTACATCATGAGCAACTTTTTTGCATTCAAGGAATCAGGCTGACTGCTGAGGTCCTCATGGCGATTTAAAATAATTCCTTATATAATAGTGATATAGGTGCTATTTAGCGACACCTCGTCAGGATATACATTTCTCAATATTTGTAGCTGTTAATTCCACGACCCTCTAAGAAAGGAACTCATGCTGAAATGCAGCAATAAGATAATTTTAGTTTATAGTAATAGTGATGTAAATGGTGAGTTTATTAATGTTTCAGTTGTTTTATCACTGCTCAGTGAGCGACCCATAATTGACGCAATCTTCGTAACGCGTCTTGTTTTTATTAAAATCAAGTGGAAAACAAAGCAAGAAGGCCACTAGTCATATTTATTTCGACCACCATCATGCTACTTCTTTTTTTTTAAACGTTTCGTCCTTTACGTACGGTACGCATACGCATGCGAGAGCTGTCACAATGTATAGGAAACTCCAAACGTACGTAGAAAAGAGTCGAGATCGCGGCGCGGCTCTCATGGACAGAGACGCAGGCGCACACTATGCTGAGCTCCCGTGACTCTGCCCAAGAGAGCCGCGCCGCGGTCCTGACTCTTGACTGCGTCCGTTTGGAGTTCTCTGTATGTACGTTTCATTCACTGAGTGAATGAGTTGAAGTGAACAACCGTCTAAACATTGCCATAGATGCTATCAGATGTCTTCATCTATTTCTTCTCCTTTTGCTTCCTTCATATTCATGAAATGTTAGTGTTCTAACAGTGCAGTGTCATAAAAGAATATTATGAAGAATTGGAGGGATGAGAGTGTATTATAATAAAGGAAGAGTTCTTCTAGAGTTTTTGGGGTTTTTCATAACTATGTGGCGCGATTAGAGATTTCTTTCTGAATCACTGTGGGAAAACGATGAAATTGACCACGCGGCACTGCGCGGGTTGGTACTATGACTATCGAGTTTCTCGAGTAATACATTAGGAAAGCTTGGTGATTACTCGATTGGTGTTGTTCCTTGAATTAGATATACTTGGTAAATTCAGAAGAATTTTTCGTTTTCTTCTTTAACCTATGCTTTTTTAAATGCTTTGTTATGTTTGGCCTAGGACCTTGTTCACATCTATAATTTATCGTTTGACTCTCTTCATTCAATCTACGCTTTTCTGTTTAGAAACCTCTCAGTCTCAGTCGGAACTAGTGAAATTTAGTATGCCCCACCATTTAAAGGCCATTTTGCGCGTAACATAACGGTTTGGTGGGCGGTTTGGTTGATTAACGGAAATCTAATTTTTTGTTACACAGCTCTAATGTAGTCGTTTGCAGGGATCTGAATTCTGCCGCGCAAATCAACCGTGGTCCGGAGGGGATCTTCGAGTCATCACGACTTCACTGGGATATGATCCTTGGACGCGATGAGAGGATTTACCCATCTGATTACCTTAATTTTGACTCGAAAATGAAGTGTTAATTATGAATCCGTCTCACCTATCAATACACTTGGCAGAATTCTACGTAAATTCGTCAGTCTGGGTGTTCCTCTGTTTTCGATCCGTCATTTGTTAATTTAATTCATAATTTAATTCAGTCTAGTGTATAATAAACTTTTAAAAGATTCGTCAGGGGAGGCATTTGTTATCAGAAAAGCTGTTCCTCTTAGCACTTCATATTTCAATTATTTGGTTGTAAGTCAAATCATGCCGTATGTTTTCGTTCATAGTTCAGGTTGTTAATCTAGTGGAAATGAATCCTATGCGTCCGGGAGCCTCTGGTACGTCAACGTTTGTTTGCTGTACTTTCTTTGTGAACTGAATGGGAAGTTCTAAAGGCATCTCCTTTGTTTCAATTATAGTGATGAGGCCAAACCCACTGCATATCACATTCAAGAACCCGAACTGGCCTGCCAATTTTATTACGCCTGAAAACGTTCTGGAGTACTTCTGCAACTCTGATAATGCATTCTACGACAAAAGCTCTTGCAACGAGAACGTACGGATGCAGAACATCTCTCGACCACTTGAGGAGTGCTTACTGTGAGTATTTTGCTGATCTTGCGTCGTTTGCATTCTCTTATGTGCATATACGGTTGACTGGGGTAATCACGAAGACCGAGGAAACATTGTCTGAATTATGCGTAAATTATAATGGTTTTTAAAAAACATCAGAGTCTTTGCTTCAGAGGGCCAAATTCCTCAACTGAAGTAAATATACTAGCCATCTGCTGTAATCGGAGGGAAAACTGAAAAGTCACCATCTCTATGAACATCAAAGCCACCATCTAGCAGTGGGATCCTCGTTGAAGTAGAGCTATAGTTCAACATTTAAAGGCAGTGTCCAGGCAAAATTTTCGAGTATTAGGTTTCTGTGGTTTCTAGGCCAGCTTGGCTTACTCATATCAGGTATAACTTGAAAGATCACAAAACGCTAAAAAACCGTTTTCGAGCACCTTCCTGACTGATGCGGACGAGATGTCCGACAACACTCTCGTCATAGAGGGCGCAGAGAAAATTTTCTTTATCGACTGATAGCGCCAGTTCGCTGCTTCAATTTTAGTTTCAACTAGTCAGTTGCTACTCCCGTTCGAATCTCCGCTAAAAAGCTACTTTTTGACCAGATTCAAAAAGGAGAGGCAAGTTTTGTCATGAATAACCATCTCCCGACATATTGTGATCGTCAAACACTCCATCAAGTATAGACCCGTAAGCTGTAGATCCAGGATCATCTAAAATGGAGAACTGGAGTGTTGAGCAACAGTACCTAAATGTTGAGAACACATACGCAAACTTGAGACGCATACACGGAGATGAATCAGTCACAGTAGCCACCATCAGTTTGATATTTTCCAACGATGCTCCACGTTACAGCAATTCCACGCGCAAAATGGCAGACTCCGCGTGGGCACGTCCAGGCAGAACATTTGAGCTTGAGTGCTCATTAGATTATGATAGCGGGTCGGCCCCATAGACAGTTACAGTTAAAAAAGTTAAAAAATTGTAGTTTCAGCGAAAGGTCGCAGAAATAAGCGAGATATCCGCCTTAGACCCAGTAACCAAACTCATGTCCAGTGCCCAGCCCTATTAACGTGGAGCATCGTTAGAAAATATCAAAGTGATTTTGGCAGTGTCTCTCCACCCGGCGTCTGCCATTTTGGGTGTGGAATTAGTGTAACGTGGAGCATCGTTAGAAAATATCAAAATGATTTTGGCAGTGTCTCCCCACCCGGGGTCGTATCCACGAAAGTTCCCGTGGCGGGAACTCAGTGGGAACTTGACTTCCCGTCCCGGAAGTTCCCGCAAGTTCCCGGCCGAAGGGTGCTATCCACGAACGTACCGGAACTTCCGAGAACCTAACAGTGTATTTTGGCTTGCGCATTTCGCGTGCGCCGCGCGAACACTTAAATTTTCAAATTATAATCAGCTATTTTGAAGGTTTCCTACCCATTTTTTTCTCTGAATCAACGCACAACATCATTTTCAGCCATGCCGAATATTGTTTGTGATCAATTCCGATCATCTACCATGTTTTGAAAATGAGCGTTCGTTTGTTGAAGTAGTAACACGAGAGAAGAGACTTTCGTACGAGTCTATCAATCAAAGAGGTGTTACTTGAGACAAAGATAAGTAAAATGGTATGCAGTAGGTTCGGAAATCAAACGATTGAAAGAAGTCAGTAGTTCGCAAGTGGAATTATAAGGTTGGCGGGAAAGGTTATTCATCTACTCGGTTACAGTCGACTTAAAGGCAGCACCCGTCGAAACCATCGCGTTTGTGATTTCGCCGGATTTTGGGGTTTTTGGGGTTGTATTGCTCATATCCGGTGGTGAAATCGCGTAAAACACCCGAGAAAGCCGGGAAAACGCGATGCTGCCTTCCATGCGCGGACGAGTGTTCCGGCGGCGCCCTGCGTGCGCAAATGGGTCCCAGCACGGAGAAAGGGAATCGGTAGCAGCCCGCATGCGTGTAAATGCTTAAAGGCAGCAAGAGCTGAAATCCTCGACTTCGAGCTGAGGTACGGGTAGTGAAGTACAGACTGAGCACCTCATAAATATGAAACGAACACAGACAATGATGGCTTACCTGCAGAGAAAATGGAACATTCGTCGCGAACACGGCCTGGCGTGTTCGCGCGCGGACGAGTTTTCCCCGGCCCCAAAAGCCATTGTGGCGCCTGGTTTGGTGCATGTGGTCAGTGCTCCTGTGAATTCAACGCATTTCGTAGTCCTTTTGCGCCAAAACCACGCGCTGCAATGGCTTTTGGGGCCGGGGAAAACTCGTCCGCACGCGAACACGGCCTGGCGTGTTCGCGACAGCAGTTCCATTCTCTCTGCAGGTAAGCCATCATTGTCTGTGTTCGTTTCACATTTATGATGTGCTGACTCTGTACTTCACCACCGGCACCTCAGCTCGGAGTCGAGGATTTCGGCTCTTGCTGCCTTTAAGCTGGCGCGTCGGGCCTTCTGAAGCACTGACCGACCGGGCGTGCACGCAACGGCAGTTCGCCGTTTTCTGCAGGTAAGTTGTTACTGTGTGTGTTCCTTGCAGATTCGTGATGTGCGCGACGCCTACTTTAGGGTTCGCAGCTCATGTCCGAGTTGAGGATTTCGACTCGTGCTGCCTTTAAATTCACCACTAATTCAATTCAAAAAATCGCCGGGCTCACCCTTAGGGGCTCAAAAACTTCAAAAAATTGTTTGACTGGAACTTATCACGAGGGGAGTTATTTTAGGTGCTAAACACGAATATCGTATCCATAATGCACCGTAACCCCATTTTTCTATGGCTACGGTAGGCATTCTGTAGAAACTGTATGCCATAGAAACTTCTGGAATGTTCTGGAACGTCGGAAAGGTTACAACAATACCGAAATATTTTCTGTCGGGAACTTAGGTTCCCGCCGATTTCGGCGGGAGTGAAGTGGGCGTGGTCAGGAACTGCCGGGAACTAGCGGAAAGTGTCAAAAACGTTCTTGGATACGGTTTCGCCTGGGAACCCCGCCACGACGCGTACGCCACGCAAACTAGAGTTCCCGGGTGTGGGTCATGATGAGGCAAAAGTGGGTGGGCAATGTGTCTGCGATTGGTTCATTCGAACCCTCGCCCCGCCCTTCAGGACCTACTCGCACTTATTCGCACGCGATTTCACCATAGTTGCACATGCAAATCTGAATGTGAGTGGGGACGAGTCAACGCCGAAGGGCGGGAAGACGCCGCCCCATTTTGCCTCATCATGACCCACACCCGAGTTCCCACTAGCTTCCTGGGAGGCTCCCGGGAAGTTTCCTGGATATGACCCCCGGTGTCTGCCATTTTGGGTGTGGAATTAGTGTAACGTGGAGCATCGTTAGAAAATATCAAAATGATTTTGGCAGTGTCTCTCCAACCGGCGCCTGCCATTTTGTCAACTTCAAAGACCACAAAACGCTCGGAGAAACCATTTTCCGAGTGCCTTCCTGACTAATGAGATGTCCGAGAACACTCTCCTCAATAGGGGACGCAGAAAAATTTTCTGTCGATCGATAGCGCCAGTTCGCTGCCTCAGTTTTAGCTTGAAACAGTCAGTTCCTCTTCCTACGTCTGCTAAAGTACTACTTTTAGACCAGTTCTAACAACTCAGATACTCGCAGCGGGCGACCCACGCGCATTTTATGCTGAGCGGACCAGCGGCGGCCCTTACCTTGTGGGCCTTTCTTAAGAAGAGATAAGTTTCGGGATGAATAGCCTCTCCACATATTGTGATCCTCGAACACTCCATTAGGTATTAGAAAAAATGTAGATCTAGGATCATCTAAAATGTAAAACTGGAGTGTTGAGCAACATACCTGAATGTTTAGATTACATACGCAAACTTGAGAAGCATACACTGAGTAAGATGAGTCAATCATATTGCATTGCCTAGAAACCAGTAAAACCCAGTGCTCGAAAATCTTGCCTGGACACTGCCTTTAAGACCAAGCTGTATCGCGACCTTACGCTTTTGGCATGGTGTGTCACATGGGACATACGCGCTTTTGCACAAGTGGGACTCTTGCTCAACCGCTTGAGCACGTGGTCGCACATGGTAGAAATTTTTCCTCCGCCACATAATACCCCAAATTCGCGCAGGTGTGAAACCGATCTTTTGTGATAGTCAAGAGTGTTCCCAAACAGGGCACAGCACTAGGTGGTCAGTGTCGGATGGGGAGTACCAAGTCCAGTCGGATTCCGAAATGGGCTACTAAGTATCTACGTACTAGGGTTCTTTCGTGAAAAGCAGGTAGCACTAAAAATGACTTAAATAAGCGTTAGTGAGACGGCGAATGATGTTTCAGCAATAAATGCGTACCATTTGGCGAAGGCAGCCTAAATCATCTCAAATTCAAGCTAAAGTCATCGAAAAGCCGATCTCACTGCGGAACTGTTTAATGCCGCTAGAACTCGTTGAAATTTGTTATAAGACCTGTCAGATACAAGAAATTGTCATTGGAGCGTGTTTTTCTCAAACCCGGAACTTTCCCAGGAAATTTCTCTCGTTTGAAGAAGTGCTCTGATACCGCTGTCAACTCCAAGAAAGGCGCCTAAGTGGTATCAACTCTACCCCAAAGTGGCATCTTTCGTTTTTGAGAAACCGTCCTCGTTTTTGAAGAAAAAACCGTCAATAATGGTAAAAAAATGGTCAAAAACCACTTTTTGACCATTTTTGACATTTTTTTTTCAAAAACGAAGACGGTTTCTCAAAAACGAAGTGTGCCACTTTGGGGGATACTTGTTGGTATAGTGCGCATCTACAGTCAAAATTCCAACATGATACGTCTCCTACAGGTTGAGCAACACCTGATTGTCACTAGAGCGCACCAGAGTGCAGGGTAGGGAGAGTAAATGGAGTAAAGTTGAACGACATTGATCTTCAGCCGCGATTTTGATGATTCTCCAGACGTGCCTCTCTGAAATCTGCTTGTGCCTAACATTAGTAGACGGTTAGCGGTTGGCTACGCCTCCGACATTGGTGCTAAAACCCCTAAATCTGGAGGGCGCTACTAAATCCTGCTGGTCATTGACCACCTAGTGCTCGGTTCCCAAATATTTGTCGTCCATTCACTCGATATTGATTGTAGTTTCTTTTTCATATGTATAGTTCTCTCTGGTGTATGTTTCAACCACATATTAAAAAAGTTTGAGTGAAGATCTGCTCTGTCCAGTTCTTTTATACATAGAAAGCTTGAATATTTGTTAGTATAACACTACGTAGAAGTTTGCTAATTATAACTGCTTCACAGAAATATAACTCTGAAAAGAGCGTGTTCACCTGGTTAGCACGCGGTCACATGCGTCGCACCATGCGTGTAAACCGGTTGAGCACATTGTCGCGAAGTTGGTAAGATGTTGTTTTTGAGTGTCGAGAATCATGTAGTTCTGTTTATCACAGCAGTATGGACTGCTCATTTGAGTGTCGCACTTCACTAGGTGTTCATTCTAATGGCTTCGTTCACATAGGGCGAGGTGGGTGACTCATCAGCTTCTTTTCCGTCTATATTAGCACATAATAAGTCTGTCATCTGGTCCAAGTCGGGTCTAGCATGATACATGGACTGCCCACTTGAACAGATTATATACAGTCGATTCGTTTCGAGAGTGCACATGCCGTGACAGCAGTCCGTTGGCATTGGATCACATAGCGCGGTCTACCCAACAACTGATTTCCAATCATTTCGGCGTATTCGTCCACTTTAATAGCTTGTTTCCTTTTGTAGCTGTAATTAGAGCTAATAAAGAACATTACAGGAGGAAGCAAGCGGCGAAACGCGCTGAGGGCTTCGGATTAGTCAAGGGTCAGTTGCTAGCGCTGCGTTCCCCAATTTCAGCACTGCTGCTACTTTAGCATACACACTCTTTAAACGAATCGACCATACACGCACGACCTGCGGAAAGTAATCAGGAAAGCCAACCGTATCCTCTTTTGTTGGAGAGGAGGGGGTGGGGTAAGTGTTGAGTGTGGATTCTATACTTGAGTCCGAATAATGCATTAGATATCTTCGAGTTTGAAAATTCGTCTTCGAATAAGGTGATATTTCGTATTTCCGAAAAAGAGGCAGAGTTGCAGCTTTCGAGGAATATTGAGGAGGGCTTCAAGGGATCCTCTTTTTTAAATCCGAATTTTTGGATCGAGTTCTAATTGATAACTAAATCAACTAAATTGTTGGATTTTTATTCGCTCCCAAGTATAGTGGTTACCACGTTTAATGGGAGATTTCCATCATGTACGACAGTGAACAGGCCGCCTTCCAACAGATCCCTTCAGATAGGGAGTCCCTAGATTTCGCCAGTTCGAATTGAACCAGCTAAAACACGCACTCAAGAGATCTAGAAACCGTGTTTTGCATGGGATAAAACCGTGTTCTGCATCGGATTGAAAGATGCGAATCCCACGAATAAGTCATGCACACTCATGCAGATCCCATGCAGAACACGGTTTGAGGACCGGGTTTTGCATGGGTTCTGCATTGGTTTTGCATGAGGTAACGTGGGTTTTGCATGGGTTTGTGATGACCAGTTCGCGTCCTGGAGTGGGGGACGGGGTACGGCGAGTGGCTCCCACGCACCTCAAGAACAAAAATGCTGCGCTGTCGTCGCAGACCTTGCAACTTCACCGAATTGCGCACTTATAACTCCTCTCTCAGCTCATTTTTGATCGGACCAACTTCTGCTGGATGTCCGACTGAGGTGCATCGTACATTAAGCTGGTGAATGTTCCCTATGTTAAAATGCAATAATTTCATATTTCAGAGAAACCTGCAAATTTTTGGCATAATTATGGAGATCGCAATGAGTAAATTTTTATCATACATAAAGCACTCCTGATTGTGAAAAAAAACAATGGAAATAATGAATGAAAAATCTAAATAACCGGTTTCTTCACAAATCGATGCAAAACCCATACACACCTATGCAAATCCCTTTTTAATCCGGTGCAAAACCCGGTTTTTTTTTAATCAATAATTTCCAGCATTGCTTAAATCGATGCAAAACCCATGCACACCCATTCAGAACCCATGCGTCTCCAAATCCATGCAAATCCCATGCAAAACCCGCGAAAAACCCACGATTTTCTCAAAGTCATGCAAAACCCATGCATACCGATACAAAACATGGTTTTTAGATTACCTGAGCAGTGGCGATAATATTACGGATGCTGGGGTTGCACGAGATACGTTCCCCAATCACGGCCAGAGCCTGCCACGCACCGTCAATCCTCTCGCTCTCTGCGTCTCCGATTACTAACGGGTCCCTGTACTGCCTCCACCCACCACCCACCTGTCTATGCTCTAGCCCTTCGCGGCCGCCGCGGTGAAGGTGGGGAACGTATCTCATGTAATCGATGGCCACAGACGTCCCTATGATAGCTCAGTCGGCTATCATAGGGACGTCTGTGGCCCCAGGCCCGTACCCAGTTAGGCCCTTCTTGTCTCAGCCAGTGCAAGGGGTTCAATAAGGTTTTTTTTTAAAACGTTTTTGCGGTTAACAATGCATTTGATTGTGATAAGCATCTTCTGACATTTCTTTACAGTCTTTCTGAAACTACGAGTCCGCCCACGCACGCAGGGATCAAGAGGCGGCGCGGCTGGGACGTATGCTGTTGGCTGCCAAGTCGTCCACGTCACAGCCAAATCATTGTTCGATACCATAAAGATTACGATGGAACGTGATACGCAGATTAGAGATGATGTGCAGTCAAGCGTGGCGGCCCTTCGATCCCCGTGTGCATGGACGGACTCGTCGTTTCGGACAGACTATACATGTAGAAATCTCGAGCATGAAAATGGAAATATGCTCTGCTTCTTTTGCTTGCGGCAAAATCTATGCTAGAGAATAAGAAGAAGATAAGAAAAAGGGTGGTATGGTGGTTCGGGTTCTAACAATTTAGGAGAGGAATAAGAGTCAACAACTCAGAACACACATTCACTTCAGGAAAGTTTGTTGGGTGACCGTCTATGTCACTATTGATTTCAGCTCAATGACGGGTATTCAGTATGTATTGTGGAGCGCACAGCCACCTCTCTATGTGATTTGCAAGCACCGTCGAAATAACATGCAGAACGGTGAGAGGTGTTTTATCGGAAGAAAGAGTAGTTTTCTTGTATTCTTCATCATTTTTGATCCAAATTTAGCATAAGTTCGAAGTGAACAGTTGGGGGGGGGGCGCCATAATTTATTTTGGCGGCTCTACAAACCTTATCGACTGCTCGTGAACTAACTGTATCTAAGCTAACTTTCGTCTTCTGCAGAAGCATTTTTCAGTTACTCCTCTCGCATATTACTACGTCATTAACGGCACAGTTTATCAAGCGCCTGATGTATACACATTCGTCCAATCACGTTTGCTCGGTGCTGTGGAACCCTTGAAGAATGCTTTTGATCAGGTCATTCAGTACTCCAGGTAAAAGTGCTAAATTTCCGAATTCTTTACAGCTTTTACTACTTTATTCCGACTCATTCTGTAACACAGGTACAACGTTGCAAAAGGTTACTATTGGCAGTTTGACAAGAAGCCTGCTACTAAAAAAGATGATGAAAAGGTGGTACCTTCCTCCGGTTATCAAAATTCTAAGATATCGTGATCAAATTCCAGTCTGAGGAAGAAAAACCACTACAAGCTCGTAGTACACATTTCCAAAAGACGCGCACTCATATGCTGATGCAGAACCTATTCGAGATGTTTCCAGCTGGGAACTCCTTGTCAATTTCGGTTCGGTCTTTAATCTTCTGTTTGTGTCTCTGCTTATTATGTTTCCGTTTATTCACTTCACCTCAGGATCCTCCTGGCAATTCTGAACCTATGGACACTGATGTTAAACCTGAAGTGAACGAAGAGGCAACGCATTCGCAACCTGCAGATGGAAATGCTGCTAATCCAGGGACGTCGGTAGCAAAATCAAAGTAGAATTCTCCCTATCCTCAGGAAATCCTAACCCTTAACAGGTCTATTCAGGCTGCAGTTGTTGGAAGGGCACAGTTTTGAGAATCATACCTTGCAGGAGCTTGTAAGGATTAAAAGTTGTAAGGGCCACTAGGTTTTGAGAAAAAATTGAACCTTAATTAATCTTCACCTTTTATTTTGAATCGTAAGACGATCTCAGACAGTCAATGGAGTACCTAAGGTTAACAAAACTAACGGGAGTTGCCCATGTGCTTGCTTGACGAAAAAACAGTGTTGGCAGCATAATTCGGTAATCGTGTGACGAATGTGGTGAGCAATGTGATCAAAACCTGAAAACCCAAGTGGGGAAATGGTGCGGTTTCACCTCATTCAATCTTTTCTTTTGTATTTTCATGCTGTTCGTATTGTTGCGCTATGTATGTTACTTTCTTTGCTTGTATTTTAACCACACAGTTTAATGAATAAATATAAAAAGATAAGCTGGAAGAAATCTAAGGATTGAATCTGGATTGGTCTAACAGTGATGGTTGCTGGTACAAGAAATCAAAGATTTGGGTGAAGCAGAGATTTATCGCGTTATCCGATGAACAGTTTACTGGATTTGGAATGACTGATATCCGCCACGTTTGCTTTCACTCTATATTTTCATCTCTAGCAAGCCTGATACGAAGATGACAGGGTAGTGCGGAATTTTCCGTTTCATTTTTTTACGTGTTATACTTTAATCTTCCGTATCTTCCGTTTTCCGGGATTTGGTCCGGAAAACGGAAAAGGTGGGGAAGATAAAAGTAGAAGAGATGAACCCTCAATCCATCCAAATGGCTGCGAAATCAGTGCAAGCAAGCATGCTCTCATAAGGAGTGGCTGTGAAGTGTTTCTCTGCTCCCACAACATCTGATTGTGAAAGCTTACTTTTCATCAGTAAAGTAATCATTACGATTGTAATAAGAAACCCTTGAGAACAGTGTGGAACTGTTGGCTTGCTAGGAAAGTTCTACGACACTTGCAACATTTTTTCACGCTACATCTTCTCATTGAACTCTATCAATCAGCTGTCTATGAGGTGTTCATCTACGTGTCCATTTTGATCATTCTCCACTGCAAGTTATGCTCATCGAAGAAGCTGGTTGTAACCTTTTTGACCTAATGTTGGTAGAGCCGTAGAACTTTACCCAATAGATTTACTTCACTATCAACGCTTACTATTGACTCTTTAATGTTTATTTTTGCATTGAGAATTGCGGTAGAATGTTCTGCTGTATTTTTATGATTAGATGTACTGCGTATACCTGGCACCTCCCCTTACATGAGGACCACTGGGCAAAAATGATATAGGCTAGCAGCCAAAATGATTTGAGCAGCGCCTTTTCGACGAGAGAATCTTTTCTCATAACTGACCTTTGGATTGAGCTATCCAAAGGAACCTCGGATATGTAATAAAGCTTTATGTATGCTTCCTAACAGCAGCTTAGCATGGGCAGAAACTCACTTCTAGTGGCTTTATTGAGCCTAAACTTCAATTTCCACGGTTTTCACAGATTTTGTCCAATATCTTCACTACCACATTCCGAGAAAAACGAAGTGTTGATACAGATTAGGCACATGATCGCCTATTTTTTTCCACCAGATATTATTGCTGCACTTTCTTCTGCTGCTCAAAAGCGAGGATCAAACTGACTGATTGGATTCACCAAAAAAAAAACTTGTTTATTGTATCACAAGAATATTAATAGCATTATAGTTCCTGTTCCAGCATCCGAAAGGTGAATCGAAATCCGACTCGCAGTCGTCAAATAAAATGTCGCGCGTGCAACTGCACACATTGCGCGCGCCTTTACGGCATCCTAAAAAATTTCTCATCACACCATTCTGCGGATTACATGAGATACGTTCCCCACCTGCGTTGCGGCGGCCGCGAGGGGCTAGAGCATAGACAGGGGGGTGGTGGGTGGAGGCAGTACAGGGACCCGTTAGTAATCAGAGACGCAGAGAGCGAGGGGACTCTCGGTGCGCGGCAAGCTCTGGCCGTGGTTGGGGAACGTATCTCGTGCAACCCATTCTGCGTCGATTCGTCCGTCTAGTACCTTCCAGGTATGTTTCTAGTATTTTCATGTCACTTTTTTCATTTTAAAGTTGAAATTGCATGTAATTGTTCATTTTAGTCAGTTTTGGCCCCGCATGCACACGTTTTTTTCGTTTAGATCCTTATTTTTTTATGACTTTTATTCCTAAATAAGATTTTCTTATTTTTTATCGATTACCACCGCGTATAATCTTATAGATCTATGCATGCATTTATACACTAAATATTCTCTGCAAATAAATTTGTATACACATATACACATCTGTTATATAACTCTGATATAATACAATTCTTAAAATTCTGACAATTATTCTAAGTTACGTGTTATCTATCACAATAACTTTGTCTAGGACGGTTCCGTCCTTGGGGCAGGTGTCGCCGACGCATTCGAAATGCAACCAATCATCGCATGTTTCACATTGGGTCCAGTTTACTTTGGGCTCCTTGCTGATGACGTTGGGTCTGGCGCGAAGGCATACGGCACATGCATCCCGTTGGCTTGCTGGATAATCGGGAATGTTATCTGTTTTCTTACGCTTCGCCTGCTCAACCTTCCGTATGTGGGAACGCTAAAAAAATAGTCATGTATAAACGTCAGCATTAGAGGAAAATATTTAATACCTTATGCAACTTGCGGATAGGAGTAAGAGCTTGTGTCCTTCCCACTAACGACACATCCGGGCGACGGGCAAGCTGCGCATTGTTTTCCTTACCGGTTGCTTCTGCCGCAACACGCGCCATTATCTTGCGAGCTTCTTCCATTAAATGGTAAGCTCGCTCCATTTCTTCCAGAAGTCCATCGCCTGGATTCCTCAAAGCTGTGAAAGCGTTCGTGCGTGTGGCAGCGTATGACTAAACAATGTATTGTGTTATAACGCTGATGCGTTGGGTTAAGTTCTAGTCGACCATTTCCATTTTCTGAATGATGTCCCTGCAGTGGTCTCGTTGGTCTGTGGAATGGCATCTTGTATTGACTGGTTCACTACAATTTTCTGGCTCATCCACTATGTCGACCACAACTATCTCGTCCTCATCATCGCTGCTACATCGTTCCTCGCGGAATTGGTCATCGTTAGCATGAGAACTCTCTGCATCCTGGTGAGAGGCTACTGTGCGACGGCCTAGAAATTGACAATAACATAGGCACTTTCAGAGAATGTGTCAGATCATTACCGGATGGTGCGTACAACAGAGCTGCGTGAACGTGAGTGCAGCTGATGCCGCTTTTCACGTCCATTGTGCAGTTGCATGCAAACGCATATGGACAGGCTTTGCACTCCTCCCTCAGGTAATGATTGTTGAACTGAAAATCATTTCATGGGTTTGATTCTATTTAATACACGCTTCTTCATCTCTACCTTCTCATCACAAGGACAGTAATGCTCTTGTACGTGGAAGACTTTGTCTTTGTCTTCCACCTCCCACTTTCCAGGGCCAACAACAGCAACACGTTGCTGCCGTTCACTGTATCTCTTCACAGCCCACGCATGAGCCTTGTGATGGCGCTGCAACCTGTACCTTCCCTCTTCCACTCCTCTTTCCATCTAAATATTACTGATACAAAGCGTATGAGAAGAAATGGGAAATGACAGTGGTTTTTGTTCCGTACCATAACTTCCCTCTCCTCTTCTGTCTCTACTGTCAGGCTAATGAGGAGTTGGATGAGGCTGTCTATCCTCACATTAGCCTTCCCTCCGAGAATATCGTGCTTAAGGGTTTTGTGGAACCTCTCGCAGAGCGTGGACGTGTTCACACAGGAGCCTAATCGTCCGAAGGCAGCCCACTGCTCCACTCTGTGGCTCCTAGAAGGTACATTTCTGCGATTTCATCTGTGGAGGAGAATTATCTAGGGATCTTACCACGATTTTTCCATGTATGCGGCTGCTTCGTCTTCATCTTTAACGCGCAGGAATTTCAGTAGCGAAGTATATTTCGCCACGAATGTGTCCTTGTCGCGAGCAAACGTAAATGAAACTTAAATTATGTACGTTTTTCAGTTCCTTCTTCGCATTTCTTTTCATGGCCTGTTGCACATGCCAGAGGCATAGCAACTTTTGGGCGCATGAAGAAGGAAACGCCCTCTTGAAGCCATTCCAGAACGTGTTGGTATCATCGGTCATGAAGAAGTCGGTGTGAAATGATGGCAAGAATTTTCTTACTTGCTCAAACATTATACCGACTTCCACTTCGGTCATCCTAAAATCACATATGGGCGTTGAATATACATACACGGATTGAAAACGGACCTGTAGGAGAGTAGGTAAGCGGCGGGTAATGCTCTGTCCCACTCGTCTGCAACGATCACGGTTGCGAGCCTGAGAGAATAGGACGTCAAGTTGAACGTGTCGTCCACAGATAACGCCCTGTTCCCATACTTCCTCAGCCATTCCCGCTGCATCGGGTTTATAATGACTAAAACAGCATTATGCGTGCAACATTGACGCTTCGTGGTGTTCAAACGCTAACGAGAACGAATCCGTCGCCGCTGGCGTCTTGAGCTGGATGGTAATATTGTATGCCATCCGATTCCGAGTTCGTGTCAACCCGCATCTGAACGGAAACGGTGTCAAGGTTATGCAACCTCCCTGGCTGGACACGAACTTTGGATGCGATGTTTCTAAATACCGCCTTCATCTATCTATAATTGTTGACCAAATATTATTAATTCTACCTTATATCCCTCGCTGTTACAAAATATAGCCTTGTCCTGGGGCCTCCTCTCATTTTAATCCTAATTTTTTTCTGGACTTGCCTAACAGTAAGCCCTTCCGCTAGCAGCGAGACTATGTACTCCTCGGCTTTTTTATCTAGTCTCAGCTGAGAAGAACGGGCCTCATGTCCGCAATGAGTAAGACAATACTCAACGGACACGCTATCTTCCTTTTTCACGACCTGGAACTGACTTGGTTGTTATGCGGAGAAATGTACTATAATGAGCTACACAGGAAACTTGGCGCACATTCATGTAAGCTGTGCAATATGGCACAATCTTCTTCGTTTTCTCTCTTATCGTACTGCCACGAATCGCACAATGACAGCGCATGTAGGTTACCGTCGCATCTCCAGTAGTTCTAACAGTGGAGCTGTATTGGGTTATTACATTCGCCTCCTCTGACAATATCTTCCACTCCTTGAAAGTGGAAAGTGAGACAGATGTAATAAGTGTCGTAACCATGAAACCTTCAACCTTATATTCCTCCAAGTCCGTAAAAGTCATCGTCTCTACCATATAATCATCATCATCTTCGGCATGGTGTGAACGTGCGTGTTCCGCAAGGTTTCGATGACTCTACACAAACAGCAACATATGTAATTGCAGCAAGTATTAGGCGGGTGTCTACCACGACTAACTAAAAATCGACTCACAGTGACTTCAACATCGCATAGGGGACAGCTAATAGTTCGCAGTGAATAATCCTCCTGGTGTTTATTGCGTTGATGTCTTTGAAGAGCCACAGAATGTGTGAACGGATCACCGCAGAATTCACAGTTCAGTACAGGTTTTCCGGATAAAACAGCCTTTTCTTGTCTTCTTGCTATCTTCACCCTTTCTATCTCCTCTTTGGTGCACCCATGAACATAGGCAAGATGCCTATATAACTCCTTCCCTTTATAGACAGTGTGAGCAATCATACGTGGGATTTAGATAGATATTAATAGAGTGAGAAATAGACAGCGACACAAGCTAAGATAACTTAAAACCTAAATATTTTCACACTAATCCGGTTTCGGGGCTTAGAACTAGACCGGTAGTGTAGTTTCCTTGGTGCCCCCGAGTCAAATGACTCTTTCATCAGTAGTTCTCCAAGGAAACTTACAAAAGTGTCATCTCAACAAGGAATGATTCGGAAACAATGAGAGAGAATCAGTGCAAACTGTATGACAATGAAAGGAGCGTGACTGACGTGATACGGGAGGAACTTCGAATAAGTAGATCTTTGCTCACTGTCCTATATATACTTGTTTGAATGTAGCTTGTTCCCGCCAACCTTTATTGTGATCTGCTTCCTAATGTTTGACTCCTAAGGAAAGATTATTCTTCTTCTGAAGTACCTACTGAATTAATACGTCTAAACTATGTAACCACTTACATGTATGTCTTACCTACACTAAGATTCTGACCCTACATTCCCCCACTCATTCCTAAATTCATTAATAATTGGTAACATTGCGCTTATCCCCATGCCATACTTTCTTAGTAGAAAAGGTTTAGTTGCAAAAGTATGAATTAGTTCCTTAGTTAGTTCATTCGTAGGCCAACAGTTTCTGATACATATCCGTGATAGTTCCTTTACTCTAGCCTTAAAGTCTTCGAGCATGGAACATGCCCTATTAATCCTTATTATTTCATTCAGTACTGTATTTCTTAAGATATACCTCGGCATGTTTGAGTTATAATGAGGAAGTCGAATTACCTTAACCTTAAGCTGTAGTCATCTGTTTTATTATAAAGTTTAGTCCTTATTGTGCCATTTAGTGCGCTTATTTCTAGACCTAGAAAAGTAGCCTCCTTTGGGCAGGTATTGGTTTTTTCTATCTGTAGATCCCGGTGGTATACATGTCTAAGGGAGTTCTCAAATAGATCGGGTCTGGCTGATATATGTATTATATCGTCAATATATCTATATGTGTGATTGAATAGCCTTACATAGCTTAGCCCTATGTTATTTTTGACAAATTCATATTCCATATAGGACAGAGTCAGATCTGCGAGTTGTGGGCTACATGATGCTCCTTGTGGTATTCCTTTTACTTGCCTAAATATGACTCCTGCAAAATAAACGAAGCTGTTATCTAAGAGCTCATCAATCATATAAAATATGTCTTCGATTCTAAAATATTTGGCGTTATGGTCCTCTTGTGCATTGCTATACATCACCTTTTTATATTTAATTTTAATGTAATTGGACTCTTTCATACATAATCTTATTAATTTTCTGATGTTTTCTTTTACAACAGAATGAGGGAGACTAGTAAAGAGACTTGTAAAGTCTGCTGTAAATATTTTTGCATTTGGTATCCCATTTATAATTTCTTTTGTTACATACGTGCTACTATCCACGCTCCAGAAATGTCTAACCCCTATCCTATGTGTGATAACTCCGCAATATTTTGAGAAATGATTTTTGAAATGTGATAAAATTATCTGTAAAAGAGAGGCAAGAGGTTTAATACTACTTTGCTTGGCGCCTGTTATAAACCTGAACTTAACTGGCGTTTTATGCATTTTAGGTATGCCGTATATTCTGGGAATTTTTGAGTTTGAGTTATCTACATTTATTCCTAGTCCCGAAAGTATGCTATGATGTTTTCTTCTGACATCATCTTCAGTTAATGTAGTTCCTAAATATGTAGCGCCATTACCATCATTTTGATTTATTTCTTTTTCTATCATACTAAGGTACAGTTTTTTACAAGTCAAACTATAGTTGGATGGAGCTTTATCTACTGGTGTGATTACAAAATCCTTATGTAGTTTATCCAAACAATTTTTGTCGTACCTATCATTTCTAACTTTATCCCCATCATAGGTGAAGTATAGTTTAGGTACTATTCTTTTAGTTATATGCGCTCGGATTTGCTGTTTCAGTAATGTACATGAAGGGTTTACTATTCTAAACCTTGATATATACCTCCTGGATATTGAGTCTGCTAAATTGTTAACCTCCTCATAAATATCCTTTTTATTAACCCTCTTATGGATTCGAAATTTAGTTCCTTTACTAAGTAAATTTCTTAATGTGGCATCCTTTACTATGCTAAGATCCCCAGTGCAAACGTGTGCCAAATCCGCGTTAATGTATTCGGTATAATTACTACATGCACATACACCATTTTTTACTGAATTATATTCATCCTGGTTTAAGTTCCCCAGCACCTTGTTATAGTTGGTTAACTTAGTACCAATAGGTTTGTCTATATTATATCTGATTCGTACTCTGATTTTATCTACTCGCTCTTGGTTTTCCACTGCATTCTTAATAATTTGTTTGAAATTATTGTTATTACATATTTTCGACAGATTAATTCTGTCCATTATTTCTCCTAAATACTTGACACTTATTCTAAACTCCTCATATCCCTTGTTTTCTTCCTTTTTGGAATTCCAAAATGGGGATGCAATAAGAGAATACACTTTGTACTTTAGTTCGAAAGACAGCTGTTGAAATGGGGTACTAAACGCAAAATCAATCAACCTATTTTTATCTTCCTTATTTAATGTCGTGAAGTAAGTGTATAACGCATTGCTATTTAGTCTTTCAATCATCTCAACTATTTGATCTGTTCTTTCTACACAATCCCTCTTCTTTTTAGATCTTTTCTTCCTACCTCTATTTCTTTTAACTCCACATGGAAATTTGAAATAAGGATGGCTTTCCCTTTCTAATGGATTTGTGCTATCAGAAATATTGCCGAATCCTTTAATTTGGTCATTGAATCCAAAAGGATAGGCTGTCATTAAATATTTAATCCATATTACTTCCTTATTCCTCAAATATGTTTTAACTTGTGTTACTTCTTCAACATGATCTAATATGTCAACTACAATGTTATTCGGGTTATGTCCCGTGTTTCTAAAATGGTTAACCATAAAAGTGTTCAAAGTTTGCTGCCTAAAACTTCTGCTATGCTGATTAATTCTAGTCCTTAATGATTGTGTTGTTTCTCCTACATATTGCAAATTACATGTACGACAAGTGATTGCATAGACTATATTTTTGGTATCGCAGTTAGCTCCATTGGGTTTGTTAGTTTTCAAAAAATAATTAGTTGTCGTGCTTCTAATATAATTAGAGAAGTTAATTTTCTCGCATATATTACATCTGCTTCTATCACACCTCCTACCAGCTTGCTCATTTGAAATAATTATTTCAGAATATGTGCATCGATTAATTCTTTTAACTTTCCCAGACAAGGACGACATCGAAAGGGTTTGCTTGTAGTCGTTTTGGTTGGTTGCGGACCTGAATCCATTGAGTCTGAGGCGGTCCTTCCTAGACTCTTATGCAGTTTCCTTATCAGAGGTTATTTCCTCCTCGGCCGGGGCGAGCCTCTTCATCGCTGGGGAGCGATACCCGTGGTGTAAACTGCATTGGATTGTTTAATGCCCAACACCACGTCAGGGTTCTCCCGTATGAATCAAATAATAACTTAAGATATGATGTGCATGAGCACAGCGATAAAATATTATCCGAAAATTATCGTAATACTTTTCTACTATTCATTGAATCTGTTAGTCAATACCTATTAAGAGTTAATGCAAAATTGGGTAGAAGTCTTATATGTTTAAATATACCTTGCGCTGATTTATTATACTAAAAGTTATTGTTCCTTTTATCTTTGGCTTGTATACTATACTAGCATCGATTATTAATGAATGAATTGTTGAGAAACACGTTGATTACTGAGAAATAATGAGACGTGGACCATCTCCGTGTTTGCTTGCTTTATCTTAACCGATGCACATATCTGTCGAAATGTACTATGAACTTGTATGGATAGTGTTCTAAGGAGCGTTATTTCCACCTAAAGGCCTTATGCCTTCTCCCACTCTTAATGTGCGGAGGGTGGAAATTTTCAAATTACTAGGTTCTATTAAATTTGGAATGACTTAATGGCTACCGTTATTAGCTTAGATCAAATAAAGCATGGTGCAGGTGTAGGTCAGATGCAGTTTCGGCGCGGCCTTATGCCGCCCGAATTCAAACTTAAAACATCTTGGCGCGGGTGCTAAGGTATTTAAAGGCAGCAGGAGCTGAAATTCTCGACTCTGAGCTGAGCTGCGGGTGGTGAAGTACAGACTCAGCACATCATAAATGTGAAACGAACACAGACAATGATGGCTTACCTGCAGAGAAAATGGAACATTCGTGGCAAACACGCCTGGCCGTGTTCGCGCGCGGACGAGTTTTCCACGGCGCAAAAGCCATTGCGGTGCGTGGTTTGGCGCAAAGGGAAAACGAAATGCATTCAATTCACAGGGTTTCATGGCGGGACTCGGCCAAAACCACACGCCGCAATGGCTTTCGCGCCGGGGAAAACTCGTCCGCGCACGAACACGGCCAGGCGTGTTCGCGACGAATGTTTCATTTTCTCTGCAGGTAAGCCATCATTGTCTGTGTTCGTTTCACATTTATGATGTGCTGAGTCTGTACTTCACCACCCGCAGCTCAGCTCAGAGTCGAGAATTTCAGCTCCTGCTGCCTTTAAGCACTAATCAACTGAACCGTAATTCATAATCGTAAAAATGTCTTCCATGTCTAGCACTCTTCGTTCTATTCTTTCCACCGACAATGGCCTGTCTGCTGAACTATCTACTGCGTTCATCTCTATGGGTACCGTCATAGAACAGTTACACAATAAACAGGAGGAAACGAAGAAGGAGCTAGAAACCGTGCGTAGAATGGCTCGTACCGGATGGTTACTAGTGAGTATGTGTTACCTTAATACTAGAGCTAGTGGATTATTGTTTGAATTACAGGTATTTAATCTTCCTATCCCATTCGGCGTGAGTAAGGGCAACGCTCTTCAAAGTCTTATGGAGAAGCTTGGCTATGGAAAGCCACTATTCGACTGCGACAGGGACCTTTTGGCGACTGACATGATGTACGTCAACAAAAATGGCCTGCTGTGTAACATGAGTGTAAGTGCAATCGTCATAAAATCACAATGTAAAGAAAGATGATATGATTTATTATAGTTCTTCGTTTGTCAAAGACATTACGACTACATCACGTCAGCGCCATTTCAGAAGAAGGTCATGCAGATGAATAAGGAATTGGAAAGAGGTGAAGGTTTTTCCACGTAGTATAAAGTCAAAACCCTGTCTTTAGATATGACCCTTGTGGCCAAGCCTATTCAGAAATCAAGCTTAAGCCCCAAACCTAAGCCCAACTTAAGGCTACGTTAAGTTGAAGCCCTGTTCCAGACATAAGAATAATTCATAGTCCTAACGATAAAATAAATCAGTCCTAAGATAAAGTTACAGGATGATGGGAACATAATGATAACAGTGATAATAGAAAGCTTCTTTTTCAGAAAAGGTTAATTGGTAAAAACAAGAAGGTATAGTCATCATCAAGAACCCTGGTTGTTCAATTGCATACCGTCTACCTCCAAAAAAATGAAATATTAAGAATTTTTGTTATGGAACTTAGCCAAAATAGGAAGTTGTTCCATTGTTTTGAACCTTATTTCATCATTAGTATTACTAAACGCAACAAGGTGACTGAGGAGAAAATCCTATACGGAATCTATGCTTTTAACATGACGGTGTAGCTAAACAAACTCCACATTACTTGTCAGATATTATGTAACTTCTATCCACAAAAAAAGCAACTAACTATTCTTTTACACAAAAAAAAAAATAAAATATTCTAACAAAGTAGAAGCAGTAAAGGACCAAAATCGTGACCAAGAATTAAGAATTCCTAAAATTCGTACCTCTTTCCTTTAACCGCTTCTGTCGATTCCGTCCAATGTATCCTTTCCAGTAGTATCCATCATAAGATAGTATTAGAATAATGTTTCCATCATAGCATACCACCTTTAGAATACCGCATGTCGTATAATAGCATGTGTACACAATTTCACGTCCGCAACTACACTACTAACTTTCACGAACAGAACTAACAACTACGCATGGAAGTTATGGTGGCTACTATAAGTACATGCACAAGTAACATGCTCTTGAGCAACTGTAAAATAGCTGTTGTTACACAAGATTCCAGACTAAGAAAATGATTATGTTAGATAAACAGTTGCAACGCATGATTGTGTAATAAACGCAATTTTGGGCCAAGAATTGCTGATTGCGTAAATTTCAGTGTGTCACTAGTCCGCAATTGCACTTTCTTCGCCTAACTTTACGCCAATCACATTATTTCGTATGACAAAGGAGAAAAAAAAACAGTACTGCAATAGTGTAGGATGAACAGTTTAATACTTCTAGGCTTAATCTGATTGCAAAACCATAGAACTGTAGAAGAGGACAACAATGATAATAAAAGAGGAAAAACCTTTTAGGTTTGTGAAATATTAGAGGTTCGTTTAATACTCAGTTTTACCGCTACCACCGTAATTGCGTACTTTTTGGACTATAACACGTCTATTGTTTATTGTCGATAAAAGAAGCATTACTAATCTTTTTATTTATTCTTTTGTATAGCAAGATTTGAAAATGAAGCTAGAGGCGTGCATTAAGTGGTTTGATTGGTATTGTCTAGTAATGTAACCTTGTCCTATACGGACTTTAAGTCAAAAACGTTGTGCATAGAAGCAGGCCCTATCCCTTGGAGTCTCCTATGTCCCCTGGAGCTGGAGTCATTATTCTTAGCGCTCATTAGATGTCTTCTGGTCGTATCTAATTCTACGTCGGTACAGTCTATGTATTAGATAATCCTTTTTGTTCCGTGTATTTTCTATGAGCCGAAATTATTAGTTTTGCTTTTAAAATTAGTTGTATTCTTTTAGGTCGGTGGATTTCTTTTGGGAGAGTGTTGAGCCCTTCTGAAAGGAGTGACTTTGAGATTGCTCAGGCGCTAAAGCGCCTGATAATCGCGAAAATGCAGGAACAGCGTCGAAGCGACCCGAATTTTCAAGTGTAATTTGTACTAGTCGACAAAACAACGCTTAGGATTCGCATTGATAAGACAGTAAGTTTTAATTTCAGCCTTGAAATTTTGTACCTAAGAAATGTTGAGCATTTTTCAGTATTTCACCGTAGATGAAGCTTCTACTCGTTTTGGCTTGACCACGGACGATATACTTAAGGAGCGGAACAAGTATCGTGAGTCCTTGTCTTCCCGATTGGCTGATAAGTCTCGCAGTAAATTGAAGCGCCCTTCCACTACTTCGGATAAGGGTGAGCCCGGAAACAAACTATTGAAGTTATAGTTTGGATTAATTGTTTTAGTGTTATGTAACGTTTCATGCTGCTACATTCATTTTGTGAAACTAATGTATTTTGGTATCCCTTATTAGTTATGTGCTTATATGTAACTGTTAATTAAATAAAATTTTACAAGGTCGTTAAACTATCAGAGTAATAAACTTAAACTATGTTAATGAATAAGACTTACTAATCTTGCTCTATCTCTACATTCTGAAAGCTTAAAATGCTTTCATCATGTAGATACCGGCTTCGCGTGGGAGGGGGCATAGCCTCACATCACCACGCTTGCCAGTTTGAAACATATAGACAGTGTGAGCAATCATACGTGGGATTTACCAGATAGATATTAATAGAGTGAGAAATAGACAGCGACACAAGCTAAGATAACTTAAAACCTAAATATTTTCACACTAATCCGGTTTCGGGGCTTAGAACTAGACCGGTAGTGTAGTTTCCTTGGTGCCCCCGAGTCAAATGACTCTTTCATCAGTAGTTCTCCAAGGAAACTTACAAAAGTGTCATCTCAACAAGGAATGATTCGGAAACAATGAGAGAGAATCAGTGCAAACTGTATGACAATGAAAGGAGCGTGACTGACGTGATACGGGAGGAACTTCGAATAAGTAGATCTTTGCTCACTGTCCTATATATACTTGTTTGAATGTAGCTTGTTCCCGCCAACCTTTATTGTGATCTGCTTCCTAATGTTTGACTCCTAAGGAAAGATTATTCTTCTTCTGAAGTACCTACTGAATTAATACGTCTAAACTATGTAACCACTTACATGTATGTCTTACCTACACTAAGATTCTGACCCTACATTCCCCCACTCATTCCTAAATTCATTAATAATTGGTAACATTGCGCTTATCCCCATGCCATACTTTCTTAGTAGAAAAGGTTTAGTTGCAAAAGTATGAATTAGTTCCTTAGTGGGTTCATTCGTAGGCCAACAGTTTCTGATACATATCCGTGATAGTTCCTTTACTCTAGCCTTAAAGTCTTCGAGCATGGAACATGCCCTATTAATCCTTATTATTTCATTCAGTACTGTATTTCTTAAGATTCTTAAGATTCTTAAGATTATCTGCGCCACATATGTGGCACTCATTCAATTTATTGCTGCAATTATAACGTTCGATGTGATGAAGTGAGTGTCATAATAACTATACAACCGTGAAAGTGTCAAATAATTTGTGATTACCTGCATCGAATATCCATGACGGGTGGTGCGTAGTAGCTAGGAACTCTTATGTATAATGAGCTCACTGGTTGCTTGAATGACCTGCTGTTGGTCTCGAGCACAGCATGGTTGAGCACTTGTTACCTCTAGGCATCTGACCGCTTCAGGGTATTTGACTGATGCAGACATATAGCCGGGTCGCACCAGCCTTGTTAGGGACGGTTGTTATGTTTATAGAATTGCTTGCATACGCATAGCATGACGCAAAGAACACCCAGATGAGCCTCAAAGTTCTCGCAAATTCACATAAATGTGAGAGACGATGATACCCTGTGGGTGCTTCTGCTTAGAAGTAGAGTAGGATTAGTGGGGGATTAGGGATCATGCATGACTACATGCCTTAACACTCGTAGAGTTGGTGTCCTTGATACACCCACATGCAACAATGAAAGAATAAAAAAAAGATGGTAAAAAACGACGCACAAGCTTCCCCTCCATCGTAGCAAGTGATTCACATACTCACATACGTATGTGAAGTCACAAGATACTGGAGGGTAGGGCGTGCGGTGGTAATCGATAAAAAAATAAGAAAATCTTATTTAGGAATAAAAGTCATAAAAAAATAAGGATCTAAACGAAAAAAACGTGTGCATGCGGGGCCAAAACTGACTAAAATGAACAATTACATGCAATTTCAACTTTAAAATGAAAAAAAGTGACATGAAAATACTAGAAACATACCTGGAAGGACTCGTATCTAAATCTACAACCGGCTGCGAGAGGCGCGCCCCATGGACCAGCGCCAATGCGGCGCGAAATTCGAATAAGGGCAGCGGAACGCCGCGATTTCACTTACAAGAGGAAGGATTTCTTGATTTTGCTTGCAGATTCGCTTGCGGAGAGCCAATAGAGACGTCGATTAAGTGCCAGTGCTTAATATTTTGCAGTAGACCGGTGATTGAAGCAAAACCTCGGATAGAAAGCGGTTTTATGATGTGTACTTGATAAAATGGCTGTTAAACTTACTTGAAAGGTCTCCTACGAATGTTTCTTGTTTTCCTTCTTCTCCTACTGCTTCTTTTTTCTGTCTTCTATTCCCTCTGACTCACTTGTCACCGTTCTTCCTTCTTTTTTTCCTCCTATTGTGTCTTCTTATAGTTTCTCTCCCTATTGTTTGTTTTTTTTGTTTCCTTTTCTTCCCATCACGTTTTCTTTGTTTCTTTTGCATGCTACTGCTTCGTTTTTGTTCTTTCTTCTTGCCTATCAGTAGTTTTTTCTTCTCCTTCTCTACTTTACTTCATATTTTCCGGAAGGGGGCACTTAGTTACTCGAAATGGTCTGCTGTATGGATCGGCCGCAGCAAATATTCTCTTGCGCAGAACTATCTCTGGACTGTCACGGAACTCCAAAATCTTCGCTTCTTATAAGAAATTGTGAAATTAAGGATTCAGGAAGGAAAATGAAGTCTAGGGTGAATTGTTAGTAGTCATAACGGAGATTCTTCGAAGCATAGAGATGTTGAGACGCTTTCAGTTACTTTAGTTAAGCCGCTTGCATTTCATTAAATAGTTGTATATATTCGTCGACCTTCGCAGTGGGACCTTCGCAAATACACGCACTTGCAGCTTGTGAAAAATTGAGGAAGTGAAACAATTCTATCACTTGGTCATGACCATCACGGCACCCAAAGAAAGGCACTGCTATGCTGTTCTAATGCCTGCAATAACGGTGGAGCGCGCTCGCTTCCCCTTGTGCCAGACGCCATGGGTAACTAAGAGCCCGCCAGCCATTTCTTCCTTATGCTCTTGAGTCGAATTATACGTGAATGAAGCGAATCATAAAATGGCGTAATATGAATCCAATCAAAGGTGGAATCGACAGTAGACTTGTACAACCGACTATCAATCTGTTTCAAGAATGATTCATAGTAAAACATTTTAAACAAGGGAGTTTCTTGAGTAGATTAAGACTTCAGACCTCCGATGAGTTCAGTCAATTCTGACGAAGTACGAATCTCACATGTCACCTTTCTCACAAGTCAAGTAGATTTTGTTAACAAGGGCTCTGCCGCATGCAGCATTTACCCAGATCCGACATCAGGTCAAAGCCAATCTGCAAATTGACCCGCGTTTTCCTCGTCATGCATCATACTATCTGGCAAATTGTGATGTACAAGAGAAACAAGAGAGAAAACTACTAATAGGAAGCTAAGACAAGAAGTAGAAACAAAACCGAAGCAGTAGCATGCAAAAGAAACAAAGAAAACGTGATGGGAAGAAAAGGAAACAAAAAAAAAACAAACAATAGGGAGAGAAACTATATGAAGACACAATAGGAGGAAAAAAAAGAAGGAAGAACGGTGACAGGGGAGTCAGAGGGAATAGAACACAGAAAAAAGTAGTAGGAGTAGAAGGAAAACAAGAAACATTCGTAGGAGACCTTTCAAGTAAGTTTAACAGACATTTTATTAAGTACACATCATAAAACCGCTTTCTGTCCAAGGTTTTGCTTTAATCACCGTCTATTGCAAAATATTAAGCACTGTCACTTAATCGACGTCTCTATTGGCTCTCCGCAAGCGAATCTGCAAGCAAAATCAAGAAATCCTTCCTCTTGTAAGTGAAATCGCGTTTTGGCCACGCGTTCCGCTGCCCTTATTTGAATTTCGCGCCGCATTGGCGCTGATCCATGGGGCGCGCCTCTCGCAGCCGGTTGTAGATTTAGATACGAGTACCTGGAAGGTACTAGACGGACGAATCGACGCAGAATGGTGTGATGAAAAATTATTTTTTAGGATGCCGTAAAGGCGCGCGCAATGTGTGCAGTTGCACGCGCGACATTTTATTTGACGACTGCGAGTCGGGTTTCGATTCACCTTTTATAATTCTGTATCCGAATAGTTGTTAGTAGCGGACACCATAGAAATATCCTCCTTCTGAACGGTTGCTTTTTGTTCGAAATTATTGGAAATTCTTATTTTTTTCACTTCTATTGGACTTTTTGGCAATCCCACTTTTTCTATTTAGAGGAAAGATCCACAGAACATGACTTTTATATCGAATTACTGACTCAAAATAGAATTTAGAATAGTTCTTTTTCAAGCCGAAATGAGACGATACAAATGAGGAACCACCGTCTTGATGGAAGCAGTTAATTAGGACTTGGAACTAGATAGTTTTTGTTTCGAAGCAGTTTAATTCAATGTTATGCGAAAAAAGAAAGCACTTTGACTCTCATCACACCATCAGATTTCGTCTGAATGGCTCAATTTTCAGTCTTTTTAATGATTTATACCATCAGTCCAAGTACTTGTAACAGCATTTAGAACAGCAGCTCAAAAAAATATAAAACCAAAAAAAAAATCAGAACTAGAAAACTGAACGATAAACCGATCGGAATTTTACTCAGAACCTCAGAAACAAGTTTCTGATCGCATCTGAAATTTGCTTCCTCAAAAGCTTGTCGACAACTTGTTTTTACACTTCCTTGTCGACAAGTTGTCCGCCCAAAAGTTTGCTGACAACTTGTTTTCGCCAGATTGTCAGTGGAAAAAGGCAGGAACAAGTTGTCGACAAGACTTTTTGCGGACAACTTGTCAAGATTTCGGGCGAGCAAGTTTCAGATGCAATCGGAAACTTGTTTTGGGGGTTCTGAGTATGGGGTCATGGAAGGCTGTGGAGAGCAAGGCAAGGAAGAGCGGTGTCGCCAACACCGTAAGTCCGTTAGTGAGGTATATCGGGGCTCGGACACCAACTTAGTAGGTCCGTCAACCAAGCCGAGCCCTACACAACGCCCTTGGCGGATCCGATCAGTGATTGGGTGGGATAGGAACAAGTACACTCTATTCGAAAAGGTGGGGTTGGTGAGGCGGTGGGAAATATGAAGGAGATTCAGCCGACATCACATCAAATTACGATTCAATAAGCTATTATTGTTATATTTGATTGTTTCTCTTTTCAAAGACACCAGTCACAGAGATTTTCATGTCAGAGAGTATAATCTTTTGGATACTCAGATTCTACGAAAGCTGCACCGCCGTAGCCATCAGCATTTTCAAGACATGAAGAAACCAGTCTGGCCGTCCGGTTACCGCCGGACTTCCAGACTTCTTCTAATGCGAGCGAAGCGAGCATTAACTCATCTTTAACCGCACCAATATAACTCGTCTTACCGATTTCTCTAATGGAAAAAGGACGGACATGTAGCATCGCACTGCTTTCTCTTGCTCACTTTCCTCTACGCTAAGGAACCCGCTACGAAGCAGTAACCTCCCGTCTTCGTTCAGCTGCAGCTTTCCGTTGATTGCAACAATTAAAGGCAGCAGGGGCTGGAATTCTCGACTCTGAGCTGAGCTGCGGGTGGTGAAGTACAGACTCAGCACATCATAAATGTGAAACGAACACAGACAATGATGGCTTACCTGCAGAGAAAATGGAACATTCGTCGCGAACACGCCTGGCCGTGTTCGTGCGCGGACGAGTTTTCCTCGGCGCGAAAGCCATTGCGGCGCGTGGTTTCGGCCGGGTCCCGCAATGAAACCCTGTGAATTGAATGCATTTCAGTTGGTAAACTTGTTAGCCGATCACGAGGTTAGTAATACTTTTTATTGGCCAACGTTTCGGCGGCTTCGCCTTCTTCAGGGCCTGAAAGGATCAAACGATGTATGAGAGTAGCCGCACAAACGCCTCTTCAGTCAAACATTAGATCGAGGCCATACTCAAAAAAACCAGCAAACCCACTGGAAGTCGGAATCTCCCCTCTGCAAGTCCACCGAACGCTGGTGTTGTCAGTGACGACCGAACGCGTTAGACTCAGACAATTTCGGGGGCAAATTCCGTTCCAACCGCCGGCAAATCCCCGACGAAACGTTTGAACGAGGACCAATAGCGGACAAACAGCGGGCGGAAACCACGAATGTTGCGGGCCAAACGCGCTGTCGGGCGAATCGCGGGCTAAACGCAGAGTCATTCGAGCTGAAGCACCACCGTCGGGGTTCGGCCCGCTATGTGAAGAGTGTCGGGCATCTGCCCGCTTTCTGCGGCCACTGACCGCCGGCAAATTTCTCCAAAAAGCGGTCTGAACGACTACATATTTCGGCTCAATAAGGGAATGGCCCGGTCGGAATGACTGGTTGGTGGTAGTACGCACGTGATAAAGGATGAAGGCAACACCGATATGGAAGAGATCAGCAGCATGGTTGGCCTAGTGGATAAAGCAGCGGACTCTCAGTCGCTCATAAAGAATGGTCAGGTTGGTTCGAATCCTCTCAGTAATAGAAAAAGGCTAGCACTACGAAACCATGGACATGCCTTGCAAACAGCCATCTTATTCGTATTTCTGATAAGAATTTGCATATTTGTGTTGCTTTTTTACTCCTGTGGATCACTTTGGATCCACAATAGCTTCGAACCCGGAGCTCCTCTGTGCGAGACTGTGCCCAAGCGGTGACCAAGCTGCCAGAGGTTGCCACGGTGCGTCCGGCTGACAGGTAATTGTGGAGAATACCACCTTGTGTGCTGGGTTAGGAGCAGTAGCGCCTGGTAGTCTGCGGGCTCATGGCGGCCTGAACGGACAGTATGCGGGCGGATAGGAATGGAAGCCCCGTTTTCAGCAGCCCCACAGCGGCCTGAACGCGACTACTTCTCGGGCGAAAACACCCAAACGCTCGTTTCGACCCTCGCCCCCCGCTCGTTCGGAACGGGATTTGCCCCCGAAGTTGTCTGAGGACTTGTCAATAGAGTGAGGCTTTCTGCCACAAGTCATATCTCGGCTTAGATATCACATAATTTGAGATATGGAAGGAGTTCATTGGTTATGGTGGGGCACTTCTCCTTGCGGTTCATTTTTGGATTTTTGGTGTGAATCCAAAACGCTTCAAGAGTTTTGCGTGCGGAAATCTCAGTTTCGAATTCAAGGATTGTGATTTCTACTTCATAATCGAAGCCGTCGTGCACTCGCATTCGATGAAACCTAGAGGAGTAGATGCATGAGAACTCGATTTCCCCTCAAGGTGTTCTTGATTCGAACACAGAGTGCCCGTGCAGTTTCACTAATGTATTCGTCACCGCATTTCCTACGTTTGATCATGTATATGACACACGATCTCATGCAGTCACCTTCTCTGCCCAACGGGCAAATTACGCAGTTAGGTGTTATGCACAGGAGGTCATAAATACGGTTCCGGACTAATTGGTGCTTCAGGTTCCTTGGTGGTATTTCTACGATCGTGACCAAATCTTCCAATTCTACTCTCCTCAGACAGAGTCGCGTGACTCTGCTAACATCATCGAAGATGAACGGCATGCAAAACTGGATTTTGTTTTCAATACTGGTGTGCCCCTTTCGCGTTTGATTGCTTCGCCGCCAACTTTGAGATCTTCCTGAAGCATAACCGTTAGAAATTGCAATAGCGGTAGCTAAGCCAAGTGACTCTTGTTTCTCTTCGCTCCCACAACAGACTCCTGCTGCGGTCTTGAACATGTTGACGGCCTTCTTTGTCTGCGTAGGATGAGCAGAGAAACAGTGTACAAGGATGTTCTTGTTACTTGGCTTTCGATACCACTTTGTTCGTAAGTTACGCCCGGAGATGTTGATCTGCACGTTTAAAAATGGGAGTTCTGCGTCGGTGTTTCCCTCGTCAGCTTTATGTGCTCTGATTGTTGGTTCATCATTTCGAACAATCTGTCCATTTCATTCTGAGTGGAACAGATAATAAAACAGTCGTCGATGTACCTACAATACAGAAGTGGACGCGCCTCTAGGATAGGAGATTCTATTTTTGCCATGAATGCAATAGCAAGTACTGGTGCAAGACGTTGTCCCATCGCCAAACCTCTACATTGCGCAAAATAATGCCCAGACCATCTGAAAACTGCGCAGCTGAGACACCCACTTAGTAGTGCCATAACATTTGCAACGGACAAACCATGCATATTATGTTCCTGTGATGTTCAATGAGAAGCTCAAATACCGCTTGCATGGCTGAATCATTCGAAAAGAATTGACGTCGAAAGATTCCATTACACATGTGTTGTCAAAGCGTGCATTACGAAGATGATCTAGAAACATGGTGGTGTTTTTGAGGTGGGCAGGAACGTAGTTTAGAAGTTGCACCAGTATAAGGTTCAAGAACCATGAAATCCTATCGGTAGGGCCGGCAACGCAGCTAATGATTGGTCGCACCTTGTATACTGATGGATCCGTAGATGCCAAATCATCAGCAGATATTTTATGCGTTTTGATAAGCAAATAAGCAAATAGAGGACGGGGCAGACTGGCATTCCCATCTTCAAACGGCCAATGAATGTTGAACGTAAGTTGGCTGATTTTGACCCATTCTTTGTTCAGTTTTTGGGATTGTGAAAGGAATTCTTGTGGCGAGGAAGGACGATATAACGTTTCATCTTTTAGATTTTGCTCAGTTATCGCCCTATCTAGTTCTTGCGGAATCACCACGAATTCTCCTCCTTTATCGCTTATCGACAGTCTTATCGACTGCGTTTTTATCAGATCCCGTACTTCCCTCATCCCACATTTCTGTGCGGCACTGAGGTTGGAGCGGTAGCCTACGTTACAAAAGCGACTTAATGTGCTGAAGAGGTCAGTTGCAAACAAACGAAATCGGCTGTAAACATCATCGCAGGGACTTTCACGTTTACGAAAAGTCCTGGGGAAAGGTGGAACAGGTATGGAACCGTTTTCTTGTGTGGGTACCCCAGTATATAGTAGATTTGGTCACGATCGTAGAAATACCACCAAGGAACCTGAAGCACCAATTAGTCCGGAACCGTATTTATGACCGCCCCTGCATAACACCTAACTGCGTAATTTGCCCGTTTGGCAGAGAAGGTGACTGCATGAGATCGTGTGTCGTATACATGATCAAATGTAGGAAATGCGGTGACGAATACATTGGTGAAACTGCACGGCCACTCTGTGTTCGAATCAAGGAAACCTTGAGGGGAAATCGAGTTCTCGTACATCTACTCCTCTAGGTTTCATCGAATGCGAGTGCACGACGGCGTCGATTATGAAGTAGAAATCACAATACTTGAATTCGAAACTGAGATTTCCGCACGCAAAACTCTTGAAGCGTTTTGGATTCACGCTAAAAATCCAAAAATGAACCGCAACGAGGAGTGCCCCACCATAACCAATGAACTCCTTCCATATCTCAAATTATGTGATATCTAAGCCGAGATATGACTTGTGGCAGAAAGCCTCACTCTACTGACAAGTCTAACGCGTTCGGTCGTCACTGACAACACCAGCGTTCGGTGGACTTGCAGAGGGGAGATTCCGACTTCCAGTGAGTTTGCTGGTTTTTTGAGTATGGCCTCGATCTAATGTTTGACTGAAGAGGCGGCTACTCTCATACGTTTGTGCGGCTACTCTCATACATCGTTTGATCCTTTCAGGCCCTGAAGAAGGCGAAGCCGCCGAAACGTTGGCCAATAAAAAGTATTACTAACCTCGTGTTCGGCTAACAAGTTTACCAACTGACTACTATGCCGAGGTTCACTGACGACCGGACTTGGAAACTGAATGCATTTCGTTTTTCCTTTGCGCCAAACCACGCACCGCAATGGCTTTCGCGCCGGGGAAAACTCGTCCGCGCACGAACACGGCCAGGCGTGTTCGCGACGAATGTTTCATTTTCTCTGCAGGTAAGCCATCATTGTCTGTGTTCGTTTCACATTTATGATGTGCTGACAATGAGTCTGTACTTCAACACCCACAGCTCAGCTCAGAGTCGAGGATTTCAGCTCCTGCTGCCTTTAAGAGCAGCTACAGTCTGGTAGCGCAGAGGTGGCACCTATGTCGACTTTTCCGCAATTACGACCTCGTCCCGAAGTCGGCCAGATAATCAACTTTTTACTTTTTTGATATGTATGATAAAATCTATATGTATGATAATACATATGTTTGATATGTATAGTAAAATCTCCTCCAAGATGCATTCTACGGACAAAGTCGTAATTGCAGACAAAGTCACCTCAGGTGCCACCTTTGGGCTAACAGACCATACAAACGACCGATTTACCGTGGGATGATAACAGAAAATGGTTGCCAGTTCTTGCATGTTATGGTTGATAAAGTGATGAGAGTTAGCTTGAGTATAAAAGAGGGGTGTGGGATATGGTTAGGTAGAAATGAGAAGGAATCAACAGTGGAGATGGTGTGAAATGGAGCAAAGGATACAAGGATACAAATGCACGTTATACACCTGTTACAAGATGCCATTGTTTGACACCAATATTGCCCTCTGATACGGCCATCAAATGCAGGAAAACTCGTCATGTAGTGCTTTTTTTTAACTGGTGCAGGCGCAATCCTCCAGTAACATTGGGCCCGGATAGGTGCCTTTGACACAATGTTGACTGCGATGCGCAGTCTCGGATAGAGGTGCGCCGGCGTACAGTATTCGCCGGCTGACGGGTCCACGGTGTTATAAGAGGATTTCAGGTGATGTCCCCTCCGTCCCCCCTCTCTTGACGCTCTCAAACTGTTGGAAACTGGCACACCCTTATCACAGCGATGGACCCGTCTCCACCACTTCTGGGCGCCCGCACACCCTCATTGCACCGCTGTACCCGTCTCCCCCTTTTTTTGGGCGCCAGCGCACCCCTATCACAGCAGCGGATCTGTCTCTTCCACTTTTGGGCGCCGGCGTACCCTTGTCACAGCGATGAACCCGTCTCCCCCACTTCTGGGCTCCGGCGCACCCTTTTGGCGTGGACCCGCGGTGAGTCTGCAAACAATCTGGAAGTATGTTTGGTATAGGACAACCGGCTCACCATCCCTTCAAACAGGATGAACGAATTTCGTGACACACAGACACTCAGACACTCGAACCGTGCGAGCGCTCCGAATCCACGGCCGACCGTGCGAGCGCTGCACCTTAATTTGTGGGCGAAAGCATTCATACTCGCTTAGTCCGAGCGCATGCCGCGTGCGGGCCGTACTGTCTGGGCAGGTCGCTGCTAGGGAATGGGGGAGCGCTCGTGAGATTTACCGTGGTTCTCAAGTCGCAAATAGTTCTCGTTTCGTACATGACCGATCCAAAGCAGTGACTTGAGAAACATGGAAAACCGTACGAGCACTCCACCCATTCTGCGAGCGCTCGGCAATGACCGTGCGAGCGCCCTTCAATGACCGTACCACAAGCGCTGATGGGTAGCGCTCGCACGGCCACTGCAGAGCGCTCGGACGGTCCTTGTTGAGCGCTCGCGCAGTTCCCTGATGAGACCGTACCACCCGCGCTGGCGAGGAGCGCTGGGACGGTCATTGCAGAGCGCTCGCACGGTTCGAGTGCCTGAGAAGTAGCGGCTTCCCAACAGCTCAGACAGTCGAACCGTGCGAGCGCTCTGCAATGACCGTCCGAGCGCTCCTCGTGAGTGCGGGTGGTACGGTCTCATCAGGGAACCGCGCGAGCGCTCAACAAGGACCGTCCGAGCGCTCTGCAGTGGCCGTGCGAGCGCTACCCGTCAGCGCTTGTGGTACGGTCATTGAAGGGCGCTGGCACGGTCATTGCTGAGCGCTCGCAGAATTATGGTGGAGTGCTCGTATGGTTTTCCATGTTTCTCGAGTCACTGCTTTGGATCGATCATGTACGAAACGAGAACTATTTGCGACTCGAGAACCACGGTAAATCTCACGAGCGCTCCCCCATTCCCTAGCAGCGACCTGCCGCTAGGGAATGGGGAAATATCTCAGAAATGTGAATAAGAATAGTACATTCCACTACTCCCGTATCATTTGCAAGAAGTTTGCAGCGCTCGCACGGGGAGAGGCTTCACCCACAAATTAAGATGCAGCGCTCGCACGGTGAGAGGCCACGCCCATAAGTTTGGGGGCAGCGCTCGCACGGTTCTAGTGTCTGAGAGGATGAGTTAAAATGTAAAATGAACGGCTGTTTTCGTTTACAATCACTCTCTTGTGATAGCATTTGTTTTCATTTCCATCTCCTTCCTTTTAAGCCCGTGCAACTTGGCCATTCCTCAGGCACTTTCACCGGTCAGGCCGACAGCAAAACTGAGGTACCGGGCATGCCCCCGGCCTTTACTTTTTCGACACCGGGCAGGCCCCGGTCATTGATTTAAATGACGCGGGCACATCGGTCAGGCCGAAAACACATTTGGAATACAGGGCAGGCCCCGGTCATGTAGAAATGATAATGTGAGGTAATATACAAGTGATAATCAATAGAGAGCCGAGGGAACTCTGGATTCATTTTACTGTTCTTGAGGAGCAGCATGATCTGCTGTTGGAGTAACGTAATTTTTCCTGACCTACCTTGATCTTTCTGCTGTAGGTCGAATCGTACGGAAATCAGTATGACTCAACCTACTCCTGAGCGTTGTTATCGGGATTTTATTTTTAGATGAAGTCTCCACGACTGTTCTATTTACGGATGGGTTTTCTATATAGAATGTTTGAAATAATGTGGCACTGGTTCACTTCTGTCACACAAGTCAGAGAAAGAAATCGTCTTGCAGTTCTCTGCTTTGCAGGGATTTTTTTGCCATTGCTTCCTAAGAAGATGATGTCTAGCGTAAGTTGCAGTCGTCACTATGGTTCGTGGCTGATTCTACCTCATGTACAAAATATTTAGGTGAATCGTATGAAAAAATCCCTTCATGCGTTCTGTATTGAAGGTATTGATGTCATCGAGAAGCCGCGTCGTGCTATTACTTGAAATCTTTTGATTATGAGACGTATTAAGACTTCACGACAAATTTTGCTGTAAGATTTGTAGAGGAATATGGCAGCAATAAACGGCAATGCTCTAAAAACCGTGTTTTTTGTTGTTTTTGCTTAAAACTGTATTTTATTGCGTGGACGAGGATCCTCCGCAATGCATTGAACGGTGTGCCCGGCCGACCGCACATGCCGTGCAAGCCGCGGGCATACACCGACCAGGCCGCATTCATAATACCGGGCACGCCGACTAAGGTGCTGCGGCCAACCCGGTGAAAGTGGCTGAGTCTGTGCAAGCGGGCTAAACTCTTGACCATGAAAACCGCCTTTTTCGTAGGATTTGACAAAGTTGAATACAGCATCCGTTTTCACTATAGCGCTTAACCTAGGAATATAGCAAAACCCCTGGTAGCAAAATTCCCGTTGGTGCTCCCTTTCGATACTTATGTTCCTTTGTACCACCTTACCATCTTTGCTACCATTACCTTGCAGCAGAAGACGAGGATTGAAAAACAGAGCATGGGAGGTTATATCACATCCTGATGCTACTAATTGGTATAAACCAATCATGATACTGTTGGGATCGTGCTATGCTTGCCAAACATCTATTTGGTGCCCTCTAGTTCTACTGCTGAAATTAGAGAAGGAAAAAAGGTTTTCAGCATCAGTATCGAACTCACCAAATACAATAAAGAGAAGGTACTAATCGTGCACGATTAGCCTAAATTGCAATGAAGTGCTGTTCAAATCCTTTAGCGGCTTTTGGTACGATATGCGAAATAAGTCACTTCTTGCAAAAATGCGCTTTGTGAACGACATCTGACCGTTTTATAGCTTTTACAACAGTGTAAGTTTGATGGGGGACTATAACGGGGTGCCATAATCGAGTAGCGGTCTTACATATCCAACAAAAAGCTTAAATAATGTGTCCAGGTTGCGTGAGCAGAAGGATTCTGAGATAGAGTTTAATTCCTTGAAGGCAGTCTGTACAATATCCTTTATATGTTTGTCGAAACTCAGATTGTGTGATTGAGTAATGCCAAAATCCTTAACGGGATCATAAATAGAGGGTTCATGACCACCAAGGAACAAGTGAGGATTGGTGGGGTGGTATGGGTCACTTAGGTATGTCCATCTTCCATTTAGTGGACCATTCCAGAACAACATCTAAGACTACCTGGATATGGCTATGCGAATTCACCGAGATGAGTTCACAGTCGTCAGGATAGATCGTGCACCGGACACCAGGGGGGCAGTCACATCATCACCTTCACCGATCACCTGTGTCTGCTGAGGACTTTTTTTAAAATCTAATGGAATATGATGTTTCAAAACCGCGAGAACTTTCTCTACAAACTAACAGTTTCTTATGAAAATAAAGTAATACAGTTGCTGTCGAGGAGCTCACTGTTTCGTTGTTGTAGAGGCGGTTGTGGCTGTACTGAGGCCCACTTTGTGTAGTTTAAATAGTCACTAGCCTGATCGTCCGGCTGACGCCAGACTCTGAGGCTTATTTTGGGCTCGCTTCGCTTGCCTCAGATTCGTGTTTATGTTCTCCACTTCTGGGCGCCGGTGCACCATTCAAGCAGTTGTGAACCCGTGCAACGACACCATCCCCACTATTGGGCGTCGGCGCACGCCTCTCGTTGATGTAGACCCGTCTAGCAACATCCTCCCCACTTCTGAGCCCCGGCGTAGCACTCAAGCAATTGTGGACCCGTCCAATGACATCATCTCCAATATGCAGCGCCAGTGGACCCGTCCAGCGACGTTTCCCCACTAGTGGACGCCAGCGCATCGCTTCAATAGCAGTAGGCCATCTCCTATCATTTCCCCCAGCGCACATGCCGCCGCAACCTTCATCCGTACCACTCTTCGTTTGCCTGGCTCATTCTCTTCTGTCTAAGAGTATCCCCAGACTTCGCCAGTTCAAAATGAATAGAAATGAACAGGCGATGTAAGAGATAAGGATCGTGGAAATGATACGTATCGATTGCACGTTACATCGCCATGGATCGCTGCCAAACGGAGTTCATCGCCCGTACTCTCCAAGATGTGCTCAAAATGAACTGGCCATGTGAATGATAGCAATAGTGGAAACGGTGCCTATCGATCGCCACGCCCCATTTATTATCATCGCTCTTACGTCTGGGGTCTCCTAATTCACTTTATCCATGTGGCGATCGCCGGCGGTCGTGGCGATCGCGACGACAGCCGGCTGTCGTGGCGATCGCCACGATTGCTGGCGAAGTCTAGGGATACTCTAACAGCATCGTACCCACGGCTTTCCTTTTGTACAGTCTTGTTATCGCAGGCTGATATCCCTCATTCCATCTTATGGTGTAAACAACCTTCGGTTATTAGAAGAACTTGACATGTCTGAACATGGCAAAAATTCGCGAAACACCTTTAAATCAACGTAAAAATTGAAATTTACCACTTTTTCCTACACTACTCGACACGCTGAACACGATGATGTAGGTGTTTTCCATTTTTGATGGCTGGTTCTCGTACAAAGTGCTTCTCAACTTCTAGATGACAGTTTCCATGGTTTTCTGCTTTATTCTTTATTCATTTCTCCTTATCGCCATAGCACAGAGTGTGTCTGACTTCTTTCGCGAAGATTCCAGCAAATCCACGCATCGAGCAGAGTGGTCCAGTTTCGCCGAGCTCCTTCGCTTCCTTTTGTCGGGATCTCGCAATTTTGTCACGCGATCGAGTCTTCGGCTTTCTTCTGCTCTTGCTGGTCATTGGCATGCGCGCAACCGATCTGCCGAAAATTTCCGGTTCTATGCTTAGCCAGTGTTAATTGCGGTGGATTGTATTGTAATAAGCACAAAACATTGAGGTGAGATAGCTACATCAAACCTTTCCTTTAAAGGCAGCAAGAGCCAAAATCCTCGACTTGGAGCTGAGATGCGGCTGGAGTACAGACTCAGCACATCACGAATGTGAAACGAATACAAGCACTGATGGCTTAATTGCAGAGAAAATGGAAATGTCGTCGCGAACACGCCTGACCGAGTTCGGACCGGTACGAGTTTTCCACGGTGCTAAAGCCATTGCGGCGCGTGGTTTAGCGCAAAGGTAGTACGAAATGCGTTCAGTTCGCAGAGTTCCGTGGTGGGACGCGCACACCTGACATCGGAGCACTCGTTCGCGCGCGAACACGGCCAAGCATGTTCGCCGACGACAGTTCCAGTTTCTCTGCAGGTAAGCCATCATAGTCTGTGTTCTGTGTTCGTTTCACATTTATGATGTGCGGAGTCTGCACTTCACCACCCGCACCTCAGCTCGGAGTCGAGGATTTCGGCTCTTGCTGCCTTTAAGCGTTTGGTTGGAGGGAACTATCACGAGATAACTATTACTTGAGAATAAAAGACAAGGAAGTAATAGGAAAATGAGGAGAGAACATGAAGAATCTTAGAGTCCCGCAAGCGCGAGTGCACATGTAATTTTTGGCCACCCTTTAAATGCAGTGAAAAAAATTGAAGACCTGGAAACTATGATTTTCCACTACGGTGCTAGCAGCGGCTCGAGGGGTGCGGCGTGGTCGTGCTTTTGTCCGCCCTTGATTCTGCAAGGATGTGAGCTTCATCGAAGCTCTGTCCAGTTCAATAATGTCGCTGAACTGACGAGTGTCCACAAGTCCTGACGTGAGCCGCTTCTCCTTTGCTGTGAATCAAAAGATGATTCGGCGACTGATAATAGAGGTAACGGCGCCGATCAAATAGCGCACACTTCAATTGCGAACGACCTAGAGATCGGTGGAGAGAAGTGTCATCTGTGCAAATGAGTATGGTCAGCTAATTTTCCGTTCTTATCTTGAACACTCTGCTGCTCAGATTTAGGCTTGTTTTCCTGTTTTTCCGCCTGAAATATCTTCTGGTGTTCTTGGATGTTTTTTTTGCTTTCCTAGAATACCAGCAATTTTCAAGAAAGGTAGGGCAGTTGTAATACTTATTGCAGGATTATTCACAAGCTGGCCATAAGTACGCCATCGTCAAGCTATACAAGGGCGTAGATGAAGTCATATTTGAGAGGTTACTGGTACGTTGTAGAGCCGGCGTGCTTTGAAAACGTCCATTTGCTCATCCATTTACTCAACATCGCGTTTCTATCACGAGCAGTTGCTACACTCTATTGCATACGTTTATTTCGTGTGTTCGGACTTCGGACTCGCTCTTGATCGATCACAACAAACAAAGAATGATATAACATTTCCTGTGGCATGCCATGTTGAGTCGCAATTGCGATAAGCTATTCTCAAGCGAAAAGTAAAATTGCGCTGAGAAAAACGGCCAGTTCTCTGTGACCACCTCATAAATGAAAATAATGGAAAAGGAATTGAATGCAAAAGAAAACTATGTATGGAAAGTTCGGCACAGTGATATTCTTATCTTACTTCTTCTTAATTGGCAGTTCATGTGTGTGTGTGCACGAGAACCAGCCATCGAAAACAGGAAATACCTACACCATCGTGTTCAGCACATCGAGTTATGTACGAAAATATGGTAAATTTTGATTTTTACCTGGATTCAGAGGTGTTTTTGGCCACTTTTGTCATGTTCAGACATGTTAATGGCCGACTGTTGTTTTCAACACGGTCGGAATGAATGAGATAGGCCTATGATCACAGGACTGTAAAAAAGGAAGGAGACGGGCAGGATACCTTCATAACGAAGACGAGGAACGAGGCGGAGTAGGAATGATGCGGACGAGGATTAGGCCATGTTGTATGTTAGAGGTGCGCCGGCGGTGTGATAAGGATACTCCGATAAGGATAAGCAGGGAAACGCCAGGAGACGGGTCCAACGGCGTGGTTTTGGTGCGCCGGCGTTCAAAAACTGGGAACGGTTGGAGATAGGTCCCAACAGTGTGATAGGGGTGTGCCGGTGTTCAGGTCCAACCCCAATTTGCCCTGATTCGGTCACTTTTTACCATTTGCCATAGCGAACAGAAATGCGTTACCACAAATAGTTGGAAAAGAGTTGTCTATAATGGTCAATAGTTCCGTGAGCCGCGGTGAAGACTTTTTTGTGGATAGTGTCTGTTCTTCCACTTGCATTAATCTTATCTGAGGACACTAAAAATATACGAGCGAAGCGAGAACGAAATGAAGCCTGAGAGTCCGGCGTTAGCCGGACGATCAGGCTTGTTACTATGAATCCGAGGTAGAGTAATGCGAGCGAAGCGAGCACTGGAGAAAGTGTGGAAGTCCGGCGTTAGTCGGACATCCAGACTGGTATATCATACTCTATCATGACTTATAATAAGGGGCTTATTCTGTATGTGTGTGTGTGTGTGCGTGCGTGCGTGTGTCTGTGTGTCTGTGTGTCACGAAATTCGTTCATCCTGTTTTGAAGAGAGAGTAGGGCGGTTATCCTATTCCAATCATGCCTCGAGATTGCTAGCAGACTCATTGCGGGTCCACTGCTGTGATAAGGGTGCGCAGGCGTCCAGAAGTAGGGGAGACGGGTCTATAGCGGTGATAGGAGTGCGCCGGGGTCTAAAAGTGGGGAGACACCTGCAGTCGGGTCCAACGGCGTGATAAGCTTGCGTCGATGTTCACTACTGAGGAAATAACATGAGTTGGGTCTATCTTTGCTCGATCGGTTCGCTGGCGCTTAAAATCAATCGCAAAACACTAAATGTCAGAGCTAAGCAGTGGGTATGTGCAATCCGCGTGATTCCTTCCACCTTACATCCCCTTCCGCGCTTTTCTTCTCTCATTTGTACCAAGTTTTGGTAGTCATTCCGGGTTAAATCGGTTATATATAGTACTAGCTGCCGTACCCGGCTTCGCTCGGGTGTTTTGTTACCTCGGCTACATCATACTGCTGAGGCCAATTACTATCATCGACAAATTCATTAAAATCTAAATAATTTTGGTGATCAGCATGTTAGCGAAGCCCAGGTGACGTTTCCCATCGACTTGTGGGCGAAAAGTTAGCAAAGCTACTTCGGTGACACTGAATCGGTTGTCATATTCATACTCAGCATATCGAGGAACCCCAGAAGAGATGTCTTCACCGCTTCATTGGGCGGAAGAGCCAAAAAATCAATAAAATCGAAAAACCGGTATTTCATGCAAAATGTTTATCATATTCCTATTCAGCGTATTGAAAAACCCAAGAAAACATGTCTTTGTCCGTCCCCGAGCGAAAATGGGGAAAATCGATAAAATCAATAAATCAATATTTCGTGCAAAATGGTTGTCATTCTTATTCAGCGTGCTGAGAAACCCCAGTAGACATGTTTTTACCACCCCTTGATCAAGAATAGCGAAAAATCAATAAAATCAATAAATCAATATCTCGCGCGAAATGGTTGTCGTATTCGTGTTTAGCGCATTGAGGTACCCCAGTAGACGTGCCTTTACCACCCCATGATCAAGAATAGCGAAAAATCAATAAAATCAATAAATCGATGAATTGGCGCAAAATGGTTGTCATATTCGTGTTCAGCGCAGTGAGGTACCCCAGTAGGCATGTTCTCGCTAGTCCCTGGTCAAGAACGGCGAAAAATCAATAAATCGATAAATTGGCGCGAAATGGTTGTCATATTCGTGTTCAGCGCATTGAGATACCCCAGTAGGCATGTTCTCGCCAGTCCCTGGTCAAGAAGAGCGAAAAATCAATAAAATCGATATAATCGATAAGCCAATCGATAATCCCAGGTGCAAAGTAGCCTATAACCTCCGCCGGCCAGTGGAGAGTCTACCTGCAAAATTTGGTCCCGATCGGTTCATCCTCCGCGATTTCTATTCGGAACACACAAACACACACACAAACAAACACACACACAAACACACACACACAAACACACACACAAACAAACTTTCACTTTTATATATACAGATTACAAATAGCTACTTCAGGTGAGTGAAAGATAAATTTGATCTAAGAAACGCGGGTAATCCTTTTTGATCAGTCCAGTTCTGCATCAGAGAAAGCAATGGAGAGGATGTGGAACGCATTATAGCAAAAATGTGGTATGGCTGTGAGCCTATTAAATGAAAAAGAGATAAAGTCATAAAGTCATGCGAGCAAAGCGAGCATCAGGAAAAGTCTGGAAGTCTGGCGTCAGCCGGACGGCCAGACTGCTATATATATATATATATATATATATATATATATATATATATATATATATATATATATATATATATATATATATATGTAGGGGCATATATATATATATATATATATATATATATATCAGTGGCGGACGCAGGGGGGGGGCCCCCCCCCCCTCCGAGAATGGGTCGCCAAATTTTCGAAATTACTTTACAATACAAATAAAAATCTTGTGTTAGTTTATTTTTAATTGTTTATTTTTATTATTATTTTTAATATATTTTTTATTTATTGTTTATTATTATAATTAATATTATTATTAATTTTATTTTCCGTCTGGGTCCCCAAAACGGCGGAGACCCCACTTTTCTTCCCACGCCCCCCCTCCCGCCCACTTTCTGCGTCCGCCACTGATATATATATATATATATATATATATATATATATACGTATATATATATATATATATATGCCCCTTCATGTGCCACCTCATCGCGGTGAAGAGGTGAACATCTACCAAAGGAAAAGCCTGAAACGATGCCGACGAGAACTCTCGGACTATTCTGCTGTGACCACGTGCCTGAAAGACAAACAGGGAATACCCAAAACGACGAGGACGGACATGGAACGCATTGTAACGGACTTTTATACAAATCTGTACCGCTCAACAACGGTTGTCCCAAGACGCCCATCCCCCACAGAAGAAAAGCCACCACCCATTCTGGTCTCGGAAGTGAGAATTGCAATTCAATCGCTGAGAAAGGGGACGGCCCCAGGACCCGATGGCATTACAGCGGACTTGCTTAGAGTCGGAGGATATACAATGCATAAACTCTTAGCAGATCACTTTACCTCCTATCTCGAAGCTGGCATCATTCCCGATCAGTGGAAGAGCTCCAAGACAGTGTTGATCTTCAAAAAAGGTGACAAAGAAGATATCGAAAACTACCGCCCTATTGCTTTGTTGTCTATACCGTACAAACTGTTCACGAAGATCATTCTGAACCGGCTTGAAACCACGCTTGATGAGTACCAGCCAATAGAACAGGCAGATTTCAGAAAAGGCTTTTGCTGTATGGACCACATTCACACTATCGTCCAGCTGATTGAGAGATGCAGGGAATACACGATGCCTCTGATCCTCACATTCGTCGACTACAGAAAAGCATTCGACTCCGTCGAAACGAATGCAGTCTTGAATGCGCTCATACATGCAGAAGTAGATCCAGCTTACGTGAACATTCTTGAGCAGTGCAATGTCGGAACAACGACGACAATCCAGTTGTTTGACAAAAAACTACGCATTCCGATCGGAAAAGGTGTCCGATAAGGTGACACAATATCGCCAAAACTGTCCACGTCAGCCCTCCAGTATGCTATGTCTCGACTGAACTGGGAAGACAAAGGTATCACGATCGACGGAAAGAAGCTCTCAAACCTACGATTCGCAGACGACGTGGTTCTTGTTAGCAACAACACATCAGAGATGAACCCAGCTGCTAAACGAGCTGAACGAAGTGAGCAAGAGCATCGGGCTGGAAATGAATATGAAGAAGACACAGATGATGGCAAATCAGTGGTGTGACAACGGAATAGTACAGCTGGATGGAATTATCTTGAAGAAAGTAGACAGCTGCGTTTACCTGGGACGTGAAGTAAATATGACGAACGACTTGACAGGCGAAATTGGGCGAAGAAGAAAAGCGGCGCGGGCAGCCATGGACACGATTCGAGAAACGACAAGTCAAATCAGGGACTCGAAGCTGCGAGCTCACCTATTTGATTCTACGGTACTTCCGGCACTGTGTTATGCTACTGAAACATGGACCGACAACAGAAACATCTTCTTGGCTATGAGAACGACACACAGGGCCTTGGAAAGATGTCTTCTGGGAACGAATAGATGGAAGCAATGGAAATGCGGCCTCAGTAGCAAAGACTTGAGGAAGGAATCGAAGATCAAGGACCTGACAGACTGCATGGCATCCGCTAAGCATCGGTGGGCAGGACACGTGATGCGCCGAACTGACGACAGATGGAGCACGAGATCAACTCTCTGGACTCCCTTGAACGTCAAAAGACCCCTCGGCCGACCCTTCACGCGCTGGTCTGATACATTTTCCAGGTCGTTTAAACAAAGAGAACTGACGAACTGGATGAGAGCGGCCCGAGACAGGAGAACCTGGAGCGAATGTGGTCCACACTGAGAAGACCAACCCAGCAGTGAAGATGGACCATCAAAGTATCAAAGTAAGTATATACATATATATATATATATATATATATATATATATCAGTGGCGGACGCAGGGGGGGGGGGGGGGGGGGGGGCGCGCGCCCCCCCCCCCCCGAGAATGGGTCGCCAAATTTTCGAAATTACTTTACAATACAAATAAAAATCTTGTGTTAGTTTATTTTTAATTGTTTATTTTTATTATTATTTTTAATATATTTTTTATTTATTGTTTATTATTATAATTAATATTATTATTAATTTTATTTTCCGTCTGGGTCCCCAAAACGGCGGAGACCCCACTTTTCTTCCCACGCCCCCCCTCCCGCCCACTTTCTGCGTCCGCCACTGATATATATATATATATATATATATATATATATATATGTATGTATATACTTACTTTGATGCTTTGATGGTCCATCTTCACTGCTGGGTTGGTCTTCTCAGTGTGGACCACATTCGCTCCAGGCTCTCCTGTCTCGGGCCGCTCTCATCCAGTTCGTCAGTTCTCTTTGTTTAAACGACCTGGAAAATGTACCAGACCAGCGCGTGAAGGGTCGGCCGAGGGGTCTTTTGACGTTCAAGGGAGTCCAGAGAGTTGATCTCGTGCTCCATCTATCGTCAGTTCGGCGCATCACGTGTCCTGCCCACCGATGCTTTGCGGATGCCATGTAGTCTGTCAGGTCCTTGATCTTCGATTCCTTCCTCAAGTCTTTGCTACTGAGGCCGCATTTCCATTGCTTCCATCTATTCGTTCCCAGAAGACATCTTTCCAAGGCCCTGTGTGTCGTTCTCATAGCCAAGGAGATGTTTCTGTTGTCCGTCCATGTTTCAGTAGCATAACACAGTGCCGGAAGTACCGTAGAATCAAATAAGTGAGCTCGCAGCTTCGAGTCCCTGATTTGACTTGTCGTTTCTCGAATCGTGTCCATGGCTGCCCACGCCGCTTTTCTTCTTCGCCCAATTTCGCCTGTCAAGTCGTTCGTCATATTTACTTCACGTCCCAGGTAAACGTAGCTGTCTACTTTCCTCAAGATAATTCCATCCAGCTGTACTATTCCGTTGTCACACCACTGATTTGCCATCATCTGTGTCTTCTTCATATTCATTTCCAGCCCGATGCTCTTGCTCACTTCGTTCAGCTCGTTTAGCAGCTGGTTCATCTCTGATGTGTTGTTGCTAACAAGAACCACGTCGTCTGCGAATCGTAGGTTTGAGAGCTTCTTTCCGTCGATCGTGATACCTTTGTCTTCCCAGTTCAGTCGAGACATAGCATACTGGAGGGCTGACGTGAACAGTTTTGGCGATATTGTGTCACCTTGTCGGACACCTTTTCCGATCGGAATGCGTAGTTTTTTGTCAAACAACTGGATTGTCGTCGTTGTTCCGACATTGCACTGCTCAAGAATGTTCACGTAAGCTGGATCTACTCCTGCATGTATGAGCGCATTCAAGACTGCATTCGTTTCGACGGAGTCGAATGCTTTTCTGTAGTCGACGAATGTGAGGATCAGAGGCATCGTGTATTCCCTGCATCTCTCAATCAGCTGGACGATAGTGTGAATGTGGTCCATACAGCAAAAGCCTTTTCTGAAACCTGCCTGTTCTATTGGCTGGTACTCATCAAGCGTGGTTTCAAGCCGGTTCAGAATGATCTTCGTGAACAGTTTGTACGGTATAGACAACAAAGCAATAGAGCGGTAGTTTTCGATATCTTCTTTGTCACCTTTTTTGAAGATCAACACTGTCTTGGAGCTCTTCCACTGATCGGGAATGATGCCAGCTTCGAGATAGGAGGTAAAGTGATCTGCTAAGAGTTTATGCATTGTATATCCTCCGACTCTGAGCAAGTCCGCTGTAATGCCATCGGGTCCTGGGGCCGTCCCCTTTCTCAGCGATTGAATTGCAATTCTCACTTCCGAGACCAGAATGGGTGGTGGCTTTTCTTCTGTGGGAGATGGGCGTCTTGGGACGACCGTTGCTGAGCGGTACAGATTTGTATAAAAGTCCGTTACAATGCGTTCCATGTCCGTCCTCGTCGTTTTGGGTATTCCCTGTTTGTCTTTCAGGCACGTGGTCACAGCAGAATAGTCCGAGAGTTCTCGTCGGCATCGTTTCAGGCTTTTCCTCTGAGCGGCTGTCGAAAGTAGCTTATTTTTGCGGTGCTCTCTAAGGGATTCCTTCATGGCCGCGCGACAGGCTTTATTGATGACAACTTTCTCCAAATGCGTCGCTGCCTGATCTCTTTTGACTTCACCTCTACGGCGCAGCAATTGTTTGGCCTTTGGGTTCAGCCTTTCTCCTCTCTGTTTGTAGTTCATCATAGCTGCTTTGGCACAAAATATCAGCCCTTTTGCTAATTCTTCATAGTCTTCTGTGGGATCTTCCTCCTTTCTCCAGTTGTATGCATTCATGGCCTTCTGCAGTTCGGATTCATCATACTCAGGAGAGCGTATAGGTGGCCCACGATGTGTGTCTCTTTTGAATATGCGATCACTGAGTCGTATCTTGGCCCGTAGCAGTCTGTGGTCGGATCCGGTGTCAAAAGAGGGTACTACTGAAGTGTCCATCAGGCTCCATCTTCGGTTCGTGAGGATGTGGTCTAGCTCTGAATGAGTTTGTCCGTTAGGACTTTCCCAGGTCCACCGTCTGTGTTGAGGCTTCTCGAAGATGGAGTTTCCATGAAACAGGTTGCAACAAGACATCAGATCTAATAGACGAAAGCCATTGTCGTTCCTAGCTTCATTTCCATGTCGACCTAGTCTCCAGTTTCCGTCGCTTCCATTTCCTACAAGGGCGTTGAAAACCCCGCATATGTATTTGTAGTATGACTTTTCCTTCTTAACTACTGCTTCCAGCTCAGAGTAGAAGTTGTCTTTGTCCTCTTCGCTGGCAACAGAGTTAGGAGCGTAGCAGTTTACAATGGTGATGGTCGCTTTCTTCGTCGTTCGTAATCGTAGCACAGCAATACGCGGACTCAGAATTTCGTGCGAATGAATGCTGGGCTGTACTCTTGGGTGGATCAAGAAACCGACCCCCCCAACGTTCTTCGCGTCAATCTTTTGCCCCATTATAATCAGTTCTCCGCTTTCCATTCTTCTTGCATACGGGGTTTTCGTTTTCGTCTCTTGCAGACATATGACATCGTACCTGAGCCTCTTAGATATGTGGAGAAGAGTTCTCAAGTCTGCGTCGGATGCGGCTGATCGGCAATTGTATGTGCAGATGTCCAAGCATTGTCCAAATCGTTTATCGGGATTTCCAGTGGCGCCCCGTCCCTTTCCTCTTCCGTCCTCGGCAGGGGCATCTCCGGGCGCCGTGGGAGAGCATGTCCGATTTCGGGCCGGTTTTCTCTCTGTTGCGAATGTCGTGGCTTTTCTGGTGGCCTGGTTACCCCTGGAGTGCCTTGCCGGAGCTATCCAAGGGCCGCCCGTTCACGCACTACAAGTAGTGCGGTTCTGAACTGCGTGGCCGTTTGTGCCGTTGGCCATCTCCCAGAGATGAACTCTGGTAGATGTTCACCCCTTCACCGCGATGAGGTGGCACATGAAGGGATATATATATATATATATGTGTATATATATATATATATATATATATATGCTCAGACAAAGTGTCGCACACATGCGTAGGACTACTGCAGGGCACCCGGAGGGCTTGGTCAGGAGACATGTGCACACGTGCTACTACAATTGGTCAGTGATGGTGATTGTGAGATCATATAAAAAGCTGAGAACGGGTGTCGTGCGATGGAGTGAGATAGAGAGATGGTCGAGCAGAGGGTCTGGTGATGTACAACGGGTCCGTTGATGGAGAAGGGGTGTGCCGCCGTCCAAAAGTTAGGAAACGCCTAGAGATGGATCCAACAGTGTGATAAGAGGCGTGATGCCGGCATTGCCGCGGCCGGTCACCTTTGGCCAGCCAGATTTGACCACCGACATGTATACTGTAGACATCCGCAGAATTCTCTCGAATTTCGAAAATAGGGGTTATTCGGTGCGTTGAACACAAATATCGTACGAATTTTGTACCAGAACCTCGCTGTGGGGAAATTACGGTAGATGGTGGAAACCGTCGTTAATTCTGGCGCCATGTAGCTAGCCCTTAATGGCCACGAAAGCGGCCACATTCGGCCCATGTTTGAAAGGCGGCCAAATGTGGCCAGGAACTTCAAGAAAAAATTTGGCCGAAACTTTGCATGGAGAGGTTATTTTAGGTGCTGTGCACTAAAATCGCATCAATTTCGCATAATAACGCCTAACGGTACGGTAAATAACCTAAATAACGGTTACGGTAGGTGTACGAAAGGTATTGCATCTTACAGAAGTTTCTGAAACTGTGCATAGGCGTTCACTTAAAGGCAGCAGGAGCTGAAATCCTCGACTCCGAGCTGAGCTATGGGTGATGAAGTACAGACTCAGCACATCATAAATGTGAAACGAACACAGACAATTATGGCTTACCTGCAGAGAAAATGGAACATTCGTCGCGAACACGATTGGCCGTGTTCGCGCGCGGACGAGTTTTCTAAGGCGCAAAAAGCCATTGCGGTGCCTGGTTTGGCGCAAAGGGAAAACGAAATGCATTCAATTCACAGGGTTTCATGGCGGGACTCGGCCAAAACCACGCGCTGCAATGGCTTTCGCGCTGGGGAAAACTCGTCCGCGCACGAACATGGCCAGGCGTGTTCGCGACGAATGTTCCATTTTCTCTGCAGGTAAGCCATCATTGTCTATGTTCGCTTCACATTTATGATGTGCTGAGTGTGTACTTCACCACCCGCAGCTCAGCTCAGAGTCGAGAATTTCAGCTCCTGCTTCCTTTAAGGGTATGAACACTACTATCAATGCCATTCTGCATGATGTTGCCACCTTCCTGCTGAAACCAGCATTCCATTCTTCCAAATTCTGGTCGGCCAAAGGTGGCTGGCCGCGGCCATGCCGGCATCAGGCCTGAGGGTGCGCCGGCGTGTGGTGGGGAAACGTTTCGATACGGGTCCAACCGTGTCATAAGGGTGCGCCGGCATCCAGAAGTGGGGAGTCGGGCGCACTGTTGCTGCATTAGCGCGTCTGCGCCAATTAGCAATGAGGCACTACAAGATGAGTTCTCCGTCAAGTGAGAGCGGTATAGCATCCCAATAGTGCTAATATCTAACAGTAGCACCCCGCAGTAGATGAATAGTGTGCATATTTGCTCTTTGTTCTGCATCACAACCCCTTCTGTACACACGCTTCTCATTTGTGCCTGGCCATACCTCACCGTCCTCATATACTCAACCTAACCGTTATCACCTTACCATCAATAACATGTGAGAAATGGCAATAATACTCTATCATCATTTCACGGTAAATCGGTCTCAGATAGTTAGCTATGTCAATCGAGCAAGAACTTAGAGTGCATGTACACTAAGATAGGCCGTTACTATTTTGGAGGGTTCCATTGGGAAAATCGATTAGACAAAAAGATCTACCAGCCCGATCGTCCGGTTGACGCCGGACTCGCAGGCATTTTTTTGACCTGCTTCGCTCGCCTCGCATCTGTTGTATGTTCCCCTCTACTAACCGCTGTCATACCATTTTCGCAGGTGAGGACCCGCGCGTGGCATTTTCGCCACTACCGAGTGCCTGCGCACCTTTATCACACCGTTGGTCCCGATTCTAGGCGTTTTCCCACTTTTCGACGCGGATGCACCTTTATCACTACTCGAGGCGTTTCTCCAATTTTCGACGCCGGCTCATCCTTACAACACCGTTGAACCTGATTCTAGGCGTTTACCCACTTTTCGACTTCGTCGTACCTTCATCACACTGTCTGATCCGACTAGGCGTTTCCCCCACTTTTCGATGCCAGCGCACCTTTACCACACCGTCGGATCCTATTGTAGGAGTTTCCCCTCTTTTCGACGCTGGCGCAGCCCTATCACAGTAGTGAACCCGTCTTCCCCACCTACTGACGCCGGTGCGCCGCTCTCGCAGTTGTGGGCCTGTCCAGCGGCGTTCCCCTTCTATTGGACGCCAGCGCATCGCTTTTATAACAGTAGCCCGTTTCCTACCATTTTCCCAACCTCCGTGCTGGCGCGACCCTCATCCGTGTCATTCACATGTTCGACTCCTCCTCTTCGTTATAAAGGTATTCTCTTTCCTTTTATACGGCCCTGTAATCATGGTCCTATCTCAGTCATTCCGACCGTGGTGAAAACAACTTTCGGTCACTGAAAGGACTTAACATGTCTGAAAGTTGCACGATTTTCCTACATAACTTGACGCGCTGAACACGATGGTATAGGTATTTTTCATGGCTGCTTCTCGTGCACACATACATACACATGAACTGCCATTTAAGAAGAAGTAAGATGCCTGTGTGGATATGAGATAAATTTATGCGAGCGAAGCGAGAATTAGAAAAAGTATGGAAGTCCGGCCTAACGCAATATATAGACTTGGATGTCAATAATGCATTCTCAACATTAATATGAGGTACAGTCCTTGTCGAAAAGATAGACGGATTGCGCGTGCGGTTTCACAGCGTCGCGGTCGCAGAGTCGCGGCGGGACCTCCTCCACCCTCTCACTTGGAGCGTTCTCTCTCCGCATCTCTCGCCCGGGTCCCGCCACGATTCTGCAGTAACGGAATCCGTCTGTCTTTTCGACAACGACTGTACCTCTTGTCGCTGAGTAGTATGGTGCCCGGATGACTTCTAAACGGGTTTTTACTGTTATCACCATCGTGCGGCACGGCGCAGTGTGAGAAGTGAACCGCTGTGAGCTGACTTCTCGTCTCGCAGTGGACGTCCTGTTTGCCGCGTTACTGCAGCGGCACCGCATCCCGCAGCCCGCAGTGCGAGCTCACAAGGTGACTCGCCGCGGCAGAAAGTGTACAAGGATTATTCTCCCGTTATTTGCCGCAGCGAGCTCGCGGGAGCTCGCAATGCGTTGCCACGCCCTACGCTTAAGCATATGGCGGGGCGCGTCAAAATTGTAAAAACCCCTTAAAGGCAGAGGGCCAACTCGTTCTGCTTCTTGGATTTACCAACATATCCTAGACGTTCTCATCATGTTGATCCCTGGGATGTACATCAACAGGCACAGAAGCGATGAAATCCCCATTTTTGAAAGGCTCCAACTGGATAAAAATTTGGAGCCCGGAGGCGGATCGCTCCAAGCTGTGCTGGCTGCCTGCCACGGCTGCCTCGTCGGTCAACGAGTCTTGGCGTGTCCAATCGATAAGATCAACGGCTTCACATGTCAACTCGGGTTGGCAAACTGTTACAGACCCCGTCCTGGAAGACTGGTTTACAGACCATTCTGAGACAATTTATGTATACCGTTGGAACCACCGCGCCGAGTAGATGCAGAATCTGTTGTTAGCTGAACTACGAAAATGAGGTTGACCCCTGCCTTTAAGGGATGAATCCTCGACATCGCATGAGGCACATATTGCTGAAGGTATGCGAGGAAGGACGATAGCGGGCAACATTGGCTGCTATGAACACGTGTGTTAATATCCTATGCAATTATAGCCTCGCTCCTAGATACATACAGAGATTCGTCAGTGCTAACAGTTGGGTGTATGTTAATTATCTTCGAGATAGATAATTAGACGGTTGTGCTTATTTCAACAAAATTTAGTTGGGCGAGTACATATACTACTACGGGTTGTTACATTCTGTCCTGAATCCAAAAATTCGCATTCATTCCATTTCAGAACCAAATAAAGCCTGCGGTTCCTTGCACAGGATATACTAGCATGCGTGTCGGGCGAAATGGGCGTAGCAACCTTTGCATGGAGTGCGCGGTGCAGCTGGCAGTTGTCATGAACTATCGTTCATAATGACCGCAACCCCATATGGCTCAGCCTGAAAAACTGAGAACTGAGACCGCTGAGACAACTGATCTTGACATAAAACTGAGATAACCGGTAACTGCGGAGAGCCAGGTTCTCGCCCTTCATGTGAAACCTCATTAGCCGTAGAATTCACTACATTACGAAGCTAATGCGACCTTAGTCATCTTGAATTGTTTTCATTGCACTATCCGGTCGTTATGTTCTCCAGCATAAGCTACATTTATAGTGTGTCGGAGTCCTTCACAGCGACACCGTCGCGGTGAAGAAAATGAATGGAAATGATGAGAACAAAATGTTACGAGTTCTCGTATCTTATCACACAGTTTGCATGGAATACCGTGCTGGCATATATGCTGTTGCTGTGACCGTTCACCACCACACGTTGACTCACAGTGGCTCCTATGCCAGCACGGTATTCCATGCAAACTGTGTGATAAAATACGAGAACTCGTAACATTTTGTTCTCATCATTTCCATTCATTTTCTTCATCGCGACGGTGTCGCTGCGAAGTATGCCATGAGCCCTAGGCCTTGTGCGACGATCCATACGACGATTCATTTTAATCCGACCGGAACGGGCTCTGGTGGACTATAAATCTGTATATATAAAAGTGAAAGCTTGAGCGTGTGTTTGTACGTTTGTATGTTACCTATAGAAATCGCGGAACATTAACCGATCCGGACCAAATTTTGCAGGTGGACCCAACAGGAGCCAACAGAGGTTGTAGGCTACTTTTGGCCTGATGTTATCGACTAGTTTATCGATTGTATCGATTTTATTGATTTTTCGCTGTTTTTGCCCAGAGACTGTTGGGAACATAGCTGTCAAGGTCCTTCAATACGCTGAACACGAATATGACAACCATTTCTAGCGACACCACAGACTTATTGATTTTATCGATTTTTTTGATTTTCATTTGGGGGCAGGCAAGGAGATGCCTACTGAGGTTTCCCAGTACTCTGGATACAAATATGACAACCATTTTGCATGAAATATCAATTAATCGATTTTATTGATTTCTCGCTAATCTGCACTATGGGGAGGTGAATACATGTCTACTAGGGTTCCACAAAATGCTGTGTATAAATATGACAGCCATTTTCAAGATATCGATTTATTCATTTTAAAACTTTGGTCTATCGGTTTTATTGATTTTTCGCTATTCTATCCCATGGGGCGATTCATTGATGAGCTGAACATGAACATGACAACCATTGTGCACGAATACATTAATTCAGTCTCAACGAAATAATGTTGCTGGGTTTTCACTTACGGATTGGCGGAAAGGTGTCACTTGAATCTGATGCTTCGTAATGTGCTGGCCAAAATTTAAACAGAAAAAAATTAATCATTTTTAACAAATTGGCTGGCAATAGCAATTGTCCTCAGCAATGTGAGATAGCCGGGCCAGTGAAATACCCGAGCGGGGTCGTATATGGCAGCTAGTTTAGCTATAATTATGTAGCAGCTTCTGTTGTGGGAGTCACGATTATCAAGAATGGATCATGCTACAGGGCTAACTCTTCGAGGTGCCACTTCTGTTTTCGCCCACGAGAATCATTTTTCTAGCAAACGCAGTGTATATATGTACAGCGTAACCAGAACCAGATAACAAAACCTCTCTTCCTTAGAAACACCAGTGCGCTCAGTTGTATGTTTGAAGGTGCGATACCACGAGAAGATCTCCGTCGAGTTCTTAACGCTATGTCTAGTCAATCTTATTCGCAGTGGTTTTATCGTTTCTCCCACATATCTCTTTACAGCGATCACATGTGATACGAAAGCACTTAGTCTCGTAGTGTATATGTGATGAGATTCTTCAACGTTGGTAAAAAAAAACAGAAACAAGAAGGCAGAAACACAAGTCTAGTGAGAAATTCTGGTTGTTTCATCTCCGATGTGAGAGACAACCATGATGATGTTGTCCTGATCGCCAAATCAGCGGAAAGATTGCTGGCAATGTCAGTCACTATAATCACCGTCAGAGGCACCCAGGTCGAAAGTGTGAAATTCTTCGTGTACATTCGGCAGATTTCGTGTGACCCATACTGCGAGGAAATCACACGTCGAATTAGAGCTGGATGGAGCTACTTTCTCGTCACGAAAAATTCCCTTCCTCTGGAACGGTTGAGATGAAATGGAAGAATTAAGGATAAAGTGGTCGGCGTTAATCAATCCCGTCACGAGGGATGCGCCACGCATTCGACTTCATCTGAGCATCGTAGAGGCGTTGAATGCGTATCTGCCCTGTACAATGACTTGCGGGGGGCACCCGATGTACCAAGTCAGTGCTTCATCCTCCCAGACTCCTCTGGTACCAATTTATCGACCCCGGAGGGATGGAAGGCTTGGTTGGCCTCGGGCGGGATCGAACCATTGATCGTGTGCGTGCGCTGCGAGCCTCTTACCACTGCGCCACACGCGCCCAAATGGAAGAATTATTACCAAGAATTCTTACTATTAGGACCATCGAATTGCTGATATAATTGTTCAGTTGAAAGCTCCTCAATGCCTTTATTCGTAAGCTTTCGGCATTTAATGCGTTCTTCAGATCTAAATATTAACAACCCATTGCTATCTCATCACGAACTTACAAATAGGAACTGTTTGACAATACCTAGAGGCAGGAAGTTAATAAGCCTTTCTGACTTCGTTCGCTCTCGGCAATTGCTGACCTATATATCTATAACTTAGGTTGATGTTCGACATAATTCAACACGTTAAGAAGAGAAGAACCTCGCTATTGGTGACAGAATGAAACTACTACGTTACGGCAAGAGATCGGAGAGGCATGTATGCTGAGACAACTGCGGCTGCATGCCGAAAGGTTTGTGAGAAAGTGAGAGAAACGATATCAACTGTTGTGAAACCAAAACTCGGTGCAAATGTTGCAAAAGGACTTTCGGATTTACATCCCGTTATTCCTACTGTCTGGCGGAAACTCACAAACTTCCATCAACAACTGCCCATCTACAGCTCTCCGTCGACGAAATCAAGACCCGTCCCATCACTTCATCTTGTGGAGATGAAGATCTGATAGATTGAGTTGGCTTCTAGTGCAAGTGCTTTCACCGCTGCTCCAACTCGTTGCTGCACACATAGTGAATGTGGAAGCATTTTTGTCCTCATTTTCCGGCTGCCAAGTGGCGACAACAGCAGCCTACGCCAGCTTCGATGTTGTATCATTATACACCAATACACCAACGTCGATAATAACGGCGCAATCAAAGCGGTGATTCCTTTCTTTCAACAACACAGGAGCCAAATACCGAACATAGGTTTTACCGCTGGAGACATCACGACCATGTTAAATTCTGATCTGTTCTGTAATGCTTTCCGTTTCAAGGACAAATTCTTCGAAGAGAAACGAGGTTTGGCCATGGGAAATCGTATTGCCCACTGCTGGCTGTCATCTATTTGGAACATATCGAAAAGTCATCACTGACGTCCGGAACACTGCCTTATAAAAGATACATTGATGACGTGTTCGTGATAGGAACTACTGGGATGGATGTTGATACGACGCTGGAAAGACTGAATGCTTTCGACTCAAACGTCTCTTTCACGACTGAGAGGCCTGATGCTGATGGGTATCTCCCTTTTCTAAGTACAAAAATCAGAGTGGTCCAGGGTCAGAAGGAGCATGTATGACGTCAAAAGGCGGCATCGGCGAACATCTTAGTACATGCGAGAAGTGCTCACGCACACCTCATCAAGGTAAACGTGATGACTGATGAAAATGAAGAATAAGTTATGCGTGGGTTCGAACAAAGAACTAGGAAGAACATTTGCTCGCGTACTTCATGAAAACGGATACAATACGAATCCTCCCACAACATCCGTTTTCATCAAGTACGCGAGGTTCCCCCATGCAACAACGGATGAAATTCCAATGATTCTTCCTTACGTAGGGGACGGACAAGCACGTGCAGTAAATCAAGTAGTGAGACACTCTGAGTTGTCAGTAAGACTAGTGTTTCGCCCACCACAGACATTGAGAGAAATCTTAACCTCCATACGCATATATGAAAACAAATGCCTCCAGCCTGACTGTTAGTACTGTACCGAAGAGTAGATCTGCCAGCTGAGGGGTACGGTGTACCTCATCACATGTGAAGGCTGTGGAGAGAAATACGTGGGAGAAACAATGAGGCCCTTACGAATGCGACTGGACGAGCACCGCAGTTCATTAACGAACCCTTCCTTCTATGCGCCAGAAAGCTTATCAAGATATCGCACACTGAAACACACGTTCGAGCGTGCTCCGAAGTTGAAAGTCAGAGTCCTCCACGATCATCTTGTGAATACTCTTGAAAGGCAAATTATGGAGGCACTGGAAATAAAGAGGCACAGTCCAAAGATAAACAACAGAGAGGAGTTGCATGATGTGTTAAAGGCAGTGTCCCAGCTCAGAGAACGCGTTCGAGATTCCTGCATCAGTTGAACATATGCGAGCCGCTGAGGACAACGGTGTACTTTCAGTTTCAGGAGAACGTCGGAAAGGAAATTCTTGGCCAGTGGACGAGAGACTCCATTCCGTAGCAAGAGCTGCTGAGGGTGCGGCGTGTTTTGCAACACGGCAATATTTGTTCATTTGATGATGCTCTGATGTTCATTGGCGATACATTTGGCAAGAGTATGTGTTTGGCCCTACATTTTACGGGATAAAATTTTGCTTGGCAATATAATTTATGGGAGAATGAGCGAAGAGCCTGTTTGGCGATATATTTGGCAAGAGAATCTGTTGACGATACATTTTACGGATGTTTGGCGTTACAAAAGGCAAGAGAATATGATGGCCATACGTTTGGCGAGGTTTGCTTGGCGATACAAATGGCAAGGTTTGTATGGCAATTCATTTTACGGGTGTTCTGATAAGGCGTTCATTTCATTCATAGTTGGAGGCTTAACCGCCGGTGATATCGACTCGGACGGCTCAGCTGGTAAGGCAGCGGATTCCGAAGATTGGTATCATGGCTCGCTTCCTGATGATATCGAAACTTTTGCGCTGTTGATAGCCCTTTTGTTTGACGATACAATTGGCAAAATTTGCTTGACGATACAAATGGCAAGCTTTGCGTAGCGATACATCTGACGAGTTTTGTTTGGCAATACATTTTGCGGGACTTCTTGGTTGGCAATACATTTGACGGGCTTCGTTTGCCTAGGTAGTTTGCAAGCTTGTCTGCGAGGTTGCCAAACAAACCTCGCCAAATGTATCGCTACTGAACATTAGAGTAGTAACTGGTTAGAAGTTCATTTTTATGTGCAACCTTAACTTCTCAGCTCCGCTTTTGCTAGCTTCCTGGCAAGGAAACTCGTCCGCTCCAATATTGAATTTGTCCTTCAAAATAGGGGTTTTTAACCGTTTTTTCACATTCCAAGCACATTATTGGAATCAGCACGTCGATTAGGACCAGATTCCGTTGATACCTCGATACCCGTCATGAGATGAGACACTGCCTTTGATCACATTACAAATGCCTCCCCGATCTCTTGCCGTAACGTAGTAGTTTCATTCCTTGACCAAAATCTTAGGAGCGAGGTTCTTCTTTTCTTAACTTGTTGAATTATGTCGAACATCAACCTAAGTTATCGATGTATAGGTCAGCAAACAAAAGCCGCGACTCGTAAGCTTCAGCTAAAGACGGATGAACTGATCATACACGATGGCGTGATGGTTCTCAAAGATTACTTGAAACATGTAATTGGCAATGCACACCGAGGGTCATGACGAAAAAAAAAGGCCAGTGACCGAATAAATGTACAAATGTATACATACAGGCGATGAGTGTGGATGAGCTCCACTAGAAAGCGCATTTCTTTTTGGTTCATTTTGAACTGACAAAGTCTGGGGATACTCTGTGTTATAGCACCAAGGGAAACAATGTATGTCAGTCGCCACATGGCATTCATTCTCATCAGTAGTCATCACTCTTCACGTATGAAATCTCTTCGCTTGCCATAGAGGCCATCACCGGTTGTCGTCGTGTTCGCCGCCGGTTGCGGAGTTTGAGATAAGAGGGGAACGATTCTGGGCCAGTAGAAATCCACCCCGCAATTTTGCATCAAAGTTGCCATCATCACGGCCGCTCTGTCTACGAGATGGCAACTCTTGCTATGAATTAGATGTGATATGCGAATATCTATGAGAGCGCAAAGCATCTTGCTGCACAGAGCATCAAGCCGAACTTCACCACAACTGCAGACTAGGAACTAAACCTCTTGGCCATGGCAACATGCATAGATCGAGATGAGACGGAACTTGCATATCGACAGCAAAAACATGAATTTTGGCTGACCGATTCTGGAAAATTCAAATGGAATTTAATGAGACGCTGAGATCAAGTGGAAGCCTAGTTGTGGCTAAGAATTCCTGCTTGTGACTAGCGTACAGCCGTAAGTTACTGATGTTGTTTTTCTCATTTTCCTTGCAGTTTGGCGTCTCTACCTTGTGCTTTCAGATTTGGTCCTCACTAACCCATTAAGCAAGATTTCATTCGATTCCCCTTGATGACACAATCTATATGTAATGAATGTCGGCGATTTGCGCAAAATGCCCTATTGCGCGACCCGCGCGATGAATTTCGATCAGCTGGGTCAATCGATGTTTGGCCACCTGACTTCGCACCAGGTCAAATTTTGACGCTGTTATTTTTCTTTCTTTCCCGACATTTTTTTTTTCAAAATATTGTGCTATAATTGTTCTCTCTCATCATTTCTTGGGATTATTCACTGTTTTGCTCGCTTATTTGTGTTTCTATGATTCTGAACGTACGTGTTTTAAAGAGTGGGTTAATTCTTGTTTAACTTGTAATGTTGTTGATACTCGCCTCGTGTGTACCAAGCAGTGAGTGGCAACAATAAAACAAGTTCTTGAAAAACAGAATAAAACTACTCTTGAAAAATGTACGTGTGAGGGCGTAAAACACAAAAAAACGAGCGAACCAGCACCAACATACGAAAACTAGTAGAAACGAACATTTGTAATTGAAACATTTCTAAGAAATCAAGAAAAATGAGAAGAACAGCGCCAAAAACCTACGAGGTACAAAATACGGCGGCGTCGTCAAATCGGCAGTCTGAATTGATCGACCGAATGAGTTACTGCTAACAGGACCCATGATGGGGCAAATTCCGGGGAAAAACAGCAGGAGAAACCTGCCAAAAGGCTAGTGACGAACAAAAACAGGAAAAGGACCCCAATCAAACTTTCAAAGAAATTGATCGTTCGCACAGACAGGTATTTAGTGAGGTGCCACATCGGTCGTAGCCACCGCTAAAACTTCTGACCAGATACGACCTCGCACATGCCCTAGGGCATGTTCGACCTGCCGACGAAATAAACTGTCTCCCAACACAATCTCTCGTCACGCTGACTTGGCATTTGAGTTGCCAGTTGGGCTGCCACCTCCAGATGGCATCGAGCCGGCGCCTAGAGAGTTCGCAACCTCGCACCCATCTCGAATTCTAGAATCATATTGCGAGGATGATTAGAAAGAGGAAGGCTAGCCACTGCGCACAGAAGTAAAATAGGTCGAAACGATATTATTCTTGCAAATTCGAATTAGGAAGATCAGCAATATTCACTGGTTGAGGTGTATGGATATTGTCTGGGCTTCCACCTAGGTCGCACCCATGATGCCAACTCAAGTTGGCAACTTGCGGGGTGGATTACTACCGGCTCTGATGTCGGACAGAAACGCTCACGCGGCTGGCGAACGTTCAAAAAAATTTGCACTTTAAAACATAGGAACACACAAAATATATACTTAATAGGCGAAGTATTTCTAGCAAAACTTATTATCTTTTTCAGAAAGGTCTTGGACTCGAAGTTATCTATACGAATGATCCTTCAGCTCTCAATGAGGATGGCGGTCTACCTTCAAAGGGAAAAGCTGTTGACTCTGTGAGCAAGGACTACATTGACGAAGTATTTCAATTATTGTAATTTATGCCACTCAGGACCGTGACACGAAGCAACCGTTTGAGCCGATGAATTTATATCTACAGATGGATCCCATACTGTACGAGTATGCAGCTTTGCTTGAATTCATTGAAGCGAAGTAAGAGCTAATAATCGAGACTGCTGCTCACGTCGTGATGTGCGCCTTTCTTACAGCGTTAACGTGGACCTGAATAAGCCTTTGATTGAAACTGCCGCTCCGAAGGTGACAGGTGATATGTTCTCGCATTACCTTACTGCCAAAATTTTGTACGATTAGCCGTAGTTACGAATAGACGTATAGGAAAACCAAGAAGCACGTCTGGTACAACTTAAGCATGGATTTTAGTGCAGTGCAAGGTGGGTAGGCCTATCCTACTAAATCCGGATGGTATAGAAACGAAAACTGTCGCTTGCATGATTTGTCACCAGGAAGTGCTCAGAGATAGGTGAGCGGTCATCTATTGGATGGTAGTGGAAAACCTCTAGGACGTAGTTCCTGAGGAAAAATTTCAGTTGGCTAGTTCGTAAAAGTGATACGATACGTAGTTTTCATCGCAACATATAATATCCGCAACCGTAAAAATGCTTTCTGAAATCGAACTCACAAATGACCATACACTGCATTACAGTTACATTGCATTTCGGTGCAAGGAGTTCGATACAAAGAATTTTTTTTCTTGCACAGGATGGCCAGAAATTACGCGTTCACCTACTTTAGTATGACAGGGGAACGAAAAAAAAAAAACAGAAACAATTGCATTATTTGAATTGGATCCTCGAGCTACTAAAACTACTAGAACTAAAAGCTCTGTCCATTCGTGATGAGACATGGACTACTAGATGCAGTTTTTGACGCTGATTTCGAATCCGTAGTCCATATTTTCTGCGGAGTTCTGTGTAATGAGTTACAGCTATTTCTTTTCGCGCTGATTTAACATAGAATACTCATGTATGGGCTCTGGGTTGTGCTTGGTAGGTGATTTAATGTCTTCAAACTGTAGGGTACTTTAGGAAAGAACAAGGACATTGGTTGTGTGCCCCCGATGCTACTGCCTTACCCCGGTTCAAGCCCGTATTTGAGGACCGTAAGTGTGTTAGCTAGTGGCTTTGAGCGTCGTTATGATAAAAAAACTCAAATCAGGGTCAGACAGCTGCTCCAGAGGCACACAGTCAATGCCTTTGTTTACATATTATTCCAATCACTGTCCATCTTGGTTTGGTTGCTTGTGGTCTTCAATATGAAGGTCTCACCACCAGAAAAAAAAATTAAGTTGAGAATGAAGGAGCTTTATCATATTGATAGTAATGATGTCAATGCCTACCTACTCAGACATTCGTGGTGGTCGACTGCAGGTAGAAGAGGGGTCCACCCCCTGTTGTACCTGGGGGTGGACCCCAAATCCCGGGGCACCTACCCCCACATATGGTCGACGTCCCCCCCACGTGCCCCCAGCAGACGTCCCCCCACGTGCCCCCGGTCGACGTCCCCCCCACGTGCCCCAGCAGACATCCCCCACGTACCCCAGCAGACGTCTCCCCATGTGCTCTCGCGGCTACCTCGTGACGCCATCACCATCTACCTTCTACCCCCGACGTCATCTACATACTCAGTGAAAAGAACGCGCGACCGCCGCCAGGTCGTAAACGCGTGCGTCTAAGCTGCGTCGGCGATGCGACTAATCCATCACATAGACGAACGCGGGTCAAACGCACGCATCTAATATAAACTGTATCATCGACTGATCGATGATCCTCGTTCTATCCTCATTAGTCTTAATACATGGCACACTTTACTAACTATTCTTCTCGCATTGCTCATCCCGTGTTCAGTCAGTAATAAAGATATTATCCACTGAACCACTACATTCTATATTTGGACAAGATAAAGTCCAAGGGTGTATGGCGCAACCATCCCCCACATAAGTCGCCACAAATTGGCCTTAAAGGAAGTGCGTCACCTCAAGGATCGCGTTAGAGACCCTCACATCAGCCGAACATATGCGAGCCGCTGAGCGCAAAGGTACACTTTAGGTCTCAGAGTAACGTCGAAAACCCCATAAGTTACGGGATTCTTTGGTTCTTGATTCTTTTGGATTACTAGTGGCCCCGTAAGCCACCTTATTGTGCTACTTTCCGTAGTGTAACAGTATTGACCCGGTGTGGTTTTTCGTGCGCGCCAACAGGTTGTATGAGATTCACGTCCTCAACTCGAGCTACACTATCTCACAACTGTATATGTATATCTACATATAACATTATTCAGTCGAAAAAGAGCACATAGCGTAGCGAATGAGAGATAACTCACAGAATCCGTGAATCAATTTGTTTTGTTGTTTCTATCTCTGTCTTTCGCGAGCAGCGAGCATACCAAGGACTGCGTGAAATACAGAACACAACTGCTTTTGTATTGTACAAACCAGTCGGTCAATAACTCAGTAAGCCAATCATACAAACACACCCTCAGCATTACCACTGTATGTGACTATCCCATCCTTCTAGTTCAAACCAAACTTATTCTAAAAACTTCATACTTTCCCAAAGTTTTGGACAAAAACTGAAAACAAATTATCGTGAAAAGAGAATAAGCATCACGACCGCCTATTTCCACCAATCTTCTTTGTCATTACTCACCGATATTCACCGACACGACGTGGCTCATCTATACTAAACCAAAAAAGTTCTAAGTGATGATTAAGAAAGTGATCAATACTCAAGTCCACGTGGCCTAGGGAAGGGAGATGATCAACAGGGTTGATGGGATAAATGAGTAGGAGCATAAGTTATTGGTAATTTTTCGCTTAAGCTCAAGAAACGAAGATGCTTCATGAGATTGTTGGGATACTTGGGGAGGTGATCCACGGTGTTGGCGGAATACATGGGATGGGTGGGTAAATTATTGCTTAGGCTTTTGCCTGAACTTCTGGAACGGAATGTAATCCACGGGTTGGGGGGATACATGGGATGGGTGCGTAAATTGTCTAGGCTTTTGCCTGAGTTTCTGGAAAAGGAGGTGGTCCACGGGGTTGGCGGAATACATGAGGTGGGTGCGCAACTTATTTTGTAGACTTTTGCCTGAGTTTCTAGTAGTGGAGGTGGTCCACGGGGTTGGCGAGAAACATTGGGTGGGTGCGCAAGTTACCGTCCAGGTATTTGCTTGAGCTTCTGGAAAGGGGGGTAATCTACGGGGTTGTTTATTTTCTTTACTATTTTTTATTTTCTAGACTTTTCCCAAAGTTTCTTGGAAGGGAGGCAATCCACGGGGTTGGCGGGATACATGAGGTGGGTGCGCAAGTTATTTTCTAGACTTTTGCCTAAGTTTCTTGGAAGCGAGGCAATCCACGGGGTTGGCGGGATACATCGGGTGGGTGCGTAAGTTACTTTCTAGACTTTTGTCTGAGTTTCTTGGAAGGGAGGCAATCCACGGTGTTGGCGGGATACATTGGGTGGGTGCGCAATTTATTGTCCAGGCTTTTGTTTGAAATTCTGGAAAGGGGGTAATCTACGGGGTTGCCGAGATACATGAGGTGGGTGCGCAAGTTATTTTCTAGACTTTTTCCTGAGTTTCTTGGAAGGGAGGCAATCCACGGGGTTGGCGGGATACATGAGGTGGGTGCGTAAATTATTGTCCACGCTTTTGTTTGAGTTTCTTGGAAGGGAGGCAATCCACGGGGTTGGCGGGATACATGGGGTGAGTGCGTAAATTATTGTCTAGGCTTTTGCCTGAGTTTCTGGAAAGGGAGGTGGTCCGCGGGGTTGGCGGGATACATAAGGTGGGCGCGCAATTTATTGTCCAGGCTTTTGTTTGAGTTCTTAGTAAGGGAGGTGGTTCACGGGGTTGATGAGACACATTAGGTGGGTGCGCAAGTTATTGTCAAGGCTTTTGCGCGAGATAGTAACCCCGTGAGTTCCTTGGCTCAAAGTTTCACCGCATTCTATCAGTGTTGGTATTAGAGTTCGAGTAGAGTGTTTGCAAACAAACCTAATTAAGCACTTGATTCAGTCTCAACACCTGTCTGAGTAGAACTAATCCTTAGATTTTGAGAAACTCAAACTAAACAGTGGCAAACAGCTTGTCGAGGAGTCACGAAATGCCAAAATTGACTGATTGAAATTTTTGAAGACCACGACCTTGTTTTTGTTGACCAATGAACACGTGTTGCCTTTTGCCTGAAGCCAACGCCGCTTTACCACTGAGCCAGCCAGCCGGACTCACGGGAAAATCCCGGCCAACAGACCTCGCCAATTCAGTACTGGCCCAGTTGAACTCAAGAAAAAATTCCGACCAATGGACCAGTGCGCCCCTTTACCTAAAACCAGCGCTACTTTACCACTAGCCCAGTCAAACCCAAGGGAAAATACCGCGCAGTGGACAAGTGTGCCCCTTTACCTGAGACCGGAGCGGCACGTGTGCCCCTTCACCTGACACCGGCGCGACACGTGTGCAACTTTACCTGAGACGGGCGCAACTTTGCTGCTGACAGCGTCGCAGTCAAGGAAAAATCCTGACCAGCGGACCGGTGTGCCCCTTAGCTTGAGACCAGCACCTATTTACCATTGGCCCAGTCGAACCCAAGGGAAAACCCTGACCAACGGACCCTTGTGTCCCTTTACCTGAGGTCGGCGCCTTTTTATCATTGGTCCAGTCGAACCCAAGGGAAAGTGGTGACCAACGACCCATGTGCCCCTTTACCAGAGTCCAGCACCTGTTCACCACTGACGGGAAAATTCTGGCCAACGACCCATGTGCCCGTTTGCCAGAGACCAGCACCTGTTTACCACTGGCCGGAAAATTCTGACCAACGGACCCGTGCTCCTTTACCTGAGACCAGCAACTGTTTAACACTGACGGGAAAATTCTGGCCAACGACCCATGTGCCCCTTTACCAGAGACCAGCACCTGTTTACCACTGGCGGGAAAATTCTGACCAATGGACCCGTGTGCCTCTCTACCTGAGACCGGCACCTGTTTACCATTGGCCCAGTCGAACTCAAGGGAAAATCCTGACCAACGGACCCTTGTGCCCCTTTCCCTGAGACCGGCGCCTGTTTACCATTGGCCCAGTCGAACCCAAGGGAAAATCCTGACCAACGGACCCGTGTGCCCCTTTACCTGAAACCGGCGCCTGTTTACCATTGGCCCAGTCGAACTCAAGGGAAAATCCTGACCAACGGACCCTTGTGCCCCTTTCCCTGAGACCGGCGCCTGTTTACCATTGGCCCAGTCGAACCCAAGGGAAAATCCTGACCAACGGACCCGTGTGCCCCTTTACCTGAGACCGGCGCCTGTTTACCATTGGCCCAGTCGAACTCAAGGGAAAATCCTGACCAACGGACCCTTGTGCCCCTTTACCTGAGACCGGCTGTTTACCATTGGCCCAGTCGAACCCAAGGGAAAATCCTGACCAACGGACCCGTGTGCCCCTTTACCTGAGACCGGCGCCTGTTTACCATTGGCCCAGTCGAACCCAAGGGAAAGTGGTGACCAACGACCCATGTGCCCCTTTACCAGAGTCCAGCACCTGTTTACCACTGACGGGAAAATTCTGGCCAACGACCCATGTGCCCTTTACCTGAGACCAGCAACTGTTTAACACTGACGGGAAAATTCTGGCCAACGACCCATGTGCCCCTTTACCAGAGACCAGCACCTGTTTACCACTGGCGGAAAATTCTGACCAACGGACCCGTGCTCCTTTACCTGAGACCAGCAACTGTTTAACACTGGCCCAATGGAACCCAAGGCAAAGTCCTGACCAACGGACCCGTGTGCCCCTTTACCTGAGACCGGCGCCTGTTTACCATTGGCCCAGTCGAACCCAAGGGAAAGTGTTGACCAACGACCCGTGTGTCCCTTCACCAGAGACCAGCACCTGTTTACCACTGGCGGGAAAATTCTGACCACGGACCTTTGTGCCCCTTTACCTGAGACCGGCGCCTGTTTACCATTGGCCCAGTCGAACCCAAGGGGCTTGCTGACCAACGACCCATGTGCCCCTTTACCAGAGACCAGCACCTGTTTACCACTGGCGGGAAAATCCCGACCAATGGACCCGTGTGCCTCTTTACCTGAGACCGGCGCATGTTTACCACTGGCCCAGTCAAAATCAAGGAAAAACCCCAACCGATGGGAACAGCGCTACCACTTCGTTTCAAAACCATGTCAGGAAACAAAACCATGTGCTAGGATTTTGTTGTAACGTTAATCGACATTATTAGGATTATTGGGCTCCAAATCCACGGATCTCCCTCCTACGAGGGATCCCAGCCGATTTGCTGCGAGGCTACGTGGCGCGACCCCGGGTGGCGGATAGGGGGTTTACCGCGGACCAAAAGCAGCCATGCGCTTGCCCTGCGACGCGGGTAGATCTAGGGGATGGACTCCTTAGTTCGGCAGTGCTGGATTCGATTCATACGGCCGGCATATAAGTGTGAACATGCACTCACGCGCGTGGGTGTGTGCAAATGCTTTGTGTGGGCTGTATCCTGCAGTTCGGATTTGGCCAAAAGCTCGCATTCTAACGACTGGGAAGCGCATGAGAGGCGAGTAGGGGCCGCCTCTAACAAATAAGTCCCTTGTCCACGGGGGGAATCCTTCTCCTCGTCATTCGAATGCCGGCGACAGGCCGTAGTGACAGGCCGGCTGACGAACACCCCACGTCACATCTAATGGATCATGACGTCAAATGGATTCAAGAAGAAGGCTACGGCGTACGCGGGAATCGACGCCCACTCGCGGGGCCCGGTGAGTGTGGACAATAATATGCGAGGGTCCCCGATGCTTCGCGAACGGCGGCATCGGGGGGCAAGCAGGCGAGTCGTTAAGGATAACAACGTGGCCAAGACGCGTATTGCTACTTTGAACGTCGGCACGTTGACAGGCCGTTCATTTGAACTGGCAGCAGCACTGCAGCGCCGTCGAATCGACTTGTGTGCGGTGCAGGAGACGAGGTGGTCTGGCAGCAAATCCAAGGACATCGGATGCGGATTCAAAATCGTCTACAATGGTAGCCCAGGTACAAGAAATGGTGTCGGCATCATTGTCTCCGAACGGTTCAGGGATTCCATAGCAGGCGTGGAGCGTTTTGACGACCGTCTTATGAAGATTGTTGTCGTCACTTTGGAAAGGCGCATCCATTTTTTCTCGGCATACGCCCCACAGACCGGATGTTCAGACCGAGCCAAAGACGACTTCTGGGCGCTGATTGATGAGAAGACCGCTGCAGTACCACCAGAAGATACGGTTATTATTGCAGGGGACTTGAATGGGCACGTGGGATCGACGAAGGACGGCTACAGATGCCACGGCGGCTTCGGATACGGGGTGCGTAACGAGGATGGCGAGCGCATTCTCGATTACGCCGAGTCTCATAACCTTGTTATAACGAACACGAGATTTCGGAAGCGACCATCCCACCTCGTCTCTTTCTACAGCGGCAGCAACACGACACAGATCGACTACGTGCTTGTGAGGTATCAAGACCAGAAGCTCGTCACGGATGCAAAAGTCGTACCGTATGAGACGGTCGCGTCGCAACACCGGCCGCTAATTTGCACAATGAAGATCACGCCGCCAAACAAGAAGCGCGTCGAACGATGTGGGCCGGCTCGAATCAAGTGGTGGAGATTAAGAGAGAAAGAAATAGCAGTCATCTCTCACATTCAGTTGCCACCCATCACGAACGTCGACGAAACATGGCAAAAAGTAACTGATGCTGTCCTCGCAACTGCTCGCTCCGAACTCGGCACGACCAGACCTGATCGAAGGAAGATTGACAGGAAGACCTGGCTTTGGACAGAGGAAGTGAGGGCGAAAGTTCGCGAAAAGAAGCGGCTCTACCACTCCTTCCTTGACAATAAAACGACAGACAACTGGAGGAGTTACCGCGAAGCGAAAAGGGCTGCTAAGAAGGCTGTAGCCGCAGCGAAGGCGGCTCATTACGATGAAGTCTGTAAGAAGTTAGACTCGAGGGACGGTGAGCGCTTCATCTACCGACTCGCGAAATCGCGTCAGCGCCAAGCAGACGACGTCGAGAAGTTTCACGGCGTCAACGACGAGCAAGGCCACCTCCTGATGGATCACAAGAAGGTGATGCAACGATGGAAGGATTATTTTGAGAAGGTCTCGACGGAAGAATTTGCCCATCCATCCGTCCCAGAAGTTCCGCCCACCTCCGGACCAGTGCAGCCAATCACCATCGAAGAGACCATGTATGCACTGAAGCGAATGAAGCCAGGCAAAGCGACTGGTCCAGATGATATGGCAGCAGAATTGTGGAAGTCGCAGTGTTGGAACTCCGCTGATTGGTTAACGAAATTTTTTAATCTAGTCATAGCGGAGAAGAAGGTGCCCGTGGACTGGCAGCGAAGCACTACCATCCCAATCTGGAAGGGCAAGGGTAGCCCCGCTGACTGCGCGAACTATCGACCAATCCGTCTTTTGTCGCATACCATGAAGATCTTCGAGCGTATCATTGATCGCCGGTTTCGTGAAATTGTTCAACTATCCCCGAACCAGTGCGGTTTTGTACCCGGATGCGGCACTACCGATGCCATCCACGCCGCCCGTCTCCTGATCGAGAAGCATCGTGAAAAGAAAAGACCATTGCACCTAGCTTTCCTAGATCTGGAGAAGGCCTTTGACCGCGTCCCCCACGAAGTCATTTGGTATGCTCTGCGGCTTCACGGCATTCCCGAAGAGCTGATCGAATGGGTGCGGATTCTTTACGCCGATCACAGGAGTAAAGTGCAGGCGGCCGCGGGTACATCGACGGAGTTCCCCATAACCGTGGGCGTACACCAAGGCTCAGCCCTTTCCCCGCTTCTTTTCATCGTAGTCATGGATGCCATCACAAAGGAGCTTCACAGACCAGCGCCGTGGACGCTGCTGTACGCGGATGACGTAATGCTTGCATCCGAAGACAAGGGTGAACTTGAACGACAGACGCAAGCGTGGAGTGACCAGCTGGCACGGTTCGGCCTCCGCCTCAACGTTAAGAAGACCGAGTATTTGACCACCGACGAGCACGAGTCTGGCACCATCAAAGTTAATGGCACGGATCTTCCGCGAGCCGCTACGTTCAAATACCTCGGCTCAGTGGTTTCATCAGACGGCAGCCTCGTCCATGAGATCACCGCACGCGTCGCCGCTGCGTGGTTGAAGTGGCGCTCGCTGACCGGTGTGCTGTGCGACAAGGACATACCAGACCGGCTCAAGTCGAAGATCTACCGTACCGTGGTACGTCCTGTCGCGCTGTATGGTGCCGAGTGCTGGCCCGCCACTAAGGAAATGGAACGCCGAATCAGTGTCACTGAGATGAGGATGCTGCGGTGGATGGGTGGCTTTAGGCAGCTAGATCGCATATGCAACCAGGACATACGACAGCGATTTGGGGTAGCTGCGATAGCCGACAAGCTCCGTGAGGCGCGTCTGCGATGGTTTGGTCACGTTCTTCGCGCTGATGGCGACAAAGTCTGTAGGATTGGCTTCGACGTAGAGGTACCAGGAAAGCGGCCTAAAGGACGACCAAAGCAACGATGGCTTGACACCGTACACGGTGACCTCAAGACGGCTGGGATCCATCCCGACCAAGCGCACGACAGAGCACTCTGGCGTCAAAAGATCAGCAATGCGGACCCCGCTGCGAAACGGGAAAAACGCTAAGAAGAAGAAGAAGATTGGGCTCCAAATCGGATTTGCAGGGAGCCCCTCACCCCTGAGAATGGCTTGCTGGATTAAAAAAATCTTATATCTGTTTGATTCTTTCAATCCAGTTGTTTATATTCACCATTATTTTTTGAATTTTTATTACTAGACTGTGTACCCGGCTTTGCTGGTCCTGGCAAAAATAGCGAAGAATCAGTAAAACCGATAAATCAATAGTGCTGTACAGAACGGTTGTCATATTCGTGTTCAGCGTACTGACATACCTCAGTAAACATGTCTTCGCCGCGCCCGGGGCAAAATTAGCGAAAAATCAATAAAATCGATAAATCGATAGTGCTGTGCAAAACGGTTGTCATATTCGTGTTCAGCGTATTGACACACCCATGTCTTCACCGTCCCTGAGGCAAAATTAGCGAAAAATCAATAAAATCGATAAATCGATAGTGCTGTACAAAACGGTTGTCATATTCGTGTTCGGCGTATTGACATACCCCAGTAACCATGTCTTCAACGCGCCCGGGGCAAAAATGGCGAAAATCAATAAATTCGATAAATCGATGGTGCTATACAAGACGGTTGTCATATTCGTCTTCAGCGTATTGACATACCCCAGTAGCCATGTCTTCACCATCACTGGGGCAAAACAAGCGAAAAATCAATAAAATCAATAAATCGATAGTGCCGTACGAAATGGTTGTCATATTCGTGTTCAGCATACTGACATACCCCAGTAGACATGTCTTCGCCACGCCTAGGGCAAAAATAGCGAAAAATCAATAAAATCGATGAACTAATCGATAATCCCAGGTGCAAAGTAGCCTAAAACCTACGCCGGCCCTTAGGGAGGTGTCACCCTATAACAAGGAAAATAAAGATCTAAGACGAAAAAAGCGGACAATGTGGACATTTAGGCCAGGGGCCCCTTTTTTAAAGGACTCGCCACAACACTGCGTATCGACACATGCGCTGAGAGTCGACGCGCAGTAACAGACGCGTTCTCGGGAATTAGCGACCAAATCTTTTAATATAGTAGGATTCCGAAATTCACGACTACTGCACGAGAGGCATCATGCGCATCAAAAACTTGCTGAGGGTACGGCAAGGTTTTTCAACGCGACAATACTTATTCATTCGATAATAGCTACTGTTGGGAAGATCATCTTAATGCGTAATACTAATTTATTAGCTCCGCTTTTTCTAGACTCCTAGCAAGAAGACTCGCCCGCTAAGTCAAATTTGGCCTCCAAAGTAAGGTTTGACCATTTCGGGCAAAATGAAGTTGGGGGCCACTTAGTATAAGTCGATAATCTGGCCTGTCCTGCAAGTTCAGACTTGTTAGCGTGACACGGCCAGAACGCTCTGACTTGTTAGCTCTCTTAACGTGCAGAGGCCGCATCCAAGAATATATCCGTTGGAAATGAGATCCAGACGGAAATGTAACCGCGTAATGGCGACTTTTCCAATCCTGCGATCCTAGGACGATTTATCTACTCTGAACTTTCTTATCACGGTGAACCCACCGTTATCCCATGGTGGACCCCGAACCGACGGTTGGTCCACCGTTATCCCCCGGTTATCGCCTAGTTATCCCACTACTAAAGTGTCCATCTCCACTTATCCCACCGTTAGCCCATCATTGTAATCAATCCCACGGTGAGCCCACCATTTCCCCACGGTGGCCGCTCCAAACTCGTCCGTCCCTCGGTGGAACCTCCAGTTACCCACCCTTTTCCCACTGTTAGCGCACCATCCCTCCATACCTGTGATGGAACCACCATTTGCCCATAGTTATCCCCACTTAGTTATTTTTCTCTCCATTTGTCCACTAATAACCGACGTTTTGCTCACGTCTAGCTGTTAGTTACTGTTGAAACAGTTACTGGGTTACTGTTGAAACACCAAAAAAATGTTTTTCGGTCAAATCTTCTTGGATCGCAAGAAAAAGCGGCCACGCCCATTTTTGCCGATTTATCCCATTTAACCCATATTTCCAACTTTCTTGGATACGGCCCCAGTAGTCATCTGAAATGCAAACAAGTCTGAACGTGAAGGTCAGGTCATATTATCGACTTATACCAAATGCCCCCCTTCCCAACTCCCTTTGCTCCATTTTTCCTTATTTCAAGCATGTCGTTGGAATCAGTGCGTCGAGAAGGACCGGATTCTTTTGATATCCTCAGACCCGGGAGGCAGGCCTTAGAAACCCGGACCCATTTCTTGCACCTTTCTTCGCACCTCCCTGCTCTGCCAGCGGGAGGGTGCGAAGACACTCGTCTGGCTTGCACGCAATCAGCGTGTAGTAACGTCGGCTGTCGCTTCGGTGTCTGACAAAAACGACTCCCAGAATTTGTGAAATTTCCAATATGCTCAATCTAACAGGGATACTTACTTCAACTCTGAGAAGTGCAAATGAGGCTAATTGTCAGAAATCTAAATCTGATGATTTTTTTTGGAATTTTTATGGGATTGCAATTAAAAATATTCGGTTCCAAGTTGGGTGGATAGAGCCGTTGACTCTTTGAGAAGTTTTTAGAAGGTATCAGTGCTGGCATTCAATCTTATCGCGCGTGTCCCACGCGGCAGTACTTGCAAAATCGGCTCTGCCGCGAACGAGTTAACATCCATGCGAAGCTGGGTCACGCATCCACATCAAGTTCGATACCATCCACTTATTCTGTTTAAAAAAGTAGAATATCCAGGTTTGTGAAAAAAAAATCGAAACAGGTGGGTTTGGCGATCTGAAAATATACGAAACATGGCTTTTGTTTCATCAATTTTCCTGTATTCCAAAGATTTTTCCTTGTTTTTGCAGCTGCCTCCTTATTGGCAGCGAGGTTCCAACAGGAGGGGGTGACGCGCAGTGAGGGATCGCTGGTCTTGTTAACCTACTGGAGGGGTATGCCGCTAATTGCGCGGGTTTCTAACGCGGCGTCTTTAATTTGCCTAGTTGCCCTATTATGAGAACGCGTTAACACTCACCGCCTCTCCAAGGAAGTTAAGATGGAAATGAAGGTGAGGGAAAATGAAGCTGTTGATTAATTACATATACACGTGTTCTCACGGTCCTGGCGGACAGCAGCACGTCTGGAGAATTCCGGCGGACAGCAGCACGTCGGGGGGTATGAGCAGCACGTTCTGCTATAGCAGGACGTCGATACATGCTCCCCCAACTCAAAAAATGGGCGGGGCGATGGGGGTTCAACCCGCTGTTCGACGGCACAATTGTCTGAGTATGTATAGGGTGGCACAGAATAACTATATGTACAGTGGACGGCAATGGCGGTGGCCCATTTGCGGCCTCGAAAAGGACGTCGCGCAACCGCGTCGCGCGTGCCGTAACCGATGTTTTCTGCTGCTGTTATGTTATTTCTAGCAGCTTTTCTACCCGATTTCAAAAATTTTGACCCAATCGAAAAGAAAAAAGCTTAGAAATAGCAATCCGATGGCAGACGACACCGATCCCAGCTCGCGCGGTGCGGTTGCGCGGCGCCCTTCTCGAGGCCGCAGATGGGCCACCGCCATTGCCGTCCACTGTATGTACCATTCTTTCAATGAAAACAAGTGTACTGCCTAAGCTCTGAAAACTCCTTAAGCCCTCTTTAATTCGGAGACATTAAAACAGCTAAGCACATCCTCGAGCCAATACATCAGTACTCTCTCTTAAATCAGCGCGAAAAGAAATTGTTGTATCTCACTGTACAGAACTCAGGAAATTTGGACCACGGATTCGAAATCAGCATCAAAAACTGCATCTTGTAGTAAACATCGCATCACCAATGGCCACAGCCACCAAGTATCCTTCCCTTTTTAGTTTCGAGAAAGAAAGAGTGTGAGGAGTTGCACAGCGTGATGTTTATCAAACTAGCCAAATTGTGGATCCAAAATACATTCTACTAAAAGATCCTAGGGGCAAAGTCTCAACTCATCTTTGACTCTGGGACATTAACTGATCCTAGACCAGCTCGGCCGATTCCAGTGATATGACATGACAATGTATAAAGAAATGCTCCAGAATGGTCCGTAAACCATGCTGTGGTGGTCCACCAGAACTTCACCATCTCAAAATCCACGCAGTAGCTAATCCCTTTCAAAGCACAGGGTTTTCGGCAGCTTTGAACATTCACCATTGTTGTGGGCACAATAATTTCTATTTCTGTACGAATCTCAAGAGTCTTAAGAACGAATTCTGAGCTTCTATCTTTGCAAAATTACCTGAATCTAAGCAAATTTCAAAATTGACCTAATTTGTTAAATGGTGCCTTCGCACTATCTCTTCAGTGACGTGAGGAGTGTCACCAAATACTTCGAGAGTGTTACCAAGTACTTTCGAGAGAAGTGTCACCAAGTACTTCATTATGCACCATCGCTTCATCCGCTTTGGGTATGGCGACATGCCCTTTTGAGGATGAACAGAGACCACACAGACGGCAAACTTGAGTTCAAGTCACTCGCACCTTACGTGATTTTCACTTTGCTAATCCAAGACTCCACCAATCATCTGTGCCGAATTACAAACACATATTGGAGGATTTCGTGTCACAACGCAAAAGGTCCAATGTAATTCGAGTTGCTCCCGCGAGTCAGGATAAGATCGTTGATCACCCTAGCAGATACACGGAATTACAAGGGGGGGGGGGGTAGCTTCACACCAGACTAATGTGCATATTGGATGTATTAGGTTGGGGAATAAGTACGTGCTGTTTTTCATGACCATAGAAACCACTTCTTCCCACAAACTATGTCAATCGCACTGAATGCGTCATATAGCTCGTGCCCTCCAAGGAAGTTAAGATGAAAGTGAAGGTGAGGGAAAATGAAGCTGTAGATTAATTACATATACACGTGTTCTCACGTCTTCTGTTACTCAGACAACCCTCGCTGGTCGAGCGCCCCAGTGTTTGAGATCTCCGCGAGAAGCGAGCCCGCTTCGCGCCGAGCAGAAGGAAATAGTACAGTTTCGAAGACGCCGATGTAATACAAAAACGAATATTTGTATCACAAGGTATAACACAACGTTAGGTGCACCAGATACAAGTTTTCCGCGCGGCTCGGTAAAGTCGCTCGCTTCTGCCGGAGCACAATTTCGCTGGGCGCGGAGCAGACGTGGGACGATTTTCGAAGGACGCAGAGGACAAAAGACGCTCGCTCGCCGCGTGCGAGAACGTGCGCAGAACATCGCTCGGCGCGCGCGAGAACACATCTTCACCAGCAAGAAATACTAATAAATACAGGGTGGCGCATAATTACTGTCCCAAAATAAAAAACGCATAAAACTTATATAAATGAATCAAGTAAGACGATCTCTCCAACAACTATTTACTAACATCTAAGAAAACAAAAACCAAGATATCATTCAATGTGGCCTCCTTTGGCGCGGATGACAGCCTTCAGACGCTGAGGATATGACTCCACCGTGATCTTGTGGTATTTTGTTCCAGCGTTTCTCCAGAGATCTCTGCGCATAAACGCTGGTGTGTTTTTTCTGACAGGCCTTCTGCTCCAGCAACGCTCAGATTGAGAAGTCCAGGACATTCAGGTCAGGCGAATTAGCCGGCCATTCGGATGCGCGGATAAAGTCCGGCAGGTTGGCGAGGCACCAGTCTTGGGTGGCCTTAGCTCGATGAGCAGGTGCTCCGTCCTGTTGCGAGATCCAGGGCCGTTTCCGTAGTGCTCGGTGGCCCATGGAAGCACATGATTCTTCAATATTTACAAATACACATTTTTGTCGATCCTGACGTCTTTTCCACAAAAATGAGTGGGGGGGGGGGGTTCGCCCGGTTGCTGACACTCCAAAACCATCACAGAAGCTGGATGCAAGTTGCGTGATACAATCTGGAACGCTGCATCGGCTTCCCTACTACTTTCTGCGTACACCCTATCATTTTGGGGATTGTACACCTGCTCAACTGTGAATAGTTTTTCATCCGTGAAAACCGTTCTCATGTGGGTGTCACCAACGGCCCTCTGAAGGAGCTCGCGGTATTTTTTTCACCCTAGCAGTTCTTTGGTTTTCGCTGAGGCCATGCAACTTGCACAACTTGTAAGCTCGCACCCCAAATTTCTCCTCAACAACTCTATGGAGGCTTCGCCGGGAGATACCCAGCTCACCAGGCATCCTTCTCATGTTGCGGCATGAGTTTCTGTCCAAACATCTCTTCACGATTTTTCCATGCGGCAAGTTGTCACCGTGACAGGACGGCCAGTTCTTGGAAGGTCATTAGTCGTACCTCATTTCAGAGTCCGGCACACCAGCTTCCTGTTCACGTTGAGCCGACGGCAGATTTCCGAAGTTGTCAGTCCTCTTCCATGCATCTCGAAAATTGCGGAAGATTGCGGTGTGCTGACGGCTTTGCCATTTCTTGTAAAATGAGGCAAACCAGGTTCATGTGAAGCAGATATATGCAGAATGAAATGCCAAACATTACAATAACAAAAAACAGATTTGAGTCTATCAGTTACATCAAATCTCGCACTCGCGCAATGATGGGACAGTAATTATGCGCCACGCTGTAGAAATGAACACATCCAGTAGTCAAGATGGGAGAGGAAGTGAACACATCCCAGGGTATGCTGGTCCACTAACGTGCGCGGATGACTCTATCAGCACCCCGAACTCTTCCATGTGTCTACCATGACTCCATTATTATGGGTGCCCGATGTGTTCACTAACGTTCGACGAGGCCACGCCTTCATTAACTTCTCGATGTGTCATCCAGGGGCTTTGGTGGAGTCATCCGTAATAGAACGTAGACACAACTAGCATACCACCGGATGTGTCCACTTTGTTATCCGGATGTGTTACACCGAAGTTCGTGAGTACGAAGCAGCATAAGTGGGACTCCGCTGGTCAGGACGGCATCCATGTTTGTTTTTGAGGGCGTGAAGCCAGTATTTCTCAACCCTCAGCCTCATAGAGGGGAGATCGTAGCGGCCATCTTTGGCAAGGATGGTCATGCAGCATCGGTACATCTATGTGGTGAGACCTTGTCGCTCAACGTTGATCACCTGGACTCCATCCGGTATTGACCGATTGTGACGTAGTCGTTGATCGCTCGCATCGAGTTCGCTAGGCGCGCGCACCGATCTCGCAAGCCGAGCGAGATTTTGTCTGAGTAATGCTGCCAGGGAGAGGGAAGCCTATCAGCTTCATGTCTACAGAAAAAAAATACTTTGTTTTAGACGATTCAATTGGTAGTCTGCAACCGTAGCTCTTTGATAAAGATTATGAAATGAATAGGGAACCAAACAAAATAAGTTGTGTATGACAGCAATAGAGTAGAGTTGGTAGTAGTGAAAATCCCCTCCATTCCAGCTCTTTTCTAGTAATTCTGGTGAAATAAGCGTGGAGAAATAGAGCATACCCTTTGTGGACAATCATCTCATATCGAACATTTCGGGGTTTTATACGAAATGCTTTAGCTAGACTTACACATCGTTGAGAGTTGGCATCAGCAGTGATTATTCCTCACATCTAAACCGACCTTAGCGGATAATTGCCTTTATGTCCCGCTAACCGGGCGTCCAGAACGAGAAGCAACTTCGAGGTCAAGATTGCCCTGTCCCTGCATTGTCTTGCCCTGCATGCCTCTTCTTTGCTGTCCTTCCAGCAGTAAAGGTTCCTTTGTAGACGTCATTAGTAGCTAGCCAATTGAGCCGATCGTCTACGATTGAACTCGAACAGTAGTCGTAGCGGAGGGATCCATTTGATGGACTTCGAGGATCATGTTGCATGCGGTAGAAAGCAAGGTAAAGCGAGAATTGAGGAATAAGATTGCAATGGTTGCAAAGAGCTAACCAAGAACTACAAATGGGCTCCGAAAACGAGTCAGAAAAAGTTCAAATCACCTTGAAAAAACAAGTTGAAAAAAGCGCACAAGATTATTCCCCAACCCAATAGAAGGACTCCAGACTTTAACTCTGCTTCTATATGCCAAATCAACCCGAATCTTTTCTTTCAGAAGTGCTCTTAAATCTCACGTGCAATCTCATTCCGGGAAACGCTATGGCTGCAGCCGGTGCAAATACCACACGGACCGCAAATTCGACGTACGTAGTATATGTACATGCACATATATTATACATGTATTCTAGCTAGAATCATAACGCAAGCGGAGGATTGTTGCTCTATGGACGTCAATCTAACAATCTGGAAAAGTATGAATTCAGCGCTACTGTGGCGCAGCAATGGTGCTGAGCCTTCAGGAAATTAACCTACAAGAGCTTTCGGCGTTAATTTATTTGCAGCCCGCACCAATTGCACGAATATTACGATAGATCTGTGACTTGAATCCCTAAATTTCATAATGAGTACGCTAGAGAACGTGCTGCAGCGGTTGCAGGGTGAGCGAGACCTCTTGCGGAGTCAGCTGAGGATTTTGCGACAAAACAAACAATATGTAGCGCAATTTTATGAACTAAGCAGCGTAGCTAAGCAGCTTTGCTCTAAAAAAATTGAGGGAAATGAACAGAGCAGAACGAGGGGCAGCTCTAAGAAGGAAGAGAAGTCTCAGTTGTGAAGTCTGAAAGAATTGCAGTTCACACGGCACATCCGTCGCCGACACGAAGGTGAACCTGACCCCTCAGAGGGGTACAGTCGTCCACACTGGATGACAATGCTGCGGGCGTGCTTCCCTACATACGGTGATTTCGCCAAGTTCCGCAGGATTCGCCGCCAGAAGATTCCACCAATCAGCTGTGCCCAGTTACAAACACAAGTATGTTTGTAGTCAGTCACATGCCAATTTGAAGCTCAATTGAGCCAATGTCCGCGAAGTGTTCCACATTCAGAACGCCCCGGATGAGCAAAACGACACCAAGCGAAGCGCCGGTACAAGCTGCTCTCCAGTTATCTGTTGAATTTTTTAAAACATGTGTTAACTTTCTTCACAAAATGTATTAGTATTGCATATTTTATTTCCGTAATAATAAGAGTCATCTTTTGTCGAGTTGTATCCTGAGCCGTTCCAATTCTCGTCGCGTATTCTCGTGCGATTGACGCTCCTGAAATGGAGTCGATGAATCGACATACACAGTGAGGTGGTTTAGTGTGAGATTACGAACTGTCCAGGGGAAAATTTTTCACATCTTTGTTAGATTTTGTCACGGCGCAATTTTGTCACAAACATTTAACCCCCTGCACTGCCACAGATTAAAAAAAAAACTAGCGAAACTGCACCAGTTTCATCCAGCATACAATTCAGTCACTGTAGGAACTCTTCTCCACCATACTTGAACAGTAACGAGGGAAAATTCGCAGTAACTCACATGTAATAACTGTTTTCTCAGTTGCTGCACTAACATCTCTAACGCCCTCTTCTCTTGATATGCTCTTTCGAGGTTTTGCTGGCACCTCGCCAGCTCGGAAGCTTCCTGCTCGTTCGTGGATTCTCGCGCCGAAAGCGGTGCCTGAAGGGAAGTAGGAATGGCGAAGTACAAATTCACACCCGAATTAGTGGAAGTTTAAGATTGAAGTGAACAAAATAGTTGACTTCGAAGTTAAATAATTGAAATAGGTTGTAAAAACAACAACAAAAACGAGGAAGCTAATAAGAAACTTTTACCAATTCTATGAAATATTTTCGAGAAATTTTTCGACGCATTCCGTGGCAATAATGTCCTGACAACGGATGTTTCCCACTGCATTCATCGTAGCAAGAAAAATGTTTAGTTGATCTCAGAACTTTTCATATCGTGAAGTCAAGGATTGCTTATAACCTTCAATTCGCAAAGAAGAATTGTTCGTCCCGAAAATTCCGCCAGTCAATAAATTTTCCGTTTTAGTGGAAAACTCGTGAGGATCTTAATTCTATGCATTGCAACATACAACAGTGGCAAGGTGCTACAGAATCATTGGAAGGACTTTCAACTCAAAAATGAGCCAGATTTACTCTTAGATTCTCTAGTTCATGAGAGTTTATGATGAGAATGTAAAGAACGAAACTGGGTTGAAAGGATGTAAGGGATGCGACAAATGTCTCTGGACAGGTATCACATATTGTTTGCTTAAATAACAGAAAGATTTAGTTGAAAAAAAAACTAGTGGCTACTATACAAGCATAGGTACATCAACGATCACTTTTCTTAACTACATCTCTTCCTAGTTTTGGCAAATGATTGTTTCTGTTCAAAAACTTTTCGCTCGCCTTGTACGTACATAATAGGTTGAGGAATTATAAATGTCCGTTTGACCTTCAAATTAAAAACACTACCACGACAATATTACAAAAACTCCATCCAAGGGGTATTTCCCAAATTGTTACATGACCCTTCTACCTCCACCGTAAAATGAACGACTGCCCTCCGTGACAAAATTGTAGAGCTTTGAGACGCCGTAGCGACCTACCAAAATTTTAGCTCCACCGCAGTTTTTTAAGTTCTTCTCCTTCAGTGAACGCTGCATGCCAGGAACAAGTGTTAATCTGATAGTTCCGATCCTGGACTAGGGGGCGGGTGGGGAAGGGCTCCCCACCCTCATTTTTTGGTTCTCTTCTAGGTTATTTTTGCGACGTGTCGTTTGGACCGTGTCGTGGATAAGTTTTGTAGCCGCTGTTCTGATACCATGACAATAGAGGTGTTGGTCCAAGCGGTCCTGATATTGCGCAGAGAGATCAGAAGTAAACTTCTGACTAGGATTCATTATCCTTGAATGGAACGTTCCTTTCATATTTTACCGCAAACGCAGTGTCACCTTCCATTCGTGACCATCAGATTTACGTGTTGGAATAGGCTGCTGTACGTCGCTGAGCAGGTGTGGTTCTCTGTCTGCGTGCTCAAGACACACTCTTCTATTATCTGACACTATAACAGTTTCGAAGGAATGGCGAGTCTTTACACCGCAGAGAAGGATTCGGCCGATGGCGGCTCGCCTATCTAAAATGTCCGCCTTGAGTGGGTGGGCTAGCAATTAAAAATAATTTTTCAAAAGTGAAACATCGGTGGATACCAAACAAATCACATATCTTCTGGGGCGCCATGAAGTGTTCTTTCACATGAATACACATGCCCCGCCAAAAGTAGTGACACTGGGGAAAATAGAGGAAGAGAGTAAAACGAATGCAGCGGACATTTATAATTCCTCAACCTAATATATACAGAATCTTGGATTTTCACGAAGGGTGGGCCAAAATTACAGTAACGATACGCGTCCTTCCTTTAACCCATTGACGACCGCGTGGCTCACCGGTGAGCCGCGCCCTTTTTATCAAGTACTGGACCTTATTTTCGAACAATTTCGCAGTAGTTCCAGAATGGGTACGATTCTTCCTAAGAAGGCCTAAAACAACTGTGGTTCAAGAAAGAATTCTCCTTTATTGCGAAAAATATCATGAAAAGGATGGGATTTCAAAATCAAAAATTTCTGTTTTTCATTTCCAGTGTAGTGGATGGAAATAATCTGGATAAAAGCCACATTTCCTACATAGAAACACGTTCATTAGATCCTGCACCTCTTTATTCGCCAGACTAGAGCCAAACGAACATGTGTACTCTCTGAACACTACGTTATATCACTCAAAACACCATTTGTAAACTTCTTTCGTCCTCAATGAAGTCCAGGAGGGTTCAGATCCTCCCCCTCTCTGGTCCGATGATAGAAAAATCTCTTAGAATTTAACTTCGAGTTATTTTTGCAAAAAGATCAGTTCTATTCCCAATTATCCTATCGTATAAGTGTGGAACTCGGCGAGCGCCGCACCCTTAGAAGGGGCGTTGGTCCCACGCGCCAGACATGCAAAAATGCGCGCGGTCGTCAATGGGTAAAGAAGCAGCTTTTGGCTTGATGCCACAGTCGCTAATGTGTTTTGGAAGATTTTACCAGAACAGTGCTCCAACAAATAAATAGGGTATTATTCAGGATTGGTTGAAAATATATGGCAAGGTCTATTGGTTGAAAATATATGGCAAGGACATAGGCTTGCTCCAAATATCGAACTTGGACTCGTCGGAAAAACACTTGAAAAACTAGGAGATGAACTGGAGCACAACTCGTCCTCCGCAGTCAACGACCTCACTTTTAGGAACTGTATCAAACTTGTGCCCCTAGTAAAGTCTCATGGAGGTGAGATGAACTGAATATGAGCTGGCATGCAATCATCGCCTGAAGCGTGGTGGTGAGTTTTGGAGTTCATCCACCACCATGACACTTTATTACGGGCCTTGGTGGAGGATATCCGAAGATGAAGTGTTGCATTCTGTTCAACGTGAAGCAATAAACAGATTTTATGGCGCTGTTTCAGAGTACACAGAACTTTTTTTTTGCCCCTTCCCTTTTCACCTTTATTCCATCCTGTAACAGAGGAAAGTCAGAGAAATGAGTACTCTGTGACTGAAACACCCACCTTCCGGTTTTCTTCGGTCATTGGCGAGCGAAGGTGCTCATCAGACTGGGCGCGACACAACGTCTTCGGTGCGTTCAGCATCAAACACATGTGGTCGTGCACGGAACTCGTCTGGCGATTCATCGCAGCGAGCGTTGCGGTCGGTGGGCAGCCCGAAGCGGCACTGGAACATGGAAATGCAGCGGAGAAGCTCAAAAATGCGATGATTTCTCATACCAGGTGCTGTTCGCTCTCATGCCGTCCGTCCGCTTCACGGTGAAGTTGAACGAGCGATCCTCTAGAGATCCAGCAGGACTGTTTGCAGGCGAAGTGCCGTACTCGCGGTTGCGCATGCGGAACATCTCCTGGTAGCTGGAAATGTGAGAGTGAGCGGCATGGCCCAGCACGGCTGTTCAATGTGTCCAGTGGGATTAGCGCCAACTCACCTGATGGGCTGCCTGGCGAAAGCATCCGGTGTTAGCATTTGTTCCACGCCTTTTACGGCAGGGCAGTGCGGGTCCTCACAGCTGCAACAAACAAACCAATGTTTTTGAAAGAAAAATCCGTTCATGACGGAACAATCAGTGGTGGTCTGCAGCAGTTTAAGAAAGGAGAGAGAGAGATAGCAACTGCAGGTACACCTACCCCCTCCTAGGAGACCCGTCGTTTGCCGGGGAGATGAGCAGCAGCCGAACGGCATCGCGTTCGGAAAGCATCTCAGAGATCTTATCGAAAGACAACGTCGCGACAGTCAACGACTCAATCTGTAAGGAGCGAGCATGCGAGATGACACAAGAATGTTCAGAAGTAGGGTGAGGACCATCAGCCACCTCGACAATTCGACTGCCCTGTCTCAAACTGGCTTTCCACGCCGTCTGATACATCTCAACGTCCGTCACAACACCTTCGTCTTGCACATGGAAGCCCCAGCTGTCGGAAAGACGAGCACGTCGAAGCACGACCTTAAGATGAATTGTTTTGGGTTCGACTGCTGCAAAAGTAGTTTAACACGCACCTCCTTGGCCTCATCGCCTCTGGTGACCGCTTGCAACCGCTGCAGAAGCAGGTTCAGCTCCACTTCGGTGCCCGTCTCGGTGCAGCAGCGCAACAGCAACATGTCCCCGTGGTCGTAGTACACTTTCAAGCTGAACAGAGACATTGAACGTCGTCCACAGAAGAGGAGAAATTGCGCTGGACCAACCCCATGTCAGTGTTGGCCCATCCGATAATGGAGTGTGTTGGTGTACAGAAGATGGGCACGCCCGATGGCCTCTCCAGCAGCACCAATGCATCCTGCGACAAGCCCAGGACACAGCTGACCCTCTGAAAATAAACATTAGGAAAAACGTCGAAGCTAAAGACCAGTAAGTTGCTCGCAGGGCTGACATTTCCAGATTTTGGTGGTTCCGTATTTGAGAAACAGAAACAATATTAAGTACTTCCTCAAAAGAAAAATATTGGAAATTATACACGTCAATCCATGTCCGATTTTCTTGACAAAATCTCTGGAAGTTATACACAGTGAATCATCACAATCTGCTACACTGCTTCAACGCTTTTTTCTCTGTGATGCACCTCCCCCCCCACCTCTTCCAACTGTGGATGGTGCAGCTAAGGCAAGATAGTGCCCCCCCCCCCTCTCCCTTTGATGTGATCCAATTTAACAAGCGTTTTCCTCTGGAAGGAATTGAGATGTGCTCGAAGATCTGCCATAGAACAAAAAAAAAATTAACATGATATCCACACCGGGGGAAGTTGGATAGAATTTTTAGGTTTTGTTTCTCTACGAGTGTTATAAAGAGATGGTCCAGTGGTCTTAGGCGCCAAATTCAGGGCAACAAGTCCCTTCGGAATCCCTGGTCATCGCCTCCCCTATTCGAGCAGCAGACCTTCCTCACCTACCCTAAAATCTATGGTAGGATTTATAAAGGTTCTTAGGTGTGCGCTAATTTACCCACACCCACAGCTTGTGCAAGTTTTCCTATCAAAAATCGATGCATTTTATACAAGAACTTCGGTAAAACCCGTTTTTTTGGACTGGCAGAAACCTTGTGATCTCTCGAGAACGCTCATGAATCCCGCTTCCAATTTCTTGGAAGCCCTCATAAAAGGCAACACTTTAGGGAATTTCCGTGCCTGATATTCCACCGCATGCCAGAGCAATGTGTACATAATGAGTAGGCAAGTATCTCTCTTTGACGTTCGTGAATCCTGCCCACGCGAATGTCATACATGGTTGACTAGGAGAGAGAGAGAGAGAGAGAGAGAGAGAGAGAGAGAGAGAGAGAGAGAACTGACATGTCGTAAGGTGTAAGTTCACATATTCAACGATTCCTCACATAGAAACAGCGCCCTGGATGCAATGTATTTCGATTATTCGATTTTTGATGTTTCGAAAATTTAGATACCCGAAAAAGACCAATACAGCGCTGGAAGAAAGATAAAAACGCCTGAAGGGCTTTCCTTCCTCTAATTATGGAATTTTTTCTAACCACTTCCTAAATCATTAAATTTATTCATTTATTTATTTATTATACACAGTGCCAAGGCACGATGCTTCCCTTCAACATTATTCGGTTTCACTCGATCCTAAGAATACAAAATGCCCGCTCGGGGCGAGCGTGGACTCACCTGGTTAGTAGAGTGGTCATGCACGTCGACCAGCCACGACAGCGCCCCTCGTATGTTGGCGAGGAACGGCTTGGGGTTCTGTCGTTCACGCCTCTTCACGCTTCCGCCCAGAAATCGACCTGCAAATGCAAAAATGAGCTGTCCGCCCACATTTGGGCCATTTGTTTGGACCTACTTGCGATCCTGCTCGGACCCTCATTCTGATGTGTCCCGACGTAGTTCTCGGCGAGGTCTCGCAGCGCTTCTCGTCGCGTTCGTGCTGCCATCGTCGCGAACTTCTTTGAGCGGTGAACGGCGTTTTCGGCATTGATTACTGAATTCAGAGGAGGGGCTTTTGAAGAAAAAGGGAAGATCTGTGCAAACTCTTACTCTTTGTTAACAACCAGTCGTGGAAGTCGGCACATTTACTGAAAGTGGCTCCCTTTGGAAGTGGTGGCCCAAACGGGGGCACTTCCTTTGATCGAGAGACTGCTACACTGAAACATAAGCGCTTGAATTATGCGACTGCTTAAGAAAAGCTTACATACAAAGAAGTGGAACGGATCATCGCTGGATGGGATGATTTAATGAACTCTAAGAGTGTCAACTTTCTCACAAAACAAGCAGTTATCAAGAGAGTTATTTACTTGTTCATTAGTTATTTATTTATTTGGGAGTTTGTGAAATCCTCTGCATGGAGGGTGGAGAAGTGGAAATATATCGATGAACAACAGCGAAAGACAGAAGCGGAGAACCAGCGGACTACGAAATAAAAGATAATGGGAAACTCCAAGCGGATCCTCAGAGAAGATACATATTCGAACCGAGCAGATCCCGTGCTGGACATGAATTGCCAGGAGAGTAAAGAAACAGCGATTGCCTGCCCACCCTCGAAGCTCTTTATCCACTCCGCTACAATTGAGCTGTCCATGTGTTCATTCACTGATGAAAATGCAGAGTGTTAGGTGTTAGATGTGTAGCAACAGACAGCATAACATGTCGTTAGAGTCCGATTCGAAGTTTTTAGATTATTTTATCATTCTCCAGGAATTGGTTATTTTATAAGTACTTTGTTATTCTATTGGTACTTCTGCATGGCAAAAAAGAAGTCCATGGATCGTAGGCGTTGGTGAGTTTTTTTTTCGTTTATCCTACACTTTTGTGCTGGCAGGTGTAGCTTGGAGCTTCCATTCGGTACTGATGAATACTGGAAGAGGTCCCAGGCTTTTTGCTGAACTTCCGCATGAGGGAGTGGTATGAAAGCAAAGTTGAGCTGTTTCTTTTTTCTTCTTTGATTTTTTGAAAATATTTCAGTACATTAGATTTCTTGATAAATTGATGATGCAGACGATAATGGATCTGCCAATCAGATAAAGACATCCTACAATGAGATATCAAAATATCGAAGCCAAACTAACGTGTCAGCCGATCAGCCGAAGCAAATTTATTTGGCTCGATAGAGTACCCTGGATAAAGACCAAAAACAGTGTTTGATTCCGATGGATCAACGGAAGCTCCCTGAGTGGCTTACCATCGAGTTAACTTTCAGACAATGAAAAACTTGGCAAACTCAGGAGAAACAGCAGAAAATTTTATAAAAGCAAACCGACGGTGAAATCTCCTCTCGAAACCCTTCCAACACAGGATTTAGTGTTCATTGTGTTCCTCATGAAAACCCACAGACAAACCTAACAAAGGTACGCGACAGGAACTACTGAACGGATCAGTGGCTCTCGCTCAGTCAGCCTCAAGAACAAGAGCAGTTCGGATCGGTGATGGTCGAAGAGAATATAGCGAAAGTGCATTGAGAAGTTACTCCATGGACTTTAGCAATATTTGTTTATCAACAAGTGCATCAGAGATTTCAGTAGAAAGTTATGGAAGTGCAGTTATTGTGAAAAACGCACATGGCTGGAGCTCACCTATAAGAAACGTTGTCTGTACAAGCGTTATGTACACGTACGATAATAAACACATGCTGGAAGTGGCTTCGGACGGCGATCGGCGAGAAGGGCAGCGCCCCCGGCTCTTGGAACACCACGGTCACCATGTCGTTGCCGATATGACGCTTCCGGGATAGCTGAAACTGGACGCTTTCTGAAGCTGTCGAACGCATTGTTCCATTGTAAGAGATTCTCTCTGATCCGTACATTTAATGTTTAGCATAATTTATCATCATTTATTACTCGGCAATTTGTTGCACGACACGCCAAACCATGCAATATCAAGCGCATTTCAGTTTTCAGCAAAGTGGAAGATTTCACCTTTTCAGTAGCTTTTATCAGAACCTCTTTATCGAGAAAAAGCAAATGAAACTCAGGATAGAAGAGGTTGTGCCGTTGGGTTATGGAACAGCAATGCAAGCAATGCCACACCCCCCCCCCCACCCTACTCCACCCCCTATTCAAGAACAGATAGGTCTACGACAGTGGCGGACGCAGGAGGTGAGGGTGCGGGGGACGCGCTCCCCCCAGAATGGGTTGTCAAATGTTTAAACTAACTACACAGCACAAATAAAAACCTTGTACTAGTTCATTCTTAACTGTTTATTTTTGTTAATATTTTTTGGATAATTTTTATTAACTATTTACTATTATGACTAATATTCTTGCTAATTATTTACTATTATAATTAATTTTTTATTGATCTTATTTTCCATGAGCGGCGGAGACCCCGCTTTTTTCGCACGCTCCCCCTCCTGCCCACTTTCTGTTCGCCACTGGTCTACGGATAGGCCCTTGTGAATATAGTGGCAGTCTTACGCATCGACTGTTATCTGATTCAACTGGCTTTATAATATTGACCTAGCTTCCACAATATGCTTTGAGAAATTCTTCTATTCAACGACAGAGAGAAAGGGATAAATGTTGCTCCCCTGGAAAATCTAAGGACCTTTTGAGAAGGGGCGGTCTCTGCCGCGTTCCTACATAAGTTCTCTATCTATGGCGGCTCCTTCCGACACGGTTAAGCCGAGGTTCAAGCCTAAGCTGCTGCGTCTCGATAAGCAAAGATGGTGCGTACCTGCTGCCGGTTACTCGGAGTAAACGGCAGAAGAGTGGAGACGTGGAACATCACTTCGTGCGCTTGGTATTCGCAGTAGATCGAGTGGGTCCCCGTCGTGTCGCCACGAGTGTCCAGACCACCCTGTAACGGCTTTGCTTTTGCTTTGTACTGTGGCAGAAATAACAGAGAGACAAAAAATGGAACGAAGCTTCCACGCGAATTTACAAATAATTCGTTCACCTTGTACTGGTCCCACCCTTTGAGTCGCACGCGCTGTCCAATGAAATCCAAAAACTCATCGAATGCTGCGGAGGAATGTTCTGGAAGGACAGTACATCATTACTATTCTGAAGCTTCCAGAATGTTGTTGATGCTCACCGTTATTGTACATGTGTTCTTCAGTGCTCTGTCCAGCTCGACAGAACATGATTCCGACCTTGTACCGAGTATAAATGGGCTGCTCATCCATTTTCATGAGCAGCTCCTCGACTCTCGGCGACTGCAAAGCCGGCCTCATGCAGCCGAAGCTGACCCGTGGACAGACCTGAACAATTCCCGTTGACGGTAGGAAAGAAAGCCCTTTAGTTATCGTACCATCTCCATGAGTTCTCTCATGAGAGGTCGAGTAGAACGATCGGCGCTGTCCGAAAGTGCCTCTTCGGGAACTGCGACACGCATTGTTCGTAGCTGCAAAAGAAGACTCGATTTTCGGAGTTCCACTAGATTTAAATAGCCCTTTAGTCACAGCATATCCTTTCCTTGTTAGCCAGAAAGTTCGGAGGTCGCAAAATTTGCAGAAACATTGCCTCGAATTTGATATACTAAAGTTAAAGTGATGGACATGCTGCTGTAAATGTGAATTAACTTTTTCTCCAAGAGCGACAAAGCAGACTCGGTCTCAGGTTATCAAGAAAACTCAAGAATGACCCTAGGCATCCTGTGCCACCCCCCTCCCCCTCCAATCACCTGTTCGGCCAGAAATTCAAAAAGAAGGGACCCGACGCTGCCTGTCCCGCTGCCCTTAAATCCATGAGCGTAGTCCTTGCGAATTCCCGCCGCCATAAACATTTGAGTCCACCTATATCGTCATTAAAAATAGCCGTGAGCCGAATGCTCGCCATTTTGTTTCCGTGGGAGATTGCACAGGTGAAGCAGCATCGATGCACGTTCGGATGAGCAACATTAATCCTGAAGCTATCGGACAAGCCCTACTGCGAAGGATTTGAAAGGTATCGCTATGTCTCTTTCAGCATTAGCAGTGTCGCCGGAAAGATATAAAAACATTTATAAAAAAGTAAATAATACAAAAATAATAAATGTGTCTGCAGTTTCATGTTTTCATCCTTTCTATACGACTCACCCAAACTTTACTGAACAGTTCATAGGTAACCAAGGTGTTTGAACCCACATCACTGATTCTGACGATCAGCCGGTAAATAGCGGAGCTTTGACGATCGCCCTTCTTCTCGGTCGCCTCCCGCACCATGCTGACGGCTATCGGGCCCAGCTCGTCGTCCACTCCAAAGTACTCCACGTGGGCTGGAAGATTCGAGGATCAATAAAGCATAACTAAAAACAAAAAAAAACATCCTAACTTCCGCTTAGTACTATGCCCTTATATGGAAGTTAGACTGAGAGCGTAGAACCTCGAGGAAACGAGGACAACTGGTTAGAGAATGACTATCGATGAAGTGCTACTAGTATTCCACCCGAAACGTTGGGGTGGATGAGGCTGATGAGCTTCCACAGGCGCGCGATCGACTTTTCTGCATAAGCCTACAATATCGGCTGATGCTGCCACTTTGATCCAGCTTCTAGGCGAGTTTTCGAGCTTTTCTTAGTTGTTTTGGAGGTGATAATGTTGCACGACATGGTAGAAGGCCGCTATCCACCTCAGTATTCTGCTAAGTTAGCCGCGCCGCCCCTGACAGCCTCAGCCGCCCAACGTTTTGAATGAACTGTATGTGGCCCCGGAAAACCGAAAATAATCATCTCGCACATGGTGTTTTTTCTTTACAATGCATAGATCATCGGAAGCTGTGCCAAAGTGGAAGTCTCTGTGACCAGCATGGCGCGTTCTCGTTAGTCAAAAATATTTCCGCCGATAGAAAGAAGCACCAACCACGACCCGCGAAACAGTGTCGGTAGTAGTAGGAGCCGATGTCCTGCGGCTCAATGACGTTTTTGGGCTGCCGCGCGGCGCACAGACGGCCGCCCAGGTAGACGTTCGACACGTCCTCCAAGATCCCGGCTTCGGCGGCAGTGTGCTGGAACATAGAAGTTGAACAACAGAATCGTCATGAAAGATGTCAGCACCCACCTCTCTCATCCAGCTCTCGCACTCGTGCACCTCCAGCGGTCCGTCGTTGGTGTGCCGCGAGAGGGCCAAGCGGCGCGTCGGCTCGCTGCCGAGTTCGTTTCTAAACACATGCAGGAAACATAATGGAATAGTGCTGGTAGCAAAGAACCATTGCATTTAAGTTTTTGCCTCATTACGGCAATGGATGTGCTGATTACAAGACATTAGCCCTGAAAATCTACCCTGAACATGCAAATATTGCTTCCGCTGTCGTCCCTCAAAATTTTTAGATTGATGAACACTTCAACCTCTACAATTTTCCACATTTAAAAAGCAAAATACAAAAAAAAGAGAAAGATTAAAAATATTGAACTACAATCACAAACGAGTGTGAATGGGTTACAATTGCCTCTTACAGCTCAATGTTTCACCGTTTGTTGGCTGAAATTCAGATGGCTGAGGTAGAACTCAAAGAAGTCAGCTATTCTGGATTCCAATCGCTACTTCACCAAAAGACAGCTTTCACCGCCTAGAGGTGTGCTCCCACCTGAACGCCGGACAGCTGGCGAGCATCTCGTTGGACTTGCCATCGCCCGAGTCGTCCTCACACGGCGACTGCGCTTGCGAGGCGCCTGAAGGTGATTTTCATGCATGTGGAGACACCAACCGGGATGCGAGGCGTACCTGTAGGTCTGTCGTCGATCAGCGACGGATTCAAGCCGAGCGACCAAGCGGAAGCAAGAGAAAGGCAGTCGTGGAATGCTATCAGGCGCGGGTACGGTGGCCGCCAATCACTGGAATTACCTCAGCTAGGCTGGAAAACATTGATAAAAAAACATGGGCAGTCTTTCCCTAGCAAGCTGTCGCTGAGGATGGTAGTGAGGAGAAATGAAGTCGGCAAAAATGTGGTGTAGATTGTGTACACATTAAATAGCTTACAAGGGAAGAATACTAAGTGGGTCTGACATCTCGTAACGAAATGTACACTGTCATATGCAGTTTGTGATGCTAATCTCAAATCTGTTTTCCGTCTTTGCTGCCGATCTCTCTGTGAAGAGTTCTGTGGCACGACTCCAGCTTGTCCAAGCCGCCAAATTTTGTATTCGTGGATAGATTCTGCCAAAAGATCGCGTTAACCTATGTGGATCTAGGAAAGTCTTAGAAGCATTAATAAATTTCAACTGGTTGACAGCTTTGAAATAGTTACCATGCTTTTTTTTCAAGGAATATAGTTTTTTTTAAGAGAATGCGGCCCAAGCGTCAGATTTGGCTAGTCTACACAGGCAGAAATTCTACCACGTAACTCTTCACAGAGGGTTCCGCAGCAGATATGTAACATAGGAATTACTTTTTCAAAAAAAAAATGGACCACAACAGTCTCTCTTCTCCGAATAATCGAATTTCCGAATCGGTTCCTAAATTATCACTTGAATCAACCGAATCAATCGGTTTCGGTTTGATTGATCTATATATTGATCTACCTGCTCAGGCGATACAATTTTACTGACAATTGAACCCTGTTGTTCTTATCGGCCTTCTTTAAAAAAGTACTGATCAAAAACTGCTGTAAACCAACGCGATCCAGCACTAAAATATCCATCAAAATTGCAGACGAGCATAAATTCAAAGCTTTCGAAACTGTTGAGGCAGAAGAACGGGCAGCAGTCTACTGGTTGAATCCTAGGAACCCCTCTCTCTATCGCCGTTACCAAAATTTGCTTCACCGTGGGTAATATGTAGGAAGATAATTACAAAGGTAATCTTCGTTTGCTGCAGTTACTCAGGAACGTATTTGAGAATAACTCGCTTGCAAAGAAAAAGGTAGAAAAACAGAAAAGATGACGCGAAGGTAAGGCTGATTAGAACCATGCAACCGTTTAATTGCACGGTGAAGCAGGAAAGCGTGAAGCAGTGAAGATTCCATTAAAAGAAAGCTGAGCAAATGCTATGAATGGAATGAGAAGAATGAAATCTAGAGAAAGAAGGAGAAGAGAACCAATCATTATCACAAATAAGAAAAGAAGTTCCAGAGCTCGTATCCACAAGCGTTCCCGGGAAGGTTTTAGGAGTAGCACCAGGGAATGCATCACTGGAAGGATGCGTCATCTCAAACCGAGTGGGTGTGACTAGCGTGTGTAGCGGTTGGGTAAAGTAACTTCGTGTACGGGTAAACATGGTGATGGGTGTCATTTTAAGGGTGAATTTAGGCACGTTAACCCTAGCAGATCGCATCCAAGCCCTGATAATGATGCACCCAAGCCCTGGTGTACGAGTCTTGCGAATAAAAAGCTGGTATTCATGAAACGTTCTTCGAACATCTAATCATTACGTCGCGGTCTCTCCTTTATCTGGTTGTTCATGAATAGCAATTTTACCCATATGGGTGACTGGTAAGGTTTTCGGCGGGGCGCAACATGACGGGTGGGGTGGGGGAGCGCTATCCAACAATTACATTGTTGACTTCACAGCAGCTTGTACATCAGTAACAAAACTCTGAAATTAATTTCTTGGTGGATGTTATTTCAATCCCAGAAAAAACCCAGCCCCCCGCCCTCCCCCCCCCCCCCACCCTTTGCCGTAGCGTAACGAGAACACATCCTAGAAGAAAAAATGCTTACCTCTGTGGGTCGACCTGGCAATGTGTGTCGATGTCGGAGTTGGTGGACGGGTGGTCCGACGGGATCACTGACGACGACGATCCCGTGCATGACGACATCAGATCGGGAGGGTTCCCTGCAACGACGAGGCATGGTAGAGCCCAAAGGAGAAAGTAGATTAAGGCAAAAGAATGAGCAAGGTCCTGTTTTTTGCAACAGAGATGTTCGGATAGAAAAACTCCTATCCATGGAATATTTTACTCCCCACGCACACAGTCATTTCGACGCGTTCTAGCTATAGTTTTTGGACTCCAGCTGTTGCAACCCTCATAGCGTAATGATGGAAATCCCGAAATCGGTACGAAAAGACTCAATAGTCGATTTGAATGCATGGAAAGACGTCAAATTTCTGAAAAAATTCTGTTTTTCTATTCAGTGTCCCTTCCTGCATAAAAATCGCACCTGGTAAGCATGGCTATGAAAATGCTGCAGAGAAAATGACAAGAGAAATGGATATGACCACAGGTCCTTGCTGCAAAAATACCAGCAAGCAATTGTTCACTAATTACTCTAGCAAAGAGCTGTGGAGAAAAATGGCATGACTAATGCCAGAAATCAAACGTACATGTGTATACAAAAATGATAAATCTGCACGTCGTCTTAGCAAAAATCATTCATTCTCGCTGCATTTTTTTTGCATGAAAGCATTATAATCTATACAATGAATTCCTACTTGAAGAAAACCCAAGATGCCTAATAAAATGGAATCAGCGGAGCAAATTACATGTCAACAACAGAAATTTCCGTATTTAATGTCTGTGTTTATACTCATCGCGAGACGGTGGCGTTGCGGCGAAGAAAAAAGGAAAGAAGGACGAATCTTCGTCCACAACATAGGCGAAGTCGTCGTTGCCGGAGCGAATTTGACACATCGATTTCCTTTATAATTTTCGATAGAAAATTATGAACAGCAGGCAACGGAGATCCACGATGTCTCACCGCGAGAAAAACTGCTGGTTCCAATACGTGACAAAAATCTGCTCATCTGTTTCATTCGGTACTGGCCAATTCCGAATAATTTGCATGTGGTTGCACTGCGATGAGTATAAACACGGCCATTAGTGCAGCACTATTAAGGGCAGTCACTGATTTTCTCAGGAACCTCCAGAACACCTTTTCTAGGACAAAAAGGATGTTTTTGCTCGATCGAACCTCAAAGTCGATGACCAACTTCAAAGTTACAGTAAGACAGAAAATGGAGACTTGGGCAGGTGGGAAATCGCAGGGCCATCACACGCTAGGAACATGTCTCTCCGAAAACCATAATTGAAGGAGAACAGCCAAAGCCTGCGAGCTGATGAGCAGAGTGTGAATACATGGCTATGTCACTCGAATTTTTTTCATTTCATGACCAAAAAATCTCCTTTGCAAAGGGAGCTGACAGACCAGAGCAGGTGAATTTCACATCAGCAATACCGTTGATAGTGCCTACGAAAAGTCATCTGTGCAGACAATAATTTTCATCCATTTGCTAGTGGGTATCACGCATCAATCATTGATTTCTTATTTCATTCGTACACAGGACGATTGAGCGTGAAAATTGCAAAATTTTCGCGCTCGATCGATCAAAACCGAGAAAGTGGATTTTAGGCCGCAAGGAAAGAGACCAGGTGGGCCGTTGGAACGATCTCGCATCTCCATGGGGGAGGACAACTGCGTCAAGGTGGATGGAACCTCTGTTCAGCACCTCCCAGACAAAAAATCACCCGAAAAAATACTATCCCTCATTTTCTAGTGTCCCTAAAATAAGTGCGAGCGTGTGTGAGTGCAAAGGAATGCGCTGCGACACCTGGAGGTGTCGGGTTGTGAGATTGGACTGTTGCCCTGCGACGGCGTCAGCGCTAGTCCGTCTGGCCCGGGCTGAAGGTGGCTTTCCGGGATTTACCTCCGATCACGACGGCGATCACTGAGCCTCGACGATTGAACATGTCCAGCGCTCGAGCCGTCGCCCCACAACACGCATCGCCCGCCGGCTCCATCATGTCACGAAACACAGCATCGCACACGGGCTCTAGTCACGCATTCAGTCGGTCCTGCAACGAAAATCCAAGAAAGTAGGTGTACATGAAAAGGCCTGAGGAAGGCTGCTCGATTTGCCTTCGGAAGCGGAAACGAATCAATAGGAACGAGCGGAATTGGTGCTGAGAAGCGGCGTGGATTCGGCGCTGATCGAAGTTCGATGGAGGCAGGAGCTGACTGACGGAAGCGCCGTCACTTGTAAACAGACGCGAGTTTACAGAATTTTTCAACAAAAAACATCTGGTCAGGAACGGAAGCAAACGAAAACAGGCAACGCAGACATGGTCTACGGATTCGAGAACGAATGGGGATGGCTAGGGAGGCAGAGTGAAGGAGAAGGGAAAAACCAGGACATAGATAAAAATAAAAAAGCAGAGGAGTAGTGAAGCCAGAAGAGCCGGGTAGTTACAGAAAATAAAATTAATGAATATAACATCGAACTGCAGTTTGGGGGATGCAGTGTCATCAGACTGAGACATTGAAACTGAGGTGATATTGAAAATAAGATTAAGATGGAGCTAGAAGGAAATTGAAGCAAGACCAAGTGACAACAACCGTTTGAAAAAGTAATTCAATTGCTTCCCTGAATGGAAGGACTTATTATTAGGTTGGTTCGAAGGTTTTGCCGATTTTTCGGATGACAAGTAGTAGTACATCCCACCACTGCCAAAGAATTTCAATTAAAGTCCAAGAAATTTTGGATCAAAAGTAGATGTTGATGCAAGACTTTCGGACCAAACTAATAGTCCTAGGGAGTGAAAGTCATGTGAAGGATGACGCAGTAAGAGACAATAGCGCCTACGACCAAGTTCATCACTAATGTGTTCACTGGATCGAATAAAATTCGAATAATCATTCGAATGTCCGAACACTACGGTGGGGTGACATCTAGCACCGAAATACGTGAATTAGACACCTTATGGACACCGAGTATTGGTTCATTGCTGAAAATGTTCGAATAATCGAATGGTTATTTGATCTTGTCAAACACTCCATGGCATACACAGCTAACTTCTCCAGAGGTTTTCCTTTGAAAGCGAATTTTTAGAATTCAGAAAAGCTGAACACATTTGGCCGAAATACACAACGCCCTCTATATAATTCATAAAGAAAATGCGACGAAAATTTTCCAATCTTCCTGAAAGTATTAATTTTCATCTACTAACATCTGTTAAATTTTATTTATATACGTGCATATACATATTTACTGATTCAGAAGGACGTAAACAAATGTAAGAAACATCACTTACAATAATTTCAATTACAATCACAACGGCTCCGAACGCTTAAAAATGATGCTGGCTCCATGCTTAACGAATGGTTGAAAAAGATGATGAAATTCATTGCAGAGATTGCTTTTAATCAGGTTCGATTCATTGATTTCTCAAAGGATTCTCATCAACATTTCCACGATTTTCACGCTGAATGCTAATGATGTGCTTGAATGGTGGTGGCGAAGGAAGAAATACAATGGAAGCTGAGGTTTGTCTGACGGATGAAGGGAAACCTTCTGAGCATCTTGGTGAGGGGGCAACTGGACCTTGTAACTGATCTTGTTCGCGAGACCTTTAGCTGGAAGATTTCACTTTTCCGACCCTTTCAGAAAAAAGTCTTGGCTAGCATTCATTAGCTACTAATAAAAACAATTCGCCAAAACTACAGAGCACGCCATTCAAAAAAAGTAAGCGATAGAAGCGAGCCTATGTAGTTTCCATGCTCTGCAGGATGGGGAAGGGCGCTCGCGGAATGAACGGAGAAGCAGAGGATTAGGCCAGAATCGGGACATTGCCACATATTTCCACGGCTGTGTCTACCCTTGTGGCTATGGCGCTGATCTCCAAATGACAGATTCATGAAAAACCACATTGAGACTCCAACCTACGTATGTGAGAATCAAAACACCTTATCATAGGGCTTTGTCATAGCTTGCAAAGAAAATGGATGTCGGAAGCGGAGAATTTTGCCCAAAAAAACTCGTTGACAGCATGGAAGCCTGTTTAGTTTAGTTGCGTACTCTATTTTTTACTCACTAATATTGCCGTATTCCTGGGATTTCTAGATGTCGAGGATAAAAACATCTTACGGGGGGTCTAAGCAGCTCTAACGCGCAGATACTCATCAACTCTCAGCGGCCTCTTTTCACAGCCTGACGCTTCTTTGTCGTACTATGCACCGGAGAATTATAGCAGATGAGAACCAATTACTTTTAACCCACTGACGATCGAGCAGTGTTTCACGCGTTTCCACACTTTCTCAAGTTCTGGCTGTTTTATCTGGTCCAAAATTCCTAGGAAAATCACAAAATATACTCTTTATAATCATATTGAGCTAGAAGTATCACTTAGTTTTTGTTTGTATACTCAGGACAAAATAATGCATTACATATATTCGAATATCAAAAAACCGATTTCGAACAAGTGCAATTTCCGGATTTCCGAGAAAGGACTGGAAATATGTGAAACTGTTCGGGATTGATGTGAAGAAGTTTGGGGCTTTCACTTTCTTGGAAATCAAACAAAAAATTCCAAAAAGAAAACATCTGAATTGATAATTGAATTTATTGATTCAGTCGATTCTTCTCGGTCCTGAGCATAAACTTCCGTAAGTCCCTCTACTGTGAAGGATTTCAAAAAAGCATAAGCAAAGTGAGAGGTTCTTCGAAAATTCGCACCACGTGAGAATCGCCAAATGAAAGGCAGATGACCGGCAAGAATAAAGGAAAATACCTGAGGAATGTCAACAACAACTTCAGAGCTGAAGGGCAACGTCTACCCGAACAGCTTCGTCGTGTGCGCCTTCTTTTGTTTTGCTAACAAAGCTGACGAAAGGTGAGGACACGAAGCAACACGTGGTGAAAGGGCAATGAGATCAACAACGTATCGACGTTGAGTACGATAGACGAGGGAATCAGAGAAGAGAAAATTTTCCAGGAATTCCTCTGAGTCAGCAGAGGTAAGAGGTTGCGCCTCTGTGGATTGCACGCACAAGCAAAGTGTAGTTTCAGCGAATAACGACATCTTCAATATTGATTATTCTGCTTTTCCACGAATTTCAATAATATTCTGTTTTCACCATTAATAGAACAATAAAAGTAAAAAAAGAAATAACAGAACTCATAGGTAACACCCCGGCACATCTAAAAACCTCGATTAAACCCCTAAAACTTTTTTACTAAGGTATTTAACATACTTACTGAAGGTACGAGTTTAGAGATATTCCACTGAAAAGACACTAGAAATTTGCAGAAAGCAATAACTCTACCCGCTCTCGAAGGCATTCCAGAAATGTATAGGATCCAATCAGTATTCCCGAATTTCTTCCAGATCATGGGCTATAGTTTCCTAACGATACAATAGAGGCCGTCCGCAGAGTGGAATAGGATGTTTAAGGATTTGATCCTGTCAGCTAGATCAAATGTGACTCTAGTGTCTATATTTGGAATCAGCTCGTTGGCATCTATAATATCAAAAGATGCCAGAGAGTCACAGTGAGAACATTTCAAAGAAGCGACGATGGGAATATCGTCGTTTTTACAAAGTATTGTAAGACAGTATTGTAGCATGGAATGCAGAGTAATGCTTGGATAGGAGTTGTGGACGAGTTTACACCTATTCGAATGACGAACAAAATTTAGGCTTGGGCTTTGTGGCGAGGTTTATAAGCATCCCTTGGTGGAGCGGAGTACACCACCTCTTCTAGTGTGGACGAGTTTTAAAGGCAAAAATGGGTATACATGCAGTGTCCAAGTAACTCGTTTCGATCGGCGATATGAGAAGTGATAGCCAAGGTAGTAAAATATGTCACATTTTGCTGGAAGAACTCCTCCGAACAAAAACAGATGGACTCAAAAGATAGCATTTTGGTGTACATGGAAGTATGATAGATCTCAAGGTTTCCTCAACCGTATGGTTGGAGAAAACAAACCTGAAGAAATACTGGGAAGATCATGGCAATTTGTAGCCAACGACTGATGAAAATTAGAGTGAGACCCGGGAAACTGTTCCCCAAAAGCTAAAGAGGAAGGATAGGATCTTCGAGTAACAATTAAGTAACTTATCCTCGCTCGATGTTCGGGAAGCACAGAACCATAACGTTCATAAATCCCGCCACTGGTCATATCATAGCTTTTTGGTCTATCGAAGCTGTTACCATGAAATTTGTCACGAGGGATAATCGCCAGTAATCCTATCAATTCATTCATCATTTTTTTGAACGTTGCCCCACGATTAATGAATCATCCAACTGTTGGTCTCGGTGTTTTTCCACGATTCTGCTGCGCCTTGTCCGAATTCTGTTTTTTTTTGTCATGGAATAGCAATAGCATCCAATGTAACATAAAAATAAACTATAAATTCTCCCGAGTTGACAGATCTGCTCTTTCACGCTCCCTCATTCACTTTTTTTTGCTGTTTTCTATCAAAATGCCTTCGGATTTCCCTATGTGCACAAGCACCAATGCATGAGACACGTCTCACGCGCTAATACTCAAACAAAGGAGCATTTTCGCCTAACCAGGACAGCAACGTTGCTGGACATCCCATTTCCATGGAAAGTTAAACAATAAACATTGTCAATCGGCTAGCATTCTATTTTGTTAAACTTCCAAGCGGAAATATTCTATCTATATTATGGAAAAAATTGAAGAGAAACAAGCAGGAAATTCATTTCGTAGTGTGATACCCAGGACAAAAAGCTTAAGCTTCAATTTCTTGAGCTGAGAAGGCAAAGAAATGATCTATTAATTGTTCAGAAAACCTAAATTTAAAGACAGGCAAAAAGGTTTGTTAAGTTCCTATTACATCCATTCGCCATAAGGGAGGTTCGCATTCATATAAATAAGTTCTGGAAAAGCTGTTCCAGTACGATTTTTTTTTGTAGAACCAGCGATTTTTTTTGCTGTGTTGATGTGGCTATAGATTTTTAAATTACTTCAGCTCTTCATGCTTAGATTTACATGAGAAATCACGCAATAACGATAAAAAAGAAAAGTGCAGGACGCGTAGAATCCCATTTCGAATCAAGGATGAATTGCACGAATTCATGAAGGTTCCCGAAAAAGTTTCGAAGTACCTGCCCTCTCAAACTGGTCGTGTTCCCCAGGCAAATAAATAACACTTAGTCGGAACAATTCGTCTCTGTCAGAGATGACGACTGGTAATAAAAATAGCAAAATATGCCACACATTGTTCGAGAACGGGGAGCTTAGAACCTGCCTGGGATCGTTCGTGGATCCCGGTACAGAAAGGCGGGCAAAATTGAAAAGCTTGGATTAGTTCATCTGCTGCCTTACTTTCCGCGCTCGTTACGCCATCGTTTTTGTGTTCGGAGAACTTCCGTCTCCCATTAATCAAATCGCTCAACCCCCGCGTTGAAGGCAGGCGCCGGCCGAATTCGTGCGAAAATAGGAGCTGTATTCGCTTATTGAAACGCATGAAATTCGAGAATAACGAGCCAGGAAACAAAGAGGGGAAAGACACGTGGGAAAAAGGATGTGGCGTGGAGAATGCGCTCTGATAGCGCACATGTGCAACGGGGGAGGGGGCGATCAATGATGCATAGCAGGGATAAGCTCGATCTGTCAACAATAATAGTGAATCAGATGGGCCGAGAGCGCGGAAGCGCAGCGCACCGGCAGCAAAAAGCCGCGAGCAGGCGAGTAGATGCTATCGGGCAGCGAACGGATGTCCGGATGAATGGCCGGTGCGTTTCGCGTGTCATCGCTCGGGGCGAGAGCAGCAGGGGAGGGGCCGAGAGGCAATATTGAATGGCGAACGGGAGAGAAGCAAAAGAGAGAGATTTCCATTAGAAATCTCCATTAACCGCCTCTTCCACGGCATTCGGCCACCGCCGGAATACATCAGGGATTCCTCAGACGCTCCCGACGTGCCGTAAGCAGCCGTCCAGCCGCATGGTGCTTCGTAAGCGCGGCTGCCGCCTCCGCAAGGCCCGCAACGCAGTGCGCATCGATTCTGCAGCCGGCTAACGCTAGCAGCATCTCGCTTATTCCCAGACACTACGTTGGATGGCAATATCCGTGGCGCGACAGCTCTCGCCCCATCATTCCCCTTCTGTTACGCACACGGACACACTTCAAGTTCGATTGTACAACACAGCGCATATTTGCCTTGCAGCATACGAGAAGAACACCCGCAAAGTGGGCAGAGATCGACGGCCGGCCCCCGCACCTCAAAACCGCGCACAAGGCTTATGGATAGGGATTGAGGGCTAGTAAGTGAAACAGGCTATGAGAAGTGCGAATAAGTCAAGTAAATCACGGATGAAAAGGTTGTTTTCTAAAGAAGACCAGCAGGAAATAGGCGGATTCGGAGAGCCTTTTGCAGTGGGCGGGGCATAGAGTAGTGGTGAGGCAACTGTTCGCTACAGTGCTCGGCTGCGCGGTGCGTACGGTCGTTACGGCGAGGTGCAGCTCGAGCAGATGTGGTGCTGTTCACCCGTCAGGAGTGGGCATCAGCTGAGCAGACGTCGAGACGAGGACGGAGGCGACTTCTGGGGCGAGGTGAAGCCACGTCGTCGTTCCACGACAAGGTTGATTGGCCCTGAGGGCTGGCGGCGGCGCGGCGGTCGCGGCGCGTGCCGAGCCGGGCTGCAGCCAGCCGAGCCCTCACCGGGAATCATCTCTCCCCACCGCTGGCACGCCATTACGCATGCTCTCCGCACCGAGCTCTCGTCGCCGGCGCCGCCCTGCCGGCCGAGAGCGCCATCCTGGCAGGGCCGCGCCCGCCGGCTCCGCGCAATTTCGCGATTAGTCGCGGCTGGCTCGACGCCACCGCGCACAGGTGACAGGGGTCAGGTCTGGACGGACAGGTCCTTGTAGAGCAGCCGAAACTGCTGTGAGCTCTCTCGACACGGTCGCACCGAGCAAGGACATCCGAATCCTGCATTGCCTGTGGAAACCCCTTGTAACTGCTTTACCACTCAACCTGGGCTTCCATGTTCATTTATTTATTTATTCCCACTACACTGTGCCAAGGACACCTTGCTACCCCTCAGAATGAAGGCAACAAAGAAAAGTTACAATTACTAAGGAGGCTTCAAGGAGTTTAATGAGGAAGTGCAGGTTTATGTTTCATTTGCATGGCAGGCTCAATTAGGCGCTTTTACGTATCGAAACTTTTGGTTCAGGTAAACTTTAGGAGAAGGCTGACTACCTTTCGCTACAATCCGCCGCAAGTTTTTCCTGGTGCGACGTGAAGTGCTGCTCATTGTAGGAGTCGCGTTTCAGAAGCACTACGCTCAATTTTACAACTAAGCTAGCGTCAGACACGGTCCACTACAGAGTGAGCCACGCGATGGAATCATCTATTTGTCCACCGGGGCATACGTAGTATACTTAATATATATATATATATATACCAGTGGCGGACGCAGAAAGTGGGCGGGAGGGGGGGCGTGGGAAGAAAAGTGGGGTCTCCGCCGTTTTGGGGACCCAGACGGAAAATAAAATTAATAATAATATTAATTATAATAATAAACAATAAATAAAAAATATATTAAAAATAATAATAAAAATAAACAATTAAAAATAAACTAACACAAGATTTTTATTTGTATTGTAAAGTAATTTCGAAAATTTGGCGACCCATTCTCGGGGGGGGGCGCGCGCCCCCCCCCCCCCCCCCCCTGCGTCCGCCACTGATATATACATATATATAATGTGTATATATATTATATATAATATATATATAACATACATATATTATATATATACATATATATAATATATATAATATATATATAATATATATATTATATATTATATATTATATATATATATAATATTATACTTGGAATCGAATAAAAACCGAACAATATTGTTGCTCTAATTAACAATTCAGAAAACAATTTAAATATCCAATGTTCGAGATTGAGAAAGCCCTGAAGCTCTTCTTCTTCTTCTTCTTCTTCATACAGAGCTATCTCGGTTTCCATTGTTGGAAAGTATCATCGACAGATCGATGATCCTTGTAGTATTCAGTTTACCGCCAATACTGTACCTCCTGTGGAGGGGGCGGAGCTGACCCGTCTCGGGCTTGAGATACTTGTTCCTAGTCAGAATGATGCCGTAGGCCGTACGAGGAGCTCACTTCTCTCTTTGCTCACTCTCGCATGTACAGTAATAAACAAAGGCGCAAAGGGAAAACGAAATGCATTCAATCCACAGGGTTTTTATGGCGGGACTCGGCCAAAACCACACGCCGCAATGGCTTTCGCGCCGGGGAAAACTCGTCCACGCACGAACATGGCCGGGCGTGTTCGCGACGAATGTTGCATTTTGTCTGTCTGCATCACTGTCTGTGCTCGTTTCACATTTATGATGTGCTGAGTCTGTACTTCATCACCCACAGCTCAGCTCGGAATCGAGGATTTCAGCTCCTGCTGCCTTTAAAACTGCAAGCGTGTAAGATTGATAGGTTGCTCATGAGCATGTGAGAGTCTGTCAATTTTTATAGAATGAGAGGTGGTAGAAAATTCTACCACAATCTATCGCAAAGGAAATTCAATTCAAGACCAGGAAATTCTAGATCGAAGAATAAACTTTGATGCAAAACTTCCGGATAAACCTTATATAAACACCGTGGAGTTCCTCAAGTTTTCTTCTACTCTGGAAAAAGGCGATTAGACAGATTAACGCGCATTTTCCATGAAGTTTTGAGAGAGTTAGTTGAAAATGTCGTCTTCGTAGTTTCACACTGCATGAGATCAACCCATTGATTACTTTTAATTTAACTCAGGTAATCTGAGTCTATGGACTATACTTGGGATCGAATAAAAACCGAATAATTTTGTTGCTCTAATTAACAATTTAGGAAACAGTTTAAACATCCAGATGTTCCAGAATAACAAAGTTTTACATGCGAACTTCCCATTTATTCGAAATATTCGATATTCGAAAGCAAAAATAAACAAGTTCGAATAAATGGAAAATTGCAAAACCTTTCCAATACAGTTCTGTAAAAAAAAGTGAAAGAGAAGAAGAGCTTCAAGGCTTTCTCAACCTCGCACATCTGGATATTTAAATCGTTTCCTGAATTGTTAATTAGAGCAACAAAATTGTTCGATTTTTATTCGATCCTAAGTATACCATGGACCTATCTCGTATTATTCCCTGTTTATATTTGTTCTCAAGAAACCTCGAAACCGTGTTTTACATAGGTATCGCATGATCTTGCTTGTTTTTCGTTGGTTTTGCACCGGATTTGCAGACGCATGGGTTTTGCATGGATTTAACCATTGTTGGTATAGGACTATTGAGGACTATCTAAAAAATTGTGTTTTGCACGAGCACGCATATCTTAATCATGGGATTTGTGTCTTTCAATCTCATACAAAACATAGTTTCTAGGCTACCTGAATTAGCTTGAAAACCCTTAATAGCGTTAGAACACTCACAAATAAGCTGCTTCCAGTGGCGGACGCACGCGCCCCCCCCGAGAATGGGTCGCCAAATTTTCGAAATTACTTTACAATACAAATAAAAATCTTGTGTTAGTTTATTTTTAATTGTTTATTTTTATTATTATTTTTAATATATTTTTTATTTATTGTTTATTATTATAATTAATATTATTATTAATTTTATTTTCCGTCTGGGTCCCCAAAACGGCGGAGACCCCACTTTTCTTCCCACGCCCCCCCTCCCGCCCACTTTCTGCGTCCGCCACTGGCTGCTTCGAATGCTTTTCCAGAAAAAAAATGTTGAGGGGGGAATTGAGGAGTAAACTGAGATGCGCTCGGGAATGCTGGCTCTGCATCCAGTATTTTTGCTTTGGAAGGAAAAAGTAAGCGGAACATATCCGTTCCCATCTTTTTTTCCACTTTGTTATCCAATACATATAACTTGTCCATTCACGTCTTTATTTATTTGCGCAGCGATGTATTAGTGAAGGAAAGCACGGGTCGAAGCTGATAACATCCTCATCGGAATCAAATTGGATTGGGATATCCTGCAGTGAGACCTGGGTTTCCTTGCATACACCGAACAAGACTTCTGTGGATAGCAGAGCATCCCAAACACATCAACATATCAGTATGTTTATCCAGTTGGACAAAGTGTAGTGGACGCGAACCTTAGAGAAAGACAAAGGCCAGGCAACCTGATCTAGTGTGATTTCATAAAATCACAAAGGGGCTGTTACAAACTCAGAACTGAGTTGTTTCGTTCGTCAAGAACCCCTCACACTAGTGGCAACTCCATTGAAGAAAAATTCCATCACATAGTTCTCAAGCTAACCTTAGGTTTCAGACTATGAGGAGCGTAGGTGAAGTGCTCGGTTTTGTAAATCCCGATAAAAAACAGTTTTCAGATATCTTGTGAAATCTTATGTTTAACGATACCCGAGGTTGATAAACTTCTTCATTCTTTCTCAGCCAAATTTCGGCTTGATTCAAGCCTTGACCAATGTATTAAACGACTCGGCAATGCAGGCGGCTTATGAGTTCCTCACGGAGCACTGCAACTCCATGAACCTATATGGCCTTTTAATTGCCCACATCATGACGCTCCTCCGATGCTTAAATTGCTACACATTTCGCTGGTCAGGAAAATACTACGCACAAATCAGAGGGCTCACCATGGGGCAGAGACTAGCTCCTGTTCTCGCAGGACAGGAGTTTTCATGGCGAAGATCGAAAATCCTGTACTGGTGCACAAGCCAATACTCTATTGCAGCTATGTTGACGATTGCTTCGCCATATGTTCCACCCAGGAAGAAATGGATATGTGCTTTGAACTGTTGAATGAACAGACGGAGCACATTAAGCTTACCAGGGAGGAACCGAGGGGAAAATGGCTTCCGTTTCTGAACCTAGAAGTAAGTCTTCATGGGGGCAGTTACAAACAAGATGGTTCCGAAAGCCCAGCAATAAAAACATTATTGCCCACTGCAGCTCCTCTCATCCTATTAGGACAAAAGTTTCTGTAGTGCGCAGTATGTTCCACACCGCAAGTAGTGTTTGTTCTGGCGCAGAAGAAAAACGAGAATCTATCCAACTTGTCCGTTCGATAGCCGAATCAAACAGATATGCGACAATAATCCCCTACACCAAACGCACGCGTCATAAAGAGACCCCTTCCAGCATGCAGCACGGTAACCTGGAAAAGATCTCCTTATGCATCCCGTTCATATCAGACAAAACGAGCAGTTTCCTACGCATCTGCTTCGAAAAATCTGGTTTAGACGGTTTGGTCAACCTTGTGGACGTCTCACCCGATAATCTGAAACGCCGATTGGTAAGAAATTGCTTCTGCGATCGCCTCTGCTCGTCACCGATTTGTATCATATGTCCATCAGGCAGAGAGGGACATTGTATGATTTCTGGGACCGTGTAGCAGATATCATGCAAACTCTGTGGCGACAATTACATAGGTGAATCAGCGCGACCCTTTAGTCTCAGAATCAAAGAGCACTTAGATGGAAAACGGAACTCCCGTAAATCAACACCGTTAGGGGCACATCGGCTAAGCAGACATGATGGCAACGATTTCGAATTCCAAGTATGCATACTAGCTCACGAAACTAAAATAGAAACACGCATGACAATTGAAGCTTTCTGGGTGAAATCCAGATGCTCGCGAATGAACCGAAAGGATGAATGTCTGACTACCACAAATGAACTGGCATCATATCAAGATCAATGTCAGTTTGATCTGATTGAACCGGTTAGTTCTCACTCGCCACATATATTGCCACTAGCAAGTTGTGACTGGCTAGGAGTGGAACGACCGAAGCTTAGTACTAACATTGCTTCCTTCTTGCTGATTGAAAATTAACGTGTTGAGCTTTTGGCTTGATCTGCTGATGTACTTGGTCTGGCAGAGTCCACGAATTGTGTAGCCCTTTCAGGCCCTGATAAGGCGAATAAAACCGAAACGTTGGCTGAGAAGGAATAAAGAAGTTGATCAATTTCGGGTATCGTTAAACAGAAGATTTCACATGATTTCGTAACATAACGAGACTAAATGACAGTCGTGCATGGAGTTTTCAGATATTTTCGCTTGGCTAGATTAGAGCAAGATGGTCGAGCTACACGGATGGGGTCGAAAGAAAAAAGTCGACAACGCTGCCAATACTGTCACCTTTCCCAACGTAGTTGGATACTTTATAATGCTACCCAAACACAGCAGCGGGTTCCATTTCTCACAGATCCTGCGAGAAAGGGGGGGAGGTGGTGATATATTTTAGGCTACACAACAAATAGTCACTCCCAAACGCACTCAAATCGTTGATTCATTTCGTGGATATTCACCAGGATGCACTGTTTAAGGCCCATTGCATACTTCACAGCGACACCGTCGCGGTGAAGAAAATGAATGGAACTGATGAGAACCAAATGTTACGAGTTCTCATATCTAATTACACAGTTTGCATGGAATACCATGCTGGCATTGAGCCACTGTGAGTAAACTTGTGGTGGTGAATGGTAGCAGCGACATCGTCGCTGTGAAGTATGCCCTAGGCCTAGTCCGATCTTGCTGTTTACATTGATCTATACCCCTTTATCAGTTTCATGGTTTTCAATGAGTTTTAAAATGGTTCATCGACTCAGGTACTCTCACCGGATAGGCCGACAGCAATTCCGAGATACCGGGCAGGCCCCAGCCTTTACTTTTTCGACATCGGGCAGATCCCGATCATTGGTTTGAATGACGCGGGCATACCGGACAGGCCACCCACACAAGTATAGAACCGGGCAGGCCGACAAGCTGATTTACAAGTGATAACCACTAACAATAACATGGGATCATCCATTCATAACTTTATTTTCGTGTTTCACCTTCCATTGTACGGTGGATGTCTGGTGCAAGATCTTCGGCAGTATTGTAAAGTGGAAGTTTTATGTTCTTTTAACCATGGTGTCTTCCTTGGTTCATTATGTCGACTACCTTTATGTCATTTGGTGTTTGATCTATAAGCTGAAGATTGTTCTAAGAATAGTCTCTTCACGACTAACTCCGACTTGCTAACGTCACCAACTGTATAAGAAATCTAAACGGAACTGTGATTGACTAGAAATGGTGAAGATCAAACTGCAAAAGAAGTTTTGCGTGTACACAGTAAGTTTACGAAAGCTAGTGTCGGAAACTCTTCCAGAAATTGCGGTGGTTTTTACTTATGTTCTGCTGTAGGTTGTTAATAGTGACTGAGGCAGGCCAAAACTGCACTGAAAATTTGGTTATGAAAGTACGCGAAGAGATTTGGAATGGAAGAGTGTTTCGCAAGAAGGTCAATCGAGATGTCAATGACAAATGCTGCATAACATATAACAAATGTAAAATATGATTACGTAGAATGATAAAGGAATAAAAAAATCACCGATATTAGCTGTATTTGTTACTTATTAGGTTGTTGCAAAATCGATGTCGGATTTTCGAACCATGACTTTTGCTCTCATGAATATCATGTATGGAGATATTCTGATAAAATATTTTGATTGTACCTTAAAGCTTATTTCTTGCTCTATCTCAGATTGCATTCCGTTTCATTTCTGTCTGCTCTTTGTGGTTCTTTGGTGGGTGAATCCAAATGTTGTCAAGTGCTGAAATTCGGCTGATTCTACTCCACGAATTCAAACTCGGTAATAACGCAACGGCAGCAACCCGGAATATCATCAAAGCGTGGGGAGAGGGAACTGTCAACGAACGCACCGCGCAGCGTTGGTTCAAAAAGTTCAGCTCAAGAGACACGAGTATGAAAACTCAGCCAGGTTACGGGCGCAAGTCAGATGTCAATGATGGCGTTCTGAAGTCCCTAGTAGAAGCCGATTCCAGTAGAACCGTTCGTGATCTTGCAGATGAACTTGGCATACATTATGCCACTGTCAGTCGCCACCTTCAAGAAATGGGAAAGGTAAAAAAGTTGGACAAGTGGGTCCCACACGAATTAAGCGACAGGCAAAGGAATGAACGTTACACCATCTGTTCGAATTTGATTTTGCGCAACAACACGGAGCCGTTTTTGGGGAGGATTGTCACCTGCGATGAAAAATGGATACTCTATGACAATCATCGCCGCCCTGCACATTGGTTGGACAGGTGTGAAGCCCCCAAGCACTTCCCTAAGCCGGCTTTGCGACAGAAAAAGGTTATGGTCACTGTGTGGTGGAATTCCGTTGGCGTGATCCACTACTCCTTCTTGGTGCCTGGCCAGAGTATCACTGCTGACTCGTACTGCCACAAAATTGAAGAAATGCACAAGAAACTTGCCGAAATGTGCCCATCTTTGGTAAACAGGAAAGGTGTGCTGCTGTTGCACGACAACGCTCGGCCGCACATCGTACATCAGACGATCCAGAAATTGGCACAGTTGGAGATAGAAGCTCTTCCTCATCCAACTTGTTCACCGGACCTCTCGCCTACAGATTACCACCTGTTCAAGCACCTGGACCTTTATCTTAGGGGAAAAATTTTTCGTGACAGCACTGAAGCTCAAAACGCATTCATCGACTTCATCGGCTCAAGGAAACCCGCCTTCTTCGCTGATGGAATCGGCAAGCTAGTGCAAAGATGGCAAAAGTGTGTTGATTCGAATGGTGACTACTTTGACTAATAAAGTTCTGCTTGAGCTGAGTTATGATCAATCAAAGTCAACGATGAAAATCCGACATCGATTTTGCAACAACCTAATACTTACTTAGATACTTAGATGGCTCGTCTTCGCTTGTTGTGCGAGCCCCAGCATCGCATCCATTCGGTTCTTTTTCTCGCCATCGTCATCCAGAAGCACCGTGGACGACGCTGACGAGAATTTTGACTCGCTTCCAGCTGACCATTCAGATGGTCCATTCGTGTGGCGAATACGTCTGCCCATCTCGTTGGTGGCCTCCCTCGAGGTCGTTTCGTCTCTCTCAGGATCCACTCCAGAGTCCTTTTTGCCCATCTATCATCCTTCCTTCTCATTATATGACCGGCTCATCGATGTTTCGCTTTCGAGACGTATTCCGCTGGATCATGAAGACGGGATATTCGCCGTAAATCGGAGCTGTGAAGTCCGGCTCGCAGTTGTGTGCGTCGGTTGTACCTCAGAAGAGAACGTTCGAGTGCTCTGTGCGCAGTGCGTAGTGTCTTTGACGTGGTCGTCGTGTCTGCCCAAGTCTCCGCAGCGTAGCAGAGTGCTGGAAGAACCGTAGAATCAAAAAGATGAGCACGGAGATCGGGATCCTCCAGCTGGTCTGTGGCTTCTCTGAGAGGCCCGAACGCGGTCCATGCTGCCCTTCTTCTTCTATCCATCTCTTCCTTAAGGTCGTTCTCCATGTTCATTGAACGTCCAAGGTACACATAGGACATCGTCTCCGTTATCTGGGATCCTTCAAGTTCTATTCCTTCTCCTTCACAGAAGACGTTCCTCATGAGCTTGGTCTTTGTCCTGTTCATTCGCAGCCCTATCCTTTTCCCAACTTCGTCAAGCTCGTTGAGCATCGCCTGCGCTTCCTCAACACTACTAGCTACTGTTAAGGTTTTTAATTGAAAAAAAAAATGATATGATGCGTAAAGGAAGATCTCAGCGGTGCACTGAACGGTTTAGCGGGCAGGCCGGCTACCCATTATCGGCAAGCCGCAGGAGTGCACTGGTCAGGCCGCATTCATGACACCGGCCTGGCCGACTAAGCTGCTTCGGCCTTCCCGTTATCTGACGACGGCCGACCCGGTTTAAGTGCTTGAGAAGGAAGCATTTTCTACCAATTCATTCTTATTGGGGGACATTCCCCCACACAAGAGTGATTGTTCTCAAGTAATAAACTCAGGCAGTTTTACCGGTTCAGCTGCCATCAAATACCGGGAGGGCCGAAGCACCTTACCGGCCTGCCCGGTGTTATGAATGCGGTCTGACCGGTGTGCTCCCGCGGCTTGCCTTGCCAGTAGCCGGCCTGCCCGGCAAACAGTTCAGTGCACTGCAGGAATCCTCCTGCACACATTAAAACACTGTTTGAATGAAAAATAACAAAAAAAGACACCATTTTTAGAGCACAGCCGTTTATTACTGCCACATTCCTCTACAAATCTCGTAACAAAATTGTCCAGGATATCTTAAATACGTCTCATAATCTGATGACCTCAAATATGATAGTAGCAAGATACGACTTCTCGCTGACATCGACACTCCTTCAATACAGAACACATGATGGAATGTCTTTAGAAGGTTTACCTAAATATTTTCTTAATGGGGGAGAAACAGCCATGAACCACTGTGACGACCACAACTTACGCCAGACATCATTTTTCAAAGGAGCACTGGCAGAAAAGATTCCTCGGAAGAAGACAACTGCAGCACAATTTCTTTCTGAGGTTCATTTGGCAGAAGTGGGCCAGTGCAACCTTATCTCAAAAATTTTGTTTACAAAACCCATCCATAAATCACTTGCGGAAACTACATCCAAAAATAAAATCCCGACAACAATACCCAGCAAGGCTCCGCGCCGCGTAGCAGATGCGGTGCGCCAGGCCGGATGAGGAACGCAAAAAAATCGTGGTTGATCGTGTCCTGTAGGTTGAGTCACACGGATTTCCGTACGACTCGACCTACAGCAATAGGATAAGGTAGATCGGGAAAACTTACATTACTGCAATAAGAAATGATGCTGCTCCCCAAGAACAGGTAAGGTAGAATGAATCCCGATTTCTCACGGCTCTCTAGTGATTATCACTCGGCTATCATCTCACATTATCATTCTTTCATGACCGGAGCCTGCCCGGTATTCCACCTGTGTTATCGGCCTGACCGGCTACCCGCGTCATTTAAACCAATGACCGGGCCTGCCCGGTGTCGAAAAAGTAAAGGCCGGGGCCTGCCCGGTACTCTAGAATCGCTTTCGGCCTGCCTGGTGAAAGAGCCCGAGAAGTTGCCAATTGCAGGTAGGAATGTGAGGGCAAACAGCTCAATGTGATGAGAGGTTCAATGTGATGAGGGGTCGCTCGTTTCCCATGACCAACGACATCACGTCATCTGGCGAAAATGAGCCGTTTTGTTGGTCTCAACCACATCCTTGACAGCGTCAAGATATTGGACTGCGTGTGAACGACTTCTAAGGAACGAATTCTATTCATCCTCTCCCCTGCACAATGCTTCAGAAGTAACGAAATGATTTCTGGTAAAACTGACCCAGTGGTATCAAGGTGCAATCAAAATATAATATATAGTATGTAACAAAAACTTGTAAAAGTCGGAAGTTTCTGAAAGACGGAATGAGGGAGGAGGGAGGAGAGGTGGTGCGAAATGGGGGTGGAAATGAGAAGGGATCACTCAGCATGGACTAGTACAAGCACTTTTCGCTTCTGGTTCTCTTTCCTCGACATGTCATCAGAATGCGCTGCCACCAGGTGGTCCCATTCATTTTCTTTCACATTAATCTTGGGAAGAATACCCTTTCCTTCGCGTAAGTATGTTATGCAGTTGGTGCGAAACAGTGCACTTCTTATGTCGTTTCAAATTAATGCAGTATTTCTGGAAGTGCATCAGATGTCTCAAATTGAATGATGTAAATCTATTTCAAGCATCGTCAGTGGTACTAAAAAAGTTCCGCATATGTAGGGCATACTAAGGACAGAGTTTTCTGCCACAACTCACCTCTGCATTCAGCTATCGCAGCAAAATTTCGCATATGCATTGAGGGTCCTTAATTGCTTCGTTCCGCTAGGTTAGCACAGGCAAGGAGTCCAAAGTGGATTACTGAACTCAAACCGCAACTGTCCTGGCTTCTGCGAATTTTGTGGAACCTCCTTACCATCTCCTGCCGAAGAAAAGAGGAGTTGGGATAGACTGGTCACATACTCGCATGCTGTTCTTGTCAGGAAGTTCGGAAAAAATATGAGTTTACCAAATTTACCGAAATGTCAATTTCATTGTGTGACAAAAACGGTTGTTGTAACTGCCGTTTGTATGTGGACCTCACGTCTGACTGGATGAAACACAGTTCCACATCGTTCATGTTCTACACAATTTGTTCACATGGGGAAACGCATGCTGCAACGAAACGAGATGGGAAAGCAATGAAATATCAAGGCCTTACGAATGCATCGTACGCCGATGGACGACAAAAATAAGCTGACAAATCAAAAATAGCTGACTAAAAATAGGGCAGATTCAGACCAGACATTAACATTGGTTTGCATTGATTACAAGGTATATATAGAAGGTATAACACATTGGATGGTTGTAGAAGACGAGGTGGTTCTTTAAACCAGTACGTTGCAACATCCTTTTCATGATTCGGTACTAACTCGCAACTAATTTCGGTCACCGCTTACCTCTGAACTAATTGTAGGACAATTCCGTGGAAAGCTAAGCTACGTGAGTCCAGAATAAGCGGAGATTTGGGGGTTAGTCCGTTCACCCAAAATAGATCGTTCATTAGGAACTACTCGGTATCTGTAACGTTTTACAAGCGACAGCAACTGCTGATTCATAAGTGGTCTTGAAAGAAGTTACGCATATCATCATGCCCCATAAGGAAACCCACATTGCTGCCAGTACCTGCTTGCGAGAATGGTGGATAGAGGTAATACTAAACACTTCTCAATGGAACCAATATGCTGCGAAATACGATAGCACGGCGATTTGCGTGAAAACAAAGGGGAACGCAGCCTTCACTATCAACCAAGCAAGACCGCCAAAGTATTCGTAATTGGGCTATTTCGTCTGCTTAGAGCGTGATAAGCGAGGACTTCCAGAGAGATTCCAGAAAATGGGTGGGCGTACTAAGATGCATGTGACTTTGAAAATTCGTGCGACAATGACTGAAGATAGTTTTGCTTCGTATTATAAACTACGTTTTCACGGTGTTCAAAACTTCAGAGAACGATCTTCTGAACTTTATGTGGATTTAGCCAAAGCAGTCACATCAGTCGGGAGAGTGGCTCCACTTGTGCTTCCGTTCTGTGGACATATCCAAAGCAGCGAAGTGTATCGGTGCAATGTTGACCTGTCCTCTCCGGCACCCTGCAAAGTCCTAGACACTGGAGAGAAGTTGCGTTGCACGAGAAACTCAGCGGTTTCTTCAGCAGATTTCTGTGAATCCACGCAATTCTCCAACTGAAGGAGAAAACCTACGTTACCGCAAACTGGTTATTGATGAACTCGTGGTACAGGGTGTCAAAAAAATTATGCTTGGAATAAGGTAACAAGGGAACAGCTATGGAATAACGCCTTTCTAGAGAAATAAAGTCATTGAGCGAAAACAAATGTGTTCCTACACTAGCGGGCAGTCCTCACAATATTCACTACTTGCTCAAATCCCGTTTATTATTTCTTTTAGTGAGTTATCTAGAATTGTTTTCAGGAATCCATGGAAATCCATTCCAGGCTTTGTGCGACCCAGTGCTAATCACTGCAAAAGTCCTTGTTCCATCAACTGACTTCAATACCCTCCAAATACAATGACTTGTTGGGTATAGTTCTATCATTTCGACGATGAACCACGCTATGGTACGACGCTGTCTTTTCTTGATGGAGACAGAAAGGTTCTTTGCGTCTAATTTCTGTGTATTTCCGGATTTGAGGGTTGACCACCATTATGTTGATAGGCTTATATCCCCTTGTCACTAGCAAGGAAGCTTCTTGTTATGGTATTTGCACGGATAAGGGAAACTCGTCCGTGGAGAAGTATAGGAACGAAAGGCATATATAACTTTGCTCAAGAACATTTCATGAAGAAGTGGCAGCCTAATTTGATGAAGCTAACACCAAATTGCTATGAAAAAAAAAAAACGAAAATGAGCGATAGGCTACAAATGCGTGCTAAACAAGGGAGCTTAGCGCTTATGTTATGAGTCATTAATTTTTGTTTCACCCGATGAACTAATCTTGAAAGAACCTTTTCAAAAATGAGTGCCGCATTTGCTCAATCCCGAACAGTAACGCAATCCAACATGAGAATCAGAAAATTATTTTGAAAATGGCTGGATTGGATTTCAAACCGATGCTGTGATCCATGTTGAAGACCGGAGTTAGCGCTACACTGTAGTTACAAAGGATTCAACTAAAACCGTATGTCATCGAGAATGGATTCTGAAGAAGGAAATAGCGTTCGCTGAGGTGGAATGGTGGAGGCGTCCCTTTTTGGGAGTTCCGAGGGAATAATGTAAAAGCCATTGCAACTGAACATTAGCTGAAATTTTAAGAAGCTTTAACTGTGGTGATCCAACCGACAAGTGCGGATTTGATTAGGAAAAAAGAATTGGCCATCCATATCAGCATGACGCTATAGAAGCTCCTATGGCTCATCAAAAAACTTGTAATAACGAAACCAAAAATTCTACCTCATCCAACCTTATTTCTGCATTGGCTTCCTAGTACCTGTACCTGTCCTGGAATCCCAACATCTTCCCGTCAAGGACAAGATTCTGGTCAAGAGACGAATTAATCGTGGCTTTACCTGGTTATTCTGGGTACTTCAGAGGAATTCATTTCAGATAGAGAACGAAAAATTAAAAACAGACCGGACCACGTGTGTTAACTAAAGTTTTGACCGAATCGAGTAAAATTCGAATATTTATTCGAATAATCGAATTCGAATATTCGAATATTTGGGTCGAAAATCCGAATATTTTGAATTCATTTGCTTCGCAACTATCACTTGAGTTCCACTTTCTCGTTAAAGAATTGTTCCAATTGAAACCCCATATCGCAGAAGAACCGCGATTTTTTTCTGCAAGACGCTGACGATGAAGAAGCAAAAACCGCTGTTCAAGAGATCAGTGACTCATGCAGAGTTATCTTGCTTCTAGCAGAAGATTCTCAAAATATAGCCCCTGCATGAGCCGCTGTCGTCATCAGAAGCTAGCATATAAGGACGGAAGACGCGGCTGGGACATTCCGTCCATCTCGCCCAACGCCTTTTTACCCTTTTTTTATCATCACTTGTATCTTGTGTTAGAAGTTAGTATCGCACATAGTTACTTGGTGTACATTTAACTATACTTTTTTGCTCGCTTTATGCCTTAGGTTTAGCCTAGTTTTGTACGCATAGGGACTTAACGCCTATGTTAGTTTTGTAAATGTGAGGCGCTGAACTGTTGTTGTATTGTACCCTAACATCCCACGCATAAGCATTTTACTCATCTTGTACGCTAATACTGTGGACATAGACTTGCCTCGGCACGCTTAGATTCTTGTGGCATCACATTTTGTTCCGCGCTTAGTTCTAGTTCTTTTTATGTACCCTGTTAACGAGCTTAGGTTTTTAGATCCTCTTTTATGCACTTAGATCATGGTACTGTCTAATTTGATCCATTTCTGTGATTATCTATCGCCGTTTTGAATGTGTTTGAAGTATGTTTTGTGCAAGGTTTTATTACCCAAGTTTGAGGCTATCACATTCACTGAACCACCAGAGTCAAGTGCAACTCCTTTTCATGGTGCATCGGCCGGGAATCGAACCCGGGCCGCCCGCGTGGCAGGCGAGCATGCTACCACTGAACCACCGATGCATCCAATTTCTCATTTCAATCACAATTTTCCCAAAAACATGCATATGTCCCAGTAGGCATTTAAAAGCCAAAAACCGCACTTGAAAGCTTTGCAACTGCGACTCTGCGAATTATACGGCGCTGGCAACGATGATCTCTCCGGTAATACCTACGTAATTACTTTTCCAGACACTTGAAAAACCAGCAGTTCTAACTAAACTTCTGATTATTCAAGCCTTTCCTCCACAACTAAGCATGTAAGCGAACTGCAGACTATGATATCAACTTTTACGCAGCATTCTTCCCTATATTTAATTTTATATTACAGCTTCGTAAAACTCTTTTTAAGAACATAACCGTTAGCTATAGAAAAAAGCTATTGAACTACAACACAGAGATATTAAAGAGAAAGTTTGACGTGTGATCTCAGGCGGTGCACCTTGAGGACGAGGCGGATCTACGGCACTGTAAAACTCTTGTGTCGACCTTCGAGAGGATTGAGTTATAAAATAAAATATGGAGGGCGCCAGATTTGTTTTACCTTCATTGTCATCCCGGAAACTTTTCAAACCGCCCTCGTATTGCTCCTGGCTGCCTTTCTTCCTCCTTTTCTGAAGACTAAAATCTTGGGTTATTCGAAATTTAATTAGAATTTATATAGGAGGATATGTCTAGTCAAATTTAAATTAGTTCTAACTGTACTAGTACCTCTTCAAAGAATCGGCTGCGTGGTGGTTCCGTTCGCATGAAGTTTGCTAAATGTTGTGCGATGCTCATGACATTTCATTGACGACGAAATTTGCTCCTCCTACTACTCAGACAATAATAGCGTGCGGCCCGCGTGCCATGGACGTCAAGCGTGCGATCGGACACCGTTCACGCCGATGGCACGCTGATAGTATGCGATAGTATGGGTACGCGGGCCGCACGCTTGCTCAATCGAGAAGTTTCCATGTTGGTACTGCGCGATCGGCGTGCTTCAAATCAGCGAGCGGCGTTCATTCAGCACGCCATCGGCGTGACCGGTGTCCGATGGCACGCAGTCATTGTCTGAGTAGCTGCCACTCCATACGATTAAAAGGATATGGTAGCATTTGAATTGTGTGGTGCCCCTACGTCCTACATCCATGAATTTACGCTATTTCGGGGCTTCTTTTCGGGTATTTTCCTCTATGTACCCATCTTATTTTAGCAAAATTCATTGATTGCGTTGTCTGCCAGTAATGAGCAAAAGTGTTTGAATCTTTGTTACTTTTCATGTTTAAACCGAGATCTTTGGAGCTCCTTTCTTTTAAGGGGCTTTGTACTTTCAAGTATTGAAAGTGTGAGAATATTTCTACGTATATTACTTGACAACAGTATGATTTCCATTGCGAATGTGTGTGAAGGTGCTTATGTGGTGATCACAAGGTCTTGTTTCTTAGGATAATTTGCATCTTACTTTTTAGTGTCATGGAAGGAGTTATAGGCAGTAAGGATGAGAAGCGTCAGCAACATGTTAACAAGTTAATTTCTAATATATCGGAATTCGTATTCTACGCTCCCCGCAAAGCGTCATTTAAGAAGTGGTGTTACGACAAGAAGAATTCTACATGTACTTCTGATGCGGTGAGGGTTTACTCCATTTCCGATCAGGTTTACCATTACTCATATTTTTTAGCTGGCCAGAGCAGGATTCTACTTTTCTGGGAGTAGGAGCGAACCTGCTGCAGCAACATGTGCTTTCTGCCTGAAGGAAATGATATTTGATGAGGAGGATGATCCATGGTAAATTGAGCACGTTATTTACCTACTTCTATATGTGTGGCATTTATATTTTGAGGAAGGAGCATCAGTCACACTGCAAGTCATGTAGTTTTGTTGAACTTGGAAAACTTGAGGAGAAGGAGTGGTGCTTACGGGATTTTATCTTCTTGTTGTCTGGCCGTATAGCTGCTGAACAGGTTTTTGTTGCACTTTTAAAAGTTCTAATGTGAAGTTATTTGGTCTAGTTATCACTTTCTTTTCGTTCCAGCGACAAATCGACATTGACGATATCAAGAATTTCGAGAATGTTTCTTCCGAGGTTGAGGCAATGGCCTTAAAGGCAATGAACCATTTCAAATAATTCGCCATTTCTGCGTGCTGCCTCATCTCTCCATTTTACTCATTTGTCCGCGTGTATGATTGACCTCGTGTGTCAACCATGGTTTCCAAACCTGTTTGACACCATTTGATCTCCGCTCTCCCTCACTTCGCTGCCTTTTGTGAAAGCATTCCTTTATCTTCCCTTTCTTATAAATAAATGGGTATCTCTAGCTTGGAATAAAGCGTTTTTAATACATATGCAGAGGATTTTTTTTGTCTTCTCGATTCATACCTGTCGTTCTGTTGATGTTACCATTGTCATCTCTCCTGTAACTGCTTCATTCTAGCGGCGTTTTCCCGCTCTGGTACTACGATGTCGCTGAAGCTATCCGAGTGAGTCTTTTACGTACAGATTTCTTTTATATGCATTCCAGGAACGGATTGCATTTTTTTTTGACGCTATCTCAGATTTGAGCCACAAAAGCCCAGGGTTTTTGTGCTGAGACTTTGTATAATAGCAATGATTGTTGTGATGCGCACGAACATCGTATCTGTTTCGCATCGTAATCGTAGTTCTGAAGGGTTACTGTGTCCTGAATTTCTGCTCAAAATATTTCTTCAAGGTTCTGAACATATATATTGCATCCACTATGTATGGTATTGCAACCTGTTTTTGTTGCATTATGGTAGGATTACTGGAGAAATTAGCCAGAAATTCCCTATTTCGGCAAGAAAATGCACTTCCATGTATATCGGTGTTAGTAGTGGTAGTCACTGTCAGAAATTACCCCTTTTTGCAAAATTTGAGAGAATTCGGAGGGAAACCGTGTCTGTTGTATGTATAACTCTAACGAAGTCAGGAGTGCGGTACAAAATGGATGAGGTGCCCGCGATTAGCCGCGCGAATAACGCTGCAAGCGAAGTTTCAGCGAGAAGAAATTGGAACGTTTGGGTCCCAGACGTTGAGTGATTTCGCTTCTTTTTGCGGACTCGTTTTATCACGGTTATAAAGATTTTTCTAATTCCTTATTTATATTCAAGTTTTTTAAAGCTATCAATTAGCGTTTGTAGATAATTTTAAAGGAACTGTGTCTTCAAGTTACTAGCTGACTTAGGGCGTGCGAGAATCCTACTCTTTCTCTCATGCCTTCTGTTATATGCTAGTCCCGAAGCTATTCCTACAGCGAAGATTCAAGACTTCTTCCACGTTCCGCTTCCTTATTTCCCTTTGTAACCTAGTAGCCCTGATGCATAACACAGCCATGAGCAATCCTTTTTTTATTTTCTTCCTCGCCCTTTATGTATGTTGTATGTATGTTTTTTACGGTAGCAACGCGCTTCTGTGGTTAGCGAAAGTTGCGAGGTGTAATCGTTAGCGGTAATTGTGTACCTGCTGTAATGGGAAATTTAAGCGATGTTCTATAGGATACAAGGTTGAAAGCTCTAGTTTGCATCCATGCGGCTCATGGGCTATGGACTCGCCTTCGGTCGTTCAGGAAAGCATGCACGTTTTCAGTGCAGTAGGATATGCAGTTGTTGGTAGATAGCTGATTCCAGCGTTTCTGAATTTAAGTCAGACATAGATCGTTCAATTGGATTTCCAACATTGGGTTCTACGTAGATGTCTCTCACGAAGGTGCTAAAATTTCAAAAATTGGTATAGTTAACTATTTTTACTGATAGGTAATAAGCAAAAGTTTGACCTTGTTTTCTCTACAGAGTGTGGGAAAAGTATCGATAGTAACATCTACAACTACTACAACGTCATAGATACAATTACTACAATGAGTAGATTAACAATTAAGTAATAATTGACATTCTATCACTCATTTTCGATTCGGTTCCGTTTTGTCTTGATACGCTGGCGGAAACGGCGCGGGAAAGCATCCACGGTGAGCCGCAGGTAGTCCGCATCGAGATAGTTTCATTCACGGGTCAGAGAAGCGATATTCTTGTGAGGTTTAGCACAGGCTCTCGCTTGCAACACTCCCCAGGCCTAATGACCAAAGAAATCCGAATTATTCTATGACTAGTCTTGGGAAGAAGTGAGATCGCGAGGATTTGCTTGGCACCACTGTTGCGTTTGGCGAGCCTCATGGGCTGGAGCTGAATTCTGTTAAAACATATATGTATTGTTTCCTGAAAGAGAATTCAACTATGGGATCACACAGAAACTAATTCTGTACCACTTGAGAAACGCACAAAAACATTAGGAAGAAATTATTAATATCTTTTCCGCACCCTGTATTATACACGTGTTTCAGTCTTCTTCCAGCGCCGTCAGCAATTACGGATGAATATTCACAAGTAAGTCACGTTATTTAACCAGATTTCTTTGATTTATGAACTTTATATCGTGTTAAGCCTGGCCATTTGTTAGTTGTTATTCTTGTTATTGTTTATTCCTATTCTTTTGTTTATCATTTGGAGAAGTTCTACCATATTTGTTTCTTTTTAGGTGCGGAGGGATCCCTGGTTTCGTGGAAGGGAAGATGCTCTACCATCCACAGCAATTGTTGTGAAAGAGCCACCACCTTATGGAAAGCGTCAGGGCTTCAAGCCACGTACTCCAGAGGTGAAGTTTCCAGATGTTCTTCTTCTTTCCTCTAACTAGAAACTACTCATTCGACTTTCACTCTGATTAAGATGAGAATGCTTATTCACTGTTCAGATAGAGGTTGCTGATTAATTGAGGTCTTCAGGATTACGGTGATGGCGGAGCATTCCCAGAAATTCACTTCGCACAGTTCCCACTAGGAATGGGCATGGGCGAAAGAAAGGGAAAGAGTGAGGGTCAGATTGCTCTGCAGTATGATGCGGATGGTAAATTAAGACATGATGCTATCGCTCGAATTGGTCATGATAAAAATAAGGTATGCCTGGTCTGTGAGTTCGCTACTCACATTTAATGTCACCGCTGTGTTATGACGCAAGTGCAGGTTGTCTACACGAAGCTGGCTGATATGCGCGCGAAAGTATGGGACGAGGAGGACGAGGACATCCAACGTCCTGACGAAGAAACTATTGCGGAACAGACGGAGAAGACGAGATTGGCGCTTGAGAAGATCACTGAAAGCAAGGTAGACATGTCCTTTGATTAGTGTCACTGTTTGTAGACGTGTTCTCTCAAGATAATCTAAAACTTGAATCTTACATTCATGTTAAAAGGAATTATTCAATAAGTTGATCTTCTTTTGTTCCGAATTCACTTCCACTTGTTATTGGTTAGGTGGCGTCTGCTCTACCTGTTCGTCATGCTGAGAAGCAAGCACCAGCACAGTATATCCGGTACACTCCCAGCCAGCAGAGTTCTCTTCATGCAGGAGGTGGGCAAAAACCAATAATTTGATGTCCTCTTGAACAAGATAGTTTAGGATCACAACAACGGATTATTCGCATGGTGGAGGAGCAGAAAGATCCGATGGAGCCACCGAAGTTCAGGTGAATCGTCTTTTCCTCAAACTCAGGGTTACTCTTATGCTTCATCTCATAGTAGAAAAGATTCAAACTATTTGAGCCTCAGAAATTCTTTTTAGAATTAATCAAAAGATTCCACGAGCACCACCTTCTCCGCCTGCTCCAGTAATGCACAGTCCTCCACGAAAGGTGAAACTCTTTCATGTCAAAATTTATTTCATTAGAATCGATTCAGGTGAATCCATTTATTTTATAATAGTTACAGTTCTATTCATTGAAACAGTCGCCATATTCAATCAGCTCAAATTGATATTTTTGCTGTGAAGCCCTAAATGAACAGAGAAACCTAAATTTTATATCAGGACAACAATTGCCCTATTTTTATTGTCTTATGTATATTTCTAATTTGTTGGTTAAATATTTGCTTTCAGGTGACCACCAAAGACCAAAACGACTGGAAAATACCACCATGTATATCTAACTGGAAAAATCCCAAAGGTGAATAATCTCTTGCTAATGTTCTCTTTGTATGGGGGGGAGGAAATTTTTTTTTAATTCCATTTCTCTTAGGACTGGTCATAGGTCCTCAAGCTTCGTTTTCCTGGTCTTTCTTTTCTTTATTTCTAAACTCTAAATTGCATTGTTTCTTCATAGATACACTTCTTCGTTGTTTTCGTTGTTCTGCGTTATGATTCGAAATTTCGATACATGGAATTGTGAAAGCAGGGTGCGAATGAAAAAAAGAGGCGAGAATGCAAAGGTTTACATGTGGATTCTTATTGTATGAGAGTGAAGACAACGAGTACAGGTTAATATACTGCATCCTTTTCTCAGCGTAGACGAATCTCATAGATGTCAATGGTTTGTTCCAGGTTTTGAGTGCTGGCCCCTCTTTTCATCTTTCTCGCCTTTTCCGTCCGTTCTATCCATAGTTCATCTCTATTCATTCGGCGCTCTTCTACTTTCTTCTTCCATTTCTCCATACTGAGGTATTCGTCCCTTATATCAGCTGCTAACACTGAGTATACGCTGGAATTACTGTTTGCAGTCTGGCTAAACTTTCGAAAAGTTTGGCCATTTCTTCGTCCTTAAGTCCTCCTTATTTCCCCTATCCAAATTTCGCTCCCGCCCTGCATGCTCACCATCCAGTCTAGATCTGTAGAGATGCCGGATCACTGCGACTTTCCAATAAGTTGCTGAGTTTTCTAGGTACTTTCATCGATGAAATTATGTTCAGGGTCCGAACTTAAAGGACTGTCTTAATCGTATCTAAGATGACCAGAAATTTCGTCTCTTTCAAACAATATGGAAACAAAAAGCGAAAATGAGTTAAAATGGTGATTTTTCCATGTAGTGAAGCAAGAGAGGCTGCAAAAATAGGTCATTTTTTACTCACAATTACGTACGTAGTATTCCAACCACAGTTTATTTTATCCCTGTAGACTTGTTGATCTGTTGGTGTATTTCTGGCCTTAGCTGAACATATCCAATTTGGCTGCATTAAATTGTGGCGTTTGCCGAAATTTCTCACATATAATAGATTCTTGACTTGTTTCGATTGAGTTCACTGCATTATTTCACCTGTTAAGGTTTCACGGTTTCACTGGACAAAAGATTGGCAGCGGATGGTCGAGGATTGCAACAGGTTCATTTTTACAGTTTCTTTTTCTCAATTTATCATTTTAGTTTCTTTCTTGCAGACTCACATCAACGAAGGTTTTGCAAAACTATCCGAGGCACTATACATTGCTGACAGGAAAGCAAGAGAGTCGGTAGAAGCAAGAGCACAACTTGAGAAGAGAGTGGCCCAGCACAAAAAACTCGAACAGGAAGCACGGATGCGAGAGATGGCGGCGAAAGCTCGACAGGTTCGTTTTTGTTTTTCTTTCTACGATTATTATAATTGCTCATCATGCATACTGAATTTTTCTTTGTGACTACAGTAGCTAACTTGTACTCATGAGGTGTCATGTTCTTCATATAATGCGCAGTAACTGTCTTAAACAGTTTTGATACAAGAACCAAGAAAGCTTCTGATGTACATTGTAATAACACAATTCAAAAATCGGACTAAAGAGCTGGGAATTTCCTGGTTTTGGATTCTATGTATCGAAAAATTCGCTTTAAGTTTCAATGTTTTTGTGGATATTCATCCAAGGGAAAACATTAATGGTCAAAAGGTGTTCCAAATGATCCACACATAAATTGCATTTACGAGATGCTTTAGTTAGAATTGAAAAAAGGGTTGTTAAATTGAGCAGAGACTGTGAATGCTTCATGGTTTCGTGGCCGGTGCAGCGACAATCTGTATTGTCACACTAAAAATTCAAAAAAAAAAACACCGTTAGGTATTGATAGCTGCTTCATAGGTTTGAAAACGGTCACTTCATTAGCAATAATAGCTAGAAAATAGCCTCATCTCGGATGCTGTTGGTGAGCTCTAGAATAAAGAAACCTCATGTGATCATGTTCTCAAACGATAACTTGTTCCCACTACCAGTCAAACCTTCTGGATTTTCCCTTCTCTCGGTTTTTGTTGCTTTTCCAAGGCTCCAAGTTTGTATAACATTGGCTGGAAACTACCTTACTTAGAACCATAAGAATGAATAAGGTAGCGAGTTCCATCTTTGCAGATACGTTTCTAAGGTCTATGCACAGACTTGGTACAGGGTTGTTGTCCCTGCCATTATCTACCAATATGGTATAATTTCAGGAGCGCGCTGGTATACGAAAGAGAGACGAGGACGATGATGAAGCCGTCAAAGCTAGAGAAGAGATCAGGCCAGTGTTCAAACTCGTCGTTGTGGTGCACAAAAAATTGCTCGCAGATTCACTTTCTAAATTATCCTATAGATGATTACACTGCTGGGCTGGGCCACCTAGCAGCAGCCTTAACGATGAGGAATATTAGAAGTGCTCACTCGTTAAAAAACCAACAGCAAAAAAGAGATGAGCATATTAGCTTGGTGTTTTCATTACCTATGAATTCTAGAGGAGCAAATGACTAATGCATCACAATCTTGTATTGTGTATTCGCAGTAGATGAAAACGGTTGAAGGGGATTCTCAGAGTCTCGCTTTTTGAGCTACGGTTTAGCATCTTCATTATGAGCCTATTATTAGATTAGTATTTCACTTTTGATCTCTTTCGCTAACATAGAAAACCTGTGCTGGGATTCATGTAATGTTAAGCAAGGAAACCAACGATAGCGTGGTTTGTTACCTTATACATATTCTACACAATGTCAAGAGAAGCAGGATGTGAAAGTTGGTTTGCTAAGCCAGTTCAGCTTGGTTATGCGTTTATAAATGCTAGTCCTAGTAATGCTCGAATTTCTAGTCTCATCGAGATGTATTTTTTCCTTGGTTCCATTCCTGGAATGGGTGGTTACAGGCGAGATCGTCTGGACGATATTCGCAAGGAGAGGAACATCGCACGTAACAGGCCAGACAAAGTGGACAAACTCATGCGGTGGGTAATTTTCTTGATGTTTTGTTGGTTCCTAAGCGGGAGTTTAATCTAATCAACATTTAGGGACCGTGATCGTGATATTTCGGAGAAGATAGTGCTGGGATTACCAGATGCAAAAGTGCGGTCCAGCGAAACACAATTCGACCAGCGGCTATTCGATCAGAACAAGGTTCAATAGAATTATCAAAATCCACTTCGATATAATAGTTTCGTTTTTTTCTTTCCAGGGTCTGGATAGTGGAGCAATGGACGATGAAACGTACAATCCATACGACAAAGCATGGCGTGGAGGCGATAACGTTCAACAACACATCTACAGGCCCAGTGAGTTGAAGATTTGTGTTGCAAGGGTTTTTTCATTCTCTGCATTCATCGAAAGAGCGTCTCTGCTCAGTTCGCTGCAGACATTATAAGGCTGGCATATTGGGTGAACATGTATCTGCCTCAAACAGTTCTTATTGAGAAACAATTACACATCACTCCAATCAGAAATATAATGCATAGTCATTATCAGTGATCATCTTCCTCGCAGGGAACCAGTTGGATACCAGATCCCAAATTCAGCTCCGTTCTTGAACTTTTCCTTCGCCATCGAAAGTGGAATTTATACCTGCCATTTTGGCTCAGTTACCTAAGCCATAACATGTCTTCACGAATTTGATTACTGTGTAGGCGTGGCCGACTGGCTGAACACCTATTCTCTAAGTGTGCTGAATGAAATGCGGCGCAATTCTGTTGTTGTCTTCCCTTGTTTAGGGTCCCACGAAATATTCTGACGTTAATCTTCAAAAATTTTCCTCCGCAAATCAAGATCTTGAGAACATCAATACCACATGTGTCATTAGGCACGCATAAATTGGTCTTTGATTGGGTATCAAGTAGATGTTTGACTCGATGGATTTTTTTTTTCCAAATAGCCGACATTTCGAATAACTTGTTTTTTTTTTGACTTTTTCGAATAATCGATCTCGAATATTTGTGGCAATGGTTTATGGAGTCAACAGAAGTAACTGTGGAACGATACACTAGCTACATGGTTCAAAATTTGGTTGTGGTAAGATCATAGTAACCTTAGCCGCAAATAACTTCATTTCTATATATCACAGTAGTGAAAAAAGACAGGTTGGAAAAACAAGAAAGAAGTTTGAAATAGGAAAAAATTGAAACAGACTCGAAAATGCATGAGTGGCATTATTTCCTAATTCGAAATCCTCTCATGTGCCCTTTTCTGTTTTCGTTCCTCGACGGTTTAACTTCATTCTAACTTTCGAAGTTCTGGAATGGAATCAAATTTCTCTTTTCACGGCAAATGATGTTATTTCGAACAGCGGATCGGTTCCTTGTATATGTAGAATGAATCCTGGTACCATTGTACTTGCTGATAGTGAGTTTAGCCCAGCCTTTTTCGAATACTCGACCGTTGGACCAGCTCGATTTTTGGGCATTTTCGAATAGTCGATATGTTTATCAACCCGGAAGTCGATTTTTTCGGGCTCGTTTGGAGTCAAATGTCTAATGTCTAGTACCAAATACAGCAACCAAAATTTTTACAAGGCGTTCATTAAGCCGAAGATGACAGCGCGTATCCATTGTGTAGCAACTTGATGCTTGCATACTAGTACTTTGACTTCGGAAGAAATGAATACGTGCAGTATTGACACCATTGTTGTATAAACACTGTGATAACAACTGTCACTGCTACCCGAAGTGCGTAATTGGGTGTCTCCATTACGTCTTTCAGCAGAAAGCAAATCAGACCGAAAAAGCGAACCCAAACCACTTCTTACGATGTATCTGATAACGACGGAAGTGGCGCTATTCTCCGCGACGAAGTGGTGACATTCATGGTACTTACGTCATTGTCTGCAATTACATTTCGTATTTCCATTATCTGGGAGGGTCGGGAGCACTTTGGAAAGGGTGTGTCTGCACCTGTTTGTGTCAGTACACATAGAAGTGCAATAGCTTGACGAACTACTCTTGAACGTTACTTTTTGTCACTTCTCGAATATTACTGGATCCTCTCTAGGCTGATAATTTTAGCTGGCTTATTTAATAGAATGAATGACACCTCTGGTGAGCTTGAGACAACAATTCCTGTTTTTCCGATTTTGTCAACGCTGTTCGATTTTGTCAACGCTGATGAACTTCAGAACTGTAGTCCCTTTAGAAAATAGATTTTATTTCATGTCAAAATTGTCTCTAAAAATTGTAATTCATCTATTAAACAAAGCGCCGTAAGGGGGCTAGAGCGGTTAGAGATACGGGGCGGCACTCATAGACACCGCAATCTTGAGGCGCAGACTGTGTGGCGAAATGGCCGATTTCGGACGCAGACACGTTCGCTTCGGGACCCGCAATTTCGTCACTGCTAGCTCTCCCGCATGCACGGGATGGTGATTTCATCACCTTCGCTGGCGGTCTCACCGCATAGGAGTGCGAGTGTTTACGAGCTTTCAGGCTGCACAATGTACGCAGCAGGAAAACCAGCCTTCCACTGTTGCGACGCTTTGTGCACTCGCAGAAAGAAATGCACGCGTGCTATGAGAGCTGCCGCGTTTCGAAAGCTTCGGGGAGGCTGGACCTACGCAGTCGCCTCAGCCCCTGTTGAATTTTCGCGGCGATTGTGTAGTCACAACATTCGTTCGTTACAACATTCGTTCGTTTCGAGAAAGCTTCTGCACTAACAAAGAGTAAAAGCTTCTAAATAGGAAGGCATGACATTGTATATCCAATCAACTATATACGGATGCGGGTCCACCGATGGAGAAAGGACCCGCCGTGGCCCAATGGTGCGGGGGACGCCAGGATATGGGTCCAGCAGTGGCGGACGCAGGGGGGGCGCCCCCCCCCCCCCCCGAGAATGGGTCGCCAAATTTTCGAAATTACTTTACAATACAAATAAAAATCTTGTGTTAGTTTATTTTTAATTGTTTATTTTTATTGTTATTTTTAATATATTTTTTATTTATTGTTTATTATTATATCTAATATTATTATTAATTTTATTTTCCGTCTGGGTCCCGAAAACGGCGGAGACCCCACTTTTCTTCCCACGCCCCCCCCCCTCCCGCCCACTTTCTGCGTCCGCCACTGGGGTCCAGCGATGGAGAAAAAGCCCGCCGTGGCCAAATGGTGCGGCGGACGCCGAGATACGGGTCCACTAATGGGGAAAGAGCCCTCCGTGGCCCAATGCTGTGGGGAACGCCAAGATACGGGCCCACCGTTAGAGAAAGGGCCCGCCGTGGCCCAGTGGTGTGGGGGATGCCAGGATACGGGTCCACCGATGAAGAAAGGGCCCGCCGTGGCCCAGTGGTGTGGAGGATGCCAGGATACGGGTCCACCGATGAAGAAAGGGCCCACTGTGGCCCAATGGTGTGGGGGACGCCAGGATACGGGTCCACCGATGGGGAAAGGGCCCACCGTGGCCCAGTGCTGTGGGGAACGCCAGGATATGGGTCCACCGATGGAGAAAAGGCCCGCCATGGCCCAGTGGTGCAGGGGACACCGAGATACAGGTCCACCGATGGAGAAAGGGCCCACTGTGGCCCAGTGGTGTGGGGGGATGCCAGGATACGGGTCCACCGATGGAGGAAGGACCCGTCGTAGCATAATGGTGTGGAGAACGTCAGGATACGGGTTCACTTTAGTCCGATAGTGTTAAGAATGCCAGGATGCGAACCCGCGCTAGGAGAACGGATCCGGCTTGCCCTAACTGTGAGGAGGGCGCCAGAACACGGGCGCTCTGATGGAGGAAGGGCCCGCCGTGGCCCAGTAGTATGGATAACACCAGAATACGGGTCCGCCAATATAGGATTGGTCCGCTGTGACTCAGTAAAGTGGAGAATACCAGGATATGGTTCAGGCCTAACAGTGAAAATGGCGCCAGAATACGGGTCCACCGATGGAGAAAAGCCCGCTGCGGCCCAGTAGTCTGGAAAACACTCGGATACGATTTCGCCTTGTCCAATAGTGTGGGGAACGGCAGGATACAGTTCCGCCGATGGAGAACGCGTCTGCGTTAGCCGGGTAGTGAGGAATACGCACGAATACGCCATACGATGGAGAACGAACTTCTCATGCTCATACTCAACTCATAAGAAGGACTTCATGTTTGGGCCCATTGGAAGATTGGTTCTGCTTCTTTATAAATTTTCTAGAGATTTGGCAAGTGTGAAGCGTTTGCACATGTCCCAAGTGGCTGCCCCACCCCACTTTCTAGCGTCCCGAAGGGGCGCTAGTATAATCGTGTTAGCATAGTATGGTCATTCTCTGCGTTTCATAGTTGGCGTGTGTGCACTATGACCTACGTTTCACAGATTAGATATTTCGACGATTTCTGTCACTTCACTATCATTCTTATAGCAGTAAAGGTATGTTTTTAGATTAAGAAGCAAAAAAAAAGAAGAAAAAATAATGAAATGGCTTCTGTATATAAGAACCCAAGCAAACACGTAAAAAACACGTAGAAAACAAAAATGTTTATACAAGCGTCAACAGTGAATAAATCAGTTCTAACTCGAAAAGGTTCGTCTGAAAGCGTCGCCTTTCCATAGACGTCCTTTGTTGTCGCATTCGGGCAATCCGCTTTATGACCGGCTCAGCAAAAACCGTGTTGTATTATATAGTGGTTTTTGAGATCTGAATACACAAGTTATCGAGAAATCCTGACTCCTTCTCTCGACTACGCGGATATTGGAGGCCTTACAAATTTCGCGCAAGAATCGCATGATTTTTATGGCACGTGTACAGGGTGTGCCATAAGTTCTTGCACACCATATTTAGTACCACCACAAGCAGAATTCAACAATTCAATAATGGGATGACCTCTATGGTCGCACTAAGCCAACTCAAATAATCCAACAGATCTGGAATATGTCGACGTTTGCTTTTATAAGAGCTAAAAGTAGAGTGGAAGGCGCGCCCGTCGCCGCCCGGTGGCATTTCTTTCCTGGATCCTCCCTTAGCTTTTCCTGAGCTTAATGGTACAGGTTCATACTTATGTATAATCTAGCTCTTAATTTGCTCTCAAACATGGTACCAGCAAAAGTCCATCGGATTCAGATAAGAGCTGCATGAGAGTAGGGTCTCAGCACCTGATTTTCTCGCACTTCCTCCATGAGCCGATTCTGAGTCTTACTGAAGCGTCACGATTGGCTATCCAACATGGATTTGATACAGCAAGATCTCTTCTTACTTAAAATGCTGTTCAAAAACGAGTGAGCGTGACGTTGATATTGTGAAGAACAAAAATCTTAAAAAATTTGCTCTGACTGGGCATCTTTTCAAAAACACATCGAAATTTTTGAAGGAAGAAAGAAAACGGGATCTTGTTTGAGCCTAGAATTCTTAAACGCTTTTTACATCTACTCCATCGTTCTGACGAGAATAGAACAACTTCTTTCTGAAGAGTGGCTCCAGTTCCAAGATGAAAACGGCGCCTCGAACCGCGATGGGTGCGCGTGCTCCTCGACTTTGTCCTATTACAAAAGTTGGTTGGAGGTCATGCCGTAGAGATCATGCCATTCCAATTAATTCCGCTACTGTGGTGGTACTAAATATGGTGTGCAAGAACTTACGGCGCACCCTCTATGCCAGGTCGAGTTTAGGAGCGCTGTCCGTTTCCTTTGAAATTCTACGTGAGATTGTTTTCACCACTGTGGCTTACCAAATTTTTGGAGACTTTTGTACAAGAGACAATATGATGTCATCGGAAACTTTGCTGTGTTCGTAGCGCACCTTTGTGGCTTGTTTATCAGCCGCTTTATCAGCGCTCAGTCACTCATGCATGCGGTTCTCATACGAACTCTGGATGAACCTGGCAAGGAAAGCACGTTGGAGAGAAGCATTCAATAAACACATTGTCACCATGAAATAAAATACAAAATATATGGAATGGTTAGCCTGTGGGATCTCTGTGTTCCTAAAAGTTATTTGTATTGGAGCGACCCTGATGTTTCATAAGCACATTAAAAAACAGCTAACAGAAATATTTCCTTCAAGAATTTCTGGAGATTTTTCAGGCAAGAATATCGACAAAGATGTATACGGTGACGACCTTGATAAAATCATCAATACACAACGATTTGTTCCGGATAAGGGCTTCTCTGGAGCAGAAGGAAGTTCCCGTGGAGCTGGTCCCGTGCAGGTTAGACTTTTTTATGCATAGAGCTTCTATATTTCTGTTACGCAACTCTCAAGCAGCTATTTCAATCGCTTCTTATTCTTCTTGCTCTCCATGTTTCCGAATTCGTGTTCCTATACAGACTTCACTATAGCGCTTTAATCAATCTGTCTTGCGAAATCAGCCCGTTTTTACCTGCAGTTTACAGAGGAAATGTCATTCATTGATGATGAGTGTGGGGGTGGAGGCGTGTCTCTTTCGAAACAACTATTGTTCTGTTGGTCGAAAAGTTGTTTAAAAGAAGCTATTCGATGAAAACAAAGTATCTCTTGATGCTTTTATTGGCGCTTGAAGCATGATACACCGGGCGAGCACAGGTGCTGATGCCGTTTGAGTGCCAAAGCACTGCAAAATTTTGACGAGCCGTCGTGGCACCTAATACGTGACATTATGAACTGGCTGGTGATTCCTTTCGGTTTTGTTCGACGCTATAATAGAAATCTAACACCAGCTGCGATGATTCATATTGATTTGAATTCATTTTTGGGTGGAATGAACGGCGAAATTGCTGACATTTGTGTTTGCGCGTAATTATTGTTCTTTGGTGTCGAATGTTGATAGCCGCAGTATTTGTGACTGCTTCGTTCCAACAAACCGATAAGACCGCCGTCAAATGAGATCATCTTACAAATCACTTATCTGAACGTAAACAGGCTTGACCCGTTTTTTCTTCTAACCTCAGGACCGTAATTTGAAAAATTGTTGTTGTTGGCGGGTTAGCCGCAACATTTTCACTAATGGGTTTCTGCGTTGAAAGTACCATTCTCTTGTGCATAATGGGTGGCGGTCATGAAGAACGATAGGTCGTGACAGCTGCCAGCTGCGCAGTGCAGCCCATACAAAGATTGCCTCGCTCACCTTGCGTTATGCGCATGCTTGACTACCCTGTTCGAATGACCAAAGTCTTTATTCGGCTTGGGGCTTTGCAAAATGTGGAATTTCTAGGTCTGCAAAGAAAGGAGAAGCTCCGCGCAGTATTTCTCTGTCATATTTTAATGAAAATTAGGCATTAACTACTTCCATCTTGTTGATCCTTGTTTAGTGATGGCATAACCATCTTAGTCAGTAAAAAGCTTTCAGCATCTGGAACTGAAACGCTTGGAAATCTCCATGATCTGACTAGAGGCGGGGCTACAATTGCATGCGATATTTACAGACAGGTTCATGATAGCCAACTATTGTCAGCTATCGTTCTTCCTGGCATATACTCGTGCATAACACATCTTTTTTCCAGAAATTGTATTAAGATTTAAGATCGGCAAAACGTTAACTTTGCGAGTATTCGAGCTGCACGAAGGGTCGGAACTGTATTATTTTGTATGCATTGGTTACGATTTACGCCTTAACAAGTAGTGCGAAATCGTATAGAGGAAAGACGACTTCTGGCAGCGATAAAAGTTGGGAGTTCTATACGAAAATTTGTAAGGCTTGTCATGGAAATTCTAACTAATAGTCGAGCGTGGATTTCCCACCATATATTAATCTCTTATATTTAAACGAATTATGTGAACTCGTCTGTAAAAGTTGCTGTAAATCTGATTTTAAATACTGCCACATAGTCGATTCCATCAGTTTTGATTAGAAACACTTTGAAGCATTTGTTTAAATGTGCCCGTGTTTCGTGTTTTTTCCCTTTTCCCCAAGTTTTCCTTACTAGTTCAATAATTTGTTTCAGTTCGAACGCGAGCAAGACGTATTCGGTCTTGGTGATCTGTTCCAACAGGTGAAAAACAAGCGAGGAGGTGATCGAGACGGCGATCGCGAGGACTCAAAAAGGGCTCGGCATTGAGGGAATTTATACATAGTGAGGTTTTGTGCCCACTTCGTTTCAATTTTTTCTCATTAATCCTCTTCATTTGATCATGGATCTCCTCGAAGAGACATGATTGTTTTTGTTGTCTACTGGTCTTACCTCAATGTTTTCTTCGCTTGTTTTTTTTTCTTCTTTTTTTTGAGTTATCTAGAGGACCTCTTGTCCTTGTCCTAACTTTCATGTCCTGTTCGTTGTTGAGATTTAGATTATATCTAGTGGCTAGCCACGATACTAAATATTGTCCTCTTGCAAGGAATGCAGGCAATGCATTGACTATTCTGTCACTATTTACAAGTCTCTGGACTGTATTTGAACGTTCGTAAATAAAATATATTATTGTGAGCACAGCAAGTGAATAAGCAGGAGATACTGGAGTACCTGTGTTGTGGGGAATTGGATAATATTATGTACAGTTTACAATGTTCGTTGTATGTCTTCTATGGGAGGAGCTTTGACTGAATCATCGAGTTGAGCAGGACCGTCTTGTGGTGGTGTTCGCGTCTTTCACTTTCGAGTGCTGCCTCCAGTCTCTCAACAGTGCGCTGCATCTCTTCTAGCCTCGCCGAGAGGACCTTCACCTCGTCCACCTTGTGCCGCATTTGTGCACTGAAGGAGGATGCCTTGAGTAACTCTGTTAGAGTTAGTTGGATACGGGCTGGACTTACCGATACTGGCGGGCGTACAGTCTTCGGTGTCGTCGTTTCTGGCTGCTCGGGTCGTCCTCGTCGCTGATCTCTTGCTGTGGGCGACCTCTTCGTATTCTTGTCGTGGTGCTGCAGCTTTCAACAGACGAGACGCGCTGAAATACGCACGTTGAGTTGCATGTTCTGTTTGGAATGGCTGGGAGCTGTGTGGTCCTGGAACGCTGGGAGGTAAGAACGGGAGAGAGGCGGGAAGAGTGTCTTATTTTTTCTGCCCCGTATTTGGGGTTGCAGGATGTGTATCATCGTGAGAGAAAAAGGGGTGTAGCTAGGCAACTCTGATTGGCGCATTCGAGCCGCCGTCATGAATGCGTACTGCGCCACACATCAATACACCATGTGTTACGTAATCGACGCCACACGAGTTCAAAAAGGTGGGCGTAACAAGCGGCCCGAATGCGCCAATCGGAGTCGCTTGGTAACGCCCTCTTTTCCCTCACGATGATACACACCGGGGTTGCATGTATTTTGAGCAATGATTTTTCATGAAATATGGAAGACTCTTCGAATCCAGACTGTTTTCGGTTATGATCGGCGAGCACGAAGACCTTCCATTAATTCTATTTTTTATTCTTAATACATGGACCACGACACGTACCTACAATTCTCGAATCTAATAAGTTGAGGGACACCCAAACTCTTATTGGCTTTTATTTCCGCGTTCACTACATTTTTACCCCGTCTCAGTGCTGATAGTCTTCCAGTATATTATCTCTGGGGGTCTTTCCGCACATTAAAAACACTTGACTGCGCAATCATTTCACCAGTGATAAATTGCTTATCAATTTACGTATGTATTCGTAAATAGGGAAGAAATGTCATCTTAGTGTGCTGAATACGAGTGTTCTGTGGACGTTCGCATCACATGCTGGATAGTGGCTCGTGGACCAGGAGAACTCACCACTGGAGAGGGGTTGCGCGGTGACGACATGCCGGATTCCGTTGCTTGAGAGCACTCGCTGGACTGAGAGCAGCCTTCCGTGGATTGTTCGAAAAGATGAGGGATTTGCGAGAGAGATGTGGATGGCTGTTGGGATCTGAAAAGGCGAATAAGTTAAGGTCTGCGAACTGAGCCAATGCTGGGGACTCAAGATGGGGTGTACTTACCCAAGTGAGAGATGCAGCGTCGAAACGGGTAAACCGTTCACTGCTGACACCGGAAATGATGGCATAAACGAAGAAAACAATGATGGATTCAGTAAGAAATTCAGCGGCATCAGCTGCTGTGGCGGCAGGCTTGGATATGCTGGAACAATGACGAGATAGGGATGGAGTTGAATAAACACCAAAAAATGAGTCTTTACCCAGAGAGGCACAGCTGTCCGTAAGTGAACTGGTAGAAAATGTTGTGGGCAGTAGATTAAGCGATGAAACGTCTTGTGATTTCATCGTGACGACTAGCAGATGACCAACGCCGAGGCGCTGCGACGATATGGGCAGAGGCCCTTATAAACATGGTGATATGCACCGGAAGAGGCGCTGATAACGCTGACGGCACTCACTAACGGGAGGCGGCGCCGACGAACTGAAACAGCCGTAGGACACCACCACAGCACTCGTCATCGTCTGCGATCCTTGAAGAGTTCCTCGCTGGCTTCCTCGAGGAGGTTTCCCCCTGAAGCAGCGTGATGTAGAGGACCGCTGTGGGATCCAATACCGGGCGCAGTGAGGTGTTTCCAGCGAACTTCCAGAGAATGAATGGACCGTGTTCCAAAAAGTTACTTGGACTAGGGCACGGTGGCAAAGAAAAGTGGTGAAAACGGGAAAATTCGCTTTGTGGTGGGCAATATGAACTACGGTTCTAGGACTTTTCGAACCCGATTGATAATATCAATTGTTCCTCGCCACACCAAGTTGCTACGTTGAAACATTATTGCCCGTACGCTTCAACGAAACCGTAGATGTGACTGTGGGTCCAATTTTTTGCCCGTGTGCTATACTATCAATCGTCATATCATATGTACACTTCCAGTTCTAACTTTTTTTTTGAGACAAAATACGAAGAGAGTTCCGGAATTGGAGGTTGAATAATCAAATCACAAGCAAACTGAGCGGAATCAAACATTCGATGGGACCAGATTCAATTTCGGATAGCCTTAGTTTTTGTACATACGTAGCAAACTCGTTCTGGGTTTGCTGGATCTACCTGGTCGGATTTGTGGATGTCAGCGAAATATGATAGAGTCCCGTGTCAAGGTACTGTTTTGGAGAAGCCAGAGGCGTTGTAGAGTCAGAAGATAGAAAGAAAAAGTGCTGTTTTCTGGCTATGACTCACAGCGAATTCCTATTTGGTCAGTGCTTCCAATTCTTAGTCATCTTGCGGGGTTTTTTTGGATTACTTTCCGATCACTGACGTCTTCATGTTATCATTTGTTTCGCATAGGACCCTTCGGTGAAAGAAGCTAACCTCCACATCGGTACCAAAAAGCTATGTGTACTTTTTATGTATTTACACTTCTTAAAGGCAGCGCTCCATTTGAAGCGAGCAATGGAGTACGTTTGGCGGGATCCCTGCAATCTCGCATTAGCTTTGGAGCAAAGAAGGAATCACACATCTTAGTCACACATGGAAGACAGTTTCTATTCTGTTAGGCAGTTGATGAGGAACTCTCACGAGGAATACGAATTTCCTCAGGAGGTGCTCCTCCTGCAGTGAATTACTCGGAAAGTTACTTAGCTCCACCCCCAGCTCAGCTCAAAGGCTCCTTGAACATTGAGGCTCGGGAACGGGGTTTTTCAACAGTCTTGCATGGAATCACCTACACCGTTGTGATCACCAGCTCCTGGAGATTCCTTTAAAATCTCAAAAACTATCTTGAAGTGAGACACTGCCTTTAACCTATTGACGACCGCGTCTTTTTCGCACCTTTCCACATTTTCTCAAGTTCTGGTTCCCTTCTCTGCTCCAAAATTTTCATGAAACTTCCCAAATATTGCGGGTTTTACTTTATTTTTTATTTTACTTTTTTATATTATACGTAGATTTCACCCTATTTTACCTTTACATTACCTTGGCCTGGACGTTTTATTACCTTGCCATCTAGCAAAACCGCTGAGACCCTTGAGCTTTGATGATATCTCAAACTAAACCATGCGAAATAAGGCGCGGCTCACTGGTGAGTCGCGCGGTCGTCAATGGGTCAACTGTGGTGTGGTAGGTAAGATCCTATGCGACAGGGTGTTTTCAGGGCTACTTTGTAATAGAATGGCATAAAGGGGAACTTCTGCTGGTTTTTGAATGATGAGGATGTAGCATTACGAAGAATTTCACTTCCCCAACAAGTGCTACAAGCTGACTATGAGTCTAGTAAAGTTGTTGCATACCCAATAGCAAAGGACCTCCTGAGAGAAGTCGTCTTTTACAAGCGAGGGAAAGAACTGTTGAAGTGGAGGTCGTTGAGCAAAGTCACCTCTGAAGTGAGGTTCTCACTTTGTTCTGGCGGAGAGGATTAAGGAAACACCGACGAAAATGGCCATCGACCGCAATGGCCAATGCGTAGTGAAATGAATTTCTACTCAGTAGATAAAATTGAATAAATATGAGTGTCGATTAAATTGAAGCAGCAAAAGAAGAATACAAGTTAAAGGAAAACTTCTTTTCAATCTTTCCCTTAGACGGAGAAAAGGAAAAAATGTGAACAACCTCCTCCGGATCAGTTCTAGACAAATCGCAGAACCTAACAATGCATATTGTTGTCGAGGCAGGCTCAAGCCATACTTCTGACCCAGACTACACTACATTGTTATCGAAGTTTCAGGATGGACACTACTCAATTATTTCACTGCTAGATGCAATCCCACGCACCTTTTTCCATTACGAACTGATGAACATTATTTTTTTGGGGACTCAAATGATCTCACTGTGTGACATGCTTCGAGGAGACATGTGTTATCATTGCGTAATTCGACAATGCCTTAGTCTTCTGAGGACAGCGTTCGCAAAGTGCGTTTCGCCGCTTTCCACTGTTTACACTTCTGGCTCGTAGAATTTCTCAGTATCCGGACAACGTGGTCTCGTTGAGTGTTGTTTCTCAAGTAAAAACAACCGCTTGATCTTCGCATCTGGAGGCAAAAAACGACGAAAATCAGGAATGTTTGCGGCGACCTTCGCGACTCGTGTTCACTGTGTTCGCCGTCCATTCCTGAGCAGCTTAAAGCATAGAATATCAAAGAGTAAAGGTTCCTGATTTGTGCCCCACTACGAAAGCGAATGGCTAGAGCGGATCGGCAGATTGGCGCACTTCAAAATAGAAGATAATGAAGTGAAGATCGTGCCTCTGGATTCACTCCTTCGACAGTGAACAACAGATATCTGATACAACATTGGGTACTGCATTCCAAATAGACCATGGCTACGGTCTTTTGACACCGATCTACAGTAAGCGTTGCTTGCTGGTGCTTGCCGAATCGTACTTCAGTTGTGTTTTTCTGTGCCAACGAGTATAATTTTATTCATTCATTTATTATTTATACTCAAGGTGCACGTGGGAAACCAAACATTGGTGTTAGTGACAGCATCAGATTCGAAACAAAAATCTCATGTCTACGGTGACCACGTTGGCGAGTTCACGTCACAATAATAACTTCACCAATAACAAGTATTTCTCTGGCAATGAGCCAGCTCGCCAACATATCTGAGCCCGAACATGAGGAGATACAGAAGCGGTGCTGAAGAAACCGTCATGCTCTCATCATTATCATAAATCGCTGAGCGGTAGTAAGCAGGAATGGCAAGGCAAGGCAGGGAAGGCCAATGTCGGTGACTTCCCGAGAGGGAGAAGGCGTTTGGTGGTTCAGAAAATAAATATAGCATTTGCTACTCTCTGGCCTCTAAAGAGGACGTTCCCGTCTAAACGTCAGGCTGCTGAAGATAAAAGTTCCACCTAACAACTTGGAAATCAGCAGCACAAGCAAACTACCAATTACTACGTCGATGCCAGGTTCAAAGAACAAAGAACAAAAAAATTTTTAATTTTAACACCAAATAATTGATAGACGTTATTTTAAAAAAGAAATAAGTGGAACAGACAATCAAAAATAAACAAAATAAAATGTTGTTTTATGAAGTAATTTCGAAAATTCGGCCACCCATCCTAGGGAGGGGGGGGGGGGGGGGTGCGAGAATCAGGAACATCACACTGCCTTACAAAATGCTCCGCTACTGTTTTATCTGGCGCTACTAATTCTTCTGCTCTAGTAAGGCGGTTTCCGCCCTTTCTCAACTTCCAAGGCGTACGTTTCTCGAAAACTGTTCAATGGACACGTTACTGTACTGCTGCTTGTATCTTCCGTAAATGCCTAATGTCACTCGTAAATGCCGAAGCCCGTGTCTGCACTTGATATGGCTGCTCGACTCACCGGATGTTCGTCGTAGGCCCTGAACTGCGATAGCGATTCGCGGTCACACGGCCTGTACAGTATCGCGGCATCTGGTAGTACATGAGTCACGGCAAATGAAACAATGGTGTCGGAGGAATGCCAAGATTGTGGACAACATTTGCTCGGCGTGGCGGCTCCAATGACCACAGCATCATTATTCTTCGGCTAATCTCAAACCCTCGTTTTTCAGAGTCATGGCCCCTCCTGGAAGACCTTCAGCTTTCCCCTTTTAGCGGCTTTATATGGAACACGAGGTGGTTTCTGGCCCACAAGTCGAGTGTCACGACACATTCCTTATCGGGGAATGTGTCATAGTTTCATTCTTACTGCTGAGCCGGTAACAGCATTTCAGAGTCATAAATAGCAGTGAGTGACGAGTACGTAGGAGAGGAGGCGCCGCGGTGGTGAGCGGTCGACATGCTGCTCGTTCAAAACATGCACGCCTTTCTCGTTCGTTATCAGGTCCCACATATGAACAGACGAAAACATGCTTGGAGCCTTGCAAATGGCTCCACGCTGGTGCACTGTGCACTGTTTAATGCGAGCTTCCGCCTGGATGTGAGGGTCATGACACATTCCAGCGTTTGTGTGTCCGCTTTGGGAATATACTTCTTGGCGAAGAAGAGGGAAGCAGCTACAGTAGGTGTTGCGTTGTAGCGTGCGTTTATAAGTGCGTTTCTGCACGTGACGCGGCGGCGTCGCTTGCGCTGGAATTACCGCCGCGACTGCAAATCGGAGGTTTCTTGATAGTTTTTCGTTCTATTTGAAGTCATTTAGCAAGAAAAAACTGACCAGCAATAGAGGAAACCGTATGGTTTGCTAGCACGATGACGATCCCAGCGTGAGCTACGCAGTCTCGCGGCGTACTTCCCGAGTCCGCCAAAAACGCACTTCCCTCGTGCTCATTTGTAACCCAAGACCAACGCATTTACAAAATAGAGCAACGAATCCTGCGCTTATCATACAAATTCCTATCAAGTACGGTAGCCGAGAATAATTGTACGCTTGCAACAAAAATGTGAAAGGCAGATAACGGTGAACGGAGTGCATGCGTCGTGACTTTTCTTTTTTGGTAGAAAAAGGCGCGCCCATCACTGATCCAACATAAAAGGTGAGAAAGGCGAGGAAAACATGGACCATTACATCATTAGCTGCAGCAGCACAAGGAATATTATGATTAGAAATCGTGCAAAAAAAAACAGCCATTTAGTGGGAACCCAGCGATAGTGTTTCCGAATCGTGATAGCGTTCATCTACCGCTACTCCTCGCCCTATAGTGTTCACGTTCGTTGCTATGGCGGCGACACTAGATTTGGTACTTATTGATTGCTGGCTGACGACTGCAGCGATAACAGCAGCGATGCGGCGCTCCCAATCGATACATAGCAAAATCAACGAATGCGCGACCCCAGCGAATAGAACCGCTATACTATTCGAGGCACGCGCCGCTCTGCCCTTCCGTTCGTGGGTGCGTCCTATGAACTGCATAGTGTGGATTTGATTTTACTTACTAAAGACTGTTAGTGCACCCCCGCGTGTCATGGAAATCCAACTATTCGCCTTCACGGGATTCCGCGAAGACTCTCCAAAAATAAGTGACCCAAAACGTGTACCACTGATGAGTTAGCATACCTCAAGAAGATCGTAAACGGACCTAAATAAACAAAGGCGTGTCTAGCGTCAGGACAGGACTGAGAGATGTTCCGTACATTCTACGAGTTCCCTTGATTGACGAACTTTTATGAAAAAATCCTGCAGGAACCTGTAAAAACAGGTTCTCACGTGGAGTGCTAAATACATCTGAGAATATTGTTACTTCTTTTTTTTTCATAGAATTCCACGATACGGATACTGTCTCGTTGATCTTATACATGGGTTGTTATATTCAGTGGAAAGAATGTCCACCTGTGTTGCAGTCGCTTGCAAAATCGATTTTGATACCTACTGTTTGTAGGTGAACATCGCCGGTTTGCAGGCTACACAGCCGATCCAGCCGACTCATATCAAATCGATGTAGCCCGTCAACGACGACATATTGCTGCGTTTATAGTTCATCGCAGCGCGATCTTCGCATCCACGCAAACTGTTTATGTGCGGTTGCTTCACGTCATTGAGGCATGCTCGATATGGTCGCGTTACAGTTAGTTTGGCACATGCGGAAGAGGCGGTTTCGAATAGCTTATATTCGAATTTCCAGAAATGATGCACTGGATTTTTGAAATACTCGATTGGACAAGAGTCACACAGGAAAAGTTGTTACTCGGTTGGATACTTCAAGGCTTTGCTGGAGAAGATTTTCATTCCAAATTTCCAAGTTATTTCACACAGGAAATCCAGAGACCGTGTTTTGCAGGAGACTGAAAGATGCAAATCCCATGATCAGGAGATATGTGCTCGTGCAAAGCATGTTTTTTTTATATCAATAGCTCTTTACCAGCAGTGACCAAGTCCATGCATGCGTGCCTATGCAAAACCCATGCATATCCATGCAGAAACCATGCAAAATCTACGAAAAGCCGGAGATTGTTTGATTTCCATGCGGAAGCCATGCATTCCTATGCAAAACATGGCTTCTAGCTTTCTTGAGTAGTATCAGTTGGTTTTTTTTTTTCTAAGATTTGTATTGAGATTATAAGTTCAGGAGATTTTCATCGTGTTATCAAGAGTGGAAAGGCAGCAAAATAAGCTTACCTTCAAACGATATTCTTTTATTTTTTTCAAAGAAATTTCCACTGTATTGTAAAAGAAACCATCAGCATTTCTCCCATTTTGTGTAGAATCCCATCAAAGTGAACGCGGTTTTTGAGCACTTTGGAACATCACCTCTGGAGAAGCAACTCAGAGCATCCGTACACGAAGGAAACAAAAGCTCGCTGTTCATTAATTTCATTTATTTATTGCGAGTATACAAATGTGGACAGATGCAGAACCAAACATACTTGTCCAGGGAATTTGGTATTTTGGAATATGCAAGACCAATTTCTCTGACCACTAGTTTCCTCGTGAAGCTCACTTCTTACTCCTGTTTTCAGTTTAAAATTCTTTGCTCGCGGAGCCAATGCACAGTGTATGGTTCGCGTGGTTTCCCCAATAGTTCTTTTCAGCAGGATTTCTGGAGCTTTATGATGTTTGTATAATGCACAGACTGTTAATTTGAATCGCTTAAAATAATATCCCTTACTTTTTCACCTTGTTATTAATAATGGTAAGCAACATTAGAAACAAAAAACGTTTTGGATTTTTTTGCCTCCTTCCAAATACAGAGTGGCCAAAGCTATAATCACGTCATAGATCTTCATGGTTTCTACTCTCATGATCATGGTGTGTTTTGAATGTCGCTTTGAATCTGTTCCCAGCTGCTGCCTCGTTGCAGTTCATCGAACGAATAAGATGAATTTTTCAAAAAATTTCCGGTAAATCCGACCGGTGTTCGACTCCTCCCTCCCTGGATTATCACGTGAACTTTGCTAAAAATAGAACTGACGAATGTTCGCCAAATCCAGGCACCACTTGATTTCAGTGGCATTGCGTCATTGTGTTGCAGGTGGCCGTCGCTGCTCATCTCCTCGGGCTGGGTCGAGTGGTGAACATGTGCTCCTCGAGTGTCGACGTGGTCCTTCCTCCTGGAGCCCACAACAATCCTTCCTCTTCGTAGAGCAGCCACAGCGATGTTTACGTCGCGCATAGGTGTGTGTGTACGCCTGCCTGTTTTAGTGGAAACTCGATCCCTAATCCGCCGCTTCACACTAATCTCTGTAAACAGTCAGAAATCAGGCACTTAGGGTCAAGAGCGCGAAGTCTGTTAGCAAAATACGGCCCGTCCTGAATGGGGCCCCTCACCTGGGGTTTACCTGCTGCACTGCGCCCTGCTGGCTCGACTCTTAGCACCTCATTCATCAGGCTCTGGTGCGAACTGAAGTCACTCAGCACGGAGGTCAGCGTCGTGACCACCTTATGGCAGAATTTTCGTTAAACAAACACCCCTCGTACGAGAGTGGCCGGATTCCTGGACTGACCGTGGATGTTACGGTGCTTAGGTTCAGCACGCTGTTGCGCAACCTCGCACCCTTTAATCACACGCTTTTGTCGCCGCCGACCCACCAGGTGTAATTAGTGATTAACTCGAGTCAATCCGGGCTAGAAGTTCACTGGACGTTCCCCGGATGCGCCCAGCGCCCTGCGATCCTTGATGGCGGAATAAACGCCTGATTCGGTGCGAATTAATGGGTCATTCGTGAAGTGGACGGGAATCGCTGTCGAGTGGAAGAAACCATCTGTCAAAGGGAAATGTAGTGAATGTGGGCGCAAGCAAGATGCTTGGATTACGGTACCCGGAGATCCTGAAGGAACAGATCTGTTGGGTGGAGTGCTGCTCCTTTCAATCATTGAGTTCGCAATGACGTTCTAAAGATCATTCGTATTGAAACAGATCCAAGTTTAAGAGAGGGTGGAGGTACATGCTTCGTGATTTCATGGTAAAGAGCACGAGTACGCCTAGAGTTAGCTACGTGTTCCGCCTCTACACTCAGTACACGAAAAAACTACAATTTTCAAAGTCACTGATAGATTTTCAACTTCGCCGCTGCAGCTTAGTGGTTCTTCTGATAAAGAAAAGCCACGGAGAAAAATATGGGGTGCAAACATCACTGGGGAAGGAAAGACGAGGCTGCTAAACACTGCAGAGACGGCAAGAGCAATTACCCTTTAAATTCGCTTTTTTTCCACAGGATGGGCCAGAAGAAAGTAATTTATTTTCAGTCCCTGAACATTGTAAACGTTGCTTCAGCAGGGTTGTCCTGGAATCAAGATAAGAAAGGAAAACTTACATCGTACCTTACCACATATTCGAAATTCGTTCCGATAGCTTGATCCAAATTCTCTGTTCTTTTCGAAAATTAATCGTAATAGCATGTTATCAAGACCCTATCGGCACAAGCAAGTGTGACGCCCTTCAATGGAGGATATGCCCTAGCTTAAAGACGAAGGATTCGCAGAATCCATAAGCTCCTTCCAGTCGAGTGGCATCCACGCGAGCTTCGCTTTCATCAAGGAACTTTGATTTTTTCATAGAGTGAGACAAAAAATGTGGTAACTGCGCACGTCTTGATTTCAAACAAACGTGTTATACCATAATGTCAAACCTAGTTAGGGAGCCGTCTCGGAAAGTTCTACACGACAGTGCAAATCACGTTTTATTCAGGACTGGAGCAAGAATGGATTTCAAGATCTTGTGTATCTGTTGAGTGGCCACCCAACTGTCCAGGTCTCATCCAGTGGGTTCGGTACCGCTTCGTGGTACCCGAGACGTAGACTTGTTCTACACCACATCCGAATTTGGATTCTTCGGTGGAGCCCTCCAAAGAATGAAGGATCAGTTGAACCGTAGCATTTGGGCGTCGCAGTCATCAATTACACTCATCTTCTCAAGAATTGCGTCGAAATTGATGAGAGATATTCCCGGATAAGTTGTTGCATTTTATCCGTTCTGTGGTACTGAACATAAGTCTTATGACATTGTACCAAATTAAACGAAACTTCTTCTATGTACTCTTTCTCTTGTTATCTTATTTTTGGCCTACCCTGTAATCGTTATTCATCGGTTATTTATTTGTTTATCCATATTTTATCGTTAATGAGTGCCAAGTCCAGGAAATAAATCAAGAGTTAACTGGAGTGGTATCTCTGGCACATTGGACATCAGAAGAGATGGATGAAGAGATCTGTGGTGCTTCTCGATTAAAACGGGAAAATTTCAACGGAGCAGTTCAAGTCTCTCTCGAAAGGACCCGAACAAGGCTGGATGCAACCTGGATAAAACTCTTTGGGCTTTTTGATTTGTCTAAATTCATTTCTTTGCTTACCACTGTGGACAATGTTGATTAGTCAGAGAGGAGATCAGTTACCACAGGAACTAACGCAAAACTACCGGAAACGACTTCCTCTCCTTTAGTTCTTTGGCTTCTCATGGAATTCCTTACATGAGTTGCAAATCCATGAGAGAGCCAGGTCGAAGCCTTTCGAACACATGGCATGCAACTACTGAATCAAAATAACCTGCAAACAAGCATTAAATGGAATATTTGTGTACCAGTTCGACATCGTCTCTGCCCTGGAAGACTAGTTGTCAACAAGTTTCCCAATTTGAGACTACCTTACAAGGAATTTCCCACAGCAACTAGTCTACCTGCTTCTGATTTTGCAACTTTTAGGAGTTTACTCGCAGAACGGGGGAAACACTTGCTGGGAAGTTTCTGAAAGAGTCACCAATGCGCCAGAGCCAATACCAGTCTTGTCCCTCCTCCTTCCAGATCTTCGCAGAAGAACAAGTTCAAGCTAGCTTGCCCATCGATCGTAATGGTAAGTGACTAGTGCATCGGAATACTCGATACAGTGTCACAATCAGGTGCAATCTGTGCGTATTGTTTCGTCGCACTCATCTGCTCTAAGTGGACCAACCTGTTCAATGGACTTCGCAGCCCACATCTGGTTCCCCGTGGACGAGCTCGTTCGTCTGAGCGTGGGAATGAGAAGGTGCGAAGCGTTAATTAGTATATGGTAGTGGTAAAGGTGGCAGCGGTCGTAGACGCACAATAGCAGGCCATTTCATGCGATATGCCTACGTATCCGAGGCGAATGCTAATTTCTGTGCAGTTGAGACCACGGAGGCGCAGCTACCGATTTGACAAGGTGACATCTGAACAGCACCATGGTCCTTTGATTTTGCAAGTGAAATTTATTTATTTGTTCAATGCAATGACGTCAGTTCCATAGTCATGGTTACGACTAGCCATTCATAGCAGCCGAATATAGACAGGGTCGCGTATGGGTAGATATTCTGATGGGTGCCAGGGAAGGGTAAGTCTGTGTACGTGTAGATAATCTCAGTGATGCATCCGGTCTCAAAGCACCAACTAGCACTCTACATAAGAGGATAAACTGGAGAGTTGTGCTTGATGTACATATCTGTGTCCAAATCACTTTCAATTCATCTGATGCAAGTGTAACCGGAGGCGGACAGGGGATTCTGTTGCCACGGAAATTTTCAAGATGCTCCGTAGTTTCACCACTATTACTCGGCAACACACTTCTCAGCCAGCAGCGCCAACTTGTACAAGTGCAGACTTACTCTAGCCTGGTAACATCGCAAGCATGGAACTAATTAAAGAAAGAAATGAGAATGTTTGAAAAATCCGGCTGAAGTTTACACACATTTCAGTACCCACAATCGATTGAAGAAGGGATTCTAACGTGGGTGGCATGAGCAGTTTGAATGAACGCTTCAAGATATTTGGTGCGGAAGGTTCTGTGAATCAGAAGTAAGTATGATTCGAGGTTATGATTATGATTGGAGGTTAACCACTCCATTGTCCCTACTCCTACACATCCTGTTTCACTGGCCACTGCAAGCAAAGGGTAATGTTCCGCTCATTTCAGTGTTACGCCTCAATTTGGTTTGCTCATCTTCAGTATATTAATGAATAGATTAAATAAGACAAGTTAGCTATCAAATCTAAAAATTTCTCTGCGACCACATCCGTGTTCATTCATTTCAAAACAAGAGCGGTTTCTGGTTCCGGACACTCCCGTCGTCATCGCTTCACCGAACAGCCCACGTCTATGCACAAATGACTTCAAAATTCAGGTCCATCTACGTACTGGTTGCAGGTGCAGAACTAGTGTTCAGTTCAATCGCAACCAACATTTCGCAAGAGGGTACTGCCTAGTCCTCCAAGCCCTCGTTCGCTTCCAGAGCACGTAGCTGTTAAAACTGATGGTAGTTGTATTTCTTTGCTTTGTCTTCAGATTTACTACGAATGGACTTTATTGGTGTTGTGGTATTCGGCGTACTTTCGTGGTATTTTCATGGTCAGACAAGGGACAGCTGGTTGGAGTCAACTCACCTTAGCTTACAACCTCGCTAATGCAAGCACTGTTGTCGTTCAAAAAATTCCTCATTGCTATGTCAGGTCAATCCATTTAATCTTTACCTACAAATGCATGTGGCACAAATACTGACATATAACACTCCTTTTCGTGTGGCTTTTTTTGAAGAAGAAGACATTTTTTTCGAGCAGGGTGAGATCAAGGTGGGTGGGACGATTCTGGCCTCCTGATTTGAATTCAGACCGGCAATGGCCTTTAAAAAGGAAGAGAAGAAAAAGTACTCGAATGACAACTTTTCTTGGTTACGAGGGTCTCAAATTGTCGACAATCGCAGCTCACTTGTTTGATAATGTTTTCATTTTTCCCCCACCTCCCTTGTTTCCGTTCAGTGTCTTTACGGGTGATCTATGGTCCGTCCTGCATAGCCATAAAGAAGAGAGAAAAGAAATTGAAGGAGTATGCGACATTTGGAGAGGCAAAGGACAATGACTGATATGCACAAATAATTAACCATCGTCGTCTTTGGAAAGAATTATAGACTATTATGTGGCCCACAAATTGCGAGCAAATAATAATATTTTCATCTGAAAAAAGTCAGAATGCTGGAAAACGCTTTCTGATGAGTGAGGCAAACTAAAATGGATGTACAACAGTACAGTAGAACGAGGAACGCGTATAAAAACCGCGATAATCGGATACACAGACCGGCAGCTGATGTTCTCTAATTTCCAGTCGAGTAGGCAAAAGCGGTCACTCAAGAGTCGTGGGCAAACCGCTGGTGAAACGGAGCTCTATTTGTCGGTCGGCACTTGAAAGCATCTGCAGGCTCGTTGCTCGAGTACACCCGATTGAGTTACAGTGTCGCCGAGCCGGGCGATAATCCCATTTGCACACCACTGAGCGGGTTCCGCATGGTTTCCGGGAGAATGCGCGATTCCCGCGCATTACTGGCAGATTTTCACGGTTTTTCCGGGCCTCGGCCACAGCCTGAGTTATGTGGACCCGTTCCTCCCACGTGGGGCAGTCGTCTCATGCCGCGTGCCGCGAGCGTCTACTTGACGGGCACTTTCACCCCACGGCTCAAAGGCACTCGAAACTGCACAAACAGGGAAGTAAGTCAGGGAAGTGACCACCCGTCCGTCCGCGTTGCGTTTCCTGCGCGAGCGCCACGAAAACGCCTGCCAGGGATGCGCAGTGGACAGTCGACACAGGTCAATTAGCCAACACAAACAAAGCGCGTCTCTTGCGCACGCGGCCGCCAAAGGACTACGGTAGGCGAGCGGAGGGCAAAGCTTTTAACCAGCTACATGATGTTATCTAATTGGAACAATGTGGCGCTGAGGTGACGCTTCCGGCCAGCGGCATGGAGCTCCCTACCGCTCGGGAATGGCCGCTGTTCTGTTGGTGTTTTGAGTTTCCAGGACATCTCCTAGGAGAAGGCAGATGGAAAAGAGCTGGGAGGAGAATCGCACAGCACTGTTGAAGGAGCGCTACCTTTGGAACTGACAAACTGTGAGTCGGTTGGACTGAGCAACGCATTGGAATACTTAACACAAAATGTAAAATTTCAGCTTATTAAAAATTCGTTTGTGTGACATCTAAGCGACATACCCCGACCCTTTCAATCTATTTCGGTAAACTAATCAAACCAGGGTGAGTGACATCGTTATTCTGCTAGTCAGAACTTTTGCACGAGGTGATCCTACCATTGCATTAGAATTGCATTGTGGTTTTCCACGATGTATATAATAAATAAATAGATAAATAATACCATGATGGCTCTTCTTTTCCTCCCAAGTGATAGTGAGTTTACCACTATCCCCCACTTCGTTATGCCATCTTCATTCCCTGATTATGGTGTCCATTCCTACTTATCCCACCGTTAGCCCACCACTGTTATCAATTCCAACCCGTTTGTTAACTATTTGCCCATGGTTGACATGGCAAATTTGAACCGCAGGATAATGACGGGCCCCCATTGTCGTACGAAAAAAAGTTCAGATAGTGAAGTCTCATCAACGGCTCAACCGTTCAGTGGTAACACTTGATGAACGTGAAAAACACCCAATTACTTCGTTGTCGTATTTTCATTTTATTTACCCCTTCATTCTCATTTCACAATCCATCAGTATTACCATTAGGAATGGGCAGTTTTCCACTCTCCTCTTGTGTTTTCTGAGTTTCCGTTTGAGGCTTTACGAGATGTTTGAAATTCCGTCGTGGCACTGGAATAAGAGAATATTCGGACTGCCTTTGAACTTCAAAGTGTTTGATGGTGGCAATCTGGCAGTCGGAATTCAACATGAATATGTGACCAAAAAAAAGGAGAAAGCGATGCTGTCATGGATGAGTTACGATTTTCATCGGGTGCATACAAACACAAAACAAAGCAATACCACTCCTACCCTGGGTATGACCTAACCCCTGAGGCAGATAATGCGACTCATTACAAGCTAATTAAGCGGACACACTCAAAAAACTATTAACGAGCTAGCCCTCCATCTATTTTTTTTCTTGACTAACTAGTTAACTCGGCCTTCTCAATCTAGCTGGAACTCAAACTTTTCTCAGTAACGGAAAATGAACATCCACTGAGAGCAATATGACCTCTGAAAAAAACAAATGAAGCAAGAAAAGTTCCCATGACTACTATGTACATAGTTGTCATGACGTCGTGTGATGTCTTTTTTAGGCCTGCAATTCTCAGAACTACCTGTTGGGAGAACTGGATAGATTCGTGAAGGTTGTGAAGTTAACCTCAGAGCTCTTGGATCAACTGCTCTTTTGCTCTAGGTTACGCTTTTGGGTCATTCCCTTCTTAATTTTTGGCTCAGCTGTTCTATTGGCCGCCATCTTTATGACGAACTTCACACTGTTGTTCATTTGCTTCGTCATCTTTCACAAACAAATTTCTAATTTCTTTAAATTGATAATTCGAAGAGAAAATGCCTCATAATTAAGAAAAGGTGACAAGAGTGAGAAAAAAACTTTTTCAAGAAGGAGAATCTAGTTAAATGGCGACCCGAAAATTGGGTAGAAGTTCTTCGATACGTAGAATTCACCATCTACAGCAAAAGAACAGATGGGGTCGCATGCATCATTCACATGACGCAGGGTAGACCTCTTAGCGAAGCACAAATCTATCCGTCGTTAATACGCGTGTCAACAAGTTTACCCTGGGTAATCCCAATGCTGCTTCCAAGCCCCGCTCTCGATAGCTGAGTTTCATGGAGACTCAAAATTAATTGGTGGCATTATAAATAAGGTACGCATTGAGGCAAATGTGAGGGAAGCCCATCCTCTGCCTCACGACTGCCTTGGCTCTACAAGAGTAGGAGGGAGGCTCCCCCGGTGTACCAGAGTCCCCATACCGTACCCGCCGTAGGAGTTTCCGCGATGTTGGCCATCTGCTGTGCGGAATCTTGCGTGTTAGGCCGTCAGCGTGTGACTTGAAGTGATCGCGGCGTGAATAGATCCGCGATGTTAAGTGGACATCCCCTTAATGCACACTTTTATTCATCTCAAGTGCGCTCTCAGCACCTCGCACCTCATCATATACACATACATACAGCATATACCTGCAATAAATAATTTAACACAAAACAATTCGACGCGACAAGCACACCATTCCGTCGCTACCGTAACCACGACCAGCTAGGGGAGGGACGGTAGCGACGAAGCAGCACACGACACACTGTACATTCGAGCAGCTGGGGCGGCCGAGTTGAGCTCAACTAGTGCGTGGACAGTTATTAGGGGGGACGGACGTACTCTGTGGAGAACAGTACACGACAGCGCTATCGATCACGGCGAAAAAATCAATATTCGGAGTGGGAGCGGAACGGTTACAATCGATATTGCGAGTATGGATATTGACCGGTAGCGGGGTAGCCCTGAGCGAATGGGAACGTGATGCCTTGCGGGATGTAGGCGTGCTGCTGGTACATCGCCTGAAATTGAACAAATTAGTACATAATAAGTGAATAAATAAATAAGAGTGCGAATTTATGAAATGATATATAAAGAATATGAAGCAAGAAAAGGACAAGGTGGCTCCAGCAACATCCAGAAATATGAAGCAAGAAAAGGACAAGGTGGCTCCAGCAACATCCAGAAATTATCTTTTCCTCATTTTTCCCTTTGCTGCACAATTCTTTAGATCCACTGAAGGGTTTCACCCACCGCCTAGCTCATCTCTTCCACTTGCCTAATACTTACCTCATAATTATCATGAAGTAGTAGCCAAAAAAAAACTACTTAATCTTTTATTGAGAAGCTGAGACATGATTCAATCAACATTTTTTTTCGTTTGTTCATAGTTTTTGCAGTTTTTACACTCTCTTCCTGTTCGATGAGTTGTTCTTGAAAAGTACACGGCATCTACTGCTGTTATAATTTAGAAATAAAAAAAGTAAATTCTTCTTTTTTGGGCAATCTCTATGGGGTTTAACTTCGATTCTCCAGCACATGAAGTCTGTTACCTGAGAGAGAGAGAGAGAGAGAGAGAGAGAGAGAGAGAGAGAGAGAGAGAGCCGATGGAGTGACTTTGTTTGCACTTATGACCTCAGCACGGTCGGCCAACTTATCTGATTCATACTAAGATTTGATATGTATATGTAGTTCCTCCCATTATGAAGGTCCCCTACTGGAGCTTATAAGGAAAGTGCACGAAGAAAAGCTGCTAATCCACGACGAGACCTATGTGCCTGTCCAACATGATGCTACGACCTATACTTGAAATCTGCTGAGTGGTCTAAAGACGCTTAGAATACCACGTGGAGCAAGGGGAGGTCACTACGGACAGTGCTTTGTGCAGCTCGCGGCGCTAGTTTCGAATCTGTTTTCATCCTTCTTGAGTCCTGTCTCTGTAAGGATTCGCGCTCATTTTTAGCAGGCGCATATGATGGCGCTGTAGAATGTGGAAGCACTAACTAGCAATATCAAATGGTTGTAGTGCAAAGGTAAGCCTCGCTCAACGCGGACAAGCTTGTGGGATCGATTCCTACACACTCGCATTCTTTTTATGAGCTTCTACTGATCATTTAGAAAATCTCAAGTGTACATATATTTAAACATCATTTCGGACAAGCTCTCCATCCGTATAGGTGTCGTTTCGAATAAGCAGCTTAATTTCGTGCACTTCCTTTTCCAGTAAAATCTCCTTCCAGACGCGTCCTCCCATCGACGGAACTAGTGTGGTCGTGATTGCAGACGAAGTCACTCCATCTGCCCTCTCTGAGTTAACAGGCTGTACAGTGAGCTCAGCGGTAGGAACAAGAAAATATGCATTTTGAACAAGAACAAGAAAATATTTTGAACAAGAAAATATGCATTTTGTGGTTGGATATGAGCACGGAAGTGCGCACGAATTCTTTCACGATGTTTTGCTTAAGGGAAGCCTATCCGAGACCGTAACCCACTTGCCGGCTTAAATTTCAGATCGCGTCACGGCTAACGACGCCCACTTGATTTCAAACCCAGCCAAACAAGATTCGTTAGCGACACGTGCCGGTGATGGGATTACGGTGCTTGGGACGCGGCGCGGCTGCGACGGCTCACCTGTTGATAAATCGGATTATTGATGTCCGGAAGACAGGAGGTGTCGTTGACGGCGGCTGGCGACGGGAACGCCGACGGCTTCTCCTCGCTTTCGATCTTTTCCGGCTTGATGCTGCAAAATTCAGGGAATGCTCTTCATTTGAGCAAGAATACTTCCCCAGGACCATCTGGCGTCCCTCAACGAACTCACTCGGACGTCATGGTCTCCCCATCGCTGTCCTCGTGACTGCCCGGTGACTCGCTGTTCTCCCGCCCGCCCTTGCTCATCGCCCGCTCCTTGTCCTGCCGTTTGTGCTTGTAACGCTGGTTTTGGAACCAGATTTTGACCTAAACCGGACAAATTTAGCCAGATCCTCTTCCTTGTGCTAGTTCTTCTAGCTGCGATATTCTGCTGCCAGGGCGCGCGCGTAGCTGCCTCGCCACTACGATTGGCTGAAATTTACCGAGGACGTGTTTGCGGACAAAAGAAACTCGCACCTAGCCGTCGACGAACCAGCTTCGCGGAAATAGCGCGCGTTTGCGAGAGGCGGAAAAGAGCGACGCAGACGACTTGCGAGTCGCATTCGGAAGCGGTTGTTCTTTGACTGCGGGCGATTGCGTCACGGGTGACAGGTGCACGGGTTCGAGTCAAGTGTTTTCAGGCCCGGTGGCGTACCTGAGTGGGCGAGAGTCCGATGTTCTTCGCGAGGATCTCACGGTCTTGCGCGCTCAGGTATTTCTTGTGTCGGAACTGCCGCTCCAGCTCGTTCACCTGCAATTCTCAGCTCATTCTGGAATTTCTTCATTTCACGGAGGATAGTGTGCCAGATACTATGACAACAAATTAAATAGATATATTTGATCAGTAGCACCTCTAATTTTGTTAAAATAAAACAAAAAAAGACTGGGGTGACACTTGCTACCCATTTCGTCTACAATTTGGATTCGGTTTCCCATTTCTTCAGTTCATAAAAATACTCCTGAATATTTTTCCGCTTAGTTTCCATCTCCTCTATGAATACAATGCGAGAAACGAGAATGCTCGAAGTACATACTTCAGTTTCTGTTCACGACAAAAAGCGGAAGAATCTCGCCGAGCGCGAAAAAGCGATGAGCAGAAAATAAGGCGTTTCACAGGTTGGAGGCCGGAAATGGAGTGCCAAAAAGTGGAAAGAGGCGCTGTGGGAACTGGAAACCGGACATCAAGCCCTTTTTCTTTATTGATACACAAAAACTGAACATTGCTGCAAATCCTGAATGGACACTTATAGAACTGCGCTAGGCATTTGGACGACGACGTTTGTTCATTGCGGAGGATGCTGGCGCTTTTGGAACGAAGAAGCAAAAGTTGTTCTGACGCAGAAAACCTCGACGTTATCGCGAACAGCGAGGAGGACAGTCGTTCGGAGGAGCAGCTACTGCTCAGAGTTATACGCCAGAGGTTTTGGACGAGTTTTACCTACATCCACAGGCAAAAATGCTGAGTCAGTCCCTTAAACTTCACAACTTAAGAGACAGTTCTGGTCAGATAGCTTTAGTTTTATTTATTCATGGTGTAAATACATTATCATGGATTGCCGCGCCTTTCTTTCCGCTCAGGAGCCCCACCTACTGGGTTTATCATTCATTTCGGTCGTAGATTTAAGTTTGCATGGTTTTGAACACGAAATCGCACTAAATTTGTGTTGATCAAACGAACGAATGGGTTCTGCATGGGATATCAACACGCTTATTCATTGATCACTCGACAAGCTGGAACACGTATTGTCATGTTTTGTAAACACTTAAAAAAAACTCGCTTCTGCATCCATTCTGCATGTGATATGCATTGGGTATTAGCTATGAGGGCAGCATTCGAATATTTGCAGAATTGATGCGGATTCTATGCAAAATTAGTTACAGGGGCTCTGAGCGGTTTAGAATTTCTTGGAAGGGGACAAATGTATGAAAATTCTGATCATGATCGGGTGCTGAATTTATAATGGAAAGTGAATCCAGTATCGGACAAAGTCGCCTGGTCATAAACTGGTTTCTCATTGTAAAATCTGCACCTGATCACCATGAAAATTTTCAATAATTAGAGCCCAGAGGTGGGAGGTAGTGGCCTTACTGAGGCAGCAACATCCGTAAGGGATATCAAACGAATTCACAGTTCCCCTTGAGAAATTTTTATAAGCCTCGACCCTTTTTTCACAATTTTTTTAGAGAAATAAAACTCAACTCCCGTTAAGGTGCGGTAGTTTTTCGAGCGGAAGAAATTTTTTCGGGATCAACAGAAATATATCGTCCGATTTATTTCGCCCTGTCAGTTATTTCTAATCATGGGTCTTTTCTTAACAATTTTACTTCACCTTTGTAGAAGCCTGAATAAACAACTGAGTTGTATGAGAATGCTTCATAAAATTGCTTTCTGACTGCCTACCTGCTGTTGCGTGAAGAGCACCCGCCGTTTCCTCCGGCTCATCGAGTTCACCAGGCCTTGCGAGGCGGCGATGTTCAGTCCCAAATTCGGGCCACCGAAGCGATTTACTGAAACAAATCATCGATGAACACCTGGCTCCTTCACGTTGTTTACATCGCCGGAAGCCAAACACCAGCGTCTTCCGGTGCTCATCGCCTTATTTGGCCACTGTACCCCGGCAATTGTTCGCGACAAGTGTCAATTTCCGTGTGGATTTCGCTGCTGATGCGCGTTATTGACTCGTTTCCCGGCACAAGCCCGGCTCTGTATGGGCAGCTGAGCGGGGGGGGGGCCCCGCCCCCCAGTTAGGCGTGTACCTCTCGATAAACGCGAAAGAGGCGAAGACAAACAGACGCGAGTTCATGGCACAGACGTTCTTGACCTTGTAGGCGCATGGCCGGGCAGAATCTCGCCCCGCGCACCACAGGAACGGGCGCGGGTTGCGAACTCCGCGGGTGGTGACGTCATGCACTCGAGCTTTACCGGATATTTGCCCCCCGTGCTGGATCGGTTACCTGCAGCACTCCATTCATCTCTCTTCAGTTCGGCTCAAGTGCCAGTATTGCGTCGCGGATCGAGTTACTCCGCTCCCTCACATTGCGCAATTCTCGAAACGGTAATGCGTGATAATCCAATATGCTAAACAGGGTCAACGCATGCCTACGGTAGCGCGAGCAGCCCGTGGGCCTTTCCCAGCTCCCAGTTCAGGCACTCCGTGAGCAGCAGTACTAAGTGGTCTGGTAGGTGGTTGTGTATTGACATCGCGACGCCCCGTAGTGCCGTTAGAATCACACTCAATTGACCTCTAACGCAGCTCCCACTGGGTGGATTTAGCTTAGCGAAGGTGAGCTGCGACTGATGACCGATCGTGGGCTTATCGAAGCTGAACGGTCACGTGTACTGCAAGAAAACTGGATGTCTTCTGGATAAGAAAATATGGATACTGTAGGTAGCCATTAGCGCTTGCTCAGAACAAGTCTTCGTGGTTCTGATTGGCTCCATAAAAGAAAAAGAAAAGGAAGATCAGTAAAAAATTGTCTTTCTACTTATCTTCGCACAGTGCACACAAATTTACTTTCCACGTTTTTTCTATACTATGCAGAGGAAATATGCATCTTACTTAATAAAAGTTGTTTCTATCTTACATGAGTACCAATAAGGATCAAAATTTGTTTTACTCAATTAGTTCCTCAAAAAAGCACATGATAAAATACCAAGATTTGCACCCTCTTAGAGGTTGGAAACGTTCATGTCTTTAGGCATAGTCATCGAGCCACAATCCCTTTGGGGGGGGGGGGGGGTTCCAGTAACAAAAGTGAGGCAGACCTCTATGTGAGGACTGAGAAATTAGGTGAATTAAAAGCATTCACAGTGCCATTCGAAGACCTGATTTTTCAAACATTTTTTGCCCATCTCACGCATTTCAACAATCTTTTGACACATTGCCCACAAATGAATGCAGTTTTCGATCCTATGCAGAGCTGATACAGAATCAGTGCAAAACCCCGTTGGTGTGGTTCGTGAGGTTTCTTTCTGTAGAACCTCTTCAATTGTCCATTTAGGTCCATTTAGGTTTTCGAAAACGACGATAGTGTCTGCATGTTTGATCTACATTTCTCGCCTGCCTCTTAGAATATGGCACTACTTCTCGCGCTCGCTTTCCCTAGTATCTTCGCGACTATGTTCCTTGGTGGGAAACAATATATTTATTTGGGGAATTTTTAACGTGTGCGTGGCTTCTGGGGTCGTAATGTAAAGTTTTCAGACAAAGGATTCGCTGTCATGCAAATTTTAATGGAGTGAGGAGAGTAAGTTCCCGAAACCAGCGAAACTTATTCATTTGTAATGCCTACATATTTAAGAAAAGCATTGTATATTCCTGGACGGTGGTGTTTATCAGGATTCAACCCTGGTGGTTACTCCCCTCAGTGGTTGAAGGCCTAGGTTCCTGCGTGCTCATCACAAGACAAAATATTTCATATTTCGTTGGAACTTCGTAAGGTTTATTACAGTCTAGCTTTGAGTCAAGATACTAATTCAAGGATGATGGTGATCCGAATCAAGTTCTGGACCCGAAACCTGTTCGTTTTTCTAATCCAATCACATAACAGAAAATTTCCCTGCAGAAATACATCAGGATACATTTGAAAGTAGCCCTAGAAGTATTCATGGATTGGAAATGTCTATATACGTGCAAGAACTCCTCTGATCGCACGATACAGAACTGTGCATGTTCCCGATTTCGAATTGATCGGCCGTGTACGCAAACACACAAATTGGTACTCTAGGTTACTATGGGGAACACAGGTATTCCCAGGTGGCAGGAGAAAAATTCGGCTGTTTCAAGTTAAAGCGAGGAGTCCAAGAAAGACGAGGCCATTGCCGGCTTTTAAGTGATGTACATGAAATTCAGGAATTGCACTGTGAAGCTGGGGAGAATCTGTGGATTTTCTATGCAAATATTTTCACCCGTGAGTGTTATCAGAACTATTTGCAACTACATGAATTTGCGAAATTTTTGACTGTAAAAAACAGCACAAGCACCTTCCCTATTACAAGATTTAATTCAGAGGAATATATTAAATCCCTGTTCCAGAAATTCCGAGCTGCTGAACAGCGTTCTTTACGAAGACGGCAATCAGCACCGATCCCTTCCCCACTGGGTTTTGCACGGAGTGTTTATGCAGTGCAGCGGGGGGAAGAAGTGTGGAGGTGAGGTGGGAACTCGGCAGGCACCTGGGAAACGCAACCTGTTCTATTTGCGCACGTCTGCGTCTCTAAGCTACGATACTATCTTGGCGGCGAGTAGAGAAGAAGTACTGTAGTGGTAAGGCTACGCTGGCCGCAAAAACGCAGCCAGCCACAAATCGACGCTCGCCGCAGGCTGTTTTCGCGGCGAGACCCGGGGCGCCGAACGGAGCTACCGGCTACAGAACTACTGGACAGTTGTCCGAGATGGGATTGGTGTGAAATTGAGAGTGTAATTTGGCGTGTGGCCGGTTTCGCACCGTCGTACACATACGCGACGCGACGCCACGCGTCAATTAGCCACTAATAACCGCATAGATTTCGGTGTGCTGACGCGAAAAACAGCCGATTCTTCGGATCGCCCGCGGCGGCGGCGAGGCTGGAGGAAAATCGCTCGTAGCCGCGCAAAAAACGACGAACGGTCGTGATGTAATACGGCAAATACACGTAACTTCACGCGCAACCACCTCGACGAGTTTAGCACCTTCTCACCACCACCAGCCACTACCGTATTCTTTGGTGTTTACTTACTTGCGAATCGTGGATCGGGTTGGTACCAGCCGGCTGTCGACTGTGCATTTGCCCAGCTGAAAAGAAAAATGGTAAACTGTGATCATTCGCGGGTGAAAAAAAAACATGGAAAAATAGTTGGTCGGCTTTATTTTTCCTACCAAATAGTGCGGTATGAGGGGTGTCGAGATAGGTGAACGCAAAATTCGCAAGAATTCAAATTCATCTATTTAGAATGCTAAATTTGTATGAAAATCTCTAGCAATAAATGACAGGCGGTAAAAAATAAAATTTTAAGGATTCCCGGATTCTCTTCGCATTTACTCATTACATCGGTAAGGACAGGGTTTTTCTTTGAGAATTCAGGCGGGTCGGCAACTTGTTCAACTGCGAAACTTGCTGGACTTGTTTCACCACACCGGTCCTACTGGTGCAGAAAAATGTTTTTTTTTCAAGACATGTACTGTAAAGAATGCAAATCAAGATGTGGAAAACAGGAAGGGATAGTGTTCGCTGTTAATTTAGATGCAGATGATTTCCGAAAATATTACCTAATTATCCTTCTGGTAAAGTCTCCTACAAGGTAGGCTGTGCATATGAAATCAAGATTGGGTTACTTTCGACAGTAAAATGAATGTAAGTTCTACCTTAGAATATGGGTAGCTATGCAATGGAATGTCAATATTACCTCTCGTCTCAAATTCATTTCCGCGGATGGTCTGGCAGGTGAATTTTGATCTAAGAAAATGGGCTAGTTGTAGGGTCCGTTGCAAATTTGGTCGGATAAAATCAGATGAGCTGCTTTCAGACCCCACTTAAAGTAACCTTAGATGGCTATTTCAAGAAAAAGACAGGACTAATGGTTAAAAATAGTTAATCTCAAAATAACTCGTATAAAATGAGCTACTGTTGTACCAGCTTGGTAGAACAACGAAATACGACTTTGGAAAACAATGTTTGACAAAGTTAGTAGGACACTGTAATAGGATAAAGCAAAATTTACACAAAATATTGCGACTAAACGATTCTCGACCAAAAAGACGAAAACAAGAGGATTCAGAATCTTGCCTTGAGAAGTCGCTGGCAGGAGTATAGTTGGGAGGGAAGTTGAAATATGGCATCTGACTGGATTGTGACGGGAAGCTGAAGGCGTTCGGAGTGTTGTCGGCGACGACTCCAGGAGTGGCATTCGCTGTCATCCTGGCACCTGCAAGCCACCGCACCATTTAACACACGCACAGACACTTCTAATACGAACGATTACCAACAGAAGCAAGAAGGCACCTTGTGATGTCACGAGCTGATGACATGGTGCTGACACGGTGGAGCTGGAGCCAGCCAGGTGTGGAGAACAACGCCGGCTGACTACATGGCACACACAGGGCGGGCCAGGCAGCCAGCCGCACAGTGTCAAGCGGTACTCAGGCCATCTCAAGGTGCTTTTCAGAAGAGCGAGAGAAGAGAGGAGGCGAAAGTAGAACTCAACTAGCCATACGACACTTAAGGATAGGCGTCAGTGCTCATTTGCCTCTTATATGAGTGGATGGTAAGAGGTGGCGGCGCCACGAAGGAGGAGGAAGGGGCGGGGCCGGGTTGTGGACGTCGCCACGCCCACGGCCGCTTGCTAGTGGTCAGCTCGACGCGACGGGGCAAAAAGAACATCTGGGGACCATCGGAGCTGGGCGGACGGGGTTTCGCCGTGGGAAACGCCATGGATGTGTGGAGGGGCGAGCAGCTGGAGGAGACAAGCGAGGTTCTGCTACTGGTGAGCCAAGAACAGGTCCGCGATTGCCTGAATTGGCTAGTGGAAATCCTGCTTCGCACTGTGTTTGGATACGCCAGCGCCAGCAAGGCGCCCTTCCTCGTTCGAGGGTGAGGCTGCCATCGTCATGCCTCCCCTATGGGCCATAGCAAAGTATATAATTCATACAGAATTCTGCAAAAAAAGACCACCTGAAGGAACCGAAAAATACTCAGTAGCCGAATAGTGCCGTAATTTCGCACAGAAATCCTAGGAAAATTGCCTTCTCTGCCACAAATTCCTGGCCATCAGCCATCAACTACAGTAAGCCGCTATCAAAAACAACGCGCTAAGCATGCACTATTGGTCGATGGGGCTGCGCCACCGCAGGCCGGCCGAGCCGCCAAGGCCGCGGCGCCTCGCAATTCCTCCCGACTGCGAACAAACTTGACAAATCGAAGGCGAACCGACCGACAGTTCCCTGCAATTCCCCCAGACGCAACGAGCTGCGTGCACCGCTAGTCGTTTGAGTGAATAGCAGCTCGTCGACTTCGAGGCGACGTCGCCTTCCGCTACATTCGGCTAATTAGGCTGGTTACCTGGTAAAAACCTCAAATCGACGTAGAGTGAAGGTGTGACGAAATATGTCAGAATTACTCCAGAATTATGAAGTAGATAGAAAGATGGAGAAATCTTCTGGATAATACTGCATCAAAGGAAAGGCAGCATTGTAAAAAAAATTTCTATGATGGGAGCCTCTACACAGAGTTTAAACTATTGGAGCAGAGAAAAAACGCGAAATAGCTTGCTCGCTAAAACCAGATGGCTGGGACTGCTATATCTACACATAGCCAGGAAAGCAATCAATTGTAGTTTGAATAGGTGGATTGTCCAGGAAAGGCTGCGATGAAACACTACCAGCTTATCTGAACTGATTATGGTATACGTGAAATAGTTACGGATACAACGTTATTAAAACACCATTATCGTTGTGGAGAATGGGAATGTGTTGATTGGATCGTGGTCCACAGGAATTTTGAGCCAAATTCCTAGGAACCACTACACGTCAGTGACTCCTCCCGTTCACAGCCAATTCACGGGAATGACACTAATTCTCGGAAAAAGTGCTCTAATCAGGTGAGTGCAAGCAACTTTCGCCGCTGCCCTGCCTCGAACGTGATGCTAGGCTCCTCCGTGCTGGCTATCATCCCCTTGTTTGATAGTTTCACGCCTTAGAAAAAAGATGAATATGCCTCTGATCCATGGGAAGTGTAAAATTGCCAGAAACTCCTTCAGATTAAAAAAATAGGCTTCAGACCAAATGCTAATTCTGGAGTGCCAACTGCCTAAGTACGAGCGTGGTAGCGAGCAAGATCGTCACCTAAATGTGCTGAAGATATTTCAAACAAGTCTATACGACACCTAAAATTGAGAAGCGCCCCATTCATCTATACCATGGGGCCGAGGAACGCACTACGTAGTGATAATGATTATAATTTGTCATCGCAAAAATCAGATCATGGTGAACATAAAGATCATCTAAATCTCTCTAAATCTATGCATCTAAAACCAGATACTATTTGAGGGAGGGATTTGGTGGAAATTGTGGAACTCATGGCAAGGAAGAGCCAACAGCACAAGTCCTTCTCGATTTCGAATAGATCGAGAACTGAAGTTTTCGAATGAGAGAGAGAGAGAGTAATGCAGCTCTGGATATGCAAAAAAGGGTTATAGGACTACTACATCCATATTCTTTTGATTATTGGAAATTTCTGGATCATGTCCTAAATTTTCATTTATTGACCACATTTCAACTACAGCGACGAGCCAAATTTAGTGAGAACAACGGAGCGAGCATGAGCGCCTAAATGAGTTTAAAAAAAGCAGAAAGAACTATTGGTTCCATAATGTTAGTAGCAGAAGGGGAGAGAACTCTGATAACTATTGTCTTAACACTAGAGAAAATTCTGCAACTTCAGTTTTGAGCCAGCGAAATCCAGCTCTGATCCAGATATGATCCCCAGAAACGAAAACGTAGCTTGCCAATGCTCACAGCGCAGAAGCTACTGTTCTGATTAAATTAAGTAGATTATTCGGTCTCTTATCGGTCCTAGGTACACCGTATATGCTCTTCGTCAGTGGTTTTAATAACATCTCGCTCGACCAACCAGCTATCCTCAGTCTAATTGTGACATTTTACCTCAATTACATATGCAAACGAAGTCTAACATGGATCTGTTTAACTGATTCTGGCCCACCTCTCGATACGCAGTGATTGCACTACGCTTAAAAGGGGAGATCTCCCTCCCTGGAACATCAGACGTTTGCAATTTTCGTTCGAAAACACTAGGCGATGTCTCATGAAGGGTCGTGCTGAGCTGAGTTACTAACTGGTTCTGGCAAAGAGTTCTAACCATTGCGCTATGGGGGGACCTATTTCATGTTGTTCTTCGGGTGCTACATATACATTTTGGAACAATTTTATAGAAGAACTTCCATTGCTGATTAGTGCAGGAGGACTGCCGCGGAAAGCCAAAGGGTCGATTATCTCTATACAAAATTACTCTGAAGTAATCCACGGTAGTGAAATAATGCTCAGAGTATAAACTGTTCCATTGGGTTCATTGAAAAATTCTGCGACGCTTGCACCACACTCAGATAAAGATACATGAATAATCCAAATGTTCCCTGATGAGGTCTTGCACCGATTGATTCGGCGGTTCTTCCGCAGTTTTGTGTGAGTTGGAGACGCCCAAGGCGCTAATATCATTGCCTTCCTAGATTCAGGCAAATTATTGTTCATGCAAGGGAAAAACCACTGAGATGGATACATTCGATACATAACCAAGGAAGTCCCAATGTATTCTGGTTCTAACTGTTCTAATTTGGAAGGTCGAGTTAGCACCGACAGACTACAGACTACAGATGCATGCGTCTTCTAACAACTGAAAGGGGCGTCACATGACGGCGTTAACTCGCAAATATGCACTATTTCAAGGGTGTTCAGTCCGTATTTTTCGGCTGAATTCGCTTTCATGCCAACTTCGTGGAACACCCCGGCTTCTGCGTACACATCGACTCGTCCAGATCCACAAAAACCCCACATGGATGTTCGGAGAGCGGTGCTGCTGCTGCCAAACTTGTCTGATAGAAAGAGAATCCGAGAAGTAGCGTCGAGCCTTTATTTAGAGCAGATGTACACAGTATTTAGCCACGCTGAGAACCGGTATGTCTCGCAGCGCATCGATCGCTGTGGAGGATTCGTTTTTGATCGTTAACTCGCTCAGTTCCCCACCAAAGAAGCCTTACTTCTCCTATCGCCATCAATGGCATGGCAGCCGAGGCACGAACAGGTTATCTGAAGCGTGGCGAAAAAGGAAATGTTCAAAGTGAGAGCAGGAACGAGCAGTGCGCTTGCAATCTCGAGGATCTGAAGCGGTGGAATTTTACCAGGTACACCAGCACGAATTGATGAAATAAAAAGGATAAAAAGCTTAAAACTAGGTGACGTGGGACTAGCATTCTTCCAGAGCAATTGATGCCGAATTCATGGACATTTCTAGGAAACGGTGAGGCCACCAGGTTATTCCAATTATAGATTGGACCGAATAGCACATTCGATATACTTGAATTCGAATATTCGCTTCGAAGAAAACCCAATGCGTTTCCAGAACTCTGAATGCTTGGAAAAACAAAAGAAATAGCATCTCTCTAGCGAAGATAAGATTGCTTCTGAAGCGTTCTATTTCTCGAATATTCGTATGTTTGAAAAAAATCCGGAGATTATTCGTTGAATTGGGAAATTATGTACTGGATTTTCATTTGGTCTGAAACATACAAACATACAAACAAAAATCAATTTCCAATCCTTTTCCATCATTTGATCATGTGAATGCCACGTGTAAAATGTGCGAAATTTTGTTTTTCCCTATATTTCCCTATATTTATTTTTCCAATTTTCCATCTGTTTAATTACATACTTATCCATTACTTTCTATAATGCACCACGTAGAAGTGAGAAAGAAGGAGCTAGCGCATGAATTCAGCTTCAGGAATAACGAGGAAGCAGGTCGTTCTCGTTCCGGGACTGGCGAAATTATAATAAATTTGACCAAAACGATGAACTACAAAACTGGCTCCATTGAAGTGGAGCTACAGAGATTATTTCAGTGAATGGAGTTCTGCGCACTATTTCCACACATGTGCTCGCAAATTTTCGTATAAGGATCTCACCGAAGGGATTTCTTTTTTCTACCCATCTCCGTTCCAAGCTGTACTATTTATAACGCTTCTTAAGGATAGGAAATATTCAAGTGCAAGAGTCTCCACGATTTCACAGAGTGATCCGGGGATAGTGTGAGTAGATGTGAATTGAGGATTCTATTATATTCCGTTTTATGGGATCCACATACAAATGGCGAAGAGGGTCCATTTGCTGCTAAAAAATGAAAGAAATAACAAAAAGTAGTGCGATGAGGGTAACGGAGCAGAGTCGCTGGCAATTACTGCCTGATCGACAGACGAGTGACGAGCAGCGTGTAGTGCGCGAACTCGTCCCAGGCAAGGCCCGCGCACAGGTAGGCGTGTTTCGCTCACACGGTGAGGGCGGCACGGCTTTCATGCGGATTACTTAGCTGCGGATGGTTGGGTTAGACTAACAAGGCAACAAAAGCCTGTGAGCTCGGCCACTCTGCCGCAGGCACGGCGTCGTCCTTTCCGGAAACCCGACCGGCTAGTGCTCGTCGTGCCGCTGGCGTCCTCACTCTTCACCCCTATTGTCGTGTCGTGACACCGCTTCCGCTGACCATGTCGTTCTGAGAAATGAGACCTGCAGTTACGCGGACCCGGGCTGCAAACAGCGGTACAGTTCATTCAAGTTGTAGTGAATATTGGTTGAAGGATCATGGGCTGAGATGCGGTCAATATCAGGCATGCTTGATCGTGCACAACTGCACCGTTTACCTTCGGTCTCCGAATACACCAACATTCACTTATTTTGAGTGCCTTATACTTGCTCGGTTTTTCGGACTGTAACTGTTAGCAGCAGAATCAAGCCACGGTCATATCTCTTCCTACCCCTCCCCCCCCCCCCTTCACCCCGTCAGACCATGCACACTGCCTTGAACTAATTTACTTTTAATCTTTGAAATCCGTGGCTCATTGGGTTTTCGGACGATTTTTGTCGAGTTGGGGTTTATAAGGGTTGCGCATTTATAAGTTTCTGATTAAGGCAGGACCCTTTAAGAACTCTGAGTCATGCGGGGAGAAGGGTAGATTCAGCAATTTTTAGTTTACATTATGCAGGTTCAAGTTCTATTTCATGTGGTATTGATTTTATGTGTACTAAAAAATTTACGTGGTAGATCTATTTCTTTAGAAGAGCGTAGTCCACCATCAACGAACAAGGCAATGGGGGGGGGGGGGTGCGCTTCAATACCATAAAAATAGAGAAAGAAGAGTACTATTACAAAAATAGTCGAAAACTTCGCTTTATCTTTGATTCTTTATTTTTATTGCTATCCTTTTTTGAGTTTTTCTTCATAATTATTTGTTACTTGAACTAATATTTTAAACATTTTATTGTTACATTCTGGTTCCGGAGGCCCAGTTTCCTCTTTCCTCTGCCTGCCCGTTTGTTCACTGTTCTCCATCCAAGGAAAAGCTTTGTAATATCTCGGAGGGTTCGTAGAGGATCCCCAGACTTTTAGAGTCTGAGATGAGTTAGCAGTAGATGATGATGCGTATTTTATTATTTGGGTATTTACGTATTCCCAATCGGCATCAATTCACCATCCGGGGTGTTTGTCTAACGAAAATTCTGCCATAAGCTGGTCACGACGTTGAGCTCCGTGCTGAGTGACTTCAGTTCGCACCAGAGCCTCCGATTACCTCTCCTCAGAATGTTACTTCGCCACGTTAAAGTCAGTGTCTCACCTCATTTTCGATTTTGGGATATCAACAAAATCTGGACCTACTCGATGTGCCGAGTTCAATAATGTATATGATTTCTAACAAAACGCGTTTTGGAGGGACCAATACAACTTAGCGCGGTCGAGTTCCACGGCAAGGAAACTACATGATTTCTCTGCACCTCTTCTGATCTCATCGATCGCATAGGTGTTCTCATCGCCAAAAACTGCGCCGCATTCTCGGCCTGCCCTTGGAACGGAGAGAGATGCCCCGTACACCGGCCGAGAATTTGAGCGAATTCTCGGCCGGTGTAGCTGAGGTGAGATACTGCCTTTAACTTGCTGTGGAGATGATCAGTGATCGCCGTTCTCTCCACGATTTCTGCGGAAGTAGTGGAATCTTGGCTGGTATTCATGATTCGTTAACCTTGCAAACGAACGACAATCAACGGGATTGGTTATCGTGTAGACTGCGTCATGGTGGGAGAAGCAGGGTGCGAAAGTTAGCCAGCTAACCTGTTTTTCTATGGCTATGTATTCATCGATCCTAACTGTGGGGATGAAGAGTGCAGCAAGAACGAGTTTTAAAAGAAACTTACTATGGTCTCAACAAGCGTCTACGTCTTGACATGTTCCGTAATCATTTTCCTTCTCCTCCTGGAAAAAATTTTTATTTCACTACACAAGCTGGACATAAGGGCAAGACACGTAACAGAATCTGAGCATGCGTGGATGAGGGAGAAGTTCCTGCTGTGGTAATATGAAATCGTTCTCCTTTATTTTGCTGTACACGGTTTTCCAAAATATTGTTTACATTGCTTGCACTTTTACGACTTCAACACAAGTGAAAGCTAGGACGAATTTCTTGGAGCCTTTTAAGCTAGGGTTAGAGGTGCTCGAAGTGCCTGCCGCTGGCAGCAATGCATCGTCTGCAGCGCTGTCGGACCAGTCGAAAAACATCTGCTATGGGTTCTCCTTGAATCACAGGCAGATACGATTGCTTCTTTAATGGAACTAATTGTTCGTGATATTGAAGCATACACCATGTCCTTCTCCACACATAATCACAGACAGAAATGTAACGTCGTCGATGTGTATCCCGCACTCGCTCATCGGCCAGTCCATCTCCCATCGAACCTGCGTTCTGATTTGCTACATTTATTACCATGCCAGGTGCAAATACCCTAAACAGCCCAACAGTGTAAATAGACAAGAGGAAAGCTCAGTCCGGTGAGCAGACAGTATTATCGTAACTTCCAAGCGTAATGGGTCCAAACCACCCTCTCTGAGCTTGAGATCGGCACTGATAGGTGGTTCAACATTCAATAGAACCTGAATTCACGCCTGAGTACTACGGCAATACCACTTGATGACCGGCCTGAATTTGCCATTTTGTTGTGAACAGTATTTAGAATTTAGTTGTATAGTATGACCTTAAAGGCAGGGGTCCACCTCATTTTCGTAGTTCAGCTAACAGCAGATTCTGCATCTACTCGGCGCGATGGTTCCAACGGTATACATAAATTGTCTCAGAATGGTCTACAAGCTCGTCTTCCAGGACGGGGTCTGTAACAGTTTGCCAACCCGAGCTGACATGTGAAGCCGTTAATCTTATCGATTGGACACGCCAAGACTCGTTGACCGACGCGGTGGCCGTGGCAGGCAGCCAGCACTGCTTGGAGCAATCCGCCTCCGGGCTCCAAATTTTTATCCAGTTCGAGCCTTTCAAAAATGGGGATTTCGTCGCTTCTGCGCCTGTTGATGTACATCCCAAGAATCAACATGATGAGAAGGTCTAGGATATGTTGGTAAATCCAACAGGCAGAACGAGGTGGCCCTCTGCCTTTAAGAACATTCCCCCTCCTGGTTGTTTTTATTGGATTTATTGAACTTCAGGCAGTGTAAACATTACGTTCGGATACCCTGCATTTGGAATATGCGTTGGTGTCTTGAATCAATCCCGATTTTTTTTATCCTGCCGAACTGTTATGGACCCTCCCATGTGGTTCAGTATATATCCTAAATATGCAGTGAGGATGAAGACAAGCTTAAGAGATCATTGTTGTGGGCTTGTTTATTGTACTTTCGCAGGTCGATTCAGCCAACCAGTGCTTGTTATGCCCAACGATGATGTCGGCCCGATACGTTGTCCCATGCAGGGGTTCACCAAATTTCGCTTCGTAGAACAAACTGGCAGTCCTACACCCACCTGATAGTGCATCTCACAACAAACATACTTGAGCTGCGCATCTGTGCATGCAATTCCTGTTTATTCATCAGCGATGACGACGGTGTGTTCGAAGACGAACAAAAACACTGAAGAGGCAGCGCGTTCCTCGCTGCTGTGGCTGCAGGGGCTTTCCAGAGACATTCCTCGTCTATTCAGTGGATCGTGTGGGTGTAGATCGTACACACAACTGTGAAACACACATCTACCTGTGAAACACTGAATTCGGGTCGTCAGATGTAGCTGACACACCTACAAAAGGGCTCGAAGACATGGCGAAGTTCGCAGCTGTGCTACGATTACTAAGGATAGTATGGCTGAGTCAATTGCCATTTATGAGAAAGAAGCTACTGAATGATAAATTTCAACAAAAAAAAAAAAGCTTAAGTGAGCTTGGGTTCAGATTTGAAGCTCTAGACAATACTAATATACTAATAATACTAATAGTATGCATGGCCTGTCTTCGAAGTGGCTTCGAAGATAGTTCTGCGGTTCTCTCTTAAGTAACCATTTTTACCCGAATTTCCCTTTTCTTCACCGATTTAATTTTCTTACTTTACTTCATTGCCCTTTAGTTTTTATTTTTTCACCGATAAGGCTGCATAGTGACTTCCCGCGATGTTTACAAAAAACAAATAAATGAATAGTTGAGTGCTGACCCAGTAGTGTGAGTAGAAACTCGCAATTCAGCCACCAAATGTCCGATGACAGTTGCAGTGATGAACGCGCTCCACCTCCAGTTTGAAGGATGCAGATTACTGTAACCGACACCGATGTTATGGATTAGCGTGATTTCTGCGATTTTTTTCCCTTCATATTTTTTCTATTAACTGCTTTCCTGAACACCTTATTTTTCAACCAGTTTTTCGTTCGTGAAATATGAAAGGTTTGTGTGTTATTAGTGTAACGGATTGACGCATTAACGCGTAGTGGCCATTTTTTCTTGTGACCTAGTGGATTAGTGGGTTAGCGAAATCTGAATTTTTGGCACAGACAATCCTGAACTGCACATGTCAACATCTTCCCCTCAAATGCTCGCGTTGGCATTAACCCAACGCAGCTTGAACGGTAGCGGCTGAACCAGTATACTGATACCGTAATCTGGGCCGGATAGTGAGTTTAATACAAAGCATTAACGTGCCTCCACAGTTTCATGTGCCAAAGTTCTGCTTCGCACTTCCCTTTGCCTAAAACAGGTCGTTTCCGCAATGCAAGCTGAAATGGAAGCGTCGTAGGAAAAAACGTGCAAGCACGTGCCACCTGTTCGCGATTGGACTCGCTAAAACTTCATGGCAGGCTGCACATGGTAGCATACAGAGAAAAAATAACGCATTAAAGTCAGTTGCTGTCGTGAATTTCTGCTCGGCTGTGTGTACACAAATATTATATGTAGATACATTAATGAAGAACCCTCAGCTGTGCGTCAGTTAGGGAAAACTGGAATGGCAAAGAGAATTCTTTTCTTTCGTTCTCTATTATTAAATCAATAATTATGTGTCGAAGAATTGAACAAGACTATCTAACTATCAATCGCAATGTCATCCTATTCAAGTTTTTTCACAAGACCCAGAAACCGTGTTTTCATCGGTATGCATGGGTTCTGCATGGGACTGCGAAAGTCGTGGGTTTCCCGTGCTTCGCGCTGGATCTGCAGATTTCTTATTTAAAGACGCGTGGGTCTTGCATGGATTGCATGGATTTTGCGTGGAATTCATCATCGCTGGTATAAAACTGTTGATTTCTAAAAACCATGCTTTGCGCGAGCACGCATGTCTTAATCGTGGGATTTGTACCTTTCAATCTCATGCAGAACACAGTTCCTATTCTTGAGTTGTACTGATTGTTGCTTCTCATTCTCCCTAGGTTCAAGAATGGCTAAACTTCTGATTCTTTCTAGGGTAAAAAAAAACGGCTTGACGCGACGCGTGCGGCTGCTAATTGTCCGTAGACGTCGCGGCGCGGCAAGAGAGGGCAATCAGCTGCTGTGATCGACGAGGCGAAATATCGACTTAATTCAAGATCATTCTAAGAAACCAGTAATCGCTACGCCCCCCTTCCCCAACCCTCATAGATTATAGCAGCTTATCGACTTCGAACGACGCTCAATTAGGGCGCATCGCGTACTACATTGTTCAAATGAAGAGAGATCATACACTTCCATGAAATAGCTAAGCGGACTGTGTGGATCTCAGAACTAAACCCATTTTATCGGCATTTCGTACTCCATTTCAGAATGTTGACATTGTACGTCCGAATCTCGGAAAATTTTCTCGCTGGCAGTACTCAGAGTGCTTCCACTGCAATCAGGTTTTTTTGCTTGGACTACAGTTCGGGTTTTGCTGTTTTTTTTTGTTCCATCGGAGCATTCGATAAATATTTCAATGTAGTACTGTAGTACATAGTTTTATCCCCATTTGATTGCCATTCAATCACTGTCTCTTATAACTGTGCAGCACGAACGCAGCCCGAACGGCGCAATGGTTCGAGTAAAAACCAACAACTGGCAGCAACGGTTCATAGTTGCAGCAATCCTCCCCTCATTTGCTGCCATCCCTCAGCAATTGCTGCTAAAGGGACGAACGCTTTAGCAGCAATCGATGGGAGGATGGCGAATCGTTGCTGCTAGGGTCTCTACACGAACCACTACGCCGTTCGGGCTGCGTTCGTGCTGCACAGTTATCAGAAGTATGAAAAGCGAAAGCGAACAGCAGTTCAAATAGCACCCCAACCTCGCCCATTTCAGCAAATTTCTGGAGAAGCAGCCTAGGAATAACATGGGGCTCCAACTGGTGGGATGCCTTGGAAGCGGCACGCAGCTGCGTCCCAGAACTGATGGTGCGGTTTCCGGCTGATAAAACCGAAAGCGGGTCAGTCGCGGTGGCGTAGTCGATCGCTGCACTCGAGTCTCACCGGGCGCTCTCCTTTTCTTGCGAACACTTGGCTGTCTTCCTGCTCTAGTAGACGCGCAGAATCCGCGCCGAAATCCTCAACTTTTTCCTCGGTCCTTGATGTTGTCAAGTAGATAACCGGATTTCAGGGAAAGGGAACGATGTCCTTGCTGCTGGTCGCGCTTACGTCCGCCCTGCTCGGTGAGTATTTCAAACGGCTCGGCGCACTCCGAAATATAGAAAGGCAGCGAGCTAGCTTCTGCTGATGTATCCATTGTAGTGTCAAAAAAAAAACTGTTGAACAAGGAGATATCGTATTCCGAACGAGCTCTTTTTATCAAGTAGTTTTCGCGTTGACGAGAGAACTTCAGGAGAATTATGGAGGCTCCCGAAGTAGTGATGAGAGCAATTGTTGTGATAAAATTTTCGGAGCAGCGGCTTAGTTGAGGATACATGGAGCTACATATAAACAAGGAATGACAATTAGAAGGGATCACCATTCTCACAAGACGATCGGAAGAAACATTGACCTCTTTGAAGACTCCTTAACAGTTTTAACAAATACGTAGCAACATTTACGGGTTCCATACACTATGTTATTTTATGCATTTGCCATTAATTATAATGCTCCAACCTGGCGGCTCCACAGAGGAATTTGGTATACTCGTGTGTCGAAGTCCTGTCATGGTTCTAATGACCCCTAATGGTATGAGGGTACCAAAGCCAGCTGGTACGGACTTATGCTTAAAATGACAAGCGCGGCAATGGTAATGCGCCATTTGTGACTTTCTTTTGCTTGATCATTTACTTTATTGCTCGTGATAGTTCTATGGTGCACTTTTTAGGGCATGAAAATGAATTAATTAATTAATCAACGTAGTAGTTAAGACCCTCGATTGTTCCAATAACAAGGGATCAGTTTTTTGACTGTTCGAATCAATTAAGTGGAGGGTCGGACATTGAACCCTCTTCAGTACTGAGAAAACTACAATCATTTTTCTGCTAAGCAAATGCGGCTGGAACGTTGACCCTTAGAACTATCTCTCGGTATGCTCTCTAGAGCCCACCTCAATGTTTTGGTTTAAGAGGAATACGGGTAACGTTGAACCGCTCTGTTCATGGGAGCAACTGTTGTCTGTAATGAACGAAGGCCTCGCTCAGTTTGCATTAGAAATACCTGTCTGAATTTTTCTGTGAAACTTTCAAAACCCTCTCTCGTTTATTACCTTCGTGTTGAAGGGAAGCATTGTGCCTTGGCACTGTGTAAAATAAATAAATAGATAAATAAATAAATAAATAAGAATGCAAGGTTGAAATGCGAAATATTCTTTGCGTACAGTGGCCTGATCGTTCAAAAACAATCTCTGTAGAACCGTGATAGGCTTCAGCCAAGCCCTATGTATAGCATAATTCTTGCAGCCACCATCGCTTTTCAGTTGATCAGCTGAATTGCGACGTGATGCGGATGGTCGACTCACAGTGGATGGATCGCTTCATCCCGCGGCAGTACAAGAAGCTGAAGCCAGGTGCTGCGGTTCAGAAGCCCTTATTACCTCTTATTACCTCGAGACACACTTCACTTTCAGACAATGGAGACGAGGCCGACGTCTCTAAGGACAACAACTACGGCTACAGCGAACAAGGCATGAAGGATTTGGACGAGGTAAGGGAGGGGGTCGTAACCGCGTTATCCAGCCTAAGTGACCCCGCAAAGTAGCCGCCAAGGTGTGCATTACAGTAGTGAAGCGGTGTACTTAGTCGATCGACAATATCCGGGCTAATATCTGTTTTGTTTGTGCAAGCAACGCGCATTCGGGGCCTTTTGGGGCAGCCAGCGACGTTTTGCTGAGCATCTTCTGAGCAAATAAGCGCATTGTTGTGCACTTTGACTCCACCGACAAAGGCTACACGGAGGGGAATTAGCCAACGGTGGAGCCAGAATTCCTGGGAAATTTCTTGGGCGACTTTGGAAATAAAGGATAAAACCATAGGATGAGCAAGCTTCCAACTTAGAGCGATGTTTTGCAGGTGGGTGGTCTGGTGGGAGGCGGCGACTCAGAGCTGCTTGGAATTTTGCGACCGTACTACTCGGTCGTGGATATGTCAGCTAATGGAAATAAACAGGTAAAGTCGTTTTTCTCTATCTCTAGAACTATCTTGGCAGCTTGGAGGAACAATATTTTTACAAGTTAAATACTATTATTCTTTCCTTCAGCTACGACATAAGCTGTCTGTAGTGTTTTAACAATCTATGAGTCATTGTTGAAGAATAATTTGAGCCGTGTTAATAATCTGTTGGGAAACACTCATAAAATTTGAGCGGATTTGATGACAAGTCCTCTGTCATTTCCAACTTCTTTCTCATTTTCTCTTAATTTCTTGTTCCGACGCGGATGGGCCTTATGTTCCTTGCCATATTCTTCTACGGAACCATTCCTCCGTGGCTATCAAACGACCGTACTCACTCAATAAGGCACTAGCAGTCGCTGCCTCTGTGAGAAGACGTGAACAAAATTCTTATTCTACTTTCTCATGAACGCCTTTGTTGTTCACTTCCTTTTATTAGCGCCTTAATTAGCAAGGAGGCTGGATCGAATGTCCATGGCATTTTGAAGTGGTATATACTGGTGATGTTGAGCTGAGAATGCCAACCCCATACCCGTCCCCCCCCCCCTTTCTGCCACAATGCATTCGAGTGGAAGTCATGACGGTTTTATAGTGGCAGATTCATCAAAAAAAATGCATCCGTATTGGGGACCCACGCATTTTTTTTGTCTGCATATGGGGTTTTTTTGGAATACTGATTGCGCATTTTTGTATATTCTGCATCGGAGTCCGATTCGGTCGGATAACGAAACATACGTATTGATCTTCGTTATCCGATCGGATCGGACTCCTATGAACTGTAAATGTAGCTTTTGTAGAGAAATGATAGATGAGAGGCAGTGGCGGACGCAGAAAGTAGGCGGGAAAACAGTGGGATCTCCGCCATTTCCGGGACCCAGACGGAAAATAAAAATAATAAAATTATCAATTCAAACATTAGATAACTAACAATAAGTACTTTAAAAATTTAGCAGTAAAAAATGAAGATTAAAAAATTTTTGCGAGATTTTTATTTATTTTATAAAGTATTTTCGAAAATTCGGCGATCTATGCTCGACCCTCTGTCTCCCGCTGTGTCCACCACTTATGAGAGGTGGATACTGAGGAGATCCGTATCCTGCAAGCATGGGCGTTTCTAGCTCATTTCCAGTGAACTTAAGTGGAAAACGAGAGCGGATTCGCAGCGTCCTCGGATTAATGAATTATCACACTCCGAAATGCTACGGACACGTAGGATTCTTCCGTTGTTAGTGTTAGAAAATTCTGAGATGTTTCACCATTTGCTATCCATTTGGCTTCCAGAGATTCCCGCCGGTTCATTTTGGTCGTTACAACAACAGTTGACATCATTCGGCACCCTTTTGTGTTCTAAGCTTGAAACTTCGAGAATGGAGGCTTCGTTGTTTTAAATCCAAGTGCAGTCTCTCGTACCAGTAGGTTAACGCGGGAGATCAAAAAAAACTCCTGCTAATTCGGATGATTAACACGCCTTCACTTCAGTACAAATTTCTTACCTGGAGTAAGCATAGAGTCTTCGCCGCTGTAGTACAAACTCGAAATGAAATGCCCATTTCCTCACAGTCGCCGATTTCCTTCTTACGGCAAATACTTATATTACATTTATGTGTTCCTCACAAAATCTTAGGAGCAAATAAAACCGTGTGCATTTCAGGGTATGGGTTCTTACCTGCATGTTCTACCCGACTCCTCGGAAGGGGACGAACCCGTCTACACTCTGGGAGCGTCATTCTACGGTGGATTGGAGCCGGCTGGCGCGAAAATGGGTTATTTGACACGGCCTTTTGGTAAAAAGTAATCGCTTGTTCTGCTGCGATCTAATAATATTGGTAATAATAATAAAGTGCAATTATTATTAGCAAAGCGAATAAAATGTTTCACCTTCCAACGTGTATGGCACAGAGCTGTGGTACCAATTACTACAACTTATAGATGTAAATTTATAGCACATAGATAATTTCATTTCGTTTAATACGTCTAACGACGTGCTAAAACAGAAGAAAAAAAAAGGAACACTATAAACTCCAACTAAGATTAGAACAGAACAAACAATCAAACGAGTTGAACAATGAGTACCGGACCCTTCTAGCCAGCCAATCCAACAAATGCTGGAAGAAATACAATTTGCATCCCCAGAAGTCTTATGACCACTATCGTACCAAGAGAGGTATAGAACTTAGAAGAAGTCCATTATCTTGACAGCGAGATCGACACGAAAACCAACAAGTCGTACCCACATCAGCCGGCTGTGATGCCCTTTGCGCCATGTAAGGCGTCATGGGAGCTTGCCGGAAAAATATAGCAATTGATGCGTTGAAGAGTACTTATCGGTGATTAAGTTTCACGCTGCGGATCGGTCGTCCTTCTCAGTCGCAACTATCAATTGCATCTGTATGCAAAATTTGCATCACTGTCGAGTCCTTGGTTTATTCACAACTAGAAAATTTCCCGATCACCCGAGAATCTCTTCGTCTTCGTTCGTGCCACTGGTGCTCAATGTAACTAGAGGCCCTTTACTAAAACTTTTGGATACTCGTTCCCATATCATGAATCTGTTTTCTTTTTTCTTTTCAAATGTTCCTTTTGATACTAGAGGCCTCTGGTTGTCTTGCTTCGAATACATCAATATGTTTCATACTTTTTGCTTGTAAACTATATTTATATACTTATATTTATTTACAATTATGTAAACTCATATTTCCTTTTTGTCTTGTGAACTGTTATCGGCATCAAGCACATCATCTGTGATGTAATAAATAAATACATAGATAAAACAATTAAATATTGTCATTTATTATTGCTTTCTGCATCGATCCAGAGAAGAGGGATGTGCCAGAGGTTTTCGGAAGACATTTCAATCATTTCAGCTGTCACACTTTCGTTCATTAGTAACAATAACCCCAGGATCACTGCTCAGGTCTATTAGGACTAATGAGGTGTTGCAATTCAGGTGCAGCATAATTATTGTGGTTCTGGCTGCTTGTGACCAGCCGCCTAATAGCGTGAGAACCTGTTTTTTTTGTGTGACTTGGCCGTGCTGCTACGTTATGTGCAGTCCTTCCTTGACTTTTTTCCTACAACGCCGCAACAGACAACATTTGATGCGCGAGGTATAGCGTTGTTTGAAAACACGGACTTCGCAAACGTTCAAACGCCGTAATTAGAAATTTGATAGATGGAAACCATGAGTTGTGGGACTTTTTCAGGAATTTTCTGCTATTTTCGACCACGGCGTCGCCGGCGACGAATTCAATGAAAATCCGGGAAACGAAATTTTGGCCAAACGGGCCATTAAGCAGGAATAAAAGCAGATTAGTTTGGTTAATTTGGTTTCTTATCATTTATCATTTTGATTGATAAGGCACCGATAAGAAAATGGCTTCTTCGAAAATCGGATAGCGCTGCTGCCGTTCTTGTCTTTCGTCCATGATACTCTTTCTGATCCAAACATTCAATTCTCGACTTGTTTGAAACCGATTATTCGATTAATTGCTCTTAAACGCAATGAATACTATTAATTGTTGTGACAGATTACAGCAATGTAACATGCATATTGACCTGTTCTTCCGTTATAGATAGTAAATCTCCTGAAGTTATTGTGGGCTACAAAGAAGCAGAAGGACACTGTGAGGTCCAGTTCTCACTTAGCGCTCTAGCACAATGTGATCGACCTTCCTTACTCGTCGACCAGGTGAGAACAATGTCGGGACCTTTTCGCTTACGTTCCCGGCGGATATCCTTTTCTCCCACAGGAAATCTACATTATCCCTCGGCGCGGTTTCATTTGATGCACTGTTCTGGCTGGGTCGCCACTGGAAAGGTGACGAAAACTCTTGAAAAGTGACAATGTGACAATGACAAACAGTGCTATTGCCAGTGGGAGGAATCTTGATATGCATATATCCAATTCCTGGGTGCTCCTAAAATAAACAACATACGAGGGATGAGCGCCTCGCAATATTCCTCCGTTTATATATTATTTATTCACTTATTAAATGCAACCACTGTGCGGCATCTGTGTATATAAAAGTGAAAAATTCCTGGTTTATTTGTGGATTTGTATTTTCCAAATACAAATGTACGATTATATCTAGGACTAAATAACGGTCGCCTAAATTAATTCAAATGTAAATCTAGAACTCAATCCAAGAAATTGGAACGTTAACAGAACAGAAAGCTCTCAACACTTTGTTAGCATTCCTCAAGGAAATTGTTCTCCCCTCTTTTTCGAAAATCCTGACTATATTGCACCGTGTGTGAACACCGACATTCCATTGGTTTATCGATTTATTGATTTTCCGCTAATCTTGCCCACATGGTGGTGAAGACGTGCATATTGGGGGTTCTTCTGTACGTTGAACACGAATATGACAACATTTCCCATAAAATTATTATCCGAACAACTCCACCAATTTTTTTCGCTGACGGTGAAGAAAGGGCCAATTAAGTTGGCAAGCATGCTGATCATTGAAGTGCTGAGCAGTTCGAACAAATTTATTCTTGTTAACAAGTATTGCCATTTCTATTAATTAAGCGAGAAATGAATCTCCCGAGCTAGGGATAATATGTCGTCTTGTATTTTTTTAACCAACAAAGCAAAAAACAGGAACACCAATAACACTCAGGGCTGAATCCAATATAAATATAATATAACCTCCGAAGTTCCTGGGTCAACAAAGAAAAATGCCGCAGCAGGAAACGACTCATTTGTTCGTGGAACAGGACAAACTCCACTTTTCCTTCTTTCCTATCACTTCATCACCGTCGAAACTCTGGGTCTGGATGAATAGCTGACAACGGCAGGATACTTGGTCAGTATGACCATTCATAGCGCCTTGTACATTGTCTTATGCATCCTGCGGGGCTGATCTCAGATTTTCGAAATTTCCTAAATTGCTGCCTATGATGAATTGTGCCCATTTTTTTGGTGCTAATGTTCAAACACTGCAGTTAGCGTGCAATGTGGGTTGTGGCGGATAGCTGAGTCTCCCATTCCTCATGGAGGCATTTTTCAGTTTGAACTCTGCCAAGGGACAATAAAAAATGGTCGAACTGTGAGAATTACTCACAATGAGAATGACGAATGAAGGATATCCCGCTACTACCGCTACTACGGCGAGGGCCAAAAACGAGCATAACTCGTCGTAGGCAGCTATTTGAGAAATTTCAAAAACGGATCCGCGATCAGCGTCGCAAGCTGCATAAGACGCTATGAAGACCAAGTATCCTTCCCTTGTGAGATCATCCCAGGGTAGACGTGTTGCGGGCCGCGCTAGTGATTGCTAAAGTTTGCTTGCTTAAACGTTTACATTGGGCAGTCTCATTGATGCATGTGGGTGTTCTGGATGTTAGCGCTGGGTCAGTACATATTTACAATCGGATGTAAAGCCAGTTTCGCTAAATACAGTAAGTGACTTAAACCATTGGTTCTTCTACACGCGCCCACATTCGTACAACCAAATAGATTAGAACATTAGCCAAAGGAAACTAATCCAAATATAGAAATCGAAAATCAATCAAGAAATGTTTGGCACTATCCGGCTAGTTCTACTCCAAAATTTCGAGAAATTTTTCTCGCTCAAACTTCGCATAGGGAAGTTATTTGAGGTGCTGAACGCAGATATAGTATCCGATTCGTAACTCAAATTTTGCATAGAGGAGTTGTTTCAGGCTATGATCAAACTTATCAACATTATTTTGTATGCCACCTTCGTTTTCTTCCCGAAATCAGGATTTTCTCTAAACTTTCTGCCTTTACCTGCAGTATCCATACGAAAATCTGCTTACTGTACAAAACGAATATGATATTCGTGATCAGCGCCCCCAAAATAACCCCTCTATGCAAAATCCGAGAGGATTCTATGGGATACCCTACATACAGTATACCTACCCTACAAAAACGGAGTTACGGTGCAAAATGGATACGATATCCGTGTTCAGCACCCCAAATAACCAGCCTAGGTCAAGTTTGGGCGAAAATTTTCATTTCGAAATTTGGGGGCAGAACTAGCCGAATGGTGCCAAATGTTTTTTCTGCAAACAACATCTGACCAAGATATGACATCGGAAGCAGTCTGGAAGAGATACTGTTGCAATGTCAACTGGAGTCGTTCTCAAGAGGTGCTAAGCGCTCCTGAACTGATTCTGCGCAATCCACTCGATCACCCTCGAGTGCAAATAGTTCGACAACGCTGTCTGATGCCTGCGATGACGTTTCCACTGGGCTCAGATAACCACTCAACCGACCGTAGTCGATCAATTGTGTAACCCTCGCATTACATAGCCCTATGTGGTAGTTTGAGCATCCACATCTGCTTGTTTTCATGTTTTGAGTGTGGACTTTTAATAGAAGAAGGCAGAGGTGAAATTTATATTTATCAATTCAATATTCATCAGTTCTAGGGATTCAATCACGTCTCGCAGTTGTTGACGAAGACCGCGACAGCCCTCTTCAGGCCAGCTTCTCTGAAGGACGAAGCAGGACGAAATGCACTCGGAGTGGCACCATCAGCCGCAAGTTGCTGGGAAAGCAGCGAGTGGTACCTGGAATGTCGTTCTTGGTTGAGTTCTATGGGAAAAAGGCTGGTGAGGACTTACCATTCTGGAGCGCAATGGATCTGGCAGCGTGGAAATCCAGAGGCGACGGTGAAGAAATCCGGACACTTCTCGTGACAAATTATAGAGACGAAGAGTTTCTGCAAATAATTTCTCTAATTGTGCGTTTTTAATATCCTACTTGGCTCGGAAGGGAAGTGAGCCCGCAAACAGATCATGAGGAACAGAATTGTTCAGAACAATTAGGAGCGAATAATGCATTAGGTACCTATCGATTTATCCCAAATTCGAAAATTTGATTTTGAATAAGGCTATAGTTCGAATGTTTCTAAAAAAGAGTGAGAGACAATCCTTCAGGAATGTTCAGGAATGATAAAGAGACATTTAGATCTATATCTTTTTTTGAATATTCGAGTCCTTTGGATCTAGTCCCGAATGAGCAATTAAATTAATTGAATTATTCGAGTTTCATTCAGTCTTAGAAATACGGTTTAGCACATAATTTACCACGAGATTCTGCACATTACTACGGGTGGCGGTCAAGACGTACGCCGCGACGCGACCGCGCCACACGTGTACGCTTTCCAAGTTCAGGTTGTTTCTCCAAATTCGACGCGATAAATGACATCGATGGCCACCTTCTCACAATTTGTGGGTTCCGATAATACACATCTGTCCCACTCTAGCTCTGAAAATTTGTCCATATCCACGCAGAACCGCTCATACCCTAGAAGGCAGCAGCGCGCACATGAATTGACCAATCACAGAACAGCAGCGTACCTCTTGTCATGCAGCTCATTACTACATGCCTAGAACCTTTGCGTGGTAGTCTTGAGCATATTGGGGAGAAACAGTCTATTTCCAATACAGTCAATCATTTTTGCATCACAGAAAACTACCAAACTAATCTGCCGCGTCGCACCACTTGCGTACGCAGCGCGGTAGAGCAGACACTGTAGTTGTCGGACTTCATTGGTATTGATGTTTGCTTATGTGTTTCACATCGAAAACAAATACATATAAGGGAAAGGTGTAAAACATAAGCAGAACATCAACAGCGGCAATGTCCGACAACCACAGCGTTCTGCTGGTCTGCCGCACTGCGTAGGTGGTGTGACGCGGCAGAAATAATAGTCTGTTTTCTGTGGTGTAAAAATGATTCATCAGCACTGCTACATCGGATTATAGTCAGCTAGTTTCTGCCTGTAGCATCTTCAACTTGCTCCTCGCCTGCTAAAGGTATGATCATTCACTCTCCACCCAACTAACATCAATAACATCCAGTCAAATAAACCACAACCGCTTTTTAACCCTATCTAGTTCTTCCATTTTTTTTTGTCAAAAAAGGAAAACAAACCTCTAAACTGTCATCAATGGCGAATTTCTTCGAAAATTTGTCCCCGATTGGGAACCTGACCTGAACGTTGACGGTTTCGCCAGTAACCGGTGACTTGGTGAGCTGCAGCCGCAACCGCTCCCGTTCTACTGCTATTATCTGTCGTGAATGACCATGAACATCAAAGAACTCTTCATACAATTGCATAGACTCGTACTTTTCTCCTCGACTCCGTTTCGCTGATCCTCTTCCTCTCTTTATCCTCAGCTTCCAGCTTTTCCTGCTGAGCTCTCTTCGCCTCCAGCATCTTGCGCTTGTCTCGTTCAGCGCTCTCCCGGTATTCACGTTCTTGCTGCTCTTTTATTTGACGGTCCGCCATGATCTTACTCCTGAAACCTTTTTTGGTTTTTTTTTGTTGGCAAACGCGAGAGAAGCGTAATCAGAAGGTAAAGCCAACGCAGTCAGCAGTTTCTCACCGTTGCTCTTGTAATTCCTTTATCTCAGTCCTGGTAATATCGACGGCCTTCTGAAGTTTCTCGACGAGGTCATTAGCGGCAACGAAGCCGGTGATCCTGCGCACCTTAATGGTATCTTTCAGTAGGTTTTGAAGCACGAACCCATCAACTGCCTATTCACGGCCTTCTCTCGTAAATTATTGTCTTTTCGAGCTCTCGCTAAACAAGGAGCTACCGCTGAGATCGTATCCATAACTTTGCAACACAAATACGCTTTATTCTTGGAAACGGTTGGATCATCAATTTTTAAGCAGTGGAAGCGTTCAAGGAGAAGAAAACTTCTTACTGAAAACATGCGATTATCCGCCCGTGGGCACATTACACTTATGAAAGGGAATTTGTACACGTGGAGGTTGAAGGCAACTGAAATTTCTGGGTTCATTTTAATCCTCTAATGAAGAGCTCTTGCGGTTGCAGTTTGTACCAAACAGTACCGTACTTTCCTTCTTCAGAATCACTTGCTACTCCCCATACGATCAGCTGATTTTTTGAGACGAAACTGTCAAACTCTCTCGAATTGAGCGCTTCGTGGATGAGTTTGGTGGATTCCTGCAAGAGGAGTATTCGGCATCTACGTACTGGCCATAGAAGTGCAACTGTGTTCACATGTATCAAGTATAAGTATCTAATTTTAATACTCTAAGCCACCTAACAATAAAAGTCGGTGGAGGAAAATTTTCTCCAACTCGCAGAACACGTAACTACATTATGAAAAGTTCAGTCAGGTTAACAGTTGGTATTACCGCAATTTCCTTGAGTACAATAGAATATATGACGCTGCCAACCAATTTGTCCTAGTCAAAGTGCAAAGTAGAGGATGAGTGGCCTCAATCCGAACTGTTCGAGTTGTGCCATCACTTCATTTTCACTGTGCCATACTCCGAACGGTTCGAATTGTGGCCACTCATTCTCCAACTTTGCATTTTTACTAGGACAAATTAGTTGGCAGCGACATGTATGGTTCGTGCATAACTACATATACTGAACGCACCAACTACTCTGATAACTGTGCAGCACAAACGCAGCCCGAACGACGTAATGGTTCGGTTAGAAACCCTAGCAGCAACGGTTGCCAGTTGCTGCCATTCTCCCCTTGATTGCTGCCGACCCTCAGCAATTGCTGCTAAAGGGCCGACAGATTGAGCAGCAATCGAGTGGAGCATGGCAGCAACTGGTAACCGTTGCTGCTAGGGTTTCTAACCGAACCATTACGCCGCTTGGTCTGCGTTCGTCCTGCACAGTTATCAGAGTAGGTGCATTCTGAATCTAGCGAACGTCAACCAGCTATCGGTGCCGATTTCGAGTTCAGAGAAGAGGGTTCGGACCTCCTATACCCAGAATTTATGTCTATATTGACTGCTTTTCGAAGTGAACTCTTCGATTCCAAGACGAGCAGGCTTCACCGGCAATTGCCACAAACTCCACAGATAAAGGAGGCGTTCTTCCTGGTACTCGGGAGATGGCATGCCATCCGTGATGATGATTGTGGCAACCGGCACGCTCTATCCCATCCACATCTATACCATCAGAGTATCCCTAGACTTCGTCAGCTCAAAATGAATAAAAATGAACAGGCGATATAAGAGATAAGGATCGTGGAAATGATACGTATCGATTACACGTTACATCGCCATGGATCGCTGCCAAACGGAGCTCATCGCCCATATTCTCGAAGATGTGCCCAAAGTGAACTAGCGATGTGAATGATAGCAACAGTGGAAACGATCTCTATCGATCGCGACGGTTCATTTATTATCATCGCTGTTACGTCTGGGGTCTCCTCATTCACTTTATCCATGTGGCGATCGCCACGATTGCCATTGCTGGCGAAGTCTGGGCATACTCTTATCGCTTATATCTGTTGTTCATGTGGTTTATCTTAGACTGCAAAAGCCCGAAGATGTCCTACTCTGAAGTTAATTACCAAAATATTTGAGAGAATATGTTTGCTTGTACTCAGACGATCGTGGGGTCCGACCGCAGCACGAAAAGTGCTAGCTCCGCCCACTCTCATGAAGGAGGCGACGTGCTGTGTTTCACCCCCGGCCTGCTAATTTGAACTGCAGTACGTGCTCTGTTCCACCCCATGCATACCAGTTCCTGCGCATTCACTTTTGAGGTTCGAGCCCAGCACGAAAAGTTTTGACAATACCGTGTTAGCTAAACATGTTGCTGATACTGATTCAAAGGTATATAAAGGGCAATTTATACTGGATGCGTGCGACTGACGCGCGTGCGTCTATATGATGAAGAATAGGGCTCAGTCGCATAGCAGTCGCATCGCAGTCGCAGCCCAGACGCACGCGTTTACGGCCTCGCGACGGCCGCGCGTTCTTTTCATTGAGGATGTACATGCCGTGTTGACCGGTCTTCATCTAAAATCCCTTACAAATGGATGCGTGCGACTGATGCGCGACTGACGCACGCAGCTAGTATAAATTGGCCTTAAGCCGACTATTGGGTGTGGAAGCCTCAGACGAGTGCTGTAGGGCTTATCAGTCTCCGCTTAGGCGGGCCGGGTGGGAACCGTGGCCCATCAGTCGCTCAGACCAGATGCATGGGGTGCGCGGGATGCGGTGCGAACGCGGCGCGGATGTAAAAATCCGCCGCGTGACCGCGGGTCCCACTGAGCGCCGGCGCACAAAGCGCAAGCGCGTCCAGGCATTCCACGCGCATTTTTGCTTGCTGCTCAGTATCGGAGAGCGACAGCGTGCTATGGTGTGAACCTGCGAGGACACGTCTAACACGAACTGACACGTAAGGGACAAAAGCACGTCTTGCAAAGAACTTAGCAAGTGATATGAACAGGAGCACGTGAGAGGACCTTTGTCCGGAAAAATTTTTCGCCTCGAGCTCTGTTATTAAGCCTCATGTAACATCACGTTTGACTAACCTGACTGTTTGGATCGTGAATAAAAACAATGAGGAGTTGTATAAGGCTTTTCGCTTCGCGTTGGGCCTGAAAAATCTCTACTCCTCAGGTACATATGTAGTTTATCATGGACATGGAAAATTTTCTAGGACCTGTCCTGGTAAATATACCCGTGTCATGTAAGAACTAACGACACTAACGTCATCGTACGAACCACTGAAGAAGTTCACAGTGTGCTGACTGCCAATCGCGAATTTGTTAGCGTAATCCGAGCGGAAGCGCACGACGTCCCTCCTCGCATCCTTTGGCTTCTTTGGCGTTTCAGGAATTTTGAACACGGTGTTCGCGGACGGTGAACGAGTTGAAGCAGACCGAGTATCGCGACGTGCTGCTGGACGAGTTGTTTGACCCGTAGAGGATCGTCCGAAAAGAGACGGGAACATGCTGCTCAGGCCGAAGTCTGCGGATACCAGCCCAGCAGGTTCACCTGCTCTCTCACCAGTACTGACGGCTGTGCGCACATCCATCGCTTCGAACTCTTCGGGCGGAGTCCTCAGCAAGGATTCAGAGCTTATCCGTTGGGCTTCTGTCAGTACGGCAGTCACCAGGTCCCAGTCGCGTGTCGTGACGAGATTGGAGGACCTTGAAGTGATTGAATCATTCTGGGTCAAATCCAGGTCGATGGCTAGAGCTGCCGCTTGAAAGCCGGGTGGTGTTTGGAGCGTTTCCAAATCTCTGTTCAGTGTGCCTTGGTCGATAATTTGCGCAGAAACGGGAACGTCCACAGCATCAGAACCTGAGTTTACTTGAACATCGCTTCGGGATGTACGGTTCCATAGGAAAATGAATCTTACCTGTGGACCTTTCATTAACCATAAGTCAGTCAAAGAATATGAACCAATCCGTTTTGGTTGATAACCAAAAATGAGTCGTCTTGGGACCATGTCATGAAGTTAAGTCGTTAAATAAACAGCATTATCAATAGCAGCATGGAATAACAACAGCATAAGCGGAGTCAAGGAGTCAATGAATCGCCTCGAAGATGAAGTCGTCGAAGCCCTCTTACAAACGCAGCGACGTCATTGAAGTGACGGCCGGAGTTCCGAGTCATAGAACTTTTGTTTTTTTTTAATTTTTTCAATATTTGACTTCAATATTTGACTTTTGGAAGACTGTCCAAACCTTGAAGGGAACATGTCCGCCTTCTTGTCCTAAGATTTTGATCCGAGAACAGCAGGTGCAGCATATTCCACCGCAAAGGCAATGACAATGACTACATACGATCTCAGTACTCTGAGAAGGTGTAGTCCTCTATACCATTGTCACATTCAAGGTTTCATCTACAGTTTTTGTTAGTTATGAATGCAAAACTGGGACAGATGCCTACAACATCCAGTTCTTTGGGCTGCCACTGAATTCTGACCTTTAGAATTTTTCTCGGGCTCATTGCTGGTTCATGGCTATCAAGGCTCTTGCCCTTCTCCGGGTTTGACCAGCCTTTCTCCGGATAACTCTCACACCTTATTAGGAAACAACTGTAGAAATGAGTATTATACCAGCTCAACAATAAGGCGTCAAGCCTGATGGTTTTTTTTTCTTCATTTTTTTACTGCAAAACTATAGCATACAGGTGCTTTTTCGAGTTGAGTTCAATGCCATTTTGTTCTGCCCATTTCCGCAGGTAAGAAAACGGGCGGATTCCCTAGGCCTGTTTAAATGAAACCTATGCACCTAATTTAAATATTGTAGAGAACATTCTACTTGTAATAAGGAATGCAAGCTATATGTGTATGTGGCACATTCCTCATCAGCTATCACAACTCGTACACACTTTCTGGACAATGGAGTTTATACACAGTCGAACACAACAGAACAAAATGAAAGCGCATCTACAACGGAAACTATTGTAGCAGAAAAACACGATAAACTAGAGATTTACTGGCCTGATGGGCTCACCCACCACGGACTTCACGGGCTGCAGTTCCGGTCGTATAGGCTCCTGTACGACCTCCGGTTTTTCCTGAATCACATCGGCAGTTTCATGTACAGGCTTGGACTTCTCCTCGGCGAGGTCGTAGACCACTTCCTCTAACGCAGTATCATTCTGATGCTGCATGCTGACTTCCCTCTTGAAGCTGCTGACCACATTTTTCTCGGGGACTCGGCGAATTTCGGGAGGTTCCACTATCATAGAGAAGTTTGTACGGAACACTTTGGCCAGGCTGGTCAGACTACGACCACTGGGGCTAACTGATGCAACTCCTGGAGTACTGCTTTGCGGTTGAGTGATATCCATTTCTGATGAAGGCGAAGGCGTGACGAAGGAATAATTGAAGAATTTCATGAGAGAAATCGTTGGGGCTAGTGGAGCCGTTGTGGTCTGCTCTTTCTTTCCAGAGGTGAAGAAGTCTGTCGGGTTCTTGGCAGTTGTTTCTTGTTTAGGCGTGGATCCTATTTCCTTCCTGCTTTCAACCGGAGGTTGTGTTGATTTGGGGTAGAGAACGGTTGAAGAGATCCTGGTTGTGGCTTCTTGGTGCTCCATGCCTGAGCCGTTATTGATTTGATAATCAACTGACTTTGGTGGACCGGCTTTGGCTGCAAATATAGTTCGTCTAGTTCTACTTAGCAAAAGATGATCATGAGCGCATGCCTCTCACCCCTAGATTTGCTGGGACCTGGTTGAAGACACAGCCCTGCATCATTACTAGCTCCATCTTTGCAATCGTGTACTTCGTCGCATTTCTGGCCACGGAATATACATTTTTTGCCACATCTGCAAAGAAAAACAACATCAATTCTTCTCTATCAAGGGCTGAATTAATGAAATTTCTTCTGAAATTCATTCAATTGATAATTCTTGGATTGACTCAAAATCTTAAATACTCGAAAAAGACTAAACCTCATAACATTTCTCATACTTCTCCACTCTTATTAAAGTGCAGCGGGAATGCAGCCCAAGCAGTGCAGTTTTTGGAGTAGAAAGCCTAGCAGCATCTTCTCGCAGCTACTGTCATCCTCCCTCTTGCTGCTCAAGCTTTCCTCATTTCAGCACCAAATGAGGGGAGTGTCGCAGCAAATAGGAAGAGATGCTGCCAGGCTTTGTATTCGATGTGTTACGCCGTTCGGGCTACGTTCCCGCAGCACAGTCACCGGAGCAGAGCTGTTGCTCTTCCTTTTTCGAACACTCATAATTTTCAACGTATTCGAAATTGAAGCCATTTGCTCACAACGCTGAACTCCTGGGGACGAATGTCATTGGAAGGATGAATAATCTAATACCTATGGGGCGCTTGTCCATGATAGCAGCTGGGTATAAACAACGTTACGTATGGGTAAAAACCTTGATGAGTGCCAAGTAAGGGTAAGTTTGGGTGCGCTACGCGTTCACCACGGATCATTTCAATGGCGCATCCAGATCCTGCAATACAGTCGATCTCCACCCAAACGAGGTATGTATATCCTCTTGGGTCTTCTAGGAGCCGCTCTCAAATCCGGAAAATAAACTACTCGAATGAAGAAAGGTGTACATTCTTGCGTTGCTTTATTTCATTAGTAATTTTTTTCTCTGGACTCAAGCGAAGATCAAATTGAATAGGCAGCAAAGTTCTGTGAATGAAGCAGAACTTGTTCTATTCTATTGCTTACTCATTACAACACCTAATAAACACCTGGACTGAGAAGGGTCGCAGTCATCGTCGTCTTTCTTGCCGCTTCCGTTGCAGTTCGCCTCGTCCTCTCCACGGTCGCAGTCCTGAAACCGCGATTTGCAAATCTGCTATAATGAATGAGGTATGTTCATATTTCAGACCCAGTGTCCATCACAAAGCCATTCGTTTGGGATGCATCTGGGAACACCTCCGTGCAGACAGTCCGGCTGATTACCCAGGCACGTGATGTTGGCTGAAACATGCAACTTTCCTTGGAAATCTTCTGGTCAATACTCCGTAAACCTTCGACTAATTCCCTCTACGCTAGGACGATTTCGCTGTGTCACATATTCAAATGCTGGATCTGGACTGAAGCAAATATACATAAATGAATAAAAGAAAAATTTAAAAAAATTAGAATTGAAGTTGACCACTAAAGCATCACTTCCACTCACGGGCCTTACTTCTGAATTCTGATCTAAATGTGGGAGTTGTCATAAAAGCTGCTTAGTTAGCCCTTTGCGTACTTTTGTCCTCGCAAATAAATACATAAATATTACATTAAATTACATTACACTCAAGACAGACATAAAAAGAATAGTCATCATTACATACGAGTAGAGATCAGTGTTAACATTTCATTACATGCTGTCATAACGAGCTGCGACTGCACCATTTTTACTGCTAAACTCGTACTTGCAAATCTTTTGGAGGCAGCAAGATAGTTTAAAGGAGGAGCATTCTTGCTCAGAGAGAGAGAGAGAGAGAGAGAGAGAGAGAGAAAGAGAGGAAGAGAGATACAACTACCGCTCGTACTGTGAAGCTCATATCTCTTACAGAAGTACGAGGTCGTGCATAGAGAATTCAAAATTCACCACCCCTAGTTATGGATGTCACTAATGAAAAGAATTGTTAAGCTTTGTGAATATCCCATTCTTGTAGCATCTTATAAACCATATGGGTTTTACAGCGAAGAGGACAAGTCAGCGCTCTTGTTAAAAAATTGGGAATCATTTTTCAGCATTAGACGACGGCTCATGGTTGGATACGAGTTCCTCAAAACCCCGACAACCTGCAAAATCTCAAGCACCAAGAATTCTGTGGGTGCTGTCTGCGACGCCTGAGGTTTTGTGGTCACAAAGTAACCGCACGTTATAACCATATACGTACCAGTGGCGGACGCAGAAAGTGGGCGGGAGGGGGGGGGGGCGTGGGAAAAAAAGGGATCTCAGCCGTTTTGGGGACCCAGATGGAAAATAGAATTAATAAAAATATTAATTATACTAATAAATAGTAGATAACAATTATACTAAAAATAATAATAAAAATAAACAATTAAAAATAAATCAATACAAGTCTTTTATTTGTATTGTAAAGTAACTTCGAAAATTTGGCGACCCATTCTCGGGGGGGGGATGCGCACGCCCCCCCCCCCCCTGCGTCCGCCACTGCCATATACATAGATCTCCACACCGATCTTGCGAATGCACAAACAAAGACTTATACCTTCGATATCTTTTGTCACACAGATTGTCATAGGAACGAATGGGTTTGTTGGCCGACGTTTCGCCAGTACTTCTTTTTACTCGTTTTCAAAACCTGAAAGTGGATCAATGTTTTTAAATCAGCGCTCTAGCACATAGAACGCCTCTTCCGATTTACATATTCGAATCATTCAGGCTGGACAAGGATGAGCACTGACTGTGAAGAGGGAACTCACCCAGTGTTCCACCAGTAGAAAGATCCGATCCCACTTTTTGGTGGAACACTGGCTGAGCTTCCTCTTCACAGTCGGTGTTCTTCCTTGTCTAGCCAGAATGAGTTGAATGTGTAGGTCGAAGAGGCGTTCGATGGTCTAGAGCGCTGATTTAAAAAAATTGATCCATTTCCGGGCATTTGAAAACGACGCATTGTCGAAACGTCGGACAACAACGTGTTCCTATAACAACCTGTGTTTCAAAAAAACATCAAAGATATAAGTCCACCGAAAAATGCCCAGATTTTATCATAAGAGGACGTGGAGCTCGTTAGAAGCGAACAAAGACGATTATCGTCGAGCGAAGCCAAGATATAAGGGAAGGAAAGTGGTAGGATGGTGCTCAAGCATTTACCGTCTTGCTATTCATTCGCCCAATCTGCAATTTCCTCATCTCCTACACTGGTTGTTCCATCAATCTCATTGTCAGCTTTTTGTGGGTTTTGCATTCAATTTGAAGAGGCATCGGTTCTGCATGGGATCTATATGGATTCAGCACGAGTGCGCATCTCTCTAATCATCGTTTGTACCTTTCAGACTGGTGCAGAACACGGTTTCTATCTTTGTTGGAGTCAAGCCTCGAGTCTCAAAGACGTCCTAGGAGATATCGTGCGGAGCTCTCTTGCATTCGACAGCACATCGTGCTTGCATTTTCGAGGTGCATGCTACCGCTGTCACATGAAATTGAACGAGGTTTGCATGAACGAATTCGCTCGTAAATGTCCGTGGAAACTGCTGTCGTATCCAAAGACTGCTCTTTCACTAAATTGAATCTTCTCTGCAAGTTAGAACAAATCACAGAGGTATGCACTTATTCATAAGTGCTGATAAATTTGCAAGCTTAGCCAGTTGTGACTGATGATTCAAGTTGGTTATTACCATGTTTTTCGTTTAGGAAAATTGAAACCTACCCAGCCTAGGATTTACAGGATGTATGAACGCACGACCACGCAAAACTATGTAGTGGCCAGATTAAAAAAACATCTTCGGCAAAATTCTTATGTACTCGCTCTTATAAGGTGAGTTTTCCAAGCAAAAATGGGTTTACTCTTTCCAAGCGACTTGGCTCAGCCACAAAGACGAATAATAGGGAACATGTGTAGCAAGACCACATTTGCATCACATTTTCCACGAATAATTCTCGCACTCTGAATAGGTGTATGAGAATCTCAGAACCTTCCCAGGAACGCTAATGAAATCCACCACAGGATAGCAAACCAAAATTCGCGTTCCGCATTACAGAGTCTACACGATAACCAATCACGCTCGACCAGTCAACCGTCATGGGTTTCCCTGCTTAGCGTTTCATAGAGCCCACTTGTCCAAGCAACACTATTTTCTACTGTCAATCAAACCTCATATCTTATGCCCTGTCTGTTGGGGTAAAAGTAAAATCTCCAGCAAATGAAACTATGACGACGTTCAGTTATGGAGCGACGGAATCAGGTCAAGGCCATTTTTCTTCAGCAAGCGAGGATCAGCACAAAAGTGCAAAGTATGCTTCAAAACTTAGGGAAAGAACAGTTACGCTGAATTTTGAGGAAATAGTAATGACAACTCTGAAAAATTTACACGTGACAACTCAGAACTGGGCTGGTTTTGTGTTAGAAGGGAGGATTTCATTTGGGATGTGATTGAAGCATGTTACTAAGTTTCTCCCAAGGGAAGAGAAATTCAAAGCTGCCACGAGTTTCTCTCCTTCGATTCGTATGAATGAACCCGTGAAATGAGCAACTAACCCAGATGAGGGTGGCACTGGCTGTGCGTCTCGTCGCTTCCGTCTGGGCAATCGCGCGCTCCATCGCAGAGCCAGAGAATTGGAATGCACTTTGGCCCATTCACACAGGCAAACTGATCCGGAGAGCACGTGGGTGATGCTGAAACTTAACAGCTGTTAAGAACTGACGTATACGCAGCTTGGTCCTATTCTTATAGAAAGAGTATCAATATCAACAGAAATTGTGGACCAGTAAAAGCCAATCCATGACTACTTATAACGCTAATCGCTCGAGAACTTACATCTTCCTGCACGAAGCAAAAACAGTAGAAAAGAGTACAGCTGAGCCTTGGGCGAGAATGACATCGAGTTCGTATAGGGGCCGTTGAAGTCAAAATGTACGTCCGTTGCCAGGAGCTCACAATGCGAGAGCAGCCGCCGAATGCTAAGGGGCTCATTCTTCAATTCATCGCGTGCTGACCACCCAAAACAGCTGCAGAAACCTATCGAAGGAAAGGTGCAAGGTTCGCACATTTCTCATGCGAAGGTATTCCAGGAAACATAAGGCAGGAAACAAGTTAATTAACAGCTTGTTAACACACAGCTTGCTTGTGCATATGAGGCGTCGTTCACTTTCCGAGTAGCCTTTCCTAGCATATATGCATATGTAAGTACATGTGAGGGTACATACAAGCAGGTTTCATTAATCGGAGAGCTAGACTTGCCTTAATCCACCAAAATTTCGGATTGAGCACATTGGAGAACCTTTACTTATAGGTCGAGGGTAGGTCTTATTCCGGATGCAGACCGAATCCAATTTTTTTCCTTAAGCAGCATGAGTTATATACTTATTTAGTTGCGTGCCCCAAAAGATGTTGGAAGTTCAAGTGGAGAGGAAAACTCAAGCTGTAAAACACAACAAGTGCACAAGAAATGTGGACATAAAATCACCTCATCAATTTCAAGCACCTTTCAGGATGAGGATAGCATGCTCACATAGCATGCCAAAATAGATTGTCTACAGAATAGCTATGAATTTGCTGCAGAAAAGGATGCGGAAACAGACAGCACCCCGTTTTGTGGATTTTTTGCGGCATTTCACCAAAGAGTTCAACGTCCTCAAACACTTCTCACAATGGAAACCTTGACCTCGAAGACATGAGAGGGTGTTAAGCAAAGGATGAAATGCTCACATCGTCCATTCGGACCATCATTTGGCGAGTTTTCTGAGGTGGAGGATCGATAGAGTGGTCCTCTTCTTCCTTCTTTCTCTTATCGCTCTCTCACCGAAATGCAGTCCCATGCCGAGCACTTGTTAACAGGCTCTAATTTCAACAGGAACGTGCAATGATTTGTGGTACAGAACAGTTGAAGAGTTTCTAGCGATGGCTCTTCGGTGCGTCTTGATCCATGTGTTGTCAGCGTAAACCACAGCTGCCGTGGATCATTTTAGGCATTATCAATTCCATTTCAATGAGCACATTTGCTCATGGGAATAGCATTATAGAAGGAACCTAAAATGAAAAAATGGAAACGAAATTTTTGTTTTGCCAGAATCAAGCTGATCATAACGTGCATTTCCATTAGCTACTCCAGTGGAATCGTGAACTTCCTCACACTTCTGACCACGGTATTTACAGCCTTGACCACATCCGCAGAAAAACTGCAAATCTTCCATAGCACAGCGAAATTCACACTCTATATTGTACGCAGAAGACAAAAACAGCGTGTTTTGTTCGACTTCTACTCTATTCTTCTAATATTAGTGTGAGGAGAAAATAATGGAAGAAATGGCATCCAAGTCAGATTTTCAGCTCTAACTTTCGAGAGGGTTTCTCCTAGTGGACTTAGTATACACTTTTCAAATCTATAACATTACTCGAACACACGAGCGGGACGCCAATTCTCACTTCGCAGAATTGCGCAAGCTGTGGCTAGTCATACAAAGGGACTCCTGCTTAAAAGTGATCAAAGTTAACCGGCTCTTCCCCGCCCAAGAAGGAACTGAGGGGTTGGACGAGACAGTGATCAGAGAGTGACAAAGCAGGAGAGTAGGAATAGTAAGTTACCAGAGTGCAGGACAGTCCCCTAGTTTGGGACAGGAAAAAGTGAGAAAACTGGCATGTAAAATAGATGGCGTGGAGCAGGGTTCTTCGTTTGTGTCGTTTATTCCCCAATGGTTCCCTCCGTTTCCAGACCTGACGTACCCATATGGTAGCCGTGTCTGTCTTGCCTTGTGGAAGCAACTCGAATCATGGCAATCATTTCGTGTTGTGATGTGAGACCACGTAGACGCACGTCCGTCGAATGTAGTATCTAGTACGAACTGTCCTTTATTCTACCAACCGGTCTGACAATGAGTTCTACGTCGTTCAAAACCACGGAGTCTGCAAAAATCTCAAATGGAAAATTTTTGCGGACGCTTTGCTTGGGTATACCTGCCTCGAAAATTTGTAATGTGATTCGTAACGGGTTCCTAGAGGGGGGAAAAGTTTCTGAAGTTGACAATGGGTGTAACTGATGTGCTTCTAAACAAAATTCCGAGAAAACGTACACAGAGAGCATTTACCAGAGAATGGCTACTGCACTGATATAGTCCGTTCTAAAAACGACGATAGTTGATTCGAGCCAGTGACATGCATTTTCCGTCTGCCTCACCGAATACGGCACTATTTCTCGCGTTCTCTCATTCTCTGATTTCTGCACAATTACGTCTCCCCGTGAAACAAACTATATGACACATGCGTTCCACGATCTGACACATATAAGCAACTCCAAATGTACGCAAACAAGGCTCGGGATCGCGGCGCGGCTCCAGTGGCACAGAAATGGGAGCTCTACATGCTGAGCGCCTGCGTCTCTGCCCAAGAGAGCCGCGCCGCGGTCCCGACCAGGGTAAAGCATCCGATGGGAATTTCCCATGAGGGGGTTGTATGAGAGGAAGCTGGGAAAGAGGGGGGGGGGTTGTACTGGAGAAGTGGGGGTGGGGTAAGTAGAGGGATGGCTTCACCATTGAATGTAATTTCATGGGGTGGTAGTAATTTGGCCGAAACCTCGAGGTAACCGCGAGGTAACCGTCAAAAGTTACCTCGAGGTCACCTCGAGGTCATTTTCTCCAAAATCTATTGTAAAACAACTGAGACCTCGAGGTAACCGACCGGTCACTTTGAGGTTTCACTCTGGTCTCGACCTCACGGTAACAGGACTAAGACCGTGATCTAATATCTAATCATACATGTTTGTGAAAATAGTATCATGTGGCAAGAGACGCAGACCGGTCTCGAAAAAGTACTCAGGGGTACTTTTCCATTCTGACCTGCAGGTCTTGAGCTCTAAAGGGAACCTTCTAAGTTAAGTGGTTCCTCTCGTGTTCAGAGGGCTTCTTAGCTATTTTTTCACTCAAACACCACGGACACTCTCTCTTTCAGAGGCAGACAGCTGGTTATTTTGAAGATAGAAGGAATTCAGAGATCTTTCAAACCTAATAGAGTGGCAAGAAAGTGCTGAGCCAATTTTTTAGAAAGTTCCAAAACTTCCGATCCAAACTTTGCACAGGTTTCGCCCGGGCACCGGCGAAGGTTTTAGGATACTTTCCGCGGCGAATTATCGATTGATGTGTCAATTATATCGATTTTGCAGGTTTTTCGCTACATCTACGCAGAGATCGGTGGAAGCATGTCTACCGGGGTTTCTTATAACACTGAAACCGAATATGAGAACCATTTTGCACGAAAACCCAAAAAAAAAACTTTTTTCGCCTCTGTAGGCAAAGAAACACAAAAACGCAATTATCTACGTTTTGAAGTAGCACCTATATCCCACTACAAACTGGAACAGCGTAAACACCATCTCATCATCGCAGAAACATGCTCGTAATACCCTCCTCTAACACGAAATAACAAGCATTCTTTTGTTACTATTTCATTTTTGTTCTGCAGTTTAATTTGTTAGCACGCACCATTTCGCTGCACATTCAGCTGTTAAAGTTCTACAGTCGCTGAGCCGTGACATCGATGAACTGGGGAAGGTGACTGCACGAACAGTCTTTAAGTAGTCGAATTTCCACTACTAAAATTTTCGAGGATCACGTTGTGACTAAAAAGTTAAGGTAGTTGCTAAAGTAGCGGCATTTCAAGAGAATAAAAAGAACTCGGAAGAAGGAAGCCTGTAGAAGGATAGAATTTTACATTCTGCTGCCTTTTCGAAATTGCCCAAGGCTTCCTCATATCGTCTCCAAGTTTCGATGACAGTAGATTAGTAATCCAGTCCAAATGACTGTCCTTGAAGCGGTATCTCAATCTTATGAGGTTCTGGTTGCGTGAAAGAGTACGGCGGGGATCAACTCTGCCGTACTTTACATTTCTTTGACGGTTGCTACGTTCAGGGATTATCAGCGATTCCATCTCCAAAGCTGTTTTGTCCAGAATTGTTGAGTGAATGGTGACAAGTAAGTGTGACAAGAAGTTCGTGAGAAGATCAGACCTATTTAAGTTGAAAAGGGAATACCACCGCTTGGTCGTCTCCTATATAGTGAATACTCTAACATCCAATGCTAATGATGATAGGTTTTTGATATACTTGATAAGTTTCGTATGGTCCAAAACAATTCAATGTCGATGAGGTACAAATGGTGTAGTGCAATGTGGGCTGTCTCTGAGGCAAACCCCCACGGGTTCGGATCCTCCTGAGACAAAATACTTTGCTCAATTAAAATAAGTCATCTCGCGGTTTCAGCTCGGTCACCTCGAGGTCAGGTCCTGATCTCCGTGTGAAACCACGAGGTGACTCCGAGTTCAACCTCGCGGTTACCTCGAGGTTTCGGCCAAATTACTACCACCCATGATTGTTTCATGACACTATGACAAATAACGTCCCGCTCTTGCGAGCAACAACGATCAAGTCATTACGGGTTAAAGCAGGACTGGTTAGCAGTGTATGAGAGAAATCGGCTTCAGCGCACCCACGGGTTCGATTCCCGGTACCTTCAATAGATTTTTGCACGGGACGGAATCACTTCAGAATCAAGTGTGGAGTAAAGAGGATGGAAATGTTGAAAAATAGAGTGTGAGTAGCGAGATCGATCGATTGCACATACGAGTATCTGTCTACAGGGCTCGTCAGAACGTGGAAAAGAGAGTGACTTGGACCTCGTGCTGAATTTCTCTGACTGGAAATCAGCAAATGCTTTCCCATATGTCCATAGAGAACAATCAGCTCCATCTTTTGCCAGAGTTTCAACTTTCTAGAACTTGGTTTTGGGAGCTCGATGGGAAATTTTTCAAATTTTCGGGTCTCCGAGGGGAAATTTCCCATCTAACTCACGCAAGCAAGAGCAATTATTGGGGTGCGATAATGAGGATGGAGAATCAATGCTTGAAGACTATTACGTGAAGGTAGTGAAATTTTGGTAAAAAGCAAACTCTCTTTGTGGGAGTTGAAGAAGTGAAAATCTCGCAATTTGAATGGATGGTGAAAATGGAGTAAATGCAAATCAGTGAGAAGCAATTTGCAGATATCACGAAAACTTTTCTTATATGAGTTTTAGTTGAGGAGATTTCCCACTTGAGTACAGAATCTGGCACCACGTCGTTTTTCCGCAATTTAGATGGGAAATCGATGGGAAATTCACCAAATTTCTCATCGATTTCCCATCGAGCTCCCAAAAAGATATGTGGGTTTAGAAAATTGAAACTCTGGCAAAGGATAGAGCTGGTCGTCCTCTATAGGCAATTAAAAAAGCATTTGCTGATTTCGAGTCAGAGGACTTCAGTAGGAGGTCTAAGTCACCCTAGTTTTCCACAAACTGGAGGCCCCTGTAAGCGAATTCTCGCATGTGTAATCGATCGATCTCGCTTCCCCCACTTCATTTTCAAACCTTTAAAGGCAGCACTCACGGAAATTTTCACTTCTGAAATGAGTCGCTTACCATGTAGCCGGCCGCTGGACAATCGCAACAGTTAGTTGAACACCTTGAATGGCCACCTACCTGCGAAGATACTGCCGTGGACACGTATGCCGCTCTGGACATTAGGGTTCCGTCACGCCAACTACCGCCTTTGACAGGGTGTGTGCATGTGGTTCAGCGGGGGCGTGTCTGTGAAATTCGTACCATTTGCAGGGTTCCGTGCCAGGACCCAACACGGAACACTCGTCCGCGCTGTGGACGCACATGAAATACCGCCATCTTTTTCTGTGTTTTTCGCGTGTTTCACGCTACGTCATCGTTGTCAATGAGTTCATCGTCCCTAAAAACCCCGATATACAGCGAAATCTTCAACACAAAAATTTCCGTGAGTGCTGCCTTTAAATCCTCTCTACTCCAAACTAAATTCTGAAGCGGTTCCGACCTGCACAAAAATTTCTTGGAGGCGACGGGAATCGAACCCGTGGGCGCGCAAATCTCAACGCTGAAACCGATTCCTCGCATGCGCTGCCAACCAGTCCTGTTTTGACACGTAATGACATGTTCCTGCTGGCAGTCTGGTCCGATCGGATAAGAAAAGATGCATGTCGATTTCAAGGTTGCTTTAGTCCCAATTTTGTGTTCTTAATGTGTTTTTTTTTTGTATCTTCTTCCTTGAAACTGTTTAGTGTATAGAGAAAACATGCGGGAGCAGAAGGGGGGGGGGGGGTCGTGAAAAGGTGGGGGTTGGACGAGGGAATGGGGGGAGGGGTCGTAGTGAAGGTCGGTTTTTCCTATCGTCATGCTTTACCCTGGTCCCGACCTTTGTCTGAGTACGTTTGGAGACCTCCGTATGTACTTCCACATTATTTCCGGGTTTCTTTTAAAGGCAGTATACCACCTGGTTTTCGTGTTTTAGGTTTTAGCGAATTCTGAATCTCCTCGATGCGCTGGATCCCGTGATACACCAATGATGTTACAAGGCGGTCTTTAAATCCGTTCTTTAAACGGTTTTCGAGAAGGGGTTTGGAACAGTTTGTCGAGTCGAGTTGACGCGCGAAGCCATTGATCTTATCAATCCGACACGTCAAGACGTGTTGGCAGCAGTGGTGGGCAGCCAGCACTAACCCCCAAGTGGTCCGTGAACTGCAATTCGGACTCTCTGAAAACGGGTTTTTGTCATTTTTATGAGCTTTGACGTACAGTGGACGTCAATGACGGTGGCCCATCCGCGGCCCCGAGAAGTACCGTCTTTTTCACGAATCTTGCCACTTGGCAGTCCGCCAAGAAGAGGTAAGTCTCGCCACGTTGTTATAGGCGAGACATGTTTTGGCACGCTTCCCGCTACCGATCGTCGATTGATAGCGCCAATTTCCATGATTTGGCGTGTGATAAAATGCGCTTTCTGTAATGAGACGAAACACATTGAATTGCTCTGATTTTTGGAAAAGACAGTACGCTACGCAACCGCGACGCGCGCACCGAGATCGGTGTCATCTGCCGCCGGATTGCTATTCCTAGGCGCTTTTCTTCCCGATTCGGTCGAAAATCCTTAAAACAGGTAGAAAAACAGCTAGAAATAGCATAACAGCAGTAGAAGACATCGGTTATGGTGCGCGCGGCGCGGTTGCGCAGTGTTCTTCTCGAGGCCGTGGATGGGCCACCGCCATTGACGTCCACTGTACATATTTGGATTTAGCGTGACGAGATCTGGAGTATGTTGATACCTACAGCTCACGAAACGAGGTGACACACTGCTTTAATAGGTCAGATAGTTGAAAATAGTGCGGCTATCAAGTTAAACGTGTGCAACTTGTTAAAACCACCATCGCGTTCTCGTAGGAATACGCCAAAATTCACTCCGTTCTGAGCCTGGGGCAGCTTCACATCACTTGTTAACCCGTGCTGACACGCGTTAACCCAAACTTTGATCCTACAACTGTTAACGCGTATCGTCGTGTATGAATGAGTGGTGGGGGTTGCCCCCATGCGAGATGTGCGACTACGATTGACGTCCCCTGTAATCAGTGCATGGGACAGAAATAGTCGTAAAATTGAAAACATGGAATTCGGTTGCGCCGCTTACAGATATTGATTACTGTGGTAGGTCAGGTCTTACAGTGGCGGCTTCGAAGTTTCTTTTTTTCTGCTGCAAGCCTATTTTTGGCCACAAATCTCCGTTGCAGGTGAGCATGGCGGCTGTCGCCGGCGTTTGCGATCGCAGCAGCTTGGACGAGTTAAGCAGAGGACGAGATGCGCGCATCGCCGTTCGGATCATCACTCGGGTCGCGTCCGGGGTGCGGTGATCGATGGGGTGGTCATCCTCCTCCGTCTCTCTTTCATCGCTCTCTCGGGGACTTGCTGTCTCGTGCGGGGCACTCGTCGTCCGGCATCGCCGACTGCCCCCTCCGTTCATCCTTTCCTCACTGTCGCCTCCCCGTCGTCCGCGCTCTCTCGTCGCTTTCGATAAGAGTGCGGGGAAGGAAGAATAGAAGAGAAAGGAGGGAGGAAGGCGAATCGATCGCCGCCGCCTTTACCTGTATCCGTACAAAACAACTCCGCTGCAGCGCTTCTTCACATGAGAGGTTGGTTGTTTGTCAACTCTTCGCCGTCTTTACGTCACTACTTTCCACAAACTCTTTCTTTTCCTGGCCTTGCATTTGTTAGGGCCGTTCTCAGAGCAAAAACTGATCTTGCAAGCGCCGTCGAAACATGCGGTTATTCTCCAAAAGGCAGTGTTTGCACGCGTTTCAATTACCAAACTGTAATCGCTTGCCGAACCGACTGAATGAGTCTCGGTTTCCATGGTTATGGAAAGTCTTAATTAGTCGGATTACTCTCAGTGGAACGTCCACTGCATCACCTGCGTCATGTCTGCGCGCTTTTTAATCTCATACTAAGGCTTGGAACGACCATCATTTTTTGCAGTTTTGCTCGCTGCTCTGAGTAAGCTCCCGGAATTATGCCACTGGAAAGTAGTTCAAAATGCGCTGAAGGAGCACATTATACACGCCAAATTATAATAGTTCAAAATTCACAAGGGTATAGGTTTAGTAAATTCTTCGGAAATACTTTATTCGCAGGATTTTTTAAATTCTTTTTGTCGTTTCAAGTTCAGAAACAGTAGTTGCTTGCTGAACGGTGAGAATATTTTTGTTATAATTTCAAATATACTACGATTCCATGCCACAGCAACGTTCCAGGAAACCATTGAAATACTCATTGTTGAGCTTCATGAACATATAACCACGGAAAAACAGGTTAGCAAACCAACTTTTACATCACGCCTCTCCTAAAATTCTCTTCAGGATAACCAATTACGCTAACCAACGTTGAGTTGCGTGGTTCTCTTTTCATGTATCCTTGCCCGTAATAGCCCTATGTTCTTCACTGCTTTGCGACCGCGCGCGCTGTCATCGTAGGGTGTTACCCGGGTCGTAAAAATTGTAAACAGCTATGAAGAGCTGCACTTTTGGTCAGCATTTTACGTGATGCAGTGGAAAGTTCTTAAAAATGCAAGGTTTTGTAGTTTTTAGGAAACCCTAAGTCATGCATGGACTTGAAACGTTTTTTTTTTTTGTCGTTGTTGGCAGCAGACTTAGACTTTCGTCAGGCATGTTAAGCGATAATATATTATACTTAATTTCAAATATATGTGTGTCTCATATTTGGAAAGTTTCGTAAAAATATTTTTGCAGGAAATATTTACACATACGTCTACTTTTGTGTTCTGGTGTGCTTGGCAAAAACAAGTGTTTTCTCGAAATTTTTTGAGTCATTTACAAGCCATTACTGCCGAATTCAATTTTGACTTTCAAAGCGGTTTTCTAGGTCTAGCTAAAGTCATTTATCGTATTTATGAATCCTTTGAACAATTACGGAAGAATGGACAAATTGTTAGGAGACGCTATGTTTTCATTACTGCAAGCATAAGCAAGTGTTTGAAGTGGCATTCCGTTATTCATGATTACGGGACCCGACGTCTATGAACTATCTTGTTTCAGATGAATCATAGTCACATATCACCGGCACCGTACACTTGCATAGAATGTGGTGGAGACTCTGCACGATATCCTACCTCTGAAGAGCTTGAGATACATATTGCTAGCGACCACCTCAACTACTGCCCTTATGAGTAAGTAGTCATCTAAAACAATATGTAGTGGTGATTAGTTCCAGTTGCCATAGATGAACAAGTTTAATTTTTTCAAGTCGTCTTTTTTTAGATGTGAACGTTGTCGATTTGCAAAGTTCCCTACTGAGTTTGCTCTTATTTCACACTGCAAGAGCGACCATGGATTAAAGGAGTTTTTTGTTAGTACCTACACGTTCTTCCTCGAGAGCGTTCATATGCAGTGGACGTCAATGGCCCATCTGCTGCCTCGAGAGGGACGCCACGCCGGGCGCGCCATAACCCATGTATTCTGCTGCTGTTGTGCAATTTCTAGCAGCTTTTCTACCCGATTTTAAGGATTTTCGAGCGAATCGGAAAGAAAAGACCCTAGAAATAGCATTCCGGCGGGACGACACCGATCCAGGCGCGCACGGAGCAGGCGCGCTGCGTCCTTCTCGAAGCCGCGACTGGGCTATCGCCATCGCCGTCCACTGTAGTATTTCACGCCACATGTTTAACTTTTTTTTGTTTAGGTGCGGTATCGCTATACTCCCGAAGGTGAACGAAAAACCATGGAATTGAAATTGAAGGTTTGCGCGTATTCTTTGTAGTAATTCGTATACATTCTAAATCTAATTTCTTTGGTCAGATGCGAGCATCACTGAGACAACGTTCCGATGAGCACTTGGGACTGGGGACCTCAAACGGAAACGCAGGCCTTTTCCATGTAGATAAGGTTAGTTCCGCTATTTCTTGTGCTTCTTTAATGATTATTATATTCAATTTGATCAAAATACGTACCATCGATTTCGGGAATTTGGAAGCTTGCAGACCAAATCTAAAGGTCAGTGAGTTAGTCATAACCGTTTAATTGTCTCCAGTCGAAATTGATAACGTCGGTATTCGCGATTACGTTTTGAGTGAATCATGAGTTCTGCTGCCTCACGCACTGCACAATCAACCAGGATTTTCGAAATTGAGCATACTCTGTCCCGACACACAAACTGAATGCTATGTATAGGAAACTCCAAACGTACACAGACAACAGTCGGGCGGCGCGGCTCTCTTCGGTAGAGACGCAGGCGCTCAGCATGCAGAGAGCCCGTGTCTCTGCACATGAGAGCCGCGCCGCAGTCCTAACCCTTGTCTGCGTACATCTGGAGTTCCCTATATGTATTTCTGCAGTCACTCCGAGTGTTAACTATTAGGTCCTGAATAGTTAGGATGTAAATCATCGATCTCAAATTCTTGGGATGTGTCAGAAATCAAAAAGAATTCAATCGAAAATTGTGGGATATGTGCAGAACACGGAAAATCGGTTAGATCTGTATGTGCTTTACACCTCGCACCCCACTCACCAATTACGCATGTCCCAGCGATTTACTCTGCCTGGATAGCGGCTGAAATCCTGATTCAGTTCTGGTTAGTTCGCCTGCTTACAACCACCAAGATGCACCGCCGTGCGCGCAGCTACAGTTTCTCAGAAATCCTTCCTCACGCTGCACCGCCCATCTGCTGTCCCATCACCTATGCATTATCATACGTGGTGTGACGTGGATGGCCGGTGCGGCGTGAGGCAAGAATTTTTGAGCACTGTGCACTCATCCGCTCGTTATGCCATTTCATGCAGAGATTGTCACAACCAGCAGGTCAAAAGTTTCACTGCTATGGTTCACGTCATCGGTTGTGACCGTTCCAGCGATGGAATTAAAGCCTAATCAGGATGAACGCGACCTTGTTTGCTTTGCCTTTTTCAGGTGTCAGAATTCAAAAGCTAAAGGAACGAGATGTTAACATCTTTACCACATCATTCCAGTACGAGGATCCCGACAGTTTCCCATCATCTGTTGATCCATCTGGGTCGTCATCTGACCATGCCACTGGAGGCATGCAACCGAGCTCAGGATCATCTGGCAGTACCAGTGGCGTCGTGCCGCCAGCCACTTCGCCAACAATCCCTGTCACTCCCACTTCGATTGTGCCTCATATTCAGCGTAGTGTATTGAACTCTGCCAACAATTTGCAGCATGCGTTGGGAAATTATGGAGGTTGGGTGTTTGCTTTTTATTATTGATCTTCACTGCAAAATTAGTTATGATTTTGATGGCAAAGTTGTATTAGTGATAATTATGTAATTTTTCACTATCTTCAGGTTCCGCTGATTCAACCCCGCAGTTGCACGTTTCACATGGACATCTTCCCAGCTATGGAATCGGTTTTTCTGCGACTGGGACCTCATCTGCACTGGAACTCTCGCCAATGGATTTTGCGAGCGATGCAATGAGCTCTGGAATGGACTTCGCCGCATTAATAGGAGAGGGTGAAGAACTCGTCAGGAAAGTCAGTTATGTTGTGAGTTAGTCATAATGTCGAAATATTTCAATGTCCACTTTTATATGAGTCTTTTTACAGCCTAAGGATGCCGTCACATGTCAGATTTGTGGTTTGAAGGTGTCAAATCAGAGGTCCAGCCTCGTCTATCATGCAAATACTAAGTTAGCTAATTTTTCTTCCCATTAATTGGATGATATTTTTCTCAGCTTTCTCTCACCTGTTGTCGCGTTTGGTAGCTTTTTACGCGGAGGTATTTGAACTTCGTATTGTTGAAGTCTTGCCCTGAGGCAGACCGCTTATTAGCCCAGATGACCGTCAGGACTGCTGTGACACTGCATTTGCAAGGAGAAAAGGAAAGGCCTGCATCAGAGTGATATCACATTGCTTCATTTCAGACATATCAAGCTCAACCTATATCAGTGCGCAGTATGTCAGAAAACATGGCAGACGATTGCAAAATCTGACGTTCTGAAGCATGTTAAGGTAATAGATGGTTTCTTTATATTCTAGGAACTTGCTCTTAGCTGCTCAAAAACGTTTTAAAAGATTCCTGGCTTCCGCTTTGAGATACTGGACATGAATACCAGTTTAGTACCGTAGTCCCATTTCGTAGGGTTACGATAGATCTACGTTGGATACGCTATCTCACAGATCTTGTGCAACTTTGCATTGAGGGGTTATTTCATGTGCACGATTGTCATAACCGTTTTGTACCGTAGCCCCGTTCCTGCATGGTTGCACTGCGGCGAATTGAGGAAAATCCCGATTTTGGCAAAAAAAATTGGCATGTAAAACAATGTTGGTAGTCGTGATTACAGTCTCAAATAACTCATCTCTGCACAAATTGAGGAGATTCTGTTAGATTCCATGTATGTGGCATACTTTTCGTAACTTTACAAGATGGGACTAAAATACAAAGTGAATACGATATTTGTGGTCACTGCTCTGATCAAGGTTAATACCAGAAATTTTCTGGAAGTTTTTGGAACCGTTAAAGTGGGATAGTGCGATTTTATTGGTAATCTGATCGAGTAGTAGAGCTCTATGATCTTAATCCATGTACGGGATTGATATTAACCCACCCATATTGAACCTGGAAGTGCACTATGAATCGTAGTTTTGGGACTTGGATTATGCCAGTTCTATGATAAGCATAAACTGCTTTCTACAAACCATATCACCATTGAACAGGCATGCCTCATGGTATTTTTTCTTTTTGGTCTTCAGGCAATCCACAATGGAGATGAGAGCATGATAATCGATAACCGTAAGCGACTTGGCTACCAGTTGCGAATGTTTACCGCTCGGTGTTTTCCACCAAAGCCAAGCAACAAGGCGAAGCCCCTCACAGCAGGTGCTCTCTATCGCTAAAGGTAGTGCTTTACAAAGGAAAATTTTAATGTTAAGGTTGCTCTCCACCTCGTCCTGGCGCCCCTTCTTCCGACCCTGACTTTGGTACCATTCACTCTGAGTCTGCAAGCCAAATTTTGCAGTCATTTATCGGAGCAGGTGGCAGCAACCCTGTGAACGTTCCAAAAGAGGAACCCGACATGGATCACGAGGAGGTTAGCTATGAATACTTGTTTTTAGAATGTGAGATAGCGAAGAGTATGACCATTGCACCACTAACTCCATATTAGCTTCGTCGCATTTTATGGATTATTTGGCCAAAAACAGCATCTTTTATCCGTTTTTTTTTTGAACATTCTTGTTATATTTAGAGATTTTATAATAACCTCTGCTTTGCATTGCTCCGTTTTCAGGGAGATCACGAAGAAGGTGGCGATGGCTTGGATGAAGTTGACAATGGTTTTGCTGATTCAAGTGTCATGCAAGCTGCTTTGGCTTGCATGGTAGCTCAACACCAGCAACAGCAACAACAACAACAACAGCAGCAACAACAACAGCAGCAACAACAGCAGCAACAGCAAATCGTCAATCATCCAGAGCATCCGTGACTGTACATGTCTTTTGTTATTTTTTATGATTTGTATTATAGAGTTGTTTTTTTTTCGATGTTTTGAGTGTGTAGTCGTTCCCCACCTCTCAGCGTAGATCGGAAACTGCCGGCTTTCGATATCTCATACTTTTCAGTAATTGCTCTTCCACTTACAGAATTGGTGCATAGTCGACCATCATTTTCGGACATTTTCGCCTTCTCCCGTTTAATTTCGCTTCCGATTCGGAGAGTGTTTTCGATTAGCACACTACAGCACTACCCCAAAATAGAGAAGAATTATCCATTCAGTGAAGGAGTTTCACCGAGTCTGGTAGGATCTATACTTGTTGGTAAAGAGATGGCTTAGTACTTCATTGTTGACGCATATGTGATACATTCTCCATGATTTACATCACCCCTGAGTTTCCTTGTTCTTTTTTGCTTGTTCTCAGTGTTATTCCAATCTCGGTATTTTTAAAACTTTTGTCTTATCAGTTATATCTATACGATCTTAGTGATTTTTAGTTAGATGCTCAATTGCGGTATTTGTTGCGTTTGTAGAACACATATCAAATTTATTTCCATGATGAGAGGGTCACTCTTGATGCTGTTGTTTCGGCGTGACGTGAGCATCCCGGTCTAGTCGAGGTTGTGTTATATTCCCACTATTACGGTAACAATTGTATTAACATATCTTCTGTTTATTTTGTTGTATAAAACGTAACATTCCTTTCGTATCTGCTGTTTTGTCATGTTTCCGCAGAAGATACCACTAGATTTTGTTCTATATACATATGTACGGAATTTTATTTGGAAGTCTCTTATAGTTAGCTATGGCCGAGGATAATGTGAAGATGGAGGTTGAGGAAGGAGAAGGTAGCGCAGTCTCGGCGAAAGATAAGAAGAGATTTGAGGTGACTGCATCAAACTTGCTGCTGTTTCACCTTCAATATAAGTTCTTGGATATTTGAGGTGAAAAAATGGAGTGCGGTGGCGCTATGGGCTTGGGACATACAGGTTGATAACTGTGCTATCTGCCGCAATCACATTATGGATTTGTGTATCGAATGTCAGGCTAATCAGGTGAGATAATGCTTATTCTGATGCTTACAGGCGGCGGAAGCCCATCACACGTCACATTAAAAAACACGTGCACACATCAAATTAATGTAAGAGCTACGAGGAGGATGAAAAAATCGAGAAAGGCTCATAAAGTACCACAACATAAAATCCGTAAAATGCCGCTACTCCAGCCAGCGCGACTAGGGCTCGGCTGTTCGAAGAGGGCGCAGCGCCATCGATGCTTGTCGGAATTGGTTCTTAATCCATTAAATTATGTGCTGCTGATATGCAACATATTAAGTTTATTCAGCAAATTTTCTTTGGCTAGAGCTATATTTTCTTTGTGTCTCCTTTCACTGGTATTCATTAGTTGAAAGTTGGTCCTGAAATGAACGTAGTCCAACCGCCTAGTTTTTGAGCTGGTGGGCTCACAGTGCAGCACGGGCCTTATTGATTACTTCATTGCAATGCTATTTTTATGACTGCAAGACCAGCACCTCATGTGGAAATCTGCCGGAATTGCATATATTTGCTATGATTCAGAGTGTTGTTTCGTCGATGAAGCACATTGATTAGTTTCCAGTTTGACGTCAAAATATACCCTTAATACGCATTAACAATTGTTGGATGGGGATAAGAAGAGCTTCTGTATTATCGGTGATGTTGTCTGCTACTGAATATTGTTTCAATCTTCAGGGTAACCAAAGTACGGGTCAGAAAGAGGAGTGCACTGTGGCATGGGGGAACTGTAACCATGCCTTTCACTTCCACTGTATTTCTCGTTGGTTGAAAACTCGACAGGTTTGTGGAGAACTATTCACTTCCGTAGGGCGTGAAACCATTTCAATTTTTAGGTGTGCCCACTCGATAACAGAGAGTGGGAGTTCCAGAAGTATGGTCACTAATCTTGAACGGCATCTCAGATTCATGTTTTTTGTGACTTTATGTGCCTCCCGATGTAATGAAGTTTGTCTTCAGTTGTGCTAATTTTTGGGCTTTTGTTGAATAGCTCCTGTGTTATTAAGATCTTCATCTCAAGCATGTTGAATTGTGCATGTAATTCCTTAATTCTGGTGATGTTTGAAAATAAATATCGCGTTTATTCTTAATACCTTTGCAAAAATAAAAGGTGCACTTTCACTGAATGGTAACGTGCGAGTGAACACCTACTACGTACGGAATGGAAGATCACCCTATAACTGCGTTGGGTGGCGGTCAAGACGTACGCCGCGACGCGGCCGCAACACGCATACGCTTTTCAAGTTCAGGTTCTTTCCTCAAATTCGGCGCACTAAATTACATCGGTGGCCGCCTTCTCACAGTTTATGGGTCCCCAAAACACTCATCTGTCCCAGTCAAGCTTATAAAAATTGTCCATATCCACGCAGAACTGCTCGTACCCTAGAAAGCTGCAGCCGCGACGCGCGCATGAATCGACCAATCACAGACCAGCAGCGTACCTCTTGTCACGCAGCCAACTGCGTTTACCTTGAAGAATTGGTACATAAGCTAGTTTGCACTGGTCGTTGTGTTCAAGGGAACCTTTGTAACAAAGAAAATGCTCACTTGCGTTGAAGAATTAACGTGGTGGAATGTTTAGTAGTACCTCCTCGAAGGTTCTTAGTAGGTTCAAAAAAAGTTATGAGAAACTGCAGAGGTCGGCCAACGCTAGCACAGCTCGTCATCTTTTGAGGTTTGAAACTCCGAATGTGCGCAGTTTTTTCATCCTTATCGTCGTATTATTGAAAATCTATGTACAACTGTTCAGAATATATTGAAATGCAAATCATTACGTATATTTAATGGTACTCAAATCATTTGGAAGACTTCAATTTTTGTTTTTTTTAATTGGACGACTGTCGACTGAAGCCGTGGAATTGTAGAAAAATGCCAACGAATTCTCCTATGAAGGACCTGAGATGCTGACATTCCTGAAACAAATGCAACATCGAGTAGGAAAATGCCGTGTTACGGAAGTACATGCAAAATATCACAGAAGAGGTTAAAGTGGTAGAAATCACAGAATCCACAACAGGAGATTTCGGTTACAGTAATCCGCGCCCTTTAAATTGCAGTCGGAGCGCGGCATCGTCACTGCATAGAGAATTTCGTATTTGCAACCTGTAGAATTGTGGACTTCGTCAGTGACTAAGTTTGTTTCGTGAATAAATGTTCGCTAATACTGAAACAGATAGGTTTTTGAATAGGTTTCTGCGTTTCAGGGATGCGGAGCATGACCCTATGCTCGTTTTCTTTTTCAGTATGTTTCGATACAGTTCCAGGACATCTATAAACTGTTTGGAAATACTCATCATTCAGTAATCACCAGGTTAAGCAATCTCAGTGAATTTCTCCACCTGCACTTATGTTTTTTTCTGTAGGTTCACTGTATGCATGCTATAACTATTTTCTCATTTCTTCTCGAATACGAAACTGGATCAACCCTAGAACCAGCCCTAAACTCAGTCTAGTTCCCGAATAAGCGTGTTTCGATTTTGACTGAAAAATAGTGACACTGCTTTGCGTGCTTCAGGAGATGGATGATAGACGTGCCGGACGTCCTTCTCGCATAGTGACTATTCTTCACAAAGTACGCCGGTCGTGTTAAAAGTGTTCGTTACCCATCTTTCTGAAATCACTCCTTCCGCTTGTTTCCTCCCTGTTTCGTCGTGCTCCTCCCTCAGATGCCTTGGAAGATTTGAGCAAAGATTTGATTAACTAGAAAATTCCTTTTGAAGGGAAGCGCACTGTCTATAGGGCATTGCAAAACTGAGTTTGAATTGAGCGATTCTGAAGTGGGTGAAGCACACTTGTTAACGAAACACTGCTAGCACATTGAGCGACGCTAACCGGTTAACTCCTTATGGTGGAATCATGCCGAACAGCTTGAAACGAAGCCAGTGCAAAACTGTGCTCTTTGAAATAACGGGAAGGCCACTATCAGAGTTCACCTGAGCTGTTGACCATCTGAACATATCGCGACGTCCACAACGTGGGAAACTGCGTAATCAAACTGTGACTCTCCGAAATGTGTCCGAACCAGTCAGGCGTAGTAGCGCATGACGAACGCAGAGCAGATGAGACATTCAGTTCAATCTCTTTTCTATGCTGTGTGCGCATAAGTTATAGGAAAAGGCATGAAGTATTTGCACAACATGATAGCTCAGAAGTCAGATCTGATAAACGAGTAGTTTATTAGTCGTTCCTTGGAAATCGCCATTGGGAACTAAACAGCACTTGACAGAAGTCGTTGTCGTCAAGTAATTCGTCAAGCTTCTCTGTGCGAACCAAAATAGATATCTTTTTAACAGTTTCTAGCTTTGAATATCCTTATTTGGCTCCATTATGTGGCTCATTTCTCAATTCAATGCGACTATAATCTCGCAAACTTCGCCATGACACAACCATGAGTCAATGTGGGCGTGGCCTCGTAGAAGGCTCAAAAGTGGACACAACCAGGAGTCAAAATGGCCTGATAACGCTGGTTGACACATCCAGCACTCAGATTTCGAAGAGCCATGGTTGTGTCCACTAATTTCGAGCGCAGGATGTGTCCACCAACTGAAACCGGCTGAGTGCCGGATGTGTCCACTAAATTGGCCCAACGTGACTGGTTGTGTTCACCACGGTTAACTAATCAATGATAAACTTTCGCATGCCTACCTTGCCGTGAGCGGTTTCCTCACTCATTTGTTGTTCCTCTTCCTCTTCGTTTTTCACCGCGATCATTATCTCCTACACTTGCAGTATTCTCACACTTTTACTTTACTAGAGTTTCTTTTTATGTTCCCATACTCTTTTTCGGTATTCCGCCAAAATCAAACTCGCTTATTAAGAAGATAGACAGACGGGTTGATAAGGGCGAAGTCGGGGTGATTTAGTCTTTTGTTCAGGAAATATTCATCAGCATTATTTCTTAACAACTTTTTAAAATCGATCTGGTTTGCAATTGAGGCATATCATACTCTATATATATATATATACATTATATTACATATTACATATTACATATATATATATATATATATATATATATATATATATATATATATATATATACAGGGGGGGCCATAAGTTATTGTACAACGTTTGCTGGCCCATTTCTCCGCAGTAGTAAAATATTTTTTGCCGCACTAGGCACTGTTTAATAGAGCTGGATTTGCTCTATCTTTTGATCACAAAAACCTCCTGGATACTTCCAAGATAACGAAAAAAGTTTATCGGAAACATTCATTGCAGACTTTCGGTGCCGCAAAATGCACTAACTCTGCCCGCAATTTCCGAGCAAAACAGCCACAAAAACAGTTTGATATTTTTAGAAAGAGCATTCTTTGCTCTTTAAGATGCATCTAAGCAGTACACCCCACTTTAGAGATTTGGTGGATTTTTCGTAAAAAATTTCCACATCAACCCGCTTTTTTCAAAAACCTGTTCTAAGTCCAACTGCTCCAAAGCAAAACTCTCCCGGGAAACCGGGTTTTAACTGTAAGATACTTTGATCCCTGCTCTATTCGGCAGCGAAAAGAGCAGGATAATCCATGTGTTGCTGGTGGAGAAATAAATGAGCAAACGTTGTACAATAACTTATGGCCCCCCCCTGTATATATATATATCAGTGGCGGACGCAGAAAGTGGGCGGGAGGGGGGGCGTGGGAAGAAAAGTGGGGTCTCCGCCGTTTTGGGGACCCAGACGGAAAATAAAATTAATAATAATATTAATTATAATAATAAACAATAAATAAAAAATATATTAAAAATAATAATAAAAATAAACAATTAAAAATAAACTAACACAAGATTTTTATTTGTATTGTAAAGTAATTTCGAAAATTTGGCGACCCATTCTCGGAGGCGCCCCCCCGCCCCCCTCCCTCTCTCGTCCGCCACTGATATATATATATATATATATATATATATATATATATATATATATATATATATATATATATATATATATATATTACAGACTTTATGTGACTTTGTGCGTGCGTGTGCACACGGGCTACCATTGGTCAGTGATGGTGATTGGTGGTGATTGTGAGATCCTATAAAAGGCTAATAACGGGTATGGGGTGGTGGAGTAGGGTAGAGAGTTGGGTGAGCAGAAGGGCTCGCGATGTGCAACGGATCCGTCGCTGGAGAAGAGGTGCGCTGGCGTCCCAAAAGTGGGGAAACGCCTAGAATCGGGTCCAACGGCGTGATAAGAGTGCGCCGGCGTCCAAAAGTGGGGAAACGCCTGGAGTCGGGTGCAAAGGTGTGATAAGGGTGCGCCGGCGTCCAAAAGTGGGGAAACGCCTGGAGTCGGGTGCAAAGGTGTGATAAGGGTGCGCCGGCGTCCAAAAGTGGGGAAACGCCTAGAGTCGGGTCCAACGGTGTGATAAGGGTGCGCCGGCGTTTAATGCGATTCTATCACCATTTGATGCAAAATATAGAATAATTTCGGGTGTATGCCAGGAAGAACGATAGCTGGCAATAGGAGGCTGCTATGAACCCATGTGTCAATATCCCATGCAATTGTAGCCCCGCCCTTGGATAGATACAGACGGTTCAGAAACGACTCACTATTGGTGAAATCCTATGTGGAGAGCATAGATGCGCTTTTGACAAGTGGCGCTTGTTCTACTTTGTTGGTTCCATTGGTTTTTAGCTAACTGAAATGTTAAAACGGCCCGAAAATGATGTGCGAGTAAGTGTAACGCAGGCGTTCGATCAGTGCGATACCGACTCCCAGGTGAATAGCCTGTAGAGAGGAGATTCACAGGCACTAACAACTGCATGTATGCTAATTATCCTCCGCTGCCGAAGATGGTTACGACCTACTTCAACAAAATTTAGTAACGCGAAGGCAGAAGAAGCTTATTTTTCACTGAAATATGGCACATTGTCACTATGGGTTACTGTGTTGTTGTCCTAATCCTAAAAAAAATCCATATTCGGTCTAGCCCTGAACCAAATAAAGCCTTCGGTCTTTCTACAGAGTAGGGTAGCATGCGTATCGTACGAGATGGGCGTGGTAAGCTTTACATGGGATGCGCGGTGCAGCTGGCAGGTGTCACGAGCCATCGTTCTTCGTGACCGCCACCCAATAATTTCGCCACTTTCATTTACCATAATGTTTAACATTTTTGAGAAGTAAGCAGAAAGATAGTGTTCCAATACTGGGAAGCATTTTCTTTCAATTAGATGTTTCATTTGGAAAACAACAAACAAGATGAGCATTTGTAAGTAGTGGTGCTCATTTATCTACTAGGTTGATACATATTTTTGCGGCTTTTTTCGCGACTTCTCTGCTCGATAAAAATCAAATTTTTTCGAATGGTTTTTTTTTTCATGAAAGCAATCCTCTTTCTCCATTGTAGGAGCTGTCCAAAGCTGGAACCACATTCGCCATAATATGCTCTACCACTTCGGAAAAGGTTGGAATGCAACACTGTCATTTTCTCTTCAGCCTTTTAAGAAGAACCATTCAGCCGGGCCAAGTTGAAAGATTGTTCATATTCATAGGCTGTAAGCTCTACAAATGAAGAGAGAAGAGAAAGAGCCATTAAATCCCAAGCGCTTGGAATTTTGGGCAACGTGGAAAAGGACGAAAGCTTAACAACTATTCGAGCATAGTTCTTCCTCTCAAAAAGCTCAGAAAAGCATGGTGCTTAGCTGCTTAGCTGAACGGACCCCTACGAGCTCTCAGACAGAAACAGAGTTTGAATTTCCACAGATTTCCTGCAACATAACGAGCAGGCTTTATTTCTGAAGAATTTCGTCAATCGAAGCTACCTCCCTTCCACTGCTCCCGAATGTTCCTAGTCGTCAAAATTTGATCGTCGAGCTCTTCGTTCTTAATTTGTAGGATTGTATTAGGTTGTTGCGAAAATAATTGCCGTTTCACGGTATGCTTGAAAAAAACTTTTTTCTTGCACAATTCAACAACTTCAAGCTAACTTGTGCTAGCTTCTGGTAGGGTTTGTTCAGCTCTTTCAGATACTTCTTCAAAAATATGGCTAGCTCTTCCCTGGACTTTTTTATAGGGTCGCGAAAAATGGTGAGCCGACGCGATTTTGGAGTGATCATGTTGTATGAGTTCAAACTCAGCCATTCTGCAGCGGAAGCAACCCGTAATATAGAGCTTGCTTTTGGCACGGATTCTCCTTCCGAAAAGACAGTGAGGTGCTGGTTCGCAAAATTCTTTTCCGGCGATTTTGGTCACGAAGATAAACCCGGTCGACAAATGATTTACCTGATCGTTGACAGAGATGTGTAAAATCTGGAGGATTTTATTTTGATAAATAAAGTTGAGTTTGAAAAGAGTTACAGCATTTTGAACTGGGCTGCCCATTTCGGCAATTAATTTCGCAACAACCTGATACATTCCTACTTGAATTCCTTAAATATTTTTCGATCTGGCTTTGCTAATTTTTCTTGAGCCAGAATTTCATCGAGAGACTGTGCTGCATTCCAAACAGAGCATGAGATGCAATTGTGGATACGATTTTTGACAGCATCGTTACTAAATGAAAGAAGAGGATTATTTTAAAAAACCGTTCAAGCAGCGTTAATTTTTAAGGAGGTAGTGAGTCGCGAAAAAGCCGCTTTAATTATGAATCAACTTAATAGAACCACTTCCTTGCTGCCTTGCGAGCATATCTGCTTAGAAATAGAAATCTAACTCTTGGAGATGTTTATCCAAAGTAAGTCCTTAGGGATGGCTAGCAGGTAGAAAACATTGACTTAGGGAGGGAGTGCTGGGGAGGGGGTTTAATGCTTTGATAGGCTCACACGCAGGTGTCACTGCAATCTCTCCCACTGAAACCGGCTTCTTTTCTAGAACAACTATGACGTTATGTGATCAACCTGAATTTGCGAATGTCTCTGTAAATCGATTGGCTTCATACAAAGGCAAAATGACAGAGAGTGCGACCATTCCAGTTGATTTCTTCGACGGTGCCATGTCAAGTTTTACATAAAAAAACCAATCCTTTCTCCGTACAGATAACCTGGTCTTATGAGCAAAGGAAATCCAAGGAGGTCTTAATGGAACAAAGCCAGAAATATGGATCCATGCACGGACATGTCTTATTGCATTATAGAACTTTAGAAGTGATTGTAGTATCCACGGATCTCCCTCCTACGAGGGATCCCAGCCGATTTGCTGCGAGGCTACGTGGCGCGACCCCGGGTGGCGGATAGGGGGTTTACCGCGGACCAAAAGCAGCCATGCGCTTGCCCTGCGACGCGGGTAGATCTAGGGGATGGACTCCTTAGTTCGGCAGTGCTGGATTCGATTCATACGGCCGGCATATAAGTGTGAACATGCACTCACGCGCGTGGGTGTGTGCAAATGCTTTGTGTGGGCTGTATCCTGCAGTTCGGATTTGGCCAAAAGCTCGCATTCTAACGACTGGGAAGCGCATGAGAGGCGAGTAGGGGCCGCCTCTAACAAATAAGTCCCTTGTCCACGGGGGGAATCCTTCTCCTCGTCATTCGAATGCCGGCGACAGGCCGTAGTGACAGGCCGGCTGACGAACACCCCACGTCACATCTAATGGATCATGACGTCAAATGGATTCAAGAAGAAGGCTGCGGCGTACGCGGGAATCGACGCCCACTCGCGGGGCCCGGTGAGTGTGGACAATAATATGCGAGGGTCCTCGATGCTTCGCGAACGGCGGCATCGGGGGGCAAGCAGGCGAGTCGTTAAGGATAACAACGTGGCCAAGACGCGTATTGCTACTTTGAACGTCGGCACGTTGACAGGCCGTTCATTTGAACTGGCAGCAGCACTGCAGCGCCGTCGAATCGACTTGTGTGCGGTGCAGGAGACGAGGTGGTCTGGCAGCAAATCCAAGGACATCGGGTGCGGATTCAAAATCGTCTACAATGGTAGCCCAGGTACAAGAAATGGTGTCGGCATCATTGTCTCCGAACGGTTCAGGGATTCCATAGCAGGCGTGGAGCGTTTTGACGACCGTCTTATGAAGATTGTTGTCGTCACTTTGGAAAGGCGCATCCATTTTTTCTCGGCATACGCCCCACAGACCGGATGTTCAGACCGAGCCAAAGACGACTTCTGGGCGCTGATTGATGAGAAGACCGCTGCAGTACCACCAGAAGATACGGTTATTATTGCAGGGGACTTGAATGGGCACGTGGGATCGACGAAGGACGGCTACAGATGCCACGGCGGCTTCGGATACGGGGTGCGTAACGAGGATGGCGAGCGCATTCTCGATTACGCCGAGTCTCATAACCTTGTTATAACGAACACGAGATTTCGGAAGCGACCATCCCACCTCGTCTCTTTCTACAGCGGCAGCAACACGACACAGATCGACTACGTGCTTGTGAGGTATCAAGACCAGAAGCTCGTCACGGATGCAAAAGTCGTACCGTATGAGACGGTCGCGTCGCAACACCGGCCGCTAATTTGCACAATGAAGATCACGCCGCCAAACAAGAAGCGCGTCGAACGATGTGGGCCGGCTCGAATCAAGTGGTGGAGATTAAGAGAGAAAGAAATAGCAGTCATCTCTCACATTCAGTTGCCACCCATCACGAACGTCGACGAAACATGGCAAAAAGTAACTGATGCTGTCCTCGCAACTGCTCGCTCCGAACTCGGCACGACCAGACCTGATCGAAGGAAGATTGACAGGAAGACCTGGCTTTGGACAGAGGAAGTGAGGGCGAAAGTTCGCGAAAAGAAGCGGCTCTACCACTCCTTCCTTGACAATAAAACGACAGACAACTGGAGGAGTTACCGCGAAGCGAAAAGGGCTGCTAAGAAGGCTGTAGCCGCAGCGAAGGCGGCTCATTACGATGAAGTCTGTAAGAAGTTAGACTCGAGGGACGGTGAGCGCTTCATCTACCGACTCGCGAAATCGCGTCAGCGCCAAGCAGACGACGTCGAGAAGTTTCACGGCGTCAACGACGAGCAAGGCCACCTCCTGATGGATCACAAGAAGGTGATGCAACGATGGAAGGATTATTTTGAGAAGGTCTCGACGGAAGAATTTGCCCATCCATCCGTCCCAGAAGTTCCGCCCACCTCCGGACCAGTGCAGCCAATCACCATCGAAGAGACCATGTATGCACTGAAGCGAATGAAGCCAGGCAAAGCGACTGGTCCAGATGATATGGCAGCAGAATTGTGGAAGTCGCAGTGTTGGAACTCCGCTGATTGGTTAACGAAATTTTTTAATCTAGTCATAGCGGAGAAGAAGGTGCCCGTGGACTGGCAGCGAAGCACTACCATCCCAATCTGGAAGGGCAAGGGTAGCCCCGCTGACTGCGCGAACTATCGACCAATCCGTCTTTTGTCGCATACCATGAAGATCTTCGAGCGTATCATTGATCGCCGGTTTCGTGAAATTGTTCAACTATCCCCGAACCAGTGCGGTTTTGTACCCGGATGCGGCACTACCGATGCCATCCACGCCGCCCGTCTCCTGATCGAGAAGCATCGTGAAAAGAAAAGACCATTGCACCTAGCCTTCCTAGATCTGGAGAAGGCCTTTGACCGCGTCCCCCACGAAGTCATTTGGTATGCTCTGCGGCTTCACGGCATTCCCGAAGAGCTGATCGAATGGGTGCGGATTCTTTACGCCGATCACAGGAGTAAAGTGCAGGCGGCCGCGGGTACATCGACGGAGTTCCCCATAACCGTGGGCGTACACCAAGGCTCAGCCCTTTCCCCGCTTCTTTTCATCGTAGTCATGGATGCCATCACAAAGGAGCTTCACAGACCAGCGCCGTGGACGCTGCTGTACGCGGATGACGTAATGCTTGCATCCGAAGACAAGGGTGAACTTGAACGACAGACGCAAGCGTGGAGTGACCAGCTGGCACGGTTCGGCCTCCGCCTCAACGTTAAGAAGACCGAGTATTTGACCACCGACGAGCACGAGTCTGGCACTATCAAAGTTAATGGCACGGATCTTCCGCGAGCCGCTACGTTCAAATACCTCGGCTCAGTGGTTTCATCAGACGGCAGCCTCGTCCATGAGATCACCGCACGCGTCGCCGCTGCGTGGTTGAAGTGGCGCTCGCTGACCGGTGTGCTGTGCGACAAGGACATACCAGACCGGCTCAAGTCGAAGATCTACCGTACCGTGGTACGTCCTGTCGCGCTGTATGGTGCCGAGTGCTGGCCCGCCACTAAGGAAATGGAACGCCGAATCAGTGTCACTGAGATGAGGATGCTGCGGTGGATGGGTGGCTTTAGGCAGCTAGATCGCATATGCAACCAGGACATACGACAGCGATTTGGGGTAGCTGCGATAGCCGACAAGCTCCGTGAGGCGCGTCTGCGATGGTTTGGTCACGTTCTTCGCGCTGATGGCGACAAAGTCTGTAGGATTGGCTTCGACGTAGAGGTACCAGGAAAGCGGCCTAAAGGACGACCAAAGCAACGATGGCTTGACACCGTACACGGTGACCTCAAGACGGCTGGGATCCATCCCGACCAAGCGCACGACAGAGCACTCTGGCGTCAAAAGATCAGCAATGCGGACCCCGCTGCGAAACGGGAAAAACGCTAAGAAGAAGAAGAAGAAGTGATTGTAGTATGGCCTGTGGGATCATCTAAAGCATTGCTTAACCAGTCCATTGCGTTTGTGACAAGCAAACTGACGAGCAATTAAATCGTGACCAATCACAACACGACATATTTAAAACGTTGTAGCAGAAAAATGGTTTCAGTGGGAGAAAATGTAGACAACACCGCTCCAGTCTAGCAAAGCACTAAAGCTGCCATTATGTCGACGTTTTGTACTTGCTAACCATCTCCCCGGATTTATGCTCAACTATTCATAGTAATTTTGAGCCGAACCTGATCGATGTCCTATCCAACAAGACTGGGATTCGTGAAAAGTTATGCTGAAGCCAGTGTTGGTTGGCGTAATGGTTAGATCAGACCAGATTTCACTTTGTTACGCGTTCATGGAACATCCCAGTTTGACAATGGGAAATTTGACGCGGTAGTAAATGAGGAAGCACTCTTCACTTGCAAACATTTTTTCATTATTGCTTTCCAAGTGAAAAGTTCAACGAATGGGAGAGCCGCTATGATTTCGGAACGCCGTTTTTCTTTTCGCGTCTAATAAAAAATAGAAAGTATAAAAAATAAAAATAAATAAAAATAAGAAGTAACAAGAAATGAGGGCGGAGTTCATCCTACATTTTGCATCGAATGGTGATAAAATTAGGTTGGTTGTTTTAGGAGAGAACACAGTTCGGTTGAAAAGTGGAGTACCCGCATAGCTACAAATGACATCGTACCAGCTCTCAAAGTGGACTCTACCTGAGGTCAAAGTGAATACACCTACCCTGAACTTTCGTACCACGGTGGGTCCAACGTTATCCCATGGTTGGTATGCCGAATATCAACCATGGGATAGCGGTGGGGCCACCTTGGGCTACTAGTGGGCCCCTCGTGGGCTAACCGGGGAGCCTCAGTAAGCAAATAGTGCGGTTTCCATGGCGAAACCTAGAGATTTTCGTGTGGAAACAGGGATTTTCACGGTGAAACCGGGATTTTCCGAGTTTATTTTAGTGGATCCAGGAACAAATCGAGGCAGTTACGAGGCAGACCGGAGATTTCAAGGCAAATCGTGGATGCGGCCCCGTGAATGAGTCGAGCATCTCATGCAAATGAGGCCTTCCATATCCGCGCAAGGGCCTCCATGGTCCCAAGATCTACTGGGTGCAGAAGAACCTACTACCCAGCAGTCTTAGAGCACAATTTCAAAGATTACTCATGGTACTGAAAAATTTTGTACGACGGGTTATATCATAGCCTGAGCGCTTACGGCGATGTTGAAACACTGATCACGACCGTCAAGAAAATTGGTGACATTCACAAAATCTAATCCTCGAGGATGGAGAGAGAATGGGTTAACAGCGGGAACAGGGTGGGTAGTTGGAGGTTCCACCGTGGAATGAACGAGTTTGGAGGGGCCACCCGGGGGAAGTGGTGGGCCCACCGTGAGATTGATAACAATGGTGGAGTAACAGTGGGATGAGTGGGGGTGGATCCCGTGACAGTGGGATAACTAGGAGATAAACGGGAGATAACGTTGGACCGTCGGTTTTGGATCCACCATGGGATAATGGTGAGTCCAGCGTGGTACGAAAGTTCAGAGAAGCAGAGAGAGTGCAGTCAACCGTGACACAAAATGGACACATCCTGTGCTCTTGGTGGACACTACTAGGAGCCAGCGCGCAAAGGTAGTGGATACATCAATGATACAAAGTAGAGTCTACCATGACACAAAATGGACACATCCCGTCACCTTGGTGGACACTACCAGGAGTTAGCGCGCAAAGGTAGTGGATACATCCATGACACAAAGTGGAGTCTACCATGACACAAAGTGGACACATCCGGTAGCCTTGGTGAACACTACCAGGAGTTAGCGCGCAAAGGTAGTGGATACATCCATGACACAAAGTGGCGTCTACCATGACACAAAGTGGACACATCCGGTAGCCTTGGTGGACACTACCAGGAGTTAGCGCGCAAAGGTAGTGGATACATCCATGACACAAAGTGGAGTCTACCATGACACAAGGTGGACACATCCCGTGCTCTTGGTGGACACTACCAGGAGTTAGCGCGCAAAGGTAGTGGATACATCCATGACACAAAGTGGAGTCTACCATGACACAAAGTGGAGTCTACCATGACACAAAGTGGACACATCCCGTCACCTTGGTGGACACTACAATGTCAACCAAAAAGTAGACACTACCAGCAGTCAAGGTGAACACATGGTGGACACAAAGTGGACACATGGTGGAGCGTCAGTCCAAGTTGGTAGACACATCCGGATAACAAAGTAGACTCATCTAGAATCGGCGGAAAATAGTTGACACATCTAGCATACCCCGGGATGTGTCAACTTTTTTGCATCCGGATGTGTCCACTTTGTGTCCTGGTTGTGTCATTTTCTATTTGTGAGATTCTTTCACAAGAACTGTGCATGCCCATTTTATCAGAAAAGCTAGTTGTGGAGAGGTCGGGGAAAGAACAGCGAATAGTTACCGAACTTACAGGTTTAGCCGAAAAAAGTAAGAAATAAGCACAAATACTCAACTGTCATCGAGCTTGAGTCGAAAATGAGTGAAGAGTAATGTTCGACATTCTTAAAACGCACAAACCTATTCAAAGCCCACTTGTTTGAGTACATTATCCACAAAGCGTAGCTTAATCGCTCATGAAATACGCAGTTCTACGGTTGCAGACACGCGACGATGCCGCGCTCCCACTCCAATTTAAAGGGCGCGGATTACTGTAACCGAAATCTCCGGTTGTGGATTCTGTGATTTCTACCACTTTAACTTCTTCTAAATATCACTGCGACTTAGCAAAGAAAATGGAAGAAATCCGGCTCCAGATCCGGTTACCCTGTTAAATATTCATGATAAAATGTGAAAGAACTCTGACTGGAGGTGCAGAACTCCTGCCAAACGTATACGGCAGACCTTCATTTACAATAGTCAGAATTCTCGGACTACTCAATTATCTTCTTGTCAAAACAGCTTCTACTTGTGACTTTCCACGACCAGGGTGAACTACACGTGCGGAAGGAAACACCCAACTAGACCTTGGTGGAAAGAGATGGGATTCCCTCGCTTACGGACCCCTAATACTCAGACTCATTCTTGGCCAATCGCGGCAGACGCATAGAGGGTAGTTCTTAGCAACATCATATAAATAGGGTGGCTCTAGAAGTGAATACAGTTGCTCAGTCGAAGGGCTTCAGGTCTCCGGAGATTTTCAGACAAGTTTTATCGATATCCCAAAATTGCAAAGGCCTTGTACATAGTCCCATCGGACCAACTTGCTGAATGACTGCTGGGCCTGATATCTAGGATACGTGGACGGTGAATCCAAGGTCTCCCATAGCTTGCCGAGGTCTTCTCTTATCCATTTTGTGAAATTTAGAACAAATTCATCCATCTTATTCGTTTTTCATTCAGAGCTCTTCGAAGTTCATCGCAGCTCTTCCAACAGTAAAGTGAATGCTATTCTACGAGAGCTGATGCATAAGGAACGATGGAAGCTGAGCTTCCTTACAAGAGGAGAAAGTGATCTTCCCCCTCGCAGTGAGCGGTTTTGCTCGAGCTTTTGCCAGTGGGAAACTCTTGTAGTGTTGCACATAATCAGCAGTATTTCACCGTCACCATTGGTTTTCCCAAATTTTCTGAACAATAACTACTTTTGGATATCACGAAACCATTAGAAACCACTAGATATGTAGCTTCTAATCAGTCGCTTGTTCTCAAAGCTGCGTTCCACTACGTTGGAATACTAAATTTAATATTCAATAATTTAGGGGTATTTATTTAAATATCAAAAAGGAAACAATGACAAAAATATGCTATTAGAAATGAGCTAGAACAGAGTTTTGGTAGACACCTATGAAATGTGATTTTAATCAAAAGACTTGTTTCGTTTTCATGATTTGATCGTTTCGGTTTTATTTACTACTGACCTCTCAGCATTTCAAACCACGCTCTGGTCAACTTGCATGAGATAAGTAGCCACTTTACCCTCAACTTTTTTTCGAATAGTTATGTAAGAGTACTAGTGCGTGTGGCGTAAATTGAAAGAGGAATTATTAAGCACCAATATTACTCATACAAATACTCTTGAAGAGATCCTAAACAAGATTTGTTCGCTCTCTCCCCTATTTTTCGAGTTTACGAAGTTCTTCTGTTCATATCTCAGTGTGTCCACCTGCTTTCTGCAGCTTTCAGGTCAAACCTCCCGTCCAGAGTCAGGTTCGCGGGTCGGTGTTCTGTAGCGCGGAGAAGTCTCGGTCGAACGTCGCCTTGTTTGGAGTTGTGATTGGATTGCGACTAATCCTTATAAAGCGGGCGTAAGAGGTAGGCATTGGCTACCTTCCGGCGAGTGCTGATAACACAGTCTTGCATCATTACGCCTTCGCTTCGAAGTTAGTGCATACAATCCTTGAAATAATTCTGCTATCTTTGACAGGTAGTGAAATAGCGTCTTTCACCGGAAGTACGTGGCTTTTTTTCGCAGATTATGGTGTGATTGTTGGGGATGCTTTTCCTTTTCGTCGTTTTTCTTTGCTGGACGAGAGCTGGCTGCACAATTCGGACTGTATGTGTCTAGTGGTTTTTTTGCTCGCATATTTATTATACACCTCAGCTGCTGGATTGTTCTTCGCTTCAGGACGTTCACAACACAGATGCGGCTCTGTTCAACGTGCGGATCCAGCCTCCACCTCAGCCGGACCGCAACCGCCGCGGACAAAAGCTGATCCATGGCCGATCTTATGGTGGGTTCTGCACCCTTCCAATGACTTCCAGTGGCGAAATCACAGGAGTCGGGGAACATTTTGCGACTTCCACTATCTGTTCTTACATGGATTTGCATGCTTGGCACAGACGAACAGGTCTGCATATATTTTAGCCTTTGAAGAGAGAGGATACTACAACATAAGGTAATCCGGAACTCGGCTCTGTACCAGTTGTGCATGAGATACGTATAGGTTATCAACGATGAATACGGCTTTCGAACAGCTTAAACTACCTAGATATGGAGCGTAACCCAGTTGGCTGTGGTTCATAGGAATATCTACGTATGTATTTATTTTCAAGCAAACCAAATGAGTGTTACAAAGGGAAATTTAGTGAGCAGAGCCCACCGAGTTCTTTTCCGCGTAGTAATACTTAGAAACTTGACGTTTCTACCCATTGATCTTAACCAACCATGCTCATATGCAGTTGGGATGCGTTTCTGTCTGGGATGATGGTAAGTGAAAAATTGGCAGCCAAAGTGCTTTCTTCATCTCTTTTATCGACACGGTTCATTTTTTTCTCAATTCCCCCCCCCCCCCCATCCGCCCTTAAAGGCAGTGTCTCACCTCATTTTCGATTTTGGCGTACTGGCAGAATCCGGACCTACTCGACACCCTGAGTCCAATAATGTACATGATTTCTAGAAAAAGCGTCAAGAACTCGTTTTGGAGGGACCAATCCAACTCGGCGTGGACGAGTTCGTCGGCAAGGATACTGCCCGTCTTGCCATACACCTCAGCAAATCTCATTGATCGCACAGGTGTTCTCATTGCCGAAAACTGCGCCGCAGGCGGGAGGCGCCTCGTCCACCGGCCGAGAATTTGGCCAAATTCTCGGCCGGTGATAGTAAGGTGAGACACTGCCTTTAAGGGAAACAGCAGCGCATCAATACTCAATTTAAAAAATGCGCAATAATTTCGAGAGTAAAAACCTCTTCTCTCACGTTTCAATGGAGTGATATCGAAAAACCCAAATGTTTTTACATGCGCTGCATCTTGAGCACCGAAGGCAGTACTTCCATTCAGAAGTATTTTTCAGAAAAACAGAGGCGGAACGGGTACATTATGCCTTCCACGACTATTCCTCTGACAGCTCTCTTAAAAGATGAAGTACAATTTCAAAATTACAGTGGACAGGGAGCTTATCGATCGGAAATAACAATTATGATATCAGTGGCTCACGACTACTGATGTCTCATGTAAAATTGTCATTAACAATGAAAAAAGTACTTTGAAGAGAAAAGGAAGGGTAAAAAGGAGATGAAAACGGCAGAGCAGTGTCCATCTGGTTAAAGATTCGTGGCTAACCTTTCCTTCTACTCGTTATATCATCTTCGACTCGGTCTGTGACGCCAAGCCATGAATGCATGAAACACCTACACTCAAACTCGCTCATGTTCACTTTATAGCGGCTCTGACTTACTGCTGTTTCGGCTCGTCTCGCTGTACATTTCAGGCAAAATCCGTTTGAGATTCTTCCGGTTGTAGATTGCAATTTTAATATTTTTCTGGAAATTGTTACGCGTGGAAATCCTCTCATTATTTTCTCTCTCCATCACGATTGAGCTGTATTATGTGGTAGTTTCTAGTGGTTGTGTTTTTTTTTGCTTTTGTGGGATCTCATTCTAGAATACTAATCTCCTAGATCTCTTTCTGCAACGACGACAAGGACAAAGGCAACATTACGGCTTAGCAGTGTAAGCCGATTGAACCTGAAGCCGAGTCGAAAATAGTTCTGGGACTCGGGTCACTTTCCACTTTTTTCTCTCGTGGCGTGCACGCGACGCTGTTTGCCTTGATAAGAGGTACGGAGGGATGAACCGAAGGGTGCAGGTTCGGTGTTCAGTGAGATCGCTCCTTCCTACACTTGGGCAACCGTTAGCTAAACCTCTAGTGACGGGAAATCGACCGTTCGCTTGCAAAAATTGGACACTCCCATATTCTCCTTCGCTCTTCTCTTTCTTCTTCCACCTAGCCATTTTATTAGTACTATTCGAATAGTTTTGAATAGTTTCCTCTATTATCTCTGTGATCATTGCGTGACGACGACAAGGGTAGTTTTTTTTCTCAATTTTCCTCTGGTTTAAGATAGACGGGGAAGTTCTGTACGAAGTTTTTATCCCTTCCATTTTTAGAGTAACTTCCGTCGTGCTCAAAATGTTTTTGCATTCACACCGTACAAAACACATCTTCAAATTTCTCCAAATCTTGGCACAACAGTTGTTAGAAGAAGTTAATGATGTTCAGTTGTAAGCCAAGACTCGTACGACTCGTGATCTTTATGTCGGCTAACGTTTCAGCGTTTCTGTCTCCGTCACACCCTGGAAAGTGGAGACATTTGTACATAACTTAACCTCTCACACACCTCATCCTACAAAGGGAACATAAGTTATTTGATCATTAGGCTCAGAAATAACACCAAAGACCCAAATAGATCAGCTACTGGATTGTGGTTATGATGCTGGGCCATCCAGCTCCAAACCTTACCGCTACGGGTTTTTAAGGTGCTCCACTCGTAAACGAAGCACATTTCACCCTACTGAAAAGCACTCGTCCCGTTCCACCCATGCGCCACCTCGCATTCCAGCGGAAATCATGCAGTTTGACCTTGTGCATAAATGGTCATCTCCTCGGAAATTTTTGCACGCGGTTTCCGAACAATGTGAGAAATACGTTGGGAGTGTGCTTCAGCGGAGCAACCGTTTCGCGTAGCAATTCCCATGTTTGATGAGCCATGTTTGATAGTTTGCTCGCTTGTGGTACTATCACTAACATTTAGATGTGTTTAACAGATTGCGGATATGGTGTTGCACATGGTGCATCACGCCCTCTATTCCCATGTTGTCACGTGATGCACATGGTGCATCGTACAAAATGTGTTCTTCATGTCCATAAGACGTCTCCTGTCTATTCATATGTTTGCCTAAATGAAGGTTTTTTGATGACATCAAACATTTTGCAAAAAGAATTCCGTGGGCAGGCATTGAACCTGGGAGTCACCACGAACGCGACAAGCTCCCATGCTCGGAGTCCGCCGGGATGCCTTCTAGCAGCTAAAAGTGTCGAAAAATCGCATCTCTGGAAAACTTCCCGTTTCGGTCCAGGATATGGCTCTTCAAGACCTCATGTACTTTGATCCATTCCTCCCCAATATTTTGAGTACTTCAAGGTAAATAATACTGGAATTCTCTAGTGAGGTTTCCAAACAAGTCTCTCTCGAAAGTAACCCTCTCGATGTAATTTACTCTTATGAAGACGTCCATTTGAAACACGCGAACGTTCACTGGCTAAGAAATCTATTGTATGCCTTCTAGGGTTCTCTGTTGCACACTCAATGCTTTTGCGCGTGCTGAGGTGATCGAGAGCCGCAGGAGGTGATGAGCCGTCACCTGCGGAACTGATTTATTTGTACATGTCAACCGGGCAGCGAATTCAGCACATTTTTCTCCTGCACTCCTGACCTGGCCCTCTCGTGCTTGTCAGCATCCCGCGCAAGGTGAGCAGGCGTTGACACTGCTCAGATCGCCTCCGTCCTGGATTTTCCACGACGGAGCTGCCCGGCGCTTTTTTCGTGGGCTGGCTGAGGTGGCGATCACGCTGGAAGCGCAGTTTTCTCACCGGCGCCTCTTGAGAGCCTCCCTCAAAGGCCTTTGTTTTTGTTTGCTCGTCCTTCATGTCAAGCGCACCATCGCCCACGATCAAACGTTAGCGATATCGAGGATCTCCGCTCAGCATAGCTCTCCACCGGTCGCAACACAGCTCACGCATTATACTGAATCCAAATCCGATCATCGCTGTCTGCTCCTTAGTTCTCATAGGCTTTTGGACCTAATTTGGTACAAACTACAACAGCACGAGACTCTTCGAGATGCGACGTTTACATGGATCTCAGAAAAGCTAGGAAACTTGTTTTGTATGAGATAAAAACATACTAATTCCATGATTAAGACATGCTTGTTCGTGCAAAGTGCAAAAAAATGTGCTATTTTTTTATCAATAGTACTATGCCGGCAACGGTAAAATCCTTAAAAAAACCCATGCGTCTCCAAATCCGAAATAAATCCGGTGTAAAACCTACGGTTTTCTCGATCCCATGCAGAAAATATGCACACTGAATCAAAACACAGCTTCAAAGTTTCCTGAGTTGAGTCAAAGTTAAACTTCATTGAACCGTAGGTTTATCCAGAACTGTTTTCCATGCAACGCTAGTACGTTTGCGTGTTGTTTTTCTCGGAGATAACCTGTCGTGTGTGTGCATAAATACTGAGATCTCGTTTGACACTGTCGACTTTCTACTCAAACAAACCTCGCTCTGTCCATTTCAAGCGTCTTGAACCCCTGTCCCCTTTTTTATCTTTAAGTGGACGAGTTTTCATAGTAGAACTTGATATATGTTTTGTAAATCTTATAAAATTCGCTATATCGAGAACTTGCTCACTGATGTTCCGACTCTAGTTTTTTTTTTGTATCCTCCTCCTGTTGTTTTCATCAGCTAACTTAGAAACACATGAAGAAACGTTTACTGAGATTGTTGTGAATATGTTTGCCGCGTAAATGTTTTGTTTACGTCCTTTTTAATAAAAAAATATTTCATTCTATTAACAATGAGCAGCCACTTGTAATAGAAGGAGTGAAATCTACTCACTTTGCACGTGAAGCTCGTCCACTCTAGAGGCGTATGACCTTTCCTTTGAATCCTGCTGCTGGTTTTCTTTTTCAAATTCCTTTTCATGTAGAGTCGGTTGCTTCCTGCAACAACTCCTTTCTGCATACAGGATCTCTATTCTTCGTTCCCTTCCTACCAGCCTTGCCTTCATTCTTGCCGTTTTCCCTGTTCTTCAGTTTTTTGTGCTCGAGTTCAGTGCACAGTCTGTCCTTCCGAGTGCACATATTATTTTTGTCCGCCCGGGCCTGCTGCTGTCCATATCCGAAATGCGATCAAATATCACGGATGTTTTCGACTTCTGGGGTTACCCCATCGAGTAAATTAATGTTGTCCCCAGTTTTCCTTTCGCCAGTTTTTCATTTCCTCCAGCCTGTGCAGTTCCAGAATCAGGTTGATTCGTTGTTTGCGTCTTTTTCCTGGACGAGTGCAGGGTTCCTCTTCAGTGAACAAAGCAAAGAGGTTTAGCCCCGAACATCACAAAGACCTTCTCAAGTGGTCAATGACTCTCCAGGCCAAGTTTGATTTTCCATTTTCACTGGAGCAATACTTGTTTTTGTATTATAGGATGATTTTCCATGAGTATAATCATTATAGTTTTTTTAAGCAAAGTACTTCTTGCAAAAGTTCAAGAAAATGGAAGTGAATATGACCCACTAATTCGTATATACATATTAGGTTGTAACATAAGTTTCCGCTGTTTTTATACAGGCATTTTCAAAGGCTTCTAATAAATGAATACTTATTGGATTTCGCGCATATCTAGGTACTGTCTCGAAGTGCATGACCCCGCGAACATTCTGGAATGTGAGACCTGTTTTTGCGTCTCGTTTTGAAAATGTAATGAATTCCGAAGTGAACCCTTCAAGAATGCAAATTTGGTAGCTGCACTTTCACGCATAATAATTTTATCATAACATTGCATGAGGCCTACCAAATTTGGATGTAGTGATCTCGAAGCCATTCTCATTCTCCAATCGAAATGGGATTTTTTTTCCACTGTGGCTTCAAGCATCAACCATTTGCAAACACTAATCGGTCGAATTTCGGGACATGTTCCAAGCGCTCTGTGGAAATCAACCATTTGGCAACACTGCGGAGGGAGGCCTTAATTTTGTTGGTGGAGCTCTTGGGAAGGAGAAGAGCTCGCAGGGCAATTCTTAATTGTGCATTATGTAGCACAAATTTGGCGCTAACAGAGCCCCGCTTATCAGATCACAAGAATGTGTATTAAGCGGAACCCGATCTGTCAAAATCAGTGACCTTCAGCACTGCTCGACTCAGTTCTTTGCCTCGCAGTCCACGGATTTTTGGTTCAGGGGAGTCGAGCTGTTACTGTAAAATCGGCAAAAGACCAGCGACTGTTGTGATCCGTACTTCGACTGGTACCTGCCATTATTTGATTTCTTATAAAAAATTTCCATCAAGAATTTCAAAACAGCGGAAACTTATGTTACAACCTAATAGATACAAGTTATTGTTTCTTGTTTCTCCGACATTTTACGAGAACTATCAAAATTCAATCCTCAAAAGGGGCACTCCAGTTTTTGCATTGGTGTTCTATGTTTCATTACCCTTTGAAGCCGATTCTATGTATTTGTTGTTGTGCACAGAGAAGTGGCATTTGGGTACAATTTTTCGAAAACCTTGGTGAAGATCGTTTCTCACATCGTTCTGGAACATAACTACAATACCCGCACTAAGTTTGTTAAAAATGAACGTTCAGAACGCGGATTTGCGTTCTTTTCGTTCCAGGGCGATAACCCATCGTAATAAAGCGATTCACAGACCAAACCAGGGGTCAGATGCAGAAGTGGAGTGGGCTAGCATATTTCATGCAACCAGCACTAAATTTCGATTTTGAACATTGAAATTCCAGAGTCATTTATAGAGCTCGGATCATGCCGAGCATCAAAGTATGTCGCGCACCATGTGCGGCAAGGCCGGGGCAGGATTAAAAACTGGCGAATTTCGTTGTTGAAAATCAGAATTTAGGGCTGATTTCATGAAATATGGTAGCCCACCCCATTGCCGTTTCCGACCCCTGGTTTGGTCTGTGAATCGCTTTGTTACGATGAGCTATAACCGTAGAACGAAAATAACGCAAATCCGCGTTCAATATGTTCATTTTTAAAGAACTTAGTGCGGGTACTGTACCTGTGCTTCAAATTCATATCCCTATCAATATATGGACATAATTTGCCGACAAACGATCTGGGAATGATCGGGAATCATTCTATATTTCGTTTCGATTTTCTCTTCTCAAGAAGGCATTATCTCTCCGATGGGGGATACGAGAACTCCCTACCGAATTCATCTAATCGATTTTTGCTATGTACCTGTCATGAACTCCTTTTCGATTTATGTGCATTTTTTTCTGGCAATCAGAAAAAATCTACAGATAATCAACATCCGAATTGAGCGTTGTTGATTTCTTTCAAAAGTTCTTGTTTTATTGACGCATTCACAGCCATTATCTCATCCTAAACCAGCACGATCAGGACTCACTGAAATGAAACCAATTGTTTCTATGTTCTTTCTTCTTTGGACCTGGGCATCGTGCGATATGAACTGATATGCTACTGTGGTACACCAGTGTGCTAGTAGACGAACTCACGACGTCTCAAGTCAACTCAAAATGGCACGCAAAGAAATAAACATATCCACTAAGAACCTGGTGTGGCACAGCAGTATATCAGTTTATATTGGGACCACTGAGTCTTCATCCTCAAAGAACACTCGATGTCATAGATTAGTAAGCCCGTGGGCGTTCTGTGGTGTCCCGTCTTTATTTTTACTGCTTCTACTCTTCGTCATTTGACCAGCATTGAATCCGCAGCATGCTACACTGGTTTACAGTTTGAAGCGAAGAAGTGCACGCGGCCGGCCAGGGTCACATCGGATCCGCTCCAGGACATGCTGCCGCCGGTGCTCTGCGAGTTGCTCCTGCTGACGGGGGTGCTCGCCGACTACCTCGTCGCCCCGCGCGTCGTCAACTCCGTCAACTACGACGGTGTGTCTCCACAAAGCACATCCATTTCTACATCTAACTTGAACAACCACAGTATTAGAGAATAGGCAGGTGTTAAGGAAGTCTGAAGAGTGTTGGAGTTGGGAGTGAGGCGGAGTTCTTTCCCATTCCAAGGGAGAAAAAAGTTTTTCTTCAAAAGTGAGTTGAAAAGTAATAGAACCAAGGCGAGAGGAATAAGGTTTGAATTCTAACGATATCAATCAAAACGTCGAGTGCACACTTGCTCTCTGATCGGACTTCCATACTCCTAAAACTGATTGTGTGCTTTGTCATGGAAGATCTCGTTCAGACTTCTCCCTGCTGTGTGCGGACGGGATTCCGCTGCTGATGGAGGACCATCGGCCGCGACCCTGTCACCCGCGTCCGTGGCTGCGCGAGCAAAAGTACGTAAGCACCTGCGATCGTCACGTTTTTCACTTTGTTTGGCTTTGAAACGATTTTTTTTCACTTGCCTATGTCCACAGATGCCCGACGGCTTTCTGGTGTCACGAAGGCGACGACGAATCCAGCTACTACTGCTGCCCACGGAATAGAAAGTGTATGTTTTTTTTGTGCTTGAGGAGGAACAGAATACATGTAGATAAGATTTTATTGTAGTTTCGAACCAATGCCACCTTCCGCCTGTGGTTGGGCACGGAAAGAAGGCGATGAGGCGATTTTACTATGACTGGAGCAGCGACGGCTGCCACGAACTGACCTACACTGGACTGGGAGGCAACGAAAACAGCTTCCTCAGTTACGAAGAATGTGAGAAGACGTGTCGAGGTAAGGATTCGATGAATATGTGGTCTGTTTCTCACCGTTTGCTGGTGTCTAAAGTAAATGATAGTTTTTTTAAAGATAACCTTTGCTTTTATAGAGTTAGTCTTAGAACTGAAGGAGTAGGTGAAAATAGGAAAGTTGTATTAGTTGTGAACATAATTTCGCGTAGCCTAGTCGAGTTTCCTTTCCATTTATCGACTTCGGTAAATGTCCTGCTACTGTACCGCACTACTCATGCCCATTTTTGTCCATTTCCTAATTCGCGAGAGCCTGAACCCAAATGCATCATGGAAAGGATGGGTAATCTCATACTCATGGGTATTATTACCCATAAGTAACAGTTGGGAATAGACAACGTCGCGTACGGTTAAATTGAGGATGGATGCCGGGTGGAGGGTAAATTTGGACACTTTAGCACGCCTACCATGGGTGATGGTACCGGGACCTGAAGTGAAAATGTTCATCGTGCCATGAGCGCTATGGGTTTTGGGAAAAAAACTGGTGGTTAAAATCTGTCCATTGCTCAGTTGATTTTTTTGCTCTTATTTTTGATTCTGTTTCGAGTTTCAGAAATGTCCTGGGAAAGAGAGCTTTTGGGAGAAAATACGAGATATGAGGGCGGTCTCACCTCAGTGCAGTGGATCTCTGAAAAGAAATTTTTGTAGGAGCAGGAGAGCCGACGGTCGCTGTGCCGGAGGATGCAATGATCTCCAAGAATAAGAAGGTTACCAAGACTTCATCTTCAACTTCCTCAACAACCACCGGAGTTAGTATTTTCTTGTTAGTGTTTTCCTTTGGGGACAATAGAGTCTGGTAACTTTCGCTCCATAGAGTAGCAATAGCTCGTCCTCATCTGACACAGTCACGTCTTCGACTTTAAAAGAAGCAGTTGCAACCACTAAAGCCATGGCGGAGTCCACAACGATCCACCTTTCTACTACTCCAGGAACAACGACCACAGATCTACGTGAGTTTTATTTAACGACGTATAAGCTGTGGCGATAATTTTCAATCTGATCGTGAGATATATTGCGGATAACATTTCAGGAGAACGAACAACAAAGGTAGCAGTGACGACAACATCAGCAGTGGAAGAGCTTGTGGTAACCACTCCCCAGGTGACTACAAGTGAGCACGGCAAAGAGCTTCCCACAACTCGTTGGATGGGAACTAATCCTTGCGAAAAAACTCCTGATAAGGGAACGCCGGGAGGCGTTGCACAGAAAATGTGAGTTCTTTGTTCTGCTTCAAATCCATGCTTCGTTCGAAGCTGTGTGCCTTCAGATATTCCCCAGTAATCTTGAATTTCGGGTTTTCAATTCATGTGCGTTTGTATAAATCATTGGCGGACGCAGGAACTAGACCGAAGGGGGAGGGAGCGTGGGAAAAAAGTGGGGTCTCTACTGTTTTGGGTATGGAAAGGCTTCCACGGAAAATAGGGTGATGTGGTCGCTGTTAAGCGCACTTTATTGCAGGTGGTACTTCGACCAGTCAGCACTGTCCTGCCAGCCCTTCACCTACCTCGGCTCCGGCGGCAACGCGAATCGCTTTGTGGACCGAGAGACGTGCATGCGAGTCTGCGGAAGTGGTGCGAATTTCTTATTCCACAGAGTATTTCCTTCTATAAAACTCCAAAGGCAGCACTTCAATGGACGTCTTTTCTGAGGTATTATGTACTGAAAAGGGAACGACACATCGTTGTTGTTGCCAGTCACGCTGAGCTGTATGCGATCATCAGGGAAATTTATACTAGCCACGTGCGTCAGTCGCGCATCAGTCGCACGCATCCATTTCCATGAAGACCGGGTCACCGCGGCATGTACAGGAAGCTCCAAATGTCCGCAGTCAAGAGGGCGTGGCCACGGCGCGGCTCCCACAGGCGCTCTCTATGCTGACTCTGGCTTCTCTGACTCTGCAGCCAAACAGTGGCAGCATGCCGAGCGCCTGCGTCTCTGTCTAAAGCCGCGTCGTGGCCACGTCCCTCTTGACTGCGGACATTTGGAGCTTCCTGTACAGTGCGTTTCATAATTATAGGGACACCCGATTTTTTGCTGTAGCGAGCTTCACTGTGAACCAATCGATCTGATTTTTTCTTTGTTCAATTCAGAATGTGAAATAACCTATAGAGACATATTTTTCATTAACATCATCAAGTTTTTTCATTAACATCATCAAGTCATCATATTTTTCATTAACATCATTCATTAACATCATTAACATTAAGTTTTTTTATAGAGAAAGATAGAAAAACCAGTGTTTCAAAATTATAGGGACACTTGGACTTGATGAAACGATTTACCCAGAAAACGGAATCTGTCAGTGCATTTGTTACCAGTGGGTTATTCCCTATCCAGTGCTAATCCAAACCTTCGGTGCTCCAAACTTATGAAGGCGTTCCAGGAGAGGTTCGACCCAACATCGATCTTATTTTCTTGAACAGTGTGTTTAAGTTTTTTAGCATAAATGTTCTAGACGCATTAAGCATGGAACCATTTAGAATTTGTCTTAGAACCATTTTCCGCTAGGAATGAGTGTTTAAAAGCGCTTTTCAGGTACAAGGCGTCGAGTTTGTAGCAGCTTCATCGTGCTGTGGTGCCTTGACCCACGGGGATAACTGCACTTTCTTGAACTAAAGCGAACTTTTCTCAGCAATAACCACTCAGATGCGGTGTAGAATGATCACACAGGATTTGCTAAATGTCACTACTCTAAATTCTAATTGATACAAAGCAGATGAACAGCCTACGACATGCACGAGATCCAATCGACACTGCACACAGTCGCTTCCTAAATCCCATCATAAAAGGGAAACATAATTGTGGCCTTAATTCTTCAATAAGGCCCCTTTTCTGTATGAATCGATCGAATTCTCTCTTGTTCATAAGATCAGATAATATTCCTGGAGAAATGAATTAGTTTCCCAAGACGGTACTTGGGAGGCGAAATGGCTTGTTCGAGCATGTCATGTCGTGCACGGCGTAAGTTGTTCAGTGTCTCTGTATCAACTAGAATTCAACATAGGGGCATTCTTCGAATCCTGTGTGATCATTCAACAACACATCTGAGTGGTTATCGTTGCCAAAAGTTTGCTTTGGTTCAAGAAAGTTCAGTTATCCCCGTGGGTCAAGGCACCACCGCACGATAAAGTGCCACAAACACGACACCTTGCACCTGAAAAGCGCTTGTAAACACTCATCTCTAGCGAAAAATGGTTCTAAGACAAATTCTAGATGGTCCATGCTTAATGCGTCTAGAACTTTTATGCTAAAAAACTTGAACACACTGTTCAAGAAACTAAGATCGATGTTGGGCCGACCCTCTTCTGGAACGCCTTCATAAGTTTGAAGCACCTAAGGTTTGGATTAGCACTGGATATGGAATAACCCACTGGTAACAACTGGACCGACAGATTCCGTTTCCTGGACGAATCGTTTCATCAAGTCCAAGTGTCCCTATAATTTTGAAACACTGGTTTTTCTATCTTTCTCTATGAAAATCTTATATATTGATGATGTTAATGAAAAGTGTGTCTCTAGAGGTTATTTCACATCCTGAATTGAATAAAGAAAAAATCAGATCGATTGGTTCACGCTGAAGCTCGCTACAACAAAAAGTCGGGTGTCCCTATAATTATGAAACGCACTGTATGTACATCCTTAATGAAAAGAACGCGCGCCCACCATGAGGTCGTAAACGTGCGTCGGAGCTGCGACTGCGATGCGACCGGTCCCTATTCTTCTTTATATAGAAGCACGCACGTCAGTCGCACGCATCCACTAAAAACTGCTCTATCGAAGTTTTACGATTTTGATCTGGAATCCGCTTTCACACTTCCTGAAACGGTTCTCTATAATGAGTTACATGAGGGTATGAGGATAAACAGCATTAAATTTGCTACAAATTGATGTCGAATCTGCAACACTTCACCAATTTACCTCCAGTTTCGTCATTTCGTAAACTTGCGAAAAAACGCTACTTTTCTCCACATGTGCATTGATTGAAACTTTTACCCATCAGAGAAGGGTGTACCCGCCCACAAATCCGCTCTTTCCCACATACCAACTCGATTCCAGAGAAAAACCTTCGTCCGTGCTCGTGAAAGAGTACCGGTACCGTGCCCTATGCAATGGCCCCACCAGATCTGGCATGATGCACAAATTACGCACAATTTTTCCTTTCTCTCACAATCTAGAGCATATGTACAGGATTGGTGTCTGCATACGTCCTTTCCGCAGATTCTACAATGCTTGGAAAGCTGTTCGAGAAATTTGAAAACAGAATTGAAATCAATATGCATGAAACAGTTCTCGGTATGAATGCTCACACTGATGAAGTTTCGTTTTTTTTTTGATTGTTGAATCCTCAATTCCCATAATGTACAGTAACTAGAATAATCCGCTGAAACAAATCTACATACATTCAGTCACAGGGTCCTTCTATCAGTAAAATTTCATTGGATAGCATAACTTCACTCGAAATTTGTTAAAGTACTCAGCTAATTGTTGGCAGGTATTCATGCTTGACCTGATTCTGTCCGAAATGAAACTCTATTTTGCCTTTAATCATCCTTGCAAGCATTTTCAATCATGCCAAGGATAACCTAGCATCTTCTGCAAAGCTCTATCCCAGAGCTGATTCGCTGCTTCCACTTTAGTACAGTCTGTTTCAGTAGCAATATGTTTCTAGGCACTTGTGCATACCGACTGTTTTTCGGCCTGCCTCTGCGAATATCACACACTTTCCCACCTCCTACTTTTCTCTTATTTCTCTCCAACTCTCATTCGCGGTCAAAGGAACCACAGCCAATTTCTACTCTTGCACTGGTCTTCTGTAATCATACCACGTTTGTGTCACAAACAGAAGTTCTTGTGAGTAGGTACGGAAATATGGAGACGATTTGCAGTTCTTGATTGGACAGTTATGGCATTTGAAAATTCACCTGTTCATTCCATTCAACCAGTACTCGAAAAGTGCAGGATCACACGAAATTCAGAAAATTGAAGGCTTCTGATTACATTATATATGATCTCAAGAAGAATCAAAGACAAAACGTTATGTCTGCATGCAGGAAAAGATCTCTCGCTTTATCACGAGTCGCCAAGAAATGACATAATATTATTGTGCTCATAAATAGCATTCTGGTCTCAGATGCATCATCGAGATTACCCATTGCAAACGTGTTAACGTACCTGAATCTACCCTTTTCCTGCCACCTATCAACATAATTACCCGAATGTGACATTGTCTGTCCCCAGCCGCTAAACATTGGTAAGTACACCCATAAGTATGGGATTGCCCGTTTTTCCAGGAATGCACCTGGCCGTGCTCAATTCTGGACTCCTTCTGACATGGCGTCTGTATGCTGCACCATACGTGACGTTGTACGAGAGCATAAAACACTGTGTTGAGATAAAATGTCTTCGGAACGTTGTCTACTGACAGAAGACTTCTACTGAACAACTCCCGATTTAGGATTTTCTGGGAGACCGTCACAAGCATCATGCGACCTGCCACCACAATTCGGCAACGGCACCTTCAAAATACCACGATATTTTTTCGACAAGGTACGTAACTGCTGGACACTGGTGGTTTGAAGTCATTATAAGCTTAATCTACTAGATAATAATGTTTATTTATCATATATTTAATTGCTTCGTTACGAGTCGTGGCTAATATATATATAGCTGTCGAACGACAAGAAGCCATTCTGCCTGAAGGGTGAAACCATCTTTGTAGGAAGAAGTTTGGTCGGTGGATCAGTAACACATGAAATTGCCGAAACCAGTGCCAATCATGGTCCGGATGCAGCACTGAGATTACCTGGGGTAAACGTATTGATGTCCCTGTTAATGATGGGTAAATTTTTGCGGTGTTAACACGCTCACCCTTATTCTCAGCGAAACATAAGGCGCTAGATCTTCCCCTTTGTAACTCACAATTGGATGGACGTTTTACTTAGGGAAGCAAATGTTCATCTGAAAAAAAAAACAGAATAATGACAGCCTCTATAGAACAGTACTGTCTGCCTATCTGCAAAACCAAAGAAAAAGAACAAGAAATAGCCAAATAATTAGCTGGAATAGCAGCAAGTAGTGCAGAATCTGTTGCCGAACATTGAATGCCCAGATGATCGATACTTGTTCGGATATTTCCCTTCATTTTTTTGATCAGTTGGCCAGTAGCACACTAATTTATTCTTTGATCATTTGTGAATGTATAACATAAAAGTATTTAGGTGATTGTGACTTCTTGCAGATGACGAAGCAGTGCGAGTTGTTCTTCTTCTCAGGAGACGGCGGTAACGAGAACCGATTTCTAAAGAAACAGAAGTGTGAGCGGCTTTGTCTGGGAAGTAAGTTTTGTACGTGCACGTAAATCAGAATTGCATAAGTGTCTTCTATTTGAGTTACCCCAATATCCTAAAAAGAGCATAGCCCCTTGCGTCGTTGTCGTTCAGACGACATTGACTTTGATACGTATCGACTATAGGTTGCTCGTATCAATATCAGGAAACGATTCTGTCGTGAGAAACTGTCTCTGAGGTCGGAAACTTCGTCGCTGCAAAAGTCCCACATTTTTTCCACTAAAGGCCGATGACTACCAGTTCACACTCTTCACCTAACAATCAAGATGTTCAACCGGTTAGCGAATGAATGTGCACCGGTCTCTTTTACAATAACTTGACTAGGGGATCCACGAAGTTTATTGAGCAGCTCTAGTCCATAACCTAATGAGACCTCTCCGACTGCTCTAAACTCACTCTTTTTTGCTTCAGAGAAGAACAAAAAGCAGAGCACCCCAGTAGCCACTACCACCATGGGCACCAGGCCTGCAACTAGAACCTTCCAAGAGCTGCATTCAACGCGAGCGTTGCCAAGTAAGTTCACGGAATCGCTGCCGAAACCAGTGGCTTTCGCTTCTGCTATTTCCTGCTTCTGATGTGATTCCTTCTAACTGTCGCTTCAGCGCCGTCAACCACCTCCGCTCCCACTTCTGAGGAGCCTAATGTTCCAGTGCCTGAGCCGTCGCTGGCCATTCCCAGTGCCGCTCCAGTTGACACCACCACAGCTGAACCATTCCCGACACTAATCAACGTTCCAAGAGGTTCTATCGCCTTTCATCAAATTTTTTTGAGCATCCTTCTTTCAAAAGTGTTTTTTGCATTAAAGTCGGCTTTCAATCTTCCAAGATATGAGCTTATTTCTCCACATTTTGAATATACTACTTTTCTTCTCACATTCTCAAACAAGACATATTCCTTCGGCTTGCTTACAGTTTCCCTAATCGCGTAAAATATGACCTTGTGTTGAACGGTAACCAGAATTCCTTCATTCTTTATTGGCCAACGTTTCGGCTAAATCGCCTCGTCAGGGCCTGAAATGGCTAGATCATTCATAGACCCCAGAAGACCAAGTGCATCGACCAATCTTAGTACCGTTCAACACAAGGGCCCGTAGTAAAGTGTCACGGCGGTGAGATGAACTCCAAAACTCACTGCCAGGCTTTAGACGATGATTGCATGTCAGCTCACATTCATGGGGTATAGGATAGCAGATCATTGCCAGCCACGTCACTGCTAGAGCACGCATATGCGACATAGGAGATCATTGCCTTGCTGGAAGCTGATCGCCTTCCCTAGCTGTGGAAATAGTGTGAGAAGCGAGTGGACGCAGAATGAGACGGTCGAGGTATGTAGCTAATTCTGCGTTCACTCACTTCTTCTCGCACTTTACTACGGGCCAAGGATACATATGGTTAAATATGCCGTGATTAAATTACCGTCACACATGCAGTTCCCTTATTCTTCTGAGAACTCGTCTTTCCTCACTTCACTGGAATCTGCTTTCATTTTGAACGGATATACGAAGGTCATTTGAAAAGTTTCCGGAGTCACCACCAAGAAGTTGCTTTTTTTTTCAAAAATTCCATGCAGTTCTATTAAAGAGTCCTTCAAAAGAATTGACTGTGAATATCAATTTGATCTGGCGAAGCTTGTGCTTTTTACAAGGGGTCAAGTCAAGCAACTGCGACTGCGCTCATTTACAGAGAGGTGCTAAATTAGGCGGTCATTGGTTTTTTTAACTGTAACAGAAAAGTGCAAGTTAACGGAACACCACTTGGATGCTGATTCTGGAGGGTCATCATCTTCATTTTTTAGGTAAAGGTGACCACATAAGAAAAAGTGAATGAAATCGCTGACAAGGTATTGACAGATAGAATACAAATGCTTGCTAAATAAGGGAACCTAGCGCATCTCTTGTGAGTCATTAGTTTTAGCTTCACCCGATGAACTAATCTTGAAAGAACCTTTTCAAAAATGAGTGCCGCATTTGCTCAATCCCGAACAGTAACGCAATCCAACATGAAAATCAGAAAATTATTTTGAAAATGGCTGGATTGGATTTCAAACCGATGCTGTGATCCATGTTGAAGACCAGAGTTAGCGCTACACTGTAGTTACAAAGGATTCAACTAAAACCGTATGTCATCGAGAATGGATTCTGAAGAAGGAAATGGCGTTCGCTGAGGTGGAATGGTGGAGGCGTCCCTTTTTGGGAGTTCCAAGGGAATAATGTAAAAGCCATTGCAACTGAACATTAGCCGAAATTTTTAGAAGCTTCAACTGTGGTGATCCAACCGACAAGTGCGGATTTGATTAGGAAAAAAGAATTTGCCATCCATATCAGCATGACGCCATAGAAGCTCCTATGGCTCATCAAAAAACTTGTAATAACGAAACCCAAAATACCTCATTCAACCGTATTTCTGCATTGGCTTCCTCGTAACAATAAAATATTGTTTTCATTGTCATTCCGGAAACTTTTCAGACAGCCCTCGTTGATGGCATAATGGCAGTAGTTTACAGCTCTTTCCCAGTTTATGCCTAATCTGACCAATCACGAGTTTTTCACCAAGTGGTTTTGCTACCATTAATTTACTATGCCACGATTTTCTCATTACTTATTTTCTTTTTTTTTCATATGTCCTCGTTGCATGCACTACTCGATGGTTCACATAATTTTCATAACCTCTCCGAATTTCTTCTGAACAGGGCATAAGGTTGGCAAGTGGTGTGGAGTCAGTCCACAGACTTACACCCTCATATTTTCAGAGTTCGTCCCGCCATTTCCTCAGTTCACGCTTCTTCCCGCCAACAACGCTCCGAGCACTGCACCACCTCAAAATCATCCGCAGAAAGTGGCCACCGAACCGCTACCAAGTGAAGCCGAGTCTATCGATTCCATCTTCGAGCGGCTGATGACGTCTTCTCCAGCTCCACCGATCGTGACAGCTGCGCCAGCTCCTCCATCTTCCACTGGGGAAATCGCGGAATCCCACGGGGCATTCGGGTTGCCCCCAGAATTGATCTTTGTCGCGAACGGTGGAGGCAGTGGCTTGCCAGGTTTTGCTGTCACTGCAGCACCAGCTCAGAAAGGGCCCGGGCTGTGGCGGACGAGATCGCCGCCCAGTGAAATGCCGATATTGCCACTTGTCGCTGTGACTGAGGCACCGACAGTGAATAAACCGGGAGAGAAGCATCTTTTGGCGAGCCTGACAGACACACTTCCTTCTAGAATCCCTACTGCGCCGATTATAAACCAATCGCAACTTCCACCGGCGGTGATCTATTTTCCGAATCCTCATGCTGCTTCCAACAATGCTCCAGTTAACTCCCAAGAGGTCAACAATGGACACCATGTCAGTGCTAGCACTAGCGCAGTTGCTCCACCAGGATTTGGCCAGCACGTTGACGCCCAAAATGCTGAGCTCGCTCAGAAATCAGAATGGGTAGAGCATGGAATAAGAGCATTCCAACAACTAATGCAACAGCAGCTGACATCAACTATGGCGTCTTCTGGAGCTGAGTTTGTCCCAGGTTCTGCTCAGAGTGTCGCTGCAGAAATTCCATCAAATGTTGGGAAGGCTACGGTGGCTGTGGTGCAGCAGCCGGAGCTTTCACTAATTGCGGCTCCACAGATTGCTCCAGCTCTGATGCCAGTGGTGCAGGAAGTGGAGTCTGTGCCTTCGCAGCTTGACAAAACGGTAGGTTCTTTCCAATATTTCACACAAACGATTTAGAAGCTTTCAGACAACAGTTCTTGAAATTTTCTCGTCTAAATCCAAGAATTCATAGACTTTTCGAAAAGATTGGAATCTCCTAATCACCTATCCAGACTAGTTTCCACTCTAGGCTATTTTTTGTGGCAAAGTGAGACACACGTATATCCTAGTATCTATATTATTAATTGCTGACATTAACTGCGTAGATTTAAAGAAAAGCAGGATTACTTCTCCTGGAATTTTAAATTTTTCTCCATTCCAAAAGACCATGTAGATCAAAATCTGTTCGGGAAAGTTTTAAATCCAACTGCAGCGAAACCGATGATCCAATCTTTCCGGTTGATAGAAAAAGAAATAGCTAAATTTTGCATTTGCAGACTTGGTTAGAAGATCCTTAAGGCTGTAACTGACCTGCAAAATCGTACCCATTTACTTTTCGACACCAACTTGCAGCTGAACGCCTCCGACGTGTGGCCATGCCATGCCCCGATATTCGATGATGTGGTAATCATGTGTGCACTGGAGGACGTCACATGTCCCAAAGGAACGTTCTGTCAAATCGGTGACGGGCAGAGCATATGTTGTCCGGCGCTCGGTTAGTTTTAAGCTTCATTTTACACCAAAGAAAAGTAATCAGTTAAACTGATAATTTGGGTAACTACTCGAAAATTTGAATATTCGAAAATGGTGGATTCTTTTCTAGAATATTCGAATCTTCTACTCGGTTCTACTCGTTCAAAACCGATTATTTGATTTCAAAAAAGAACCTGATGAGTTATTTGGTCTCAAATGGGGTAAGTACGCGTGCTGAGGTCCGTACTGAATTGGCCCGGGCGGCAGCGAAGCCATTCTGCAGAGAAAAAAAAAACTGATTTGAATCTCTTGCGAATTTACTATTTAGAACACATCGGATCATGGATTATGGATTTTCTCTAGATCGATCCATTGCATCGCAGATTCGTTACGATATTAGATTCGTCACCTCCTTATGCTCCAATGCACAACTTAGGTATTTATACTTGCCGACCTAACAAGTTGCTGTTTCAGCTGAACCAGTGTGCGAGCAACCGGTTAGACACGGCGTGGGACCGTCTTCTCTTCTTCGGTGGCACTTTGATGCGGCTTCTAAACAGTGTCTGCCATTTTCCTTTCGCGGATTCCAGGTTTGCTTCATTTTTATATAGTGTTTTGGACTTGTTCGCAAATGATGAAGTATTTTTAGGGGAACCAGAACAATTTCGAGTCATTTACGCAGTGCGAATCTGCATGTATCATTCCAGTGCTCTGTGAAGGAGCGGTCGCAGTTCCATCCACAAATGCCAATGAAAGGTGCAGAGACTGTACACTTGTAATGCGAATGACCTAATTAATTGAAAAATGGATTTATTTCGGGCCTAGTATGGTATTTCTCTACCAGTGGGGGATTTTCACGACATAAACTGAATACAACGTGAACCAAGCAGAAACTGTAGCAAAAAATTAATCTGTTTAGGGCAATTTACACTGAGGTGCGTCAGGCGCACGCATCCATTTGCGAAGGATCTCCCATGAAGACCGGTCAGCGCGGCATGTGCGTTCTCAATGAAAAGAACGTGCGGCTGCCGCAAAGTCGTAAACGCGTGCGTCTGAGCTGCGTCGGCCATGCGACTGGCCCTATCCTTCATCATGTAGACGCACGCGCTTCAAACGCACGCATCAATAAATTGTGCCACAGGCGGTTCAGAAATGAGTCGGTATTGGTGCATTTTTACGTAAAGAGATTAAAAGGGCCTTAAGCAAGTCGCGCACGTTCAAGCTTGTTAGTCGCAGTGATTGCTTAAAGACCCACGAAAAAAATATCTTTGGTTTTTTTCATGAAATTTTACTCTGGAGCCTACTCTTGTGCTCATAGAAGAGGAAAGACCCATCAAAAAAGGCTACGTTTGCAAGAAATACTAAGTTGTATTTTGCCAATACACGTCCATTTGTACGAGATCTATGGCCTGAGATGGGTGCGGCCGCCGAGGTGCGGAAAGGATCACCGCTATCCGAAAATACTGATCGATCCTTTATCAGCTGAGAAACACAGCTGCACACGACCAAAGAGAATGGGGCGGGGTTGGCGGGCGCATGGCGGGCGCATTTGTACATGCCTACGAGTTCTATTACTCGAGTAACTGCACGATTCGGAGGGATTCCTTTTGCAGTTACACCCCAACTGATGGCACTTTTAACATGAGCACAAATGTGAGAAAGCGTTTTTCAGCATGAGTGCTGCCTTTAACATGTTGGAAAGGGTCCCGGAAATGATGTGGGAGTACGTGGAGCACATGTCTCCGATTAGTGGCATACGGACTCCCCGATGAATGGCCTGTATAAGGACAAAAAGGTCATAAAAAACCTTGAATCCATTCAAATGCTATGAATTCGAACACACCCGAGACTTTAGAGATAAAGGCACGCAGCACGCCCTACACCACATGCATTGTAGTGCTCTGATTGTGTGCGCCTCCACATATTTCAATGAAATCACCGTTCTCACCCTCGTCTAACTCTCCTGTCCTTTGTACTAACCTCTCCAGACAGGAAGTGACTGCACTAGACTTTCGTGTAGAAGCACGTCCAAATGAGTTCCTGGAAACCGCTCAGTTTTTCTTTGATTATTTTTAGTTCGGAAAACGCAATGAAGTAGACCAAAAAATATCATTATCCTCTTCCTCTTAGGATGTTTTTGAATTTTCTACTGAATTTACCATTCTCAATTGAAGTTCAATAGAATTCTATCTCTTTCCTTCAGCTTCATCTCGAATTCCTCATTCTCCAGAAGATAACAAAAAAGTTTTCGTTCTAGAAATTACTATGTTTCATTCCAGCTGTTCACCGCTTTCGCCGAACTCTTGTCCAAGCGGATCATTCTGCAAAGTGAATGGAGAGTACAGAACCTCAGCTTGCTGCGTAGAGCCAGCGGAACTTCCCGAGAAATTTTCTTCTGTTCCTGCTTCAGAGCCAATTGGTGAGCTCGCTTTTTCCAATTTTCAACTCCTTTCCCTCTCTATCCCTTTTTTATTCCATTTCTTTTCATTTATGTGTGCTCATCACATCTTAAAAAAGGTTTTCACCACAGTGTTTCCCTCCAACGTCCAACGTACCTTCAAACCACTGCGCAAGTGTCCACTACGTATAGTTTCACTTCAGCAGCGAACTGCTTCATGGCACAAGACGCAGGCTACGGTGTTGAGAGCAGCCACCGCTGGTCGTTTGATCCGAGCTCGTCCAGCTGTGTGTCATTCATCTACAACGGATACGGTGGCAATCAGAACAATTTCCTATCGAGGAGAGACTGCCAGTCTGCATGTACGGATTTGGTTATTTCTCCTGGCAACTAGCTTTGGTTGTGCCTGAGAAAGTCTTTTTGCTGCTCTCATCTCTAGCATTTTTAAGTTTATGTTGGTGTCTAGGTAAAATGACGCGTCCTTGTGATGAACCTGTGTCAAGCGGTTATGGTAACAAGTTTATATCGAGGTTCTTCTATTCGAAGGTGAGTAAGAACCCAGTTTTGCGAGTGTTTTCCCTTTCTGTATTCATTTACGCTCAGGAATATGGTCAGTGTTTGCACTTCGTCTACTCCGGAGAGGGCGGCAACGCGAACAACTTTCCCAATTTGCGGGAATGCATGAAGACGTGTATGCCCGATAGTCCGCAATTCAAATGTGAGTGCTTTCACATCCTCAGAAACTTTGAAACAACTTTTTTTTCACACATCTTAGGAAACAAGTTTCTTATTGCGTCAAAAAGTTGCAAAAAGAAACTTCCTCCATTTCTTCATAATAACTGTGGGGTATCACCACCAATCTAGTGAAATATAATAGTTGTTTTTGGGGAAAGATGGTGAAATAGTTGCTTTTGCCACTTTCTCACTCGTCACTGTAAAATATTTGCGAAATAGCAGCGTTTATTTTTTCCAGAGTGGTGGTGACGTTAAAATATTTTTGCACGCTTCTGCTACTTAGAAGCTTGTTCGCAATTTGTTCCTGATAGATTTTTATCTGTCACTTGCTCCAGGGGTTGTGAGTAAGTGCCGAAATACTTGATAAGTTGTGTTTGGAGTGATAGTCGGGTTATCTACTACCAACCATTTTGCTAAGAACAATCCCGTTCAAGGTTTTCAACCTCAATCTCAACCTCATGCTTCCACTGGATTTTCGCTTCTGAAAAAACCACCACCAAACCAATTTCAGCTCACCCACCCAGCTACGAGCCAACCCTAGCGTTCGCCTTCATTTCGCGACCGATCTGTCCACACGGAGACGTGGCGACCAATGCTGGAGTCCCGGTTCATTGCGACGCAGCAACGGTTGGTTGCCATCTCCCGCACCTCATACAGAATTTGATGTACTCAGTTCAGGGAACTGGATGTCCTGCGGGCAACGTCTGTACACCTATGGAAATGGGAGCCTACTGCTGCCAAGCGCCTGGTTTGTTCTTTGTTCAGAGTCTAATTTCAAGGCATTGGTTACTGTCGTGTTGGTCAGAAAGTTCTGTGACACTTTGTATTTTATATGAAATTTCACAATAATTTGAATGGATGAGATTTTGTATAACTGTAACGTGGACCTTCCTTCGGGCTACTACCTGGACAATATATAAAGTCGAGTGCTAACAATATACGAACTTCATGAATTGCAGGACTACGGCAATTCTTGTAGGCCGAGTATGCCACAGTTGGTCACGGTCCGTTCACAGACAAATCTTGGGAAGGAGCGCAGCAGAAGACCGGAAGAACCGATAGGTTATCTGCGGTTCCTCCGCTTTCCTGCCGTGTTCTTCATAATAGCTGTTGCGGTCCTTCTGGGTGGCTGCTGCGGCTCTTCCGAGTAGATGCTGCTGTCCTTTCGAACAGCTACAGTGATGCTCGCGCCAGTTCCGAAGAAACTTGCTGCACAACCGCTCTGCTCTCGTGGAACCACCATGCACTGGTACCCACGGACAAAGGTGATGATCTCGATGATGGTCACTGGTTTCACAATCCGACAGAGCCACACTTTCACGCCGAGATGGAAAGCACTGCTTTTTTGATGGCGTCAAAAATGAGTTCCGAATACAAGAAGGATATGATAACGCTCACTCACTCACTCTCTCTCTCTCACTCTCTCTTTAGCATTCTGTTGCGGTCCTTTCGAGCCGCCCTCTACACAAATCTGCGGTCATTCCGAAGCAGTCCAGCAGGAAGCGGACGGAGCTAAACAAAAAACATCCTGAATCTTTCCGAATATTCCAAATCTTATTATCTCTGTGTCTCTCGCTTCTTAACCACATGATCGAGATCTCTTTCTGCTGCTGTCCTTTCGACAGTTCGGCTGTTTTGGGCGTCTGGAAGTCCTCTTTACAACAAGCAGCTCGACAACCAAGGCCAACTTCAAGACGAAAGGTCGAAGGTCTTCGATGTGCACTCAGGTTCTGCCGCAGGATGAAAGGGAAGCAGTCTTTATAATGATATTGATGCTAAATAAGAGGTTCCAATATTCTGCAGGGTGAAATTTGAATTCTGCAGAGAAATTTACTTTTATGTGAATGTGGTGCAAGTGTCGCAGAACTTGCTGGGCAGACAACCAGTGGAATATAACACATTCTACACTGGGTATTATTTTGCGATCAGTAGATTCTTCTACGGTAATGCATATTGATTACATTCCCCATTAAAGGCAGTGTCTCGGCTCAGGTTCGATTTCGAGCATTGGGTATGAGAAGAATCTAGGGGAAGTGCTGATTACAATGGTGTAGGTATCCCGACTCAAAAATGCAAAGGACCCCCTTCTTTAACGGTTTCTTTTTGGAGCAAACTTCCAGCCGCGCTCCTTGCATTCGACTTCTCATGCGTGCAGCTGTGTAACATCCTCGAATTCTCGTCGACTTGGTCCAAGCGTCCTACCGTGCTAGTACTCTCAACCATAACCTTGACGCTTGCGAAGCATTGTACGGTACTATTGTACTTCAGCGGCCCCACTATCGACCTAAAACTCGAAGTTCTACGAGAACTTATACAGGGGTAATTCGAGGTGCTGACCACGAACATCATGTTCGTTATCATTCATAGTATTCTCATAGTATCGACTTTAATGATTTCATCCATTTTTCCCCGGCATTGACCTCCTCTTGGATCTCTCTGAAAATTTGAATACGGAGGGTTTTTGAAGGTGCTGGTAACAGATATGAAAAGGTTTCGCAAGAAAAGGTCGACTAAGTGCGGAAAACTTCAGTAAAGTCGGAATTTACATCTCCCTACAGAGAAAAGCCTGAAGAAAATCAACGAAATTGAGATGATATCGCAAAACGGCGATTATATTCGTGATCATCAACTTCAAAAACCTCTACACGCACTTTCTCAGAGTGATTCAAGGTATTAGTCGAACTTGCAAAAAAAGAACCAATAAAATCGAAAATATCATGCGAAATGAATGCGATATTAGTAATCCACGCCTCGAATTACCCCAGTATGCAAGTTTTCAGAGAAATCCATGACTTTCAGTTTGGAGTCGATAATGAGGCTGCTCAGGTACATAGTAGTGTACAAATGTTTTGCAAGCGCCAAGGTTATGGTCGAGAGCGCTAGCACGGTAGGACGATTGGACCAAGCCGACGAGAATTCAAGGATTTTACACAGCTGCATGCACGAGAGGTCGAATGCAAGGAGCCGCATGCCGGCGTGGAGTGGCATGGAGTGGCGCCGATCGATAGCGGCGCGACGCCGTGTGGACGAGCTTTCGATGCGGCGGCTGGACGTTCGCTCCAGAAAGAAACCGTTAAAGAAGGGGGCTTTTTGCATTTTTGAGTCGGGATACCTACATTTTTGTAATCAGCACATCCCCGAGATTCTTCTCATACGCAGTGCTCGAAATCGAACCTGAGCTGAGACACTACCTTTAACCGCATGCTTTCCGATAAGCTGCATATTATTTGCCACAGCAGGAAATGAACTATTTTAGATTCCAAAAAGGCGCCGGTTTAAAAGAAAGGGGCAAAATGTCCGAATGAAGTTTTTCGTCGTCGTCAATGGCATTAAATCTGTTCGCAACTTCTCAATTAAAAATAAAGAGAAATGGGTGGCCCTGGCCTTCGGGCTAGTGTCGTTTTGATTCGATCTCAACACTCCCATAAACCACTATGAATTTCGAGATATTTCTTCAGAATTCGGTCTCATAACTTGACACAAAGGAATTCATCTGCAGTAACCTACCGGCACTGCATTGGTTACCGAAGCGTTCACTTCAGAGTCGTTCTGCCTCCAGCCTCGGCCAGCGATGTCGGCGTGTTTGTCTCTGTCCTCGCTTCCGTTGCAGCAAGTTGAGTTCACCTACGACCCAATGGCCGATCGCTGCGTTCAGTTCACATACTCGTCATGCTCCCCTTCTCTCAACCTGAATCACTTCGCATCAAGCTCACAGTGCATGAGGCTCTGTTGTAACCAAGTAAGAGTTTTTATCTTCCTCCAACTTTTCTCCCATGACAAGACACCTACTTCAGGGTTACGATCTGCTGTACAAAAGACGTCTGCTGATGAACGACTCCCCACTGGAATCTTCCGAAGAGTCAGACCTACCCTGAACGCATCTCAGCCGACTGCTCAATATTTTCCGTCACGCGAGTAGTGAATCTCTTGTCCCGCACTCACGTCTTTCAACCTGTGTATCGTCTGTTGTTTATTAGATGGCACTCCAGATTTCATGCATTTCTATGGGTATTATTCGTGTCCTTTATGACATTCGTCGCTGCTTATCACCTCATTCAGTCTTTCAAACATTCTCAACAGTGATAGGAACGGTTTCTGAAGACTATAATTCAAATTTGTTGATTTATCATTGCATGCAATATGCTTTGAAAAATTTATTCTGATGCATTTTTAAGAATAAAATCTCGATGAAATCGTGCGTAGGAGCTCCTTCCGAAAATTTCGAGATAACGAATCTATTAGCACACTCAGGGTAGGTGCATTTTTCTTGTACCACCACTGAAGACCAGCCCGTGTTCGATTAAAAAGGAGAAAACACATAGGTACTGGTCACAACGTTATTGCTCGGAGGTTACCCGATTATGTACATCTCAAAATTCTACACTATTAGAAAGATCGTGTACAACCAATAGTGTCGATCACGATAAGTTCGTTTGAATTTTCACATACACATATACCGTTATTTCGCTAGGAATGACGCTGGGTAGAATAGCTGGCTTGATGACTTACATTGACGTTTGAGCCAATCAAACTTTTTTCGAACGAGAATTAGCGTAAAGCAATAACTGGATTACCAAAGTCAAACAGCCGGTGTCTCAGTTACCGATTTCTTGCAAAAGGACAATATCATGGCTTACGTATAGTCGACACTTTGATTCTGAGTTAAAGTGAGTTTGTGGTGGAAAACACCGTGTCGTAATTGTGTGGCGAAAGAAAGAATGATGAAGGAATATATAATGCAGGTTACGATAACCATATGTCGGTGTTCCAACGGCTTCAGTTTTTTTACCCGTTGTCAATGCCCAGCCAAAGTATCCGTGTTCATTTCTACTCCTACAATAACCAGAAAATAACCACACAAGTGCTCCTCGCTTGCCAAAAGAAAATACGTCATGAGGAAGATGGCGTAGATATTTATTTTTTACAGCCCAGCGGGTGTGCCGTGTGATAACTTACAAGCATATAGACAAGAAAGAACGAACAAAGAAAGGACTATAACATCAAGTTAGAAATCCAGAACTCAAACTACTCAACTAGTACCATGATTGTTGGCCCAGGTGACTGTAACCTTGGTTTCGTCCTCAATTCCAAGCTGGTGATGAGAGAGTTGGCTAGCTAGTGCAAAGTCTGTTCAGGAAAGGAAGTGTTACTAAGCCGAAATTTCTGTATGCGGTTGCAATTCCACATGCATGGGGTGTAATGGCTGGATGAAGGTACCAGACCTTTGACATAATCACGCCCTAAGAACGCAACTGGAAGACCCATCCTTGGACCGGCGCCGAGGCGCCTCTTTGATCTAATACGAACCTCAGGCGTAAGCTTAGGTGGATGCTCGCCGGCTCGTTCCCTTATCCACATCTCATAGCCCAACGCAAGGTAGCTTCATTTCCACCGGAGGTGTTATAGAAGACGCAGGACCATTCCTGCAGACAACTGCACAAGCTTGAGATTTTGATTGGCTTATAACGATGACCCGTAATATTTGTCGGAGAGGTAGAAACTAAAGTGGTCACATGACTAAGCAGCAATGATACAACCGTAACTCAGAACAAAACAAGAAGTAGTTAGTATTCCGGAACTTACAGGAAGCTTGTCCGCAGTCAAGAGGGCGTGGCCACGGCGCGGCTCCTTGATCAGACACAGGCGCTCTCTATGCTGCCTCTGGCTTCTCTGACTCTGCAGCCAACCAGTGGCAGCATGCCGAGCGCCTGTGTCTCTGTCTAAAGCCGCGTCGTGGCCACGTCCCTCTTGACTGCGGACATTTGGAGCTTCCTGTACATAAAACCAACATAAGGAAAGGGGGAATACGCTAGATATCATTAAGCCACATCTTCACAACCTAATATATTAAGTAAATCCCCACCTCGAATATTTTGAAGCGATGACGAGTCTTTCGCAGCCATCATTTCAGCAGGCAGTTTATCCAGAAGTCGAGAAACGCGGCAACAGAAAAGTTCTGGGCTATTTGCCTGTGTAGAGAGTCAAATCTAGGATTACACAACTTTAAACTGACTCTTCGGTAGTGAATAGGAGAAAATGTCCAGAACTGCGAAGGTTTCAAACTCACCTCACCTCTAAGAGTCTTAAATCCCAAAATAATGTCTGCTAGCAGTCTTCGCTAAAATAAAGTTTTGAGGCCCAAACCTGTAACCTAGACTTGTAATCGGGGAGAGCTTGGGGGCAGTCCTTGTTTGAAAAAGCGCGATAGAAAAGTACTCTCGTAAAAATCCGCTGCACATTCTCCAGTTTCAGGATGTCTTTTTAACGGCTGGGTTCCATAGTGGGCTACAATATTCTAAAGCTGGGAGAACATATGTTTATACAGCTTTAGTAATATGGAAACTTCCGATAAGTTTACGTTCCTCAGCAATGGATACAGTACTCTTGTGGCACTGGTAACGACCGCGTCAATGTGACAACGGCATCGAAGAGAAACGTCTAGAGTAATACCAAGATCGCGAACTTGCTGTTTAGTTTGCAAAGGAACCTCTTAGTCAAAATCGGCAGTTGAGCAACCCAACTTCAGAACCTGGCTCTTGGTGATGTTTGCCTTCATCCGTCATTTCTCGGCCCACTTCAACATTTCTTGAATCGAGACTTTCAAATTTTTCTGAACAATCTCTTGTTCACTAAGATCGCAGCAGCATTTTAATATCGTCTGCATATGCTGCTACACGGATACGAAGGTCAGTTTTCAACATGTGGGGAAGGTCCATGGTGTAAATGTTGAAGAGGATTGATGAGAGAGTATTTTCTGAGGAACACCCGAGAAGCACGGCTTAGATGAGGATATCTCATTCTGAAAACAAACCTAAAATCCCCAGAATCCAAGTAGGATACGAACCAGGATAGGAGGTTACCTCTTACGCCAATGCTTTCAAGTTTAGAAATCAGACTTATGTGGTCAACGGAATCGAAAGCTTTGCTTAGGTCGAAATAAACAACCTCAACACATTTTCTGTTACCTAAAACTATAATTCAATCATGCGCGCACTGAATCAGCTGAGTGGATGTGGACCGTCCGGAAAGAAACCCAAAGTGTTCGTTGGGAAAGCATCTGAGTTTAGGTATCCACTCCAGAATGGTTTGAGCCACAATTTTTTCCAGAATTTCACATGGGGTTGGCAATATACTGATTGGCCTGAAATTAGTAAGGTTGGCGGCGGATGGTATTTTCGGAACTGGTGTCACCATTGCCTTTTTCCACGAGGAAGGAACTTGTCCTGTCAGCAACGAAATGTTAAAGACATGAGCAAGTGGTTGGCAGAGATATCCGGCAAAAGTTTCAGAAAAGAAAGGCGGTACTTCATCGGCAGTGACGGAGAACGATGCCTTAGTCTTTTTCGTCAAAATCCGGGGTGGTAGTAATTTGGCCGAAACCTCGAGGTAACCGGGAGGTTGAACTCGGAGTCACCTCGTGGTTTCACACGGAGACCAGGACCTGACCTCGAGGTGACCGAGCTGAAACCGCGAGATGACTTATTTTAATTGAGCAAAGTATTTTGTCTCGGGAGGATCCGAACCCGTGAGGGTTTGCCTCAGAGACAGCCCACATTGCACTACACCATTTGTACCTTATCGACATTGAATTGTTTTGGACCATACGAAACTTATCAAGTATATCAAAAACCTATCATCATTAGCATTGGATGTTAGAGTATTCACTATATAGGAGACGACCAAGCGGTGGTATTCCCTTTTCAACTTAAGTAGGTATGATCTTCTCACGAACTTCTTGTCACACTTACTTGTCACCATTCACTCAACAATTCTGGACAAAACAGCTTTAGAGATGGAATCGCTGATAATCCCCGAACGTAGCAACCGTCAAAGAAATGTAAAGTACGGCAGAGTTGATCCCCGCCGTACTCTTTCACGCAACCAGAACCTCATAAGATTGAGATACCGCTTCAATGACAGTCATTTGGACTGGATTACTAATCTACTGTCATCGAAACTTGGAGACGATATGAGGAAGCCTTGGGCAATTTCGAAAAGGCAGCAGAATGTAAAATTCTATCCTTCTACAGGCTTCCTTCTTCCGAGTTCTTTTTATTCTCTTGAGATGCCGCTACTTTAGCAACTACCTTAACTTTTTAGTCACAACGTGATCCTAGATGATCGTAGATAATTGCGTTTTTGTGTTTCTTTGCCTACAGAGGCAAAAAAAGTTTTTTTTGGGTTTTCGTGCAAAATGGTTCTCATATTCGGTTTCAGTGTTATAAGAAACCCCGGTAGACATGCTTCCACCGATCTCTGCGTAGATGTAGCGAAAAACCTGTAAAATCGATATAATTGATACATCAATCGATAATTCGCCGCGGAAAGTATCCTAAAACCTTCGCCGGTGCCCGGCGAAACCTGTGCAAAGTTTGGATCGGAAGTTTTGGAACTTTCTAAAAAATTGGCTCAGCACTTTCTTGCCACTCTAATAGGTTTGAAAGATCTCTGAATTCCTTCTATCTTCAAAATGACCAGCTGTCTGCCTCTGAAAGAGAGAGTGTCCGTGGTGTTTGAGTGAAAAAATAGCTAAGAAGCCCTCTGAACACGAGAGGAACCACTCAACTTAGAAGGTTCCCTTTAGAGCTTAAGACCTGCAGGTCAGAATGAAAAAGTACCCCTGAGTACTTTTTCGAGACCGGTCTGCGTCTCTTGCCACATGATACTATTTTCACAAACATGTATGATTAGATATTAGATCACGGTCTTAGTTCTGTTACCGTGAGGTCGAGACCAGAGTGAAACCTCAAAGTGACCGGTCGGTTACCTCGAGGTCTCAGTTGTTTTACAATAGATTTTGAAGAAAATGACCTCGAGGTGACCTCGAGGTAGCTTTTGACGGTTACCTCGCGGTTACCTCGAGGTTTCGGCCAAATTACTACCACCCCCGTTAATTAATGGAATAAAATAATCTTTTCATGTTTTTCTCTCGGGATATTTTGTGATCTCTGTAGCTATGAAAACGGCGTAAGTGCTGGCTTAATTTCCGGCATACATTTTTGAACGTATTGCACCAAATCGGGTCTGACATTCCAAGAAACATGCATCTTTTCTGGCTTATAAGATTCTTTATGTGGGTTGGGTAACTGTGACAAGGAATATTTATTTATTTATTTATTTATTTATTTATTTATTTATTTATATGCACTCAGGGTGCTCCATTAAAATCGCTCGAACAGATGAGTAGCAAGTATGACAACATTAATGCTAAACTACTACGCTCGAATGACCGAATCTTTAGTGCATACAAAAGCCGGAGCCCAGAAGAGTGCTCGAAGAAAACTTCTACAAGGAGATCCTTCTGTGATGTGATGCTAAAATCTAAATAACTCCTTCAATTCTCATGCTCTCGCTTATCATGGCACAAAATAACCAAGGGGCGATTAGAATCACTGTTGTGATATACATCACTTTCGAGCGGTGGATAAGAAGGAGTAGAACCTAGGCGAAAGGTCTTATATTCCATGCGTACCCAGGCGGGGCGTGAACCTCTTTCGGCTACCCGAAGACACCACTTCCTTGGTGTTTGAGCACAGAATAGCAGACATAGAGAAGTGACATCATTTGTTATTACAGATGTTTAGTATCAGGACGGAAGGGATCTCGAAGCCAACGAAGGAAATTTTGGACTGGAGGCTAATGTCATGCAAGGGATAGATCTATTTCGATGAACACGTAATGTTGTCAAACTTGTAGAGGAAGCAAAATGCAGAATAGGAAAAAATATCCATTAATGCAAGCAATGAAAAAGATAAGGAAATGTGGGTCTAATGCATTGATCAGTGAATTTTCGGAGAATTTGCCATATGGCAGTAAACTAAAGAGATCTTCACAGCCATGACTCAAAACTCTCAAATCTTCGCAAGTTATTATAATTTCAAAGTGATCAAATCGAGCAAGGTGGTAAAGAAAGGGCCTTGGAAACATAGGACACCATCTGAATAGGGTGGAAGGCCTAGGACACTACTCGGGTGGTACCGATCCAGCCATCGGTTTATCAATCGATTTTATCGATTTTCCTCAGCTTAGCTCCAATCCTGATTGAAATGGGCATACTGGGGTAATCCACCACGCTGATCACAAATCTAACGGCCACTTTGTACGGCGTGGTTATTCACCCATTGATTTTATTGGTTTTCAGCAAGTTGTGCTGCAGGCTTGGCGGAACCCCACCAGGGTTTTCAACACATGGTCACGAATACAGGGTGTTTTTCCGGGAGTAAAATTGGTGCAATTGCGGACCCAGTACAAAGGCTACGTGCGAATTGCTGGAACCTCCGCTCTCACGTGGTCTCTCGACTGAGAATTTGATCTATTGGAATGGATCAGATCGCGCGCGATGTTTACTCCCGGAAAAACACACTGTATAACAACCCTCCTGCGCAGCCGTTATCGATTGATCGACTGATGATCCTTCACGCTATACTCACTATAGGTTGAATGAACTATACTTCGCATGTAATGCGCAACCAACCTCCTGCGGAACCAGACCAACCAAAACATTTTAATTTACTGTTCTAGATAAGACGATCTTGTATCAGTGCCGAAGCGTATTTGATGTTACAAATGCGCGCAGAAAATTATCCTTCCCTCTTCTTCATTTGTCGACGCGGTAACGACGAAATCAGATAGTAGGTCAGCGATAAGCGCTAAACCAACATACTGGAAATACCGTCTCTTGTCTGTGAAGCTCAATTCTCAATTATAGTGGCAAACACATCAGCAGCAGCCTGAATGGAGCCAAACGAGGCGGTCCGAGTCAGTTACGCTTCAAAAACTCAAGCGAAAGCCAGGATATTCGCGGCACTTACTATCCCTTCTCTGATAATTTTGCAGCACGAACGCAGCCCGATCGGAGTAATGATTCGAGTAGAAACTATTGTATTAGGTTGGTGCAAAAATAATGCGCGTTTTTCGCTGCTTCATCTTTGGTGCAGGAAACCTCCGGTGTTTCTTATCATCGGTATGAAAAGTTGCACATTGTTTTGTAGCAAATTTCATGGACTTTTCAAATATCTCATTCATTTTGGGCGAAGTTCATGTTTTTGGCGAATTTTTAGTTGTGGAACGAAAGGCGCCAAAACAAGGTTTTTGCCAAACTCTTTTCAGCGAGCTGATACTCGACGGCATCGCAGCACGAATCGCTCAGAATACCACCATAGTTTTGGCGAAGGGGGTGTGAGCGAATGCATTCCGCCGAGCTGCTCCCGGATTTTTCGGCTTGATGTGCCTTGCTTCGAATGTAAGGAATGTCGCATAGGTCTTCCTGGGGTTTGCGACCCGCAACTGATGACAATTATCAAACAGTACCCATCCAAAACAACGTATTTGGTTTCGCAGAACATTGCCGGTGATTGTTGTCAGACCATGCCTCCCTTCAGTGAAAATGGAAGGATGAAAAAGTTCGACGAGTTGACGTCGCGCATACTGTATGAGTACCACATTGATCCTCGTTGAGAGGTGTGCTTCGCACCTTTGTAGTGAAAAAAATGCGACCAAACAGTCAGTCGCTTAGTGATTAAATATGAAGTATAGACCCTTTTGACAGAATGAGGTGCCCTGCTCAACAGTTGGACGAGGAACATGCACCGAAATACTCCCAGAAACCGAAGCAACACCGAAATAAGGTCACGGCGACTTTGTGGTGAACTGCTGCCAAAATTGCTCACTGCAACTCATTCATTCTTCCTAATCTGGCAAGTGGTTTCAAGACGTAAATGAACGGCGTGACCCCAGCGTTGCTCAATAAAATGGATTCTTCACTCCTACACGGTGCCGTCCGGGCACACCCTGCACGACAGATTCTTCACACGTTCGAGCAACTGAGCTAGGAAGCTCTGACTCCTACATCATAATCAGCAAGCTTCTCGCTCACCGAGTACGCTTCACCGAGAACCTGGACTACTTCTTCCGGGAGAATTTTCTCAAAGACTAAAGTGATACCAAAACTGCCCTCCGGAAGTTTGTTGATTCTAGAAGGTCCTGTCAGAAATGCACGGTAGTCGGAGAACGTCTATCTTATTGCTAATGATTTGCGGACTAGAATACTTCTATTTCTTCTGAAAAAGATGGAGATTGAAAGGAGTTATGAGGTTCGGAATCAAAGGCATGAAAACGCGCATTATTTTTGCACCAACCTAATAGCAGCTGTTCCCAGTTGCTGACATCTTCCCCTCGATTGCTGCTCAAGCTTTCGTCCCCTCAGCTGCAGTTGCTGTCGGATGGCAACAATCGAGGGAAGGATGGCAGCAACTGGGAACAGTTATTGCTAGGGTTTCTACTTGAACCATTATGCCATTCGGACTGCGTTTCTGCTGCACAGTTACCAGAGTTTGTGCACTACCATCACCGATCCTTGATTTTACCGAATTTCCATGCGTTTCGTTCCGGCCTGATCATTGGCTTTGTCTGGCATGTAGAACATGAGTAGAGGTGTGAGCAGTAAACCTTCGGAAATATTAGGTTAAGGAATTATAAATGTTGACCTTCAAATTAAAAACACTACCACGATAATACAAGAGCTCCATCCAAGGGGTATTTCCCAAATTGTTACATGACCCTTCTACCTCCACCGTAAAATGAACGACTGCCCTCCGTGATAAAATTGTAGAGCTTTGAGATGCCGTAGCGACCTACCCAAATTTTAGCTCCACCGCAGTTTTTTAAGTACTTCTTCTTCAATGAACGCTGCATCGGCAGGAACAAGTGTTAGCCTGATAGTGCCGATCCTGAATTAGGGGGCGGGTGAGGAAGGGCTCCCCACCCCTATTTTTTGGTACTCTTCTAGGTCATTTTCGCGATATTTCGTTTGGACCGCGTCGTGGATAAGTCTTGCAGCCGCCGTTTTGATACCATGACGATGGAGGTCTTGGTCCAAGCGGTCCTGATATTGCGCAGAGAGATCAGGAGTAAACTTCTGACTAGGATTCATCATCCTTGAATGGAACGTTCCTTTCATATTTTACCGCAAACGTAGCGTCACCTTCCATTCGTGACCGTCAGATTTAAGTGTTGGAATAGGCTGCTGTACGTCGCTGAGCAGGTGTGGTTTTCTGTCTGCGCGCTCAAGACACACTCTTCTATTACCTGACACTATAACGGTTTCGAAGGAATGTCAACTTTAAACACGGCAGAGGATTCGGCCGATGGCGGCTCGTGTATCTACAGTGTCCGCCTTGAGAGGGTGGGCCATCAATTAATCCATTGACGAGGTGAAACATCGAATAAGTTCGAAATACGGTTATTCAAAAAAATTGAAAAATCGAATAAATCCGAAATTCATCGTTCGAAAAAAGTGGAAAATCGAATAAACTCGAAATTCGACTATTAGGGAAAAATTCGAATATTCCGAACTATAGGTTCGACATGTTATGGTGGCTGAAGATAATGTTCGACAATGATACGCAGTTATGCCTAACATGTCAGTTAGGGATCTTCTTGTTAGAGATAAAAACATGGAGGAATCCATGCGTTGCAGAAATCCGTACGGCTCAAACTACATCACTATATGTTATACAGTCTGTTCCCTGAAACGTACACTGCCACCTTCGCCCCAATCGAACAAAGCGGCGCGTGCGCGTTCAGTCGGGGAGCGAAGCTGCAACAGCCGATCAGCCTCTCCTCGCGCCCTGATCGATTCCTTCGCGCCCTGGTTGAACGCGCACGCGCCGCTTTGTTCGATTGGGGCGAGGGTGGCAGTGTACGTTTCAGGGAACAGACTGTATGTGATCTGTTTCACTGGGGAAGATGGATAAACGCCACAGAGCCGAAGAGCGCGGGAAAGTATGCAGAAACTAGAGAGGTAGAAGAGAAAAACGGGCAATATTCATGAATACTCAACCGTCGGAAGCTAAATAGGGCCCTGTATCGGCCACTAAGCACGTTCCCATGCGAAACATAAATATGTGGCAGATGTCTCTCATCCTTATGATCTCCTCTCCATAATTTCACAAAAAAACTAACTACTTTATGATAGGTTTTAATATTTTTAGAGCGTAGTACTCCATGGCGATCAGCGCCCTGCAATGCTTTGAGAACTTCCAAAACAAAAGTAGCGATGATCAACGACGACAGACCCTCAACGACGACAGATTTCTACTGCATCAACGGTGATTGTTGTGAAAGAAAGATCCTTCGTACATTCCATGTGGGCACACCAGTAATCTATCCTCTTCACACGTTTATTCGTAGATTTACAGAGAATACTATCTACAATCTCATCGTGGTGAATGAATTTCGCTCTAATATTGAGTAGAGAAAAAAAAACAAACAGCTTCATTAATTTCGTTTGCCAGCCATCTTCGACACACATGCTGAACAAGACAGAAACTTAATGACAGTCCGGGGGGACATCTGCTCCGACCGTATCGTGGACAGCTACATGATAAAGATACAAAAAAAGTGAAATAAGTAGCGAAGTAAATTAGGTACAAATCTATTTATCAGAAAACTGAAATACAACTAGTGAAATTAATGCATATTTGTTAAGTACTAGTCAGGCCCTGCTCAACAGGGAGTCAAAGTCACTCAAATGACTTACTTCCACTAAAATTGCCATTTGATTGGGTTTGACTCGAAGATTAGAGGATTAGTGTAGTATGGGAGCAGACACACATTCGAAAATACAAAGACTTTGATGTATGTACATGGCACTGAGTAAGGTCGGAGCAGATGTCCCCCCTCCCCCACCCCGGACTGTCATTAAGTTACTGTCTGAACAAGAGTATGGGTGTCAAGGATGGTATCACTAAATTATCGAAAGAAAAATTTTCACGTGCCTAAAAACAACAACAACAATTGCTCTTCATTAATACCCACAGCAAGATGAAAGAATGCTCAGAACATAATGAAAATATGCAAAATATAGACACTAAGTATGTATGCTGTGTCGAGGGACCCTTGTTAAAGAGATCTTACAATTGACTTCGAGAGATGGTGTTTGTTGAGAGAAAAAAGGGAACCAGAGGAGCTGACAGAGAACGTTGGGCTTCATTAGGACCGAGTTATGCGCATTGAGTTCAAACATTACCCGATCCTCCAAGAAAGGATGGAGGTAGTGGAAGAAATTAAAAACTTAATGGCAGAGTCTCGCCTCGTCTGAGTCATAAACAATTTCTGAATCTTTTCAACATGCTGATTCGAAAGGTAGGCATAGCACGGGCTGGTCAGCAGATGTTACGTAGGCACTACTAATTCCAGTTACGTGTATCGCTCCGCCCAAACGCTCCAGAAAATCAGCACTTCTGAAGCTAACTTTTTAATATCAGTTTTTGAGAGATTATAAGCATTCCATTCCTGCGGTAAGAAATGAGGAATAGGGTGAGACTCAGTCTTTGCTGCGTTTCGAGATGCTCACGATGAATGAAAGTAGTCGGTGAAAACCAAGGAGATACCAAAGATGCAGGAGTTTCCGAACAAGTCAGGAAAAGCACATACAGAAAATTATATAGGAAACTAATTTGCATTCAATAGCTGGCAATCTATTTCGTTTCAGTGGGGACGACACAACGTTTGACGAAGTCCAGCCAGAAGGTGACATGATCCTCACTAATTTCACCGAAGAAAGATTCGAGCTGCAAGCAGAACTAACTTTAGGGATTACGTTAATCAAAGAGCAGTAACTGCAGAAATTTTCGCTCTTCAAGCTAGAGCTTGTTGCAGTTGATCCGAAAAGAAGGCACCAAGTTTGGGAAGTTTGTAGCCGAGATTGCCTCTCCGTACATACAGCTTTTAACCTTCAAAATATGAAAACTCACAAGGCTAGTCAGAAGAAAGGTCGCTTAAAGGCAGCACGAGTCGAAATCCTCGACTCGGACCTGAGCTGCGAACCCTAAAGTAGGCGTCGCACACATCACGAATCTGCAAGGAACACACACAGTAACAACTTACCTGCAGAAAACGGCGAACTGCCGTTGCGTGCACGCCCGGTCGGCCAGTGCTTCGGAGGGCCCGACGCGCCAGCTTACGCATTTTAAAGCATGCGGGCTGCTACCGATTCCCTTTCTCCGTGCTGGGACCCATTCGCGAAGCAGGGCGCCGCCGGAACACTCGTCCGCGCACGGATGGCAGCATCGCGTTTTCCCGGCTTTCTCGGGTGTTTTACGCGATTTCACCACCGGATATGAGCAATACAACCCCAAAAACCCCAAAATCCGGCGAAATCACAAACGCGATGGTTTCGACGGGTGCTGCCTTTAACATACGTGGATACTCGAGAAAATTCAAAAAGGGTCGGTGTAGACACCAATGAATCTTTAAATTAATGGACAACAAATAGTCGCAACAGCTAAGTGAGGATAATATGTAGACATGAATGACCACAAACAGCAAGACAAAAGAAACATTACTGACCGCTTGGACATGTTGTTCGCTGATCAAATGACTGAAGAATGAGTACACATTCTGTGAATGTGATCTCTCGAACTGTGTGCAGAGAGGACATCGGTCCTGAAAATTCATGTTGACATCGACTGGTAAAACAAACAACTATCTGAGCTTTGAAATGATTTTCTAGAGCAAGACTTACAATAAAAAATTCTGAGAGGAAACTTTTTGAAAATCTTTCCAAGGAAACTCGTGTGTCTGCCCAAAGAATGCGCAACGCAAGTACATCCTTTCTGACTTTAATCCCTGAATGATAAGAAGATGAAATGCAAACAAATTTGTTACAAAACTGTACATAAATGGAATAAAAATGGAAAAAGAGCTGTTGTAGGCAAGGTATCCTCTTAACAACAACCAGGCTGTTAGCTCTATTAAATAAATACGAGACTATGACCTGCTCTGCTACGGTTGAGATGTTTCTCGCAGACAGATCGCAAGGTCTGAGTTGCTAACAGCTCGCTGCAAGGGTTTGCCAATCCAGCCTCATCCATAACAGATTCATAAAGATGGCTCATCATCGAATTAGTTAGCTTGACGAATTTTCGGCCAGACTTATTGTTACTTTGATGGGGTTATGTGATGCTCTGATAACGAAATTCATACTCATTTTGTACCATAGAACCGTCCTTATAGGGCTACAGTTGAAAATTATAGGATAATGGAATTACATAAATGCCACCTTCGATACGAAAACGGCAGAGAGTTTAATTCGAGCCTACGTGGATGGGACTACAGTACAAGGTATATACTGGCTTTCTCGAAAATTCTTGCCTCACGCTGAACCGCCCGTCAGCTTAGCCACGTCACGCCACGTATGATAATGCACAGGTGATGCGACGCGGCTTAGCATATGGGCGGTGAAGCATGAGGCAAGTATTTCTGAGAAGGACTGTAGGTACGATGTTCGTAACCAGCACCTTGAATGAATACCTCCCTCCCCTGTTCATCCAGCGGAAGAAAATCCTGGGATTTTCGAAGCAGAAGAATCGAATTGGTGACTTATCAGCATTACTTCGTTTTGCACTGCCACTTCCTCGCAAAATTAACATTTTCTCGGTGTTTCTTGCTGTAATCTTACTGCAGCCCTATGAAAACGGTGTTGTGGCACAAGATGAGTACGATTGTCATGCTCTACACATCAAATAGCCCGCTTATGCAAGGTGTAGTAAATCTGACGCCCGATCCGATGACGAGTCCGGATGTTGAAAACTGTAATAATAATAACTAACTTCTGGCGCACACATCAATTTCGCCTTGGGTTCTACTTCTTGATGGTTCTCGCAGAAGTGGTGGTGCACGTTTATCGGTACTGGTATTTTCTGGAATGAAATTCTCCACTACATTTTATGGGATTGGTGTTGCCCACCTTGGTCCAGACAAAAACCTACGCATAGATTGCACTAAGATAGATTGATGCGAAAGACCGCAACTTGTATACAACTTATGCACATATTGTGATCTCGAGCTTGTCGATCACAATAGTAGAGATTACAGTGTAGAGCATGGGAAAAGCTGGGGTCGCTACAGGTTCTGCAGGTCCCAAACGAACCAGATACTGGAACACTATTGGAGGACCAGCCGCGCACCCATTTCTGTGATAGCACACCAGCCATACATGATCATAATATACTAGTGGTGGACGCAGAAAGCGGGCGGGAGAGGGGGAGCGTGGGAAAAAGGTGGGGTTTCCGCCGCTTTGGGGACCCAGATGGAAACTAAAGCAAAAAAAAATATTAATGCTATGATGACAAATAATAAAAATTATTTCAAAAATGAAAATAAGCTATTAAAACTGAACCGATACATGATTTTTATGTTTTGGAAAGTAATTCCGAAAATTTGGCCACCCGTTCTCGGGGGGGGGGAAGAGCGTGAATGGATCGCAAATTTTTGAAATTGTATTTCTTTTTGGACCAGCCGCGCAACTAAAATTGTACATAGATGGGGCATCGTAACAATTGTAATAAACAGTACCGGGGGAAAGGCAATTGGGATGGAACACCGTGTAGAACCCAGGCAGCATATTTAGGCTTGCGCTAAGCCTAAATATGCTGACTGGGTTCCTACACGACGTATTAGGCTGTTCATGCTGCGCTCCTAGAGCACATTTATCAGAATTAGTTCCCACATCAAACCCCCTTCCAAACGTGTGTTGATTCATATTCTCCACCATCATTCGGGAGGTTAGAGGAATTAGCTGTGAAACGTAAGGAGGATCAAACTCACCTAGTGTGCTATCTCTGGATTTGTTCCTGCTGTAGATGAAATGTTTCTTTGGATTTGCAGTGCACTCACCAAGTCCAGCTTTCAGTTCAAACAGTTCACTAAAGAGCATTATCATTTTAGAGTGATATATAGTAGTAATGACCATGTTTATGAAAATGAACCTAAACTGCTCCGTCCGTTTCTGGAAATAGGGGTCATCCTTGGAATTAGTCACTGCGACGGGAAAGGAACTCGACACCATATCAAACGACAGTTGTGCAGTAATTTATGTTATTGTTAGTTCGTTCGACGACGGAACTCTGTAGATAAATTATACAGTCCTGTAGATCAGGAGGGAAGGATCTGCGCGACGCTTAGAATCCTCCACGTCGTTCCGCGTCGTTATCTCCAGCAAGCAGATCATGGGTCGACATGTTAGAGATGACTGAAGACAACGTTCGACCGCGATACGCAGTTATGTCTAACATGTTGATTAATGATCTTCTTGTTAGAGATAATGACGTGGGGGAGCACAAGCGTCGCGGAGATCCTTCCCTCCTGATCTACAGGACTATACAGTCCTTCTCAAAAGTACTTGCCTCATGCTTCACCGCCCATCTGCTAAGCGGCGCCGCATCATCACGTCACACCATGCATTATCATGCGTGGTGTGACGTGGCTAAGCTGACGGGCGGTTCAGCGTGAGGCAATAGTTTTTGAGAAAGACTGTAGGCGCAGTTAGCGAGAATGAGATTGCACCGGGTGGGTGGAGCGTTACACTTGGAGTGGGTGGCGCTTCTGGAAATAGGGGTCACCCTTGGAATTAGTCACTGCGACGGGAAAGGAACTCCACTCCATATCAAACGACAGTTGTGCAGTAATTTATGTCGGGTAGTAATTTATGTCGGGTCCTACAACTGGGCGACTTGGTGAATACAGAGAAGATCCCGCCGTCAGGGGACTGTGTGCTACAGTAACCCAACACCTGCGAATCGAATCTAATCGAATCAGATTGGCACCCTAGCGCGCTTTCTCACTCATTTAAAGGCAGGGGTCCAGCTCGTTCCGCCTGTTGGAAGTATCAGCATATCCTAGACCTTCTCGGCATGTTGATCCCATTAATGTACATCAGCAGGCTCAAAAGCGGCGAAGGCCCCATTTTTGAAAGGGTCGAACTGGCTACATTTTTGGAGCCCGGAGGCGGATCGCTCCAAATTTCGATCGCTGTGCTGGCTGCCTGCCACGGCTGCAACGTTGGCCAACGAGGCGTGGCGTGTCCAACCGATAAGATCAACGGCTTCACACGTCAACTCGGGTTAGCAAACTGTTACAGACCCCTTACCGGAAAACGGGTTTAAAGACGGTTTTGAGACAATTCTTGTATACCGCTGGACTCAGCATGTTGAGGAGATGCAGAATCTGCCATTAGCTCAACCACGAGAATGAGGTGGACCCCTGCCTTTAATGACCAGTGGTAGAGCTCGGCTGTATCCCTCTTCAAGTGCACCGTGCCACACCCCTTCATGCCGCGCCGCACGGTCACAGACCAGGTCTAGACTACGGATATGGTATAGTCTGTCCGGAACAACGAGTCCGCCTACGCACGGGGAGATTGAAGGCGGCCACGTTTGCCAGCGCTCCACGCCATCATCCCTGTTCTGCGTATCACGTCTCATCGTTATCTTCATGGTATTGACCAATGATTTGGCTGTGACGTGGACGACGTGGCAGTCTCGATCACCGCGTGCGTGAGCGGACTCGTCGTTTCGGACAGGCTATATGTAATAAATAGAAATCGTAGGAGGTGGACCGATCCGGACCAAATTTTGCATGAACATCCTTCGCGCGGCGGCGGAGGTTATAGGCTACTTTGCACCTGGGATTATCGATTGATTTATCGATTATATTGATTTTATTGATTTTTCATTATTTTTGTCCAGCAGTCGGTGAGGACATGTCTTCCTCAATACGCTGAATCCGAATATGACAACCATTTTGCGCCGAGTTATCGATTTATTGATTTTATTGATTTTTCTTTATTCTTGATCATGGGGTGGTGAAGACATGCCTACTGGGGTATATCAATACGCTGAACACGAATATGACAACCTTTTTGCATGAAACATCGATTCATCGATTTTATTGATTTTTGGCTCTTCTGCCCAATGGAGCGGTGAAGACATGTCTCCTGGGGTTCCTCGATACGCTGAATATGAATATGACAACTACTTTGTACGAGTGCATCGATTCAATGTCACCAAAATAGCTTTGTTAACTTTTCGCTCACAATTCGATGGGGAGCGGTCACTTGGGCTTCGCTAACATGCTGATCACCAAAATTATGGAAATTTCAATGAATTTGTTGGTGATAGTAATTGGCCTCAGCAGTGTGATGTACCCAAGGTAATAAAACACTCGAGCGAAGCCGGGTACGGCAGCTAGTTACTTATGTCTGTCAATTTCGGGCGCGCTCAGACTCTAATTGGCGTGGGAGAATAACTCAGTCTACAGTCCTATACATCAGGAGGGAAGGATCTCCGCGACGCTTGTGCTCCCCCACGCCATTATCTCTAACAAGAAGATCATTTACTAACATATTAGACATAACAGCGTATCATGGTCGGATGTTGTCCTCAGTGATCTCTAACATGTCGACCCATGATCTGCTTGCTGGAGATGACGACGTGGAGGATTCTAAGCGTCGAGGAGATCCTTCCCACCTGATCTACAGGACTGTATGTAAAGGCATATACAGTCTTTCTCAAAAATTCTTGCCTCAGGCTGAACCGCCCGTCAGCTTAGCCACGTCACACCACGTATGATAGATATAGATGAATGCATACATGATGCGGCGCGGCTTAGCAGATGGGCGATCAAGAGTGAGGCAAGTATTTTTGAGAAGGACTGTATACCTCGCTCTGCGATGCGAATGGATCCATCTTAAAAGTAATTGAATCAACATTGGAATGATTAAAGCAATCTGGGACCGTAGTAAACTCATCATTACGGTCAGATAATCTGACCTAGCCGCTCATTGCCTCTGTGAGCTAGCTCATCTAGGCGATGAGAGGAGGATAATGGCGAGGTATAGCGAGTTGGTCGCGGCTGCCTTCCTCAGGCGATCACTGAGAGCAACTCAACTCAAAAAAACCAGTTGGTCTGACTCATGATCGCTGCGATGAGGGCTAGACAGCCACGAAAATAGTGTTATGAGCCGCGGAGGGCTTCGTAAGTTGCTCGGAGCAACTTACGAAAAAATGTCAGGCGACCTGTAAAATATTGCATGCAACTGCGTGAAACTGCGTAGCAGCCCCTGAATGTGCCCGCAGGGCGCGAAGGTTTTGGTTTGGCCTTAATTTAAACTAATTTTTAATTCGTGAGAAAGTGTTAGATTTCGGTGGCCAGAATCTAACTCAGGGTCCAACGGTGTGATAAGGGTGCGCCGGCGTCCAAAAGTGGGGAAACGCCTGGAATCGGATCCAACGGTGTGACAAGGGTGCGCCGGCGTCCAAAAGTGAGGAAACGCCTAGAGACGGGTCCAACGGTGTGATAAGGGTGCGCCGGCGTCCAAAAGTGGGGAAACGCCTGGAGACGGGTCCACGGTGTGATAAGGGTGCGCCGGCGCCCAAAGTGGGGGGGGAGACGGGTCCACTGCTGTGATGAGGGTGCGCCGGCGCCCAAAGTGGGGGGAGACGGGTCCACTGCTGTGATAAGGGTGTCCCGGCGCCCAAAGTGGGGGGAGACGGGTCCACTGCTGTGATAAGGGTGCGCCGGCGCCCAAAGTGGGGGGAGACGGGTCCACTGCTGTGATAAGGGTGCGCCGGCGCCCAAAGTGGGGGGAGACGGGTCCACTGCTGTGATGAGGGTGCGCCGGCGCCCAAAGTGGGAGGAGACGGGTCCACTGCTGTGATGAGGGTGCGCCGGCGCCCAAAGTGGGGGAGACGGGTCCACGGCTGTGATAAGGGTGCGCCGGCGCCCAAAGTGGGGGGAGACGGGTCCACTGCTGTGATGAGGGTGCGCCGGCGCCCAAAGTGGGGGAGACGGGTCCACTGCTGTGATAAGGTTGCACCGGCGCCCAAAGTGGGGGAAGACGGGTTCACTGCTGTGATAGGGGTGCGCCTGCGCTCAAAAGTGGAGGAGCGCCTGAAAATATAGCTACCGATGCAGGAGGGGTGCGCCGGTGTCCACTACTCAGGGAAATGTCATGAGTTAGGTCCATATTTGTTAAATCGATTCGATGGCGTCTAACATCAATCGTAAAAAAACTAGATGTCAGACCACTGCGCGGATTAGTATGCAATCCGTGTGAATCCTTCCTCCTTACGTCCTCCCCCGCGTTCTTCTGTTCTCATTTGTTTATGAACACACCGCACCCTCCACTTTTAGGCCTGGGGCATGCTTTGCAGCGACGCTGTCGCTGCGACCGTTCACCACCACAAGTTTACCCACAGTGGCTCCTATGCCAGCACGGTATTCTATGCAAACTGCGTGATAAGATATGAGAACTCATAATATTTCGTTCTCATCATTTCCATTCATTTTCTTCACCGCGACGGTGTCGCTGTGAAGTATGCCATGGGCCTTAATGTTCTAACTGACTCTTATCACTTGACCAGTTATAACAAACAAAGAATGATAGACCATTTTCTGCGGTCAATCCAAGTTGGACCGGTTATATATATATATATATATATATATATATATATATATATACCAGTCTGACGCCCTAACGCCGGACTTCCAGACCTCTACTGATGCTCGCTTCGCTCGCATACTGCACGTTGAAAACAAACACAAAAGTGTGAATGGATTGATAAAATCTGTATCCTTCCACGCAGTTGTATCGCTCTCCTGAGAAGCCCTTGATCCCGTAGGTGGTAGCTTTTCCTCATATGAGTGAAGTTGGTGGCAGTGAAAAATTGAATGTAACCAATTCAGTGCAAATGTTATCTTGAAATGATTTGGGCTCAACTGGTTGTTGTGGTAATTCAAGTGATAAGGGTCCACCGGTGTATATAAACGGAAAGGAGGGAGTGGTTCATTCAGACAAAACGGAATGGGAAGAGAACACGGATACGAAAGGAAACAATGTACATCTAGGTGATTTAGGTAGGAGGGTCCGCCGAAACAGGGGAGGCATACCTTTCATACAGAAATAGACCCGCCTAGCGAATTCCTATTATTTGTGGAAGCCGGCGCACCCTTATCACACCGTTGGATCCGACTCCAGACGTTTTCCCCCTATTTGGACGCCGGCGCACCCTTATCACACCGTTGGACCCGACTCCAGACGTTTCCCCACTCTTGGACGCCGGCGCACCCTTATCACACCGTTGGACCCGACTCCAGCGTTTCCCCCATATTTGGACGCCGGCGCACCCTTATCACACCGTTGGACCCGACTCGAGCGTTTCCCCCATATTTGGACGCCGGCGCACCCTTATCACACCGTTGGACCCGACTCCAGACGTTTCCCCACTCTTGGACGCCGGCGCAACCTTATCACACCGTTGGAACCGACTCCAGACGTTTCCCCACTCTTGGACGCCGGCGCACCCTTATCACACCATTGGACCCGACTCCAGCGTTTCCCCCATATTTGGACGCCGGCGCACCCTTATCACACGTTGGACCCGCCTCCAGGTGTATCCTCACTTTATGAGGCACCGTGCACATCGCTGGACCTTCTGGTCGACCATCTCTCTACCCCACTCCACCACACCATACCCGTTCTTAGTCTTTTATATGATCTCGCAATCACCACCAATCACCATCACTGACCAATCACAGTGCGTGTGCACACGCACGCACAGAGTCACATAATGTCTGTAATATATACAAAGTATGATATATATATATATATATATATCATATATATATATGATATATATATATATATATCCTCATATATATATATATGAGGGCGCGTGTGGCGCAGTGGTAAGAGGCTCGCTGCGCACGCACACGATCGATGGTTCGATCCCGCCCGAGGCCAACCAAGCCTTCCATCCCTCCGGGGTCGGTAAATTGGTACCAGAGGAGTCTGGGAGGATGAAGCACTGACTTGGTACATCGGGTGCCCCCCGCAAGTCATTGTACAGGGCACATACGCATTCAACGCCTCTACGATGTTCAGATGAAGTCGAATGCGTGGCGCATCCCTCGTGACGGGATTGATTAACGCCGACCACTTTATCCTTTATCCTATATATATATATATATATATATATATATATATATATATATATATATATATATATATATAGTTACAAAAAGCTATTTCAGTCGAGCAAATGATAAGATTGCTTCGAGAAGGTTAATCCTCTTTGATAAGTGCATTTTTTACATGAGAAAAAGCAATGGAAAGGGTGTGGGACACATTATAGCAAAAATGTGGAATAGCTGTGACTTTATTTGAATGGAGAAGGGATGAAGCCATGCGAGCGAAGCGAGCATTAGGAAAAGTCTGGAAGTCCGGCGTTAGCCGGACGGCCAGACTGGTAGAAGAAAATCTGTGCTGCAGCAACAGCACAGAAAGCTCTCTCGATCCTCACGAAATTACCACGTACGCTCTTCAACGGATCAGAGTTTTAGAAAAGTGATTCGTGTGAATCTGATGCAAATTTGGACGTGCAGCCAACAACAGCGCATTCATGAGTAGGTATTGGAAGCGCTCTCAATCAAAACATGAGCATTCCATTATATCCTTCACTAGACAATATGTCCGGCTTCGTTCGGGTGTTTTGCTACCCCGGCTATTTCACACCTAATGAGGGAATTGGAAAAATTCAAAAACTCGGCTAAAAATTGGACAAAACCGATAACTCAATGTTTTTATGCATAATGGTTGTTGTTTTTGTGTACAGCGCATTCGAAAACTCTAGTGCGCATATCCTCACCGGTCCCTGAGCAAAAAATGCGAAAAATCGATAAATTAACAAATTGATACAGTCGATAATCACTATTCTCCTAGCATTGCCCATCTCCTGTACAGTCACTAATAAATATACATATTATCCACTGAACCACCGCATTTACTGAGTATTCGGGCATTATTTGTCCACGAGTCTGAGGCGCCGCCATCCACCAATAAGTCGCCACACCCTCCGCGATTTCTATTCGGAGCATATACACATACAAACACACACAAACACACAAACTTTCATTTTTTATATGTAGTGTGGTAGATTTGCTTCGTCCTCATGGTGCACCGCCTGAGATCACACGTGGCGTCCTGCTTGCGATCGATACTCAGCCGGTTGGCTGCGGGAATACTGCCAGCAGGACGCCACATGGGATTTCAGGCGGTGCGCCTCGAGGACGAGGCGGATCTACGGCACTGTACAGATGGGCATCCAGTGATGTGAAAGGCAACACCTTGGGTAGCCCAATGAACTGAAAACTGATGGCGCACTTTGAAAACTTGTAAATTTTAAAGGCGAGAAAACTCTAAACTCTCCCAATAATTTTCACTCCAAATTGCTCGTCATTATCCATTGAATTCATCCCGTCTGTTTAAAAGAATTCAAAATTTACAGTGGACGGCAACGGCGGTGGCCTAACTGCGGCCTCGTGGAGGACGCAGCGCGACCATGCCGCGCGCCGGGATCGGTGTCATCACCTTCGAAATGCTATTTCTAGGGTCTTTACTCCCCGATTTGCTCAAAAATCTTTAGAATCGAGTAAAAAAGCTCTAAGAAGTTGCATAACAGTAGCAAAATACATAGGTTACGGCGCGTGCAGCGCGGTTGCGCAACGTCCTTCTCAAGGCCGCAGATGGGCCAACGCCATTGAAGTCCACTGTAATTCATTAGTGCTGAAGCCGAAAAAATAAGGAATTTTCGGAATATGACCCTAATTAGTGGGAGGGGTCAAGGCTATTAAGGAACATTTTGAAATATTTGGTGACAGCTGCAAAAGTGTGAGGCGTTCAAGAGAGGAAAAGATGCAGAACATTGTTCTCCATCATGAAACGCTTTAAGTTTCGAAAAATTTTCACCAGAGGCAAAGTTATAGAGAAATCCCGCGAAAATTTTAACATTCTACCGACGCAGCTGTAGCTCTCGGACTTGCTGCAGGATGATGGGTACATGATGAACGCAGGATGGGTGTGCGGCTGGCTGGAAACAGGTTGAAATTGTCTCATTCAGATAGCTAATATCTTTGAGAAACTTTATTTCCTATCGAGGATACACTTTCTAATAGCAAATCGAGGGATGAAACATGTTTAACGGCAAACAAGAATGAACCGGCAGCAATGAGTACCTCTGCCTTATCCATCATTAACGTATCTTATCTTGCAAACAACTCAGTATCTCATCAGCAGTATCATTCAATCAATGAGATCGCATCCAGATCGACTCATTCCGCCCCTCATTCCGAATGGGTCGCCTGACGTTCACTCACGTCAGATCACCTGACTGGTGGGTTTACTACGGACCCTGTACTTATTTGTCACGCAGCTCTCATTACTTTGGATAGCCTGTGGGACGAATTCAAATCTTAGGGTATACCTTTTGGGCAAGAGCTGATCCACTACTAGTAAGAGTTGTGGGAGACAATGAGCGCAGTTTGCACTACACAATGTGTAGAAAGCATCTAATACATTGCACAACTTTATAATCTTCAGCCCATCCTCGCCTAATAGTGAATGAAGAGCAGAAAATACCAGAAAGCTAACTCTAATATAAGTCTCGCTCTACCCCTTTCTGCCTCAGAAACACCAATTAGAAACTAATCCAGAATGAACAGCCCCTTTGAGTTATTTCTTCCTCAAGTTCTGGAACTAGTTCTCCGCTCATGATGAGGCACACGTACACTTTGATGACAGGTAGTGGTCAACTTGAACCTCACAGTAATTGGCAGTCACAAGAAACGGACGCCTCCCACTGGGAGGAGTCGCGCAAGTGAAGTCGTAAAACCGGGTGTTTGCTGTGTGTCTCCACACATGGTACCTTGGAATACGGTGGCTAGAGTATGAGCGGTGTGAGCCGTGCACTTGCGGTCACTGCATTTTCTTGCTGGTGTTAAAATTTTTTAACGATTTTTCCCATTTTTCTTTCTCACGCAAGTACCTTTTGTGATTTGTAATGTTTGGTTTAATTTTGTATTACTAAAACCTTCCTGATGCTGGTTGTTAGAGCTGCTGCCTTTGTTCACCTCACATTTTCCGTTTTCTTCTCTTTTATTTTTCAAAAGCAGTCTACCAGATTTCTGTGCTGACCGATGTTCGCAACGTTTACTCTCCCTCTATATCATTGCCTCTAGCAAGCCTGGCATAGATGGGAGTGTTAATGATGGTCAGAGATTATGGATGGCTATGATACACAGGCAAAGATGGTGTGGATAGAGAGTTAGCATTGCGCAAGTCGACCAGTGCCCCTAATACACCACACTTCAGTTGCTGTCTGAAATTGAGCCACTATCGCTCAGACTGTGGTCTTCTAATCGGTCACCGCATACAATCGTTCTAATCATACGAACTAGTACTTCTATTTACATACTCACTACTTTTTTTCTTCTGTAATCAACTTCACTTCGCCATTGAATGTTACGTTTGAAACGGAATTACGCCGTCGGCAGTTCCAACTGGTGGAGTTCCCTATGAGTTAATGGTGGCTATTTGGTCTCATTGTCAGGTAAGGGAAGGAATGAACTAATAACAACAATTCAAGTAAGTGCTCAGGAAAGAATAGAAGCGGGAACAGCAACGTCCTTACCAGCGTGCACTCGTACGGTGGCCAATAAATGAAGGCAGTCTGAGCGACAGTGGTTTTTCCATTAATACTTCAACTAATTGGAGTTTTTTTCAAGGGTATGTTTATAACAGATCCGTTGAGACTACTATGACATGTGGCGATATCCAAGTTTCTCTCTCCATCACAGGTATATTTCAGTTTTTAGTTTTGTTAGAAACAAACGTTGCTGTTCTGATAATAATTTGTCTACTTTCTCTAAGTATAGATGCTTTCAGCAGACGTATTTTGTACAACCAGTTTTGCCATGTAGCTCGTTCAGCACCTAGAAGGAGCTCACATGCACAGCTTTGTAGTTCCTACTGTACTGCCACTAGCACCTCAGAAGCGTAAGTTTTCTCTGTTTTCACTTCTGGTTCTTCAAAATATAGTTGTACTTCCTAGAACATGTTTACGTGAGGAACTAGTTCCAGTGTAACGAAGGATACAAACGTTCCCTGAAAAAAATTGCATACGCACGAGATCACGTTCACGTCAAATGTATCGAAAACAAACAAGTTAGCCTCTTTTTCCGACCCAGTAGTCACGAGTAATGCATATTCTATCTGTCTCGACGCAGACCACAAAACCTGACACCATTTTCATCTTGAACCTCAACGTTTTCGAAGAAAAAATTGCTGAAATTCCACGTAAAGGATTTGTTTGAGGTGCCAAGCACGATAATCGTACCAATTTTGTACCGTAGCCCTATTTTTGTAAGGTTACGGTATCTGTACAGTATATTCCAGAATCCTCGGAAGTTTTGCCTAGGGGAAGAGGTTATTTCAGACCCTAGTCACGACTCATCACTTCGCATCAGATTGCTATTTTCCTAAGGTTTTCTTCCAAATTCGTACAATTGTCCTGCAGGCATCCAAATGCTGAAAAACGGAATTGCGATGTAAGACGGTCCTGTATCGCCGTCCCACCACCTCAGAGAGCCACTTCTGCCAAAGTTGAAGGAATTCTGTGGCGCATTCTCTCTAACGTGCACTTGGTGCGACTCTACAAAGACAGGCTTAGAATATACAGTTAATGCGATATTCGTGTTCAGCACTCCAAATAACCCTCGTATGTAAACTTGCAGTGGGAGGAATTCTCGAAATTTTTGGGGCTCGGTTGTGGAATCGTCCAGAGAATGCTCTGTTAGCATAGTCCCGAGAATGCTCTGTAGGCGACTTTTATAGAGAGGGGAATAAAAAAGCATAGTTTCATGCTTGCGAAGAGCTTCGTGATGCGCGTCTTTCGTATGTGTAGGCGTCTGCTTTGCTTTCTAACAACGAGAATATTTCAGAAATACTCAGTGGTTTTCGAATAGGACATCGTTCGACCCTCTATTTTCCAAAGCACCTGAACATGCTCTGGAGGAATTGTAAGTGAACGATTTCGTTATTATTGTCCAACACTGTAAAGTCGCACTGTTTCCTTGTGGATTTTTTTTTAAAAATAAGCTCTGAGTTCATCTGCATGCAGATATTCTTCAATTCACGTCCACGAATGGGCGGCTTTGTTTCGTTGAGAGCTAGATGAAGACGTCTCGGGTGGAGAGCTAGAGATAATTTTTAGGCCTGTCTTGCGATATCTTGTTAACATAGAGAGAACGTAGTCGACAGTATGTGCTTGTTTTCCACCCCTTCTCCATTGTAGCTGCCCATGCGTGGATGATCAATATTTACCAGAAAAAAAAACTACTTCGTGGGAATTATTGCTTCCTATCAAAGTTAAGTCAATTATCAGAGGATTTAAACAGAATATTAGTACGTTCTCGTTCCTGAAAAGTGCAGATGTGTAAAGTGCGGTCAATTCAGCTGATACTATTATGTTGCTCAACAGAGTTATACTTTCTGTTTCAATTTGTTCGGGCTTCTTGGATATTTTATCTTGAATATGCTCATTGGGGAGTTGTTATTATTTCCGGAAGAATTTCTTGTATCTTCGGAAACTGGTCTTCTTACTGTCCGTGTTTTGTTGATTTTCGTCGTTACTTCCACCGAAGTTTCCTTGCCACTTTTCAGAAATTCATTCGATGAATTTGGATCACTTTCTTGTCGAAATGTGAAACTTAATCCCTCCCATACTGTGGCACCTGAAAGGTCATTCATGGATCAAATACTCAGGTATTGTGCGCAATCTGAGAGCTCCAGAAAGCGTTGTCTCATTTATTAACATGTTTTAGTCGCGATGCATCGGCGGCTATCAACTTCTCTGTTATACCTACCACTGCTGATCCATCAGAGCTAGGCGGGTGCGCAGAGACTGGAGATGGTGAGCCGCTGGAAGAGTTACTGGAACAGGGTTACGATGTCTCAGCAGTTATAGATGACTTGGCTGCGGCTGAAGGACGGGGGTGAGCGGCGCTTCCAATGCACGAATACTTCACTTCCACTTTCTCTAAGCTGTACTTTTCGCTTCGATTTCTAGCACGATATGTGGGTCGGAGGAGTCGAACTTCTGTAAAAGAGCAGCAGTTGCGGTTTCGGTTACCCAAAGGCAACAGCTGGGAAGCGCCTCCTCAGTGCCTTCTTCAATAAACTGTATGTGCACTAATTTTCAATTTTTGATTTCAACACTTAATTTCTTTTTGAAGCTGATTCTCCATCTGTTCGTGAATGTCCCTCACCAACGGAAGCTGATAGCCAAATACGTTTTGATCCTGATATTCATCGTCCGATTAAAGCAACTATGGAGGAGGTCGTGTCAGCCGTTCGCAATCAGGTCTTCATTTGTTTTGTTTTTTTCAATGGTTAGCGAAGCAAACCGAATCCATGTGCTCGTTTTTGTTCGAGGAGTATTATGTGTATAATTACCCCTATAGATTACTGATCTGTTATCATCTTCGCGAAGATTCAAACATATGGAAAGGTCTTTGAATTCACCTTTTCGAAAACCTTACGAGAAGTAACATTCCGGAAAGCACGTTCGAAACGAAATTCAAATGCTTGATGCTTCCGAGTTAAGGGTAATGACATTTTCTTCAGGATATTTCTTCACTGCGTTCGATCCTAATGGAAAAAAGTTGGCCTGATCAATGCAGTATAGGACGTCATCTTGATGATCTTTTTGATCTGGTTATTCGAGATTGCCACGACATTGATGAAGCCATGGTGTTCTTCCAAGACTAGTACGTCTCACCTCCTTGAAAAGCAGTTTGTCGACTCATCTTTGTTTATGCGCATGCCCTTCTTTCGCGTTTTCAGTGCCGCATCAAATCGCCGGGGCTTCTTGCACGATGTGAATGGACTTCGGTTAGCTTGTCGGGTAGCTCTTGAAACTGGTTCTGTTCCTGCTGCAATGGAAACCTTGCGTTCATTTCGAAATATGTTCCTCGTGAGATCACGTGGGTTCATCTGAACTGTTTTTTTTTGAAGAATATTTCTTTAAGTTTTCATTTATTGAACATTTAATTTTAAGCGGTGGTTGCTAAACGTGCTATACCAGTTCCAGTACTTGAGCAATTCTACACGGCTTTGAGTAGCATCGGTCAGTACTACTCTACATAGTGCTCCGAGGCTAGGCAACGATATGTGGTGTCCGTCCTTCCCAAAGTATTTTTTTTTCCAAATTTTAGGTACCCTAGATGAAATGGAACAACTACACAAAATGATGATAGAATGCGGGTTCGACAACAGTTCCGACGTTTTCATTCGTACATTAACAGAATCGATGTGTAACAAGAGGTATGATTTCATGATTCTTGACAGTCTCCTGGTGATCTACTGCCTCTACAGGGTGACAACAAAGTCTTTGGCCAAAGATTTCACTGCGATTATTTCTTGCGCTTTGTCAGGAAACCCATGACTTTATGTCCGCGTTGACAACCCAAATGTCTCGAACATACATGCAAAATTTCATAATCCATAGCCCTACGTGAACCTTGTATGATCTGCAAACATAAAACCAGGTAGAGATGCAAATGGCCGCAAGGTGAGTCTCGGTGACATCTTTTCCAAGAACTTCTTTTAATTGGCTCTTCAAATCGCCAGTTTTCTGCACAATATTGAAGAGAGTATAAGCTCTCTGTCCTAGGGAGATCCATATGCAAACTTGTTTTATTGACCGAAAATGATCAATAGACTGTCACCACCACTTTTCCTACTAAAATGCACAGAACAAAGGGCAAAAGTGGGCAGAGCGAAACCCGGAGGGGTACATTATTTCCTAGGCTTAAGCACATCTGATAGAAATAAGGTGGGCTTTTGACAAAAGGTTTCCATCACGTTTCGAAGGAAAAACCAACAAAAACTTGGTTCAGATTCTTCAGTTCCTGATTTCACCAAACCATCATGTTTGCTTAATAATTATCGTGCTCCCTGGAACGGAGACCTCTGGATTTCTGAATTGTAGTCCCTAAAGCACAGAAGCTGAGCTAACTTTTGCTCAAACACCAGCTTCCTCAGCCTAGACCCAACAAGAAAACAAGGTCATCAATTCTCGACCTACTTGTGGCCCTCGTGCGTTGCAGTAGCCAACGGTTTTGTCAACTGTACGGAGAAGCCAAAAGAGATATCCGAAATCCAAAAGTGGATTCTTAAAGCGCATGAATTTCGCATAGCCCAGGCAAATTTCCAGACCGCTAGCCCATCTGATCCCAGTCCTACAATTTATTTTATTTGGCCAAAGACTTTGTTGTCACCCTGTATTATTACCACAGCTAGGAGGCATTGTATAAACATTGGAAGTGACCGATTCTTGACTTAAGTTTTAACCTACTGACGACCGCGTGGCTCACCGGTGGGCCGCGCCCTTCTTATCAAGTACTGGACGTTATTTTCGAAGTATTTTGCAGCATTTCCGTATGAAATGGGTACAATACTTCCTGTAAAGGTCTCAAACAACTGTGATTAAAGAAAGAGTTCTCCTTTCTTGCTACAAATACCATGAAAAGGATGGGATTTTGAGTGAGATTGCCTTACATTTCTCCCGTAGTGGATTGGAACAGTTTGGGTAAAAGCCACATTTCTTACACAGAAACACGTTCGCTACATCCTGCGCTTCCTTACTCGTCAGGTTAGAGCCATACGAATGCGTATACTCTCTGAACACTCCCTTATAGCACTCAGAACACCTTTTAGTTCTTTCGGCTTAATGGAATCCAGAAACGTTTAGATTCTCTCCTTTTCTAGTACGCCGATACTAGTAACCTTCTGGAACGAGATTTCAAATTATTTTCGCGATAACTGTGTGGAACTCCGCGGGTGCCGCACTCTTGCAAGGGGCGTTGTTCCCACGCGCCAGACACGCAGAAATGCGGTCGTCAATGGGTGAATCCAAGTAAAAGACTAGTAAAAGATTATTGTTCTTGTATCATCTGGATTAAAAGAAAACAATTTAAAGGGACTTTCCATGCGCTTTCGAAACATGGCGAAGTTTTTCAACGAGATATGGAACAACATGTGCGTCAGACCTGATTTGGGAATCGTTACTAACTTTGGTTGAGGACCGGAAGAAACAAGCTCGTTTTGCTGGTAAGTTTTTGTTTTTTTTTTCAATTTTCTTCATCTTTTGCTACCACTCTTTGCTGCTTGCTTTTAGCATGTGTAAAAGGTTGTTTTCATTAGTACCGCCTTTTAGGTGACCTTCTTTCCCATTGTCTTCTGTACGATCACCCATTCACAGTTATTGCAAACTTACTTATTACACTCGTTCGAATGAAACGACCGAATGATGCTATATTAGTATTCACGAAGGTTAGTTCTTGAACTATTCCCATTCACGCGTTTGCGCTGTTTATCGCGAATTTCAGGTCTCTGTCCCTGGCAAGTTTTTTAGGAAACCGTTGCAAAATTTTGTTCATCATGAGGTTTGTTTTGGTGATGTGACACTTGCTACAGTATTTACCTCTAGGATTGATCTCTTTACTGTTCTAGGATTCGATCCATATCATAGAGGATTTTGCTAGTTTGGTCACAGATTGTATGTTTGCGGAAAAGCGAAAGTCAAAGAGCGTTTCGACGCGGGCATCTCAGGTTAGTTTGTGAAATTCTTTGGCGACTGTACAGTGTGCTGATTTCTTTCTTTTTACCTGTTGTTTTGTTATGATCTTATGTTTTTTAGAGGAAAAAAAAACTTCCTAACTTTCCTATGAGTAACTCATCACTTAGTTTTGTCTTGGTTTCTCACCAAACTGACTTACATTTGTGAATTTGAGCGTCGTCAACTTTGCTGTTTCAGTCGACGCTCATGTCATCCGATCTTCTATTGGTTCTCGATTCTTTCTATGGAACTGGTAGACCTAAACAGATAGAGCTCCCGAGTAGAAATGAAAAGAGGAAGCTCCATCGTGTAAATGACATGCAACTTTTCGAGCTTTCTGAGATGGTGCAGTCTCTGTGGTTGCAAAAAGCTGGTACGTTTCACTCTTGTTTTTTTTTTTCTTTTCCTTGTTACCAAGTGACATCGAGTCTTGATTATCTTCATCAAACCATCGTATCTCTTCTTCGATGATCGAAATCTCTTTCTTCTCAGAGAACAGATATGTAGTGTTATTTAGATTTTATATTATTCTCATTTAGAAAAATCCTATGATGCTCAAGCCCTTGATCGACTGATCGCTTGGAGTGCGGCGAATAAACTGCAAATTCCTCCAAAATTAATGAAACGAATAACGAAGATAAAATCACGGACCTCTTAGTACTGCCCTGCTTCCTAGGAGACGTGGTTCCTAGGGATATGTACAGTATAATGTATCTTTGATAATCTGACTGACCGCTGCTCTGTTCTTTGCTGCGGTCTCGTCTGCTCAGTGCTCAGTAGTTAGTTGCATAGGAGTGAGTTTAATTGTTAATATTTTTATTAAGTAAGCTAGTTTAGGTTAGGAGATTATCATCGTTATAAACTACAGAGTCTATTGTTCATCTCATCACTTGATGACACCAATTTTGCGTTTACTCTGTAAGTTCTCCGCTATGTGTTGTTAAGTATCCATTGACAGCTGTTCGTGCATTGGATAAACGAAGTTTGTTTCCGTTTGAGCAGTGTGTGACTTCACTGGTTTACAAGAACAAGTTATTTAGTTCATATTCAGTTCATATTCAGTAGTCATTTCATGTGTTCCCTATGCTTGTTACCTGCATCTCAACTTTGGGAATTGGTTGTAGATTAAATCGGTTGTAAGCATGCCTCTGCAGCCTAAACAAATCTTTAATTGTCGAGCGTAATTATTTGTTACTGTGAGTAATCAAAATTATAACCAGCCCCAATAACAGCTGCAGGTGACAGATGTGTGGGAACGAAATTTCTACTTCTCAGCGCTGTTATTTATGAGAATTTGCACAGTTTCTTGTTTAGTGTGATGCTTGGGTCAAGGAGAGTCGCTCTTTTGCGGTGAGTCTGCAGGTAGTAGTAAGGTTATCTGTTTTTGTGAACATTGACTTTTTTCCTCGGCAACAGAAAATTGCAAGCGGAAATTAATGCGAAATAGTGAAAGTTGTCACAGTTCATGGCTTAGGATTAGTGCTGAATCCTGGCAAAGTTGTCTTCGCAAAACTATTTACTCGTTGTCGTTCTTTCTTGAACGAGAACGGTTCTGAGCTTATCCATTCCTGGTCTTTCACAATTGCGAAAATGGTGCTCTGCAGTTTTGATTGGTTTCAAGTAGGTCATACTACCTATGTGAAACAGAACTTGAGTGGATTTTTCGGAGAAAATATGTAGTATTCACTGATTTTGATAAGCTACATCCAGATGTAATCGTTCTGGTTTTTTTTTTTGATTTCTCGCAACACTCCCTTTATGTGCATTGAAGACTCTGTGGAAAGGTGCACCGATTGCTTTGGTGTTGCAATGATTCTATTTTCGCTGGAAATAAATAGTTTCCGAATAAGATGTCGTAAGGAAAAGGAGTTGCGGATGTAGACAAAACTTTCAAGAGGTAGATCAAAGCGTGGCTTATTAGTTGCGGATGTAGACAAAACTTTCAAGAGGTAGATCAAAGCGTGGCTTATTATTCCCATGGATTCTGCTCTCCATTCGCAGTTCTGATAATGGATACAGTAACAAGATGTTTTGCAAGAACACCTTTTAGTTTTGTGGTTGTTTTTGCCCCGAATTTTACCTACCTCTTCTCAAAGTGATTATCTCAGGAGGTAATGTTGTTCAATCACGCTGCTTAAACATTGTTTTTTCTTTACTAAAAGTATCTTCTCTGCAACGGTTAACCCTGTAAGGTCATTTACTGTCTACCTTCAGTCTCCTTTATCTTCTTGGTTACTATTAGATGGATTTCGAAATGCTTCCATCGGAAATCTTTGTAAAATGCTGAGTCTTACTGGGTGATGGGAAAGATTGTTTGATTTTGGTCTCAAATAAAAAGTAGGTTTATTTTTAGGCTACGACAAGTTCGTGGCTTGGTGATAGCTCACTCTCAACGACCTGTCAGTAGACCAGGGTTCGCACCTGTGGATGCGAGGAATCAGAGAGTGAGAAAGGTATCAACAATGTCTTGTATTCAATGAATATACTGTGTTTGTATTCATGCCTTACTGATTGATTTTACCAACATAGACATTCTCTAGGTTTTATCGTCATTGCCAGCTGAGCACTTGCGTCTTCAGAACAAACATCGTGACGCTTTAGAGAGCAATAAGGCAGCATCTCTCCAAGAAATAGTTGAACAGTATGTGTGGTCTTTGGCTTTACTCATTTCCTTCTCAGTATGAGAGTCAATTATCTCTAGGATCGAATGGCGTGGAATAGTTTACAGTCAAACACCCGAAAAGGTTGGTAATATCTTCGTTCTTCGAGTGGTGGTCTTCATGAATTGCCAATTTTGTTTTGTTCCAGGTTGCGAAGTTACTAGGTGATCCTAAGGAAGATCTCACCTTGTTATCAGATCGTCAACTAGCAGTGCTGCTTTCCACTTTTGGTAATGCATGCGAATCCGTGAGTTCCTTGAGAAGAGCTGCCCTGATGAGTCAGGCATTGCAGGCACTTCACCAGAGAGGTGTGTAGAGCAACTTTCCATTGTGCTTCATTACGTATATGTATTATCATATCTTCCATCTAATTTGAAGAGTAAGATAATTCAGGAGTTCCTATTGGTACATTGGCTCGAAATGCTATGTTATCTGCTCGTGTTGATAATGGCGAAAGTCTCAACGTCGTGGAGGAGTTGAAAGCATGGGAAGCCGACAACATGACGCCCGATGAGGAAACGTTTTGCCACTTGTCAAGGATCTACGCCCATTCAGCAAATACTCAAGGGATTGTGTAGGTTTTTTTTTCGCAAAGTAACCATCGGAAAACAAGTCGAAAGGAGCTCGCTTGCCTTTTCCAAACCATCTATCTACACACGACTTAGTGACAAGTTTTCTGCTTTAATATTTCTGATAAAATTGTGTTGAAGTCTCCTTTAGGTTCGCAATTAATATCTACTCTTGATTGTTCTTTTCTGCGCACTTTCAAGAGCATTTAATGCGTCTGATTCTGAAACTCCATTTGCAGAGACATTATCAATCATATGAAGTCGAATGAGATGCCCATATCTGAAGCGATCCTGGAGTCGCTCATTTATTCGGTGGCCAAAGGTGGATATTATGCTCAAGCGGAGGCGTTTGTTCAGGTGCTAAATCTACCATAGTTTTCTCTTGGCCTGTCCCAACGTGTCTGCTCGTACACCTTGGCTAGTTTGAGTGTTTTGTTCATTTTTCAAATATTGTTGTAATTTCCTACCGTTCAGAAATTTGTTGCTTCCGCAAATGAAACTCTTCTTCGCACTGCTATCGCCAGAGCTGCAGTTGCGCGTGGAGAATTTTCCGTAGCTGTCAACACCATTGCGTCCATACCGACTGGAGCAAAATTGAACCAGGTTAGTTCCCTGGTTGTATTTTATGATTCCGATCGTGAATTTTATTTGGTTCTTCCTTGTTCAGATCGCTAACAACAGACTGCTACTGGAAGTTTTGTTTGATATGCTAGATGCTGGGGAGGCAGATGCCATTGAGAAAGTATGTTCTAATCAAAAATTTACATTTTTTACCAACCGGCTTTCTTTTCTAGTTGTCCCCCTATCTTGTCTTGACACCTGAGGGAACATCATTATCGGAACGACACGCCAATCCCACAGTTTTGGCTCGGTCACGCCGCGCCTGCGCTGAAGGGAAGCTAGACGTTGCTCTGAAACTGTATTATTTACTCCATCCAAGCTTCCGAAATAGGTCAGATCACTTTAGCTATTCTATAATACAGTTCTTCTCCATGTTCATGCACTAAATTCTAGCAATTTCGAAGGAACCCTCATAGATTCGTTAGAGGATCGACTGAGGAACGACGCCTACACCATGGATGATATTTTTGCCATTGCGGAGTCAATGGAGAAGAACGGGTTGACGAAGTAAGTAATGTTTCTGGATAATCTCTGTCTGTACCAACGTAACATATTTTCTCACCTTCAGAGATCACAACTTGCTTTTGCTGGAAAGATCCATCAATACTCCCAGAACGCATGAAGTGTTCTCAGCAGTTCAATCACGAGGTCATATAGAAAGGTGTCTCGTAGAGAGACCTGCTCTTAGAAAAGGTCTTGCGAGAAGACTCAGTGAAAAAGTAAGTTATATATCTGCCACCCTTCTCCTCAATGCCTGTTTCGTCACTGTATACCGTAACTTCAGCTAACGAGTTCCAATTTGAAGAAGGAACAACGCATAGGTATTCTAGCAGACATTGCCACTGTTTTATTCTCCTATGATAGTGAACGAGCAGTTCAAGATGTGATGGCAAATTATCAAGTCATCTATGTACTTGGTGGAAAAGGTATGCATTGATCTATAGTCTTTGAATTGATTGTTACTCTTTTTGATTCCCTAATGGACCTCGACCAACTTTTTTTTATATTTTTACGTTCTTTTTATTTGTATAGAACAGAAATTTCCTAGGAAGTACGTCCATTTCTATACTAGTTAGTCGTATTATTATGATTACAACTTTCTTACTAGACGTGGACCTCGCAATTCCTGCGTTAGAAGCGATTCAGCAGCCTCATGTCCGCAGAGAGTACGCTACTGCACTTGTCCAACAATTATTAAGAAAAGGTGATCCTTTGGCTGAGGAAAAACTGAACAAGCTGCTTGGCAGGTTAAAATGTTTCTCTTCTGTTTTGTCTTAGTTCACTTCTGCATTTGGTGTTCGATGCATTCACACGTTAGATATTACCAAAAAAACAGCTTTGCAGTGGCGCCGTGCAGTCGCTTATTATAAGCCGTATACAAAAACAAATTTCGGGACTTGTGTTAAATCGAGACAAAAAGGATGCAGAAGCTGATAAAGTTCAGCTGAGTTTAGCTGCAAGATTACTTGCTCTCAACTTCCCAGGTGTGTTTACTCTTTAACCTTTCTCCTACAGAATATTACATTTTCAATCTTTTAGCTGAGAACTCTAGAGCAAAGACAACAGTTGCTTCCAAATACCTGATCTCTCAACTTCAATCCGAGCTTCTCACAGTGGATCGAGCCCGCCGACTTATGACCTATTTGGAGAAGGAGGTATTTATATTGAATGCAGATGTTGTCTAGAGCAGAGCTACTGTGTGTTTGGGTTACTATGAGCCAGCAGCCACATGAAGCGGTATTATTTCGAAGTGGATCTTTGTTCTCGGTGTTATGATGTGTAAAGCTCTTGATGTTTCAGCCACGCGTACGATTATCTACAGAAGATATCACCGCGAGCAAGAAAGCTCTTCAAGAAAAAGGTCAGAAGGAGAAAGCCCAGCTGCTGGAAATGCTGAGAAAGAGAAGTCAGGTGAATATGTTTTTTTTTTTTCGTTTTCTTTTTCTTTTCTTTCTCGATCTGCTGCGTCCTGCTAATGTGGTCGAAACCAGTAGAAACAAGCACAAATAAGGGCATTTTATTCCCATCTTAAGCAATTTCTTATTTCTTATGTTCATCAGTGAACAACAAACCTATGTTAAGAACATATTATTAGGTTTCAGACCGTTCTCCTTCTCCTAATACAGATCCTGGGACCCGAAATCGTTAGGCACATTATAAACATTCGAGATTGTTTCTCTATTTGTTCATGGTTCAATAGGGAATTAAGGAGCAACTCACCTCGAAATCGGATCGGTAAGAACACCGAACCCGATGAACTGAGGTTCATCGGGTTCAGTGTTCTTACCGAAAACGGAAGAGTCTTCATGCATCTTTAGCTCCTTTGCAAACTTGTTTAGAGTTTCCCACGTCCTCCTCCGTTAGAATTTCTTCATAAATCTTGTTACTTAGAGTCGCTTTGAAAATCGGTTTCTCACAAGCCGCTAGTACATTTTCGGGCCATCCTTTATCATTACTTCTTTGTTCTAAAACGTGTTTATTTCCAGACATACGGAAGATGGCTTGAGTCATCAATTGAAGAACTTGAGGAAGAGTTAGCCCACATTCGTGATAAGCCTAATTACAAGCCTGCCGTAATAGACACTATGCGTGAAATCATTCTGAAGAAGATTTCGGCAGAAAAGGTCTTTCCTAATATTTCCTATTTTATTTTGTTGAGAGTACGAGCTTTTCATTTAAGCCCATGAATTACCGACAAGTTGAGCGCCATCTACGCCTTATCAAAGACTCAACTAGTCCACCAACTTCACGCATCTCTGACTTGGCGAGGCAGTTGTTTTCTACTGCGTTAACGACGGCATTAACTGAACGAAAGCTAGAAGTTGTTAAGGATTTGTGGCAAATTCGGTTAGTGCTCCTCTTTCCTTTTGTTGTTTTCGTAAAGAACGTTCTCTTCGATTTTTCCAGCTTAGTGGTCTAAAGCAGAAAAAAGGGTAGGCGTGGAGACATGAAAATTTCTTTGTTGTCTAGCTATGTCTAGCTCCTATAGCGCTGCATTTCATGTGTGAAGAAAGTCCTGGTCATGAGTGCTCCCGTTTTGTTGCCTCTACGCCCTTTCGAAATTGCAAGCGATGGTAATTTTGGGTTTACATGCTTTGGGTCCGACTCGGAGTTGATTATTGAAAGTAGAAGAATTAAAGAAATCACTGCTAGGAGCTTTAGCAAACACTTTTTTCAGGATCTGTTCACCATCTGTTGAAAACGCGTTAACCTACATTTCCTTCTTGTTTTTGAATGGGAGCCGAGAAGAAGCTGATGCTGTGTGTGAAGATCTAAGGTCTACCGCACAAACCATCACGGCTACATCCCTCCAGACTGTTAGATTTATACTTTTCGTCACATTGTTGTTCAGGTCAATCATGCTGATGCTTTAGGTTGGCGATCGCTTGGGCGATAGCTGGGATATGGATGAGATGCGTCAGCTTTCGCAGTACCTTCAAGGAAAGTTTAATCTCGACACACAACAGTTACTAAGGATTATCGCGTGCGTCAGATTACGACAGCTAGAACGACTAATAGAGGCGTAAGTGTGACTGATTGATTGGACTCGTTCAAGTAGCATAGGAAATTATAGTTTATCCATATGCTGGCCTTAGAAAATTCTTGTTCGATGCTTTTTCCGACCTCTTTAACGAACCAGTATCCAATACAATTTCCATCCTTTCGATTTTCGCAGTTACTCTTGGTTGAGGACCGAGAATCCACGACTTCTCCTTTCAAAGCCTTGAGTTTTCTCGTTGGCGTCTATTAATCTTACTTTACTGGCGATTTCTGAATGGCGTACGATGTATAAATCTTAGCGGAAGACTGGAGGAGGCGTTGCAGTTAATGGTTGAGCAGACAGTGGAATCCAACAGTGCATTTGGGCAGTATCAGTTAGCAGCCGCCGCAGTCCGGGCGTGAGTTGATAAATACTAGATAAATTTTTAAATCTTCAATTTAGCTGTAGTTAGGACAGTTCGGTCTTCGGGTTCAGTCCACTAACTACATAAACTGATATTCTCAATCATTTGAGTGCAATTGATTATACTTCCAGAAAGTATAGGGTATGGTATACGCTGTATAAGTCAGTACCTTGCTTGCAGACCTTTAGTGATCTTACATTTATGATGGACAATTGTCATTCTACCCAACAAACCGCCTTTCATCACAAATAGTAGCATTTTCGATTGTAAATGAGAAAAAATCGCGTTCATCGTAAACTTTATTCTGTCTGCACTTTCGAACAGCACTCACATTCGCGTTGACATGGCTGAACGGCATATGCTGAACTTTTCCACAACAATTCCTCATTTCCTCTGCTTTGAAACAGTGTTTGAAGTTTCTTGAGCAGTTTGCATCTTACAGGGGAAATATGGGTATTCTCAAAAGCGTATTTGACGTCGTGAAACGAACTCACGGCAAAGAAGTTGCTTTCCTCGATCTCGCGATGGTGCTTCTAGAGGAAGGTCGTACGGAGCGAGCACTAAAGCTACTGGATGTTGGTTTTGTTCTTTTTTTAATGTTTCATAGCTGCAGGGGATGTGTCAATTGTCGATAGAGCGGAGGTGTTCTTGAAAGTATAATGACGCTGCAGTAGATAATGGAGTATAGCATATATCATTAATGGGTCACGTCAGTTGTGCCAAAATTTAATCCTCGCACAGTTAACTAGATGCTTCTTAGCGCTGTTTCGCTTGGCGGAGGTGGAAATAATAAATCATTAGAGGACATGCTTCCTGATGAACAAGAAGTTGTAGATATTCCAGTGAGAAAGGGTCACTGCAACTTTAGCGATAGTCTACATCCACAATTTTATATTTGTTTTAGACTCCTCAGTTGAAAATCTCGCAAGGAAAGCTCGATTACTTCGTGAGGCGTGCAGTTGATAAAAACAGGGTAGAGTCGATCACAGATTTACCTCATTGCAGTTAGAAACCGCTGTATTACTCATTCCAGCCAGACGTTTTGCGTGGCCTTTTCGTTGGTCTTTGCCAACACGATCGAGCATCAACCGTTGGGCTGAACAAACTGCTAGTGCAGCTTTGTAGAATGTATTGTATGTTGTAATGTGTAGTTCCTCACGTACCTGGTTTTACCACAATTTCTTCAGATAAAGCCAATGATCTTACTGCTTTGGAGAGTTTAGAAGAAGAAATTGAACGAGTGTCGTTCCCATTAGAACAACAATTAAGAACAGTCTTTGACAACTTGCGACGAAGGGTGAGTTAATTTTGATCAGTATTAACCTTTACACCTGTAGTAAGCTGAGCCTCCGCCACGAAAGATCTCATAGAACACCTAATTAATACAATATCATATTATCTTAACCTATTGAACCTGAAGTTAATTTGAATCTTTATTTTTGTTGACGGGTCCTCGAGGAGAGGTTCGCTGGTGTATCGTTGTCTCGCATTTTAGTTTTCTTTCTTCGAAAGAGTTGATGTTAATTTTGAATTTGAAAAAAATCTCCCCTAGGTCTTGTTTGCTTCATTTTTTATGTGATTAAGCACGTTGATTACGCCTTTTTCAGAAATTGGATACCAAGGGTGCTAGTCAATGACGTTTGCTCATGTGATCAATCATGTATAGGTGTATCTGTGTTGAGTAATTGTTAGGATAAATAGAGCATTGTTAAATTGTTATAAAGAGTGCCTGTGGTTGTTCCCACCTTTAATAAAAATCATGAGACAGCATGCGTCTGCTTTGCCCGATTCATTTCTGTGAGGATTTCACCTTTTTTCTTTTCTTTTTTTCCTTTGAGATACAGGCTTCTTGTTTTCAACTTAGTATCAGCAGATGAAACTGTTTATTCAGGTAGATATAGCTGTTCATCATGAGGATATCTTTGCTAGCACCTCTTTGCCGCCATGTCACCGTGAGTCTCTTTCTGAGCATACGGGAGACTGCTGTGGTCGAGGTCCCATCGTTTTTAAATGGCTAAACAAGCGGTCACGCGCACGCGCCTAACCGCTTGTTTAGGGTGACGGTCAAGAGGTGCGCTCGAGAATTCCTCGCACCTCTCTCGCACATCGCTCGCACCTATAATTGCGGGTGTCGTGTAGGAGCTGCCCATATCGGCATCAGATGTTACCAGCTAATGTAGGGTGTCTCACGAACCGAGCCTTGCCGCCAGAAACGTCGCGCGCGGCAGAATGGCGTTGAAGGTGTACAGAAGACGCGGACACCACAGTATGGATCCGGTGATGCGCTGTTATTTGAAGTAGTTGGGAACTTTTGGTGCTGGGATGCCAAAATCGCATTCACCCATGCAACAAGAAAATCCACTGTCAGCAGTATATACGCACTAATAATGCCAAAACATATACAGGAAGCTCCAAATGTCCGCAGTCAAGAGGGCGTAGCCACGGCGCGGCTCCTTGATCAGACACAGGCGCTCTCTATGCTGCCTCTGGCTTCTCTGACTCTGCAGCCAACCAGTGGCAGCATGCCGAGCGCATGTGTCTCTGTCTAAAGCCGCGTCGTTGCCACGTCCCTCTTGACTGCGGACATTTGGAGCTTCCTGTAAATAATCAAGAATGTGGCTAAAATTTGTCGACTATGCTGAAAGCTTCTTCAAGTAATATTGGTAGTTAGAAACCACCGCCTGATTTTCCCCTTTCATCACGCAGAATCTATCCCAGCAACCATGTAGATATAATCGACGACTTGGACTTTACCATTCCAAAGGTTTCTCTAACATGGAAATCATTCGTATTTTGCAATTTTGAACATCATTCGTATTTTTGCGACTGTGTAATCGAAACTCGGAGAGCACGTCTATGACTAACTAATTTGTCTTGAAGTGTTATCAAGTGATCCCTCACTCCCTAGTTCTCCGCTTGCAGGAAATATTCCTTCCTAAGGATATGCCACAGGCAAAGTTGATCTTTTCCGTAGTGCTAGGTCACTTTCGCAAGCACCACTCAGTGACTGATGACTCAAGCTCCACCAAAGAAAAATTGCAACGAAATAAAACACGAATAAGAAAGATTGATTCTGAGAGCAGTGAATGTGCAAGGATCTACCCGAAGCTCCCTTTCTTTTACTTTCTAAGCAAAGTTCTAGACTACGCAGCTCCATAAGCTTATCGATGATGCAGTTTAACAGACGAGATATCGGTTGAACAGTCGAAAAGTCTTGGAAGCTTTTCTCAAGCGAAAAAGACATTCTCTATCGTTTTTTTTGTACTGTAACAGGTAGCAAATTCCGTGCGAAGACTTGATGTCCTAAGCACGGAGTAATGAGTGAAGTCAGGCAGATCTACAAGACCAATGATTAAGTTAAAAATAAATTTTGATGAGGCACTTCAGCGGAATCAGAAAAAGAAAGCAAAAAGCGTCTACGTCAGGTATATCTGCTAACGTGGTGAAAATCCCCATGAATCCTATTGAATTAAATGAATTAACAAGATGAAAAGAACTTCAAAGGACTAGGCCGGAATCTTATGGATGCCCTTGTGACTCAGAAGATCAATCAGTGATTGAGAGCTTAATCTTGAAAATCATACTTATTCACTTGCGTTGAGATATAAAAAAAAAGGTTTTGCGCGAATTAGTTCTTTTCTATTTTATCAAGTTGTAGTACCACTGCGACGACGGTCCATCGCGCGCGACGATTCGTACGAGTTGTCTCACTAGCTGTCTTCTCTGGCTATGAAGGGTTCAGAGGAAGATGGATCCCTTCTGAACCCTTCATAGCCAGAGAAGACAGCTAGTGAGACAACTCGGGTGTAGGCCCTTCTGGTCCCACCGTAATCGTCCTGTAATTAATGAGCTAGGGCGACCACGCCCTCGTTACGTGCGGCATCCCCGCAATGGGCTGGCCATGCGGCAAAATGCGGACGAGTTATCGTTTTCGTTTTACAGTTTTCGTCCAAATGAGTAGTAATTCCGCGATTGTGATTTAGAGTATTAGGAAATACAAACTAATTGTATTAATAAAAAGCAAAATTACCTTAAACTTCCTGTAGAATTAGATAATTTGGAGCGTTCGAGGATGTTCCAAGTTATGCAGTCTCCTCATTCGCTTCTAATTTGATTTCTCTTCGGCAAAACTTTTGACAAACCCTATGTAATTGTCACCGAACTTTACCTTTCGAAATGAAATGTTCGCAGTATTCGAAATCCAATCAGAACTGTGTTATCCTCTCATAATAGCCTCTCAAAGTACCATTTCAACATAGTTCAACTACATCCACTAAATGAAGGTAGCTAATTTATTAACTGTTAGGCCATGGTTTCACGTGCTATGCCGTGACCTATGACTTCCTATATCCCCGAGACAGGGCTGCAGGGGATTATTTACACACAGTTATGTGACCTTACATGAGGAACCGGCATCGATTCGAAACATGATTTATATGATTCATTCTAAAATAAAATACTAAGACATACATACGTAAAAATGAGCTTTTTTTACTATTAATCGATTACTTCTAATCATACAAATCAGAAATTTTTCAACATCTTCTAGAATCGGTTTCCCTTTTCAGCGGAAACCTCACTTGCTCACCATGTTCACACTACACATCTGACTACACCGAGTCAAATCGGGTAAAGATGTGAACAAAATGTTTCAAGTCATTGGAAATATCGATTAGTTGCAAAGTCCAAAAAGTCGAGGTGCTCCAAATATGAACAGCTCGAAAAGAGTGGGAAATCTAGTCATTCGAAACGGTGACTACGCGAAAAGCTCTAAATTCTAGTTATCGGAAGTATCAATTACCTCTTTTCTCTTTTCACCACCCTCACTATAAAGGCGCGCGAGGAAGGGAAATTCTGGCTTTCTAGGAGTAGAATTAGAAAAAATAGAGGTTGCAATGTGCATGGAGAACGATAATTTATTAAAGCGCTCTTATAGCTCAAAAGAAACTGGTAAGTAAATTGGAGGGTATGACTAGCTGTGAAACTCGTCCACCATCTTAGATTATTGTCGTAACCGTCGCGAAGCGACTAGTTGACCTCTTGGCACCTCATTAGCGGGCAGCCAATCGCGGGATCTTCCAGCCAATCACAGCGCTGCTATAATATGGCCCTTAATTACAGCGGTCCAGAAGGGCCGTCTCCCAAGATGGATATGTACTGTAGCCATGGCCGCCTCTGCCTGTGGGAAGGTGCGGTCGAGGTGCAACATGACCCAGCTAACGAGCGAGCGCACCTCTTGTCTCGGACCCCTTGTTTAGCCATTTAAAAACGATGAGTCAGTGGAGAAATTGTGTCATGCACAGACAATCAGAGTGCAGCGTTGCGTGTGCTGTGGTGCGTTCTGCGGCCTCGACGCTGAAATCTCCTACAGCTTGAGATGTTTTGAAAATTTCTTGATCGGCTGCCCATAACAGATATTAATCTGGTCATTTTTTGCCTTTATTCTGTCAAAGTCATATTCTGGGAGGCTGTTTTGGTCTGTTACGTAGGGATGAATCCCCAGATTTCCTCCAGCTTCGTCATGGAGATCGAGATCGACAAGACCGCCGGCGGCCACTGTTATCGCCGGATGATAACTTTGCTTTCAGAATTTTGAGTAGAACGTGTGAAAGTAGGATTTTCCTGAGGGCAATCCGTAAGATATAAGATTGACAGGAGTGATTGATCATTCGCTTAGCACATTTATAGTCGAGTAACATGTTGTAATTTAAAAAAAAATACAAGCTACTTTGAACATGAACTTATAAACTATCCAATTACCGTGACTCGCCTCTGCTTTAACCCGAGCACCCGGGACCATCACCGCGGCCTGTGAATTCCATGTACAGGAAGCTCCAAATCTCCGTAGTTAAGAGGAGCGTGGCCACGGCGAGGCTCCTCTCCATTCTGCCTCTGGCTTCTCTGACTCTGCAGACAACCGGTGGCAGCGTGCAGAGCGCCTGTATCTCTGCCTAAAGCCGCGTCGTGGCCACGCCCCTCCTGACTGCGGACATTTGGAGCTTCCTGTAAATGCACGTATCAGCTGTACCCGACGACTTTAACATTGGATATTTCCTTCTACGCTTGGTTTCCAGAATGTAACTCCCCTCACATCATTTCCGGATAGGAAGAATTATAAATGAGTTTACCCTGAGAATCCACCTCATAATATTCAACACATACAAAAAAAAAAGGAAAATAGGCCGATATAGGTGGCCTTGATGGGGCAGGAGAGGTCTAACTAGAGTGGGTAATAAATCTGAATATAAAACATAGAAACGCTTACGACACCTTTTCCAAAAATCTGGACGGCGCCCATGGGCGCCAAATTCGCACGATAGGGATGTATCTGTAGGCAAGGTGGTGAAGAAGGGGCCTTGGAAACATGGGATATCATGCGAATAGGGCGGAGGGCCTAGGACACCACTCATCGGATTGTATCGATCCGGATATCGATTTGTCGATCGATTTTATCGATTTTCCTCAGTTTAGCTGCAATCTTGATCGAAATGGGCCTACTGGGGTAATCCACCACGCTAATCACAAATCTAACGGCCACCTTGCACGGCATATTGATTCATTGATCTTATTAATTTTTCGCAATCTGTACTGCAGGTTTGGCAGAACCGTACCCACAGGGGTTTTTCACCACGCTGATCACAAATCTGACGGCCATCTTGGTGGTTATTGATGGCGTGGTTATTGATTCTTTGATCTTATCGATTTTTCATGTGTTTTATTTGGGCGTGGTGGAACGATCTTCATTGGGGTTGTCTGGCATGCTGAGTATGAGTACAGGCGGTTCAGAAATGAGTCGGTATTGGTGCATTTTTACGTAGAGACTGGAGAGGCCTTTGACAAGTCGTGCATGTAGTTTTCGCACCTAATATTTTGAGTTTCAAGCCCACACTTCAACCGGTATGACAAGCCATTTTTAACATCAAGCAACTAGTACAAAAGAAAGAAGACGAATAAAGTTGGAACAACTAAGAAAAGTCAAAGAAACTAAGGCGCTATTCATGGTTGATACGCGTCAAATTTGAGGCGTCGGCCTGAAATTTCACGAAGTATTCGCGGTGTCTAGATGCGGCGAAGATCGAAACGCAGTTTTGTTCGCGCGGCCATCGCGACGGCAAAACCAGGAACATTCGTTTCCTAGCGAGAATTCTCTTCTCGCCTCCATTCTGCATTTATATCACCGCATCAAATTTGACGCGCATCAACCATAAATAACGCCTATCGAGTCGAGGAGCAAGGAAGCGAGAGCGAGAGCCAGCGTTTTTTGTCTACCTCGTTTTTTATGTCTCCTTCCGGGCGGGGCGACGCAATGTTGATTAATTGCTACCTAGTTGTGAAGGGCTACTTGGGAGGTTCATTTTGCTTTTCCTACAATGTTTAGAACTCATCAAGAAAAAGGTCACGCTAGACTAACAATTTACTCCCATTTTTTTGAATCAAGTTATGACAAAAAAAAAACAGAAGGTGTGGAGACTAGGTTCAGGAACAAATTATTCTCAGAGGATTAAATGACACGTGGAAGCGTCAAGTCGAGAAGTTGTGCTAGTAAGTGGGTCAGACATTTGGAATGCTAGCTTTGCGTACTATGTGTAAAGATTTGCTTAAAAGACTGATGATCTAATCCCCTTTCCACCATCACTCCAGCTATAAGGTTACAAAGACTGCTCAAGCTCAGCAGTAACATCAGCGGAGCTAAGTTATTCTAGCAAGAAGCGCTCTGTCTTCATAATTGGAAAGGGATACTTTCTCCGCTGAATTCGTGGAACACGTGTTAAGTCCTCAGCTGGAAGCTCACAGTGCTCTAACTAACACGAGTTGAATGCGCTGAGAGAGGAAGCGTTTGGTAGGCTATAGTGCGTTCCACCACCGACAATATTTGGGAAGACGGCAGAGAGATAAAGAACGCGGGAAAGTGTGCAGCAGTTGGAGAGGAATGAGAGAAAAGCAGGCTGTCCGCACGGTTACTCAACTATCGTCGCGTTTGGATCAGACTATAGCTTGTAAAATAACACCACTTTCAACCACTTTCAGGCCTCTGAAGACGACCTGAAGTTGGAGCGTCAGGCCAAATAAAACGGTGGTCTGTGGGGCACAGCAGTATAAGTTATAGGGGTATCGACAAGTTTCACATCTAGACTACTTCCAACAGTCCTACAGTTACGGAGATTTAGCAGTCAAATTTAGGTCCCTCTAAGACCAATACACTTTTCACACCTCAATTTCAATTTTTTTAAATCGTTGAAGAGCTCTTTCCATCACATGAGTCAGAGTAGTTTTTAACGGCCGACTTCAGCTCGTTTTCGTCCCTATCAACATGCTCGAAGGTGCTGTTACAAATCTTCGAGCGGAAGACAGTTGCTAGGTGCTACTCCCGGCCTACAGGCTGGGTGACTCAATAGTTCGATTCCGCATTCTCGTGTGGCAGCATCGATCTGTGAACGAGTACGCTGTCCAGAAGCACGAGAATCCCACAATGGTTAGGCTACAAGAAAGCGTCCGAACTGTTTAATGCGTCCACTTGATAATAGGAAACTCGACGTGCAGGGTTGAAATACTTCAGGTTACACTACCACGCCCAAAGTTCTGAGAAAAACGGATGGAGCATGGGAAACTCTGATAATCCTGTAAGAACTCAGGAGATTTAGAATTTCCAGATTCGACTTGGCGTGGTTTTATGCGGTGCATTCCCGGAGTTCTGTTTTTGTGGTTATTGGACATTTACCACCGGTGCACATAGTGCCCCGATTGGACACCACACAGATATGTAATTGTTGTTTCCACTCTGTTCTGAACGAGAACAATTCATGATTACTCTATGGTGATTGCTAAGGTGATATAGTGACTGTAACCAATTTGCGTGGCACGCATGATTCTTTTTTCCTGAATTCAAACGGGCAGAAGGGCATAACCCTGCAGACGCCGGTGGTAGGTGCCCGATGACCTGTTCTTTATCACAAAAGTTCCTATTGTTGGAAAAGGCTCTTTCTTTCATAATAGGCCACTATTTCTCTGATGATCCTAGATCCGTTCTTGGTTTCTGCTATTATTCAGTTTGAAGAAAGGTGTAATGTAAGCACAAGGTCGAGCCAACTAATTGCTTATCAAGTGAGCAACATTGGATCGATGGTGTAGCGGTAAGTGCTCTACTACTCCCCATAACTGTGCGTCTTGGTTCGATCCTCTACGGTATTTTCGAACTTTTCTAAAATGTTCGAAACTCCCTTTCATGCTTCTATCCCAACACCTCCCACCTAATTGTGGAATTTTTCACTATATGGCGAAGTTTTGAACGTTGGTGTTAATATTTTTACGTCCTTTGCTCCAGTGAATCCTTCTCGATGCGGTCGGTTGCAAGCAGATAACCTACCGTTTGCTTCACAGCAACCATAACGCGAATTTTCCTCACAACAGGGCGTTGCTACTGCGCAAGTTGAGATGCGCTCGCGCTCTTCGTGCTTACAAAATATGAGTACGGGTTGATTCCGCTGTATAGAGGCCAATTCGTATTGAGATCCCTCAATAGTCCGTGCGACAATGGGGAAGATATCAGAACACAGATCTCGGCCTCTGCGACTGAGATTTTCTTTTCCACTGAGAAATCAGACTAAAAGGGGGGGGGAGGCTTTACGTCGCTTCCGTTCCACACTGGCGTCTACAACTCATATGGAGACAGGAAGTCCTTAAGGGGAAGAAAGTTGTGGACGAAAAATCAAAGTTGCCCCCCCCCCCTCCCCTTGCTCGCTACATATTAGATATTAACAAAAGTCCTTGCGCTTTTTTTTTCGGATGCACTTTTCTCCACCTATTTGACTTCTTTCAGGTACAAGTCATATACGATTCGAAAGCGCTATTCTCCCTCTACAAGAATTTTTCTAACAGTTTCCATTGAAGCGGTAGCTTGATTGAATTTTATGCCTGCGAAGTGGAGCCACGACAGCCACCTATCCTGTCAGTCAGTTGAAGCTCGAAAGGTTATCAAAACTGGCCAGGTGACTTGTGCTGAGCATGAAAGAGACGTCTTGCTTGAAATGACTGGTCATTAGCGTTTTTCTGAGACCAAAGAAGACATATTTGGTCTCGATGACACCAAGCACTTCGAATGAAGAAATTTTTATGAAGGCCCGGGAACTGCTCCAAAGGAACCATATGGTCAAGATGGACATTATACTTCTCTAAGCTATCGAATAACTGGGGTAATTTTGCTAAAAGAATCCAATCGCGAGGGTCTGGTCATCTTTCTCCATGGTGATGTCAGACCCCCTTTCCAAAAATCGTCAAACTAGCGCTCCAACAGTTCCACTGATGATGTTCTTCCGCGTTTATACTCTACAGAGCTTACACGCTCAAACAGTTTGGGACGTTTTCCGGTCCCTACTGGATACAAGGAGGAGATTGGGTTTTTCCTTGAAGTGGCATTTTTCTTCTCAGGCCTACATAGACGTTAAATAATTCAATAGTTCTGTGAGAACACTTGATGACAGGATTGTAGAGGAGAGAAAGCTTTTAGAAGAGGTGCATGTTACAGAGAAAAAACAATGGGGCGGGAAAAAAAACGCAACTAAAAAAGCGCAAGGACTTACGTTAACATCTAATATATGGTGATGCTACGGTTTATCTAATTCCAAAATTCCTTAGATTATTTCGCGACAGCAACGATGCTGTCGTTGCTGATCTCGTAAAAGGGCTAGGGAAGATTGGACAAACTCGCGTGTACTCATGGAGATATTATATTACATGCTCACTGAGAAGAAAAAGATGATTGATGGGCAGGAATTTTTTCTGCAACAAGGAAAACATGTCTGTTGAAAATTTTGTAGTACATGATTGATTCCGCTTGCGTAGGCTCGATACTGCACTACGGCTGCCCAACAGAATGTTGCTCAACAGATGAAGAAGATTCTGCGCACAGCAGTGATGGGCGACCTGGATTCTGCTTTGAGTCTGCATGAACAGCTTAGGTGAGCATTTGGGGAAACCACGTTCGATGAATTCACCTATGATGCATAGGTGGTTCTTTATAGAGAGAAAAACGATGTCCCAGATTGGGGTGTGGTGAAGCTATCGAGCGTTTTGCTGGCAAGTGGTCGAGAAGAGCAGTCAGAACTATTGCTTCATCGACATAGTCAGGAATATGGAGGGGAACATCGTTACGGTAGTTTAGCGTTCACACTGATGTGTGTCTCCAGTTGTCGAGACTAACAACACGTGCTGCACCACATGCACCGTAGCATGACTGGCTGACTGCCTGCGTATCCATAGATTTCACTGCTATGAACTTTCCCATTTTCGTTCAATTCTGCCGATTCCTGTTCCGATATGTCGTGAAACAGCTGGGGGAGCGCGTGCGCGTGAGCCTCGACAATTGGAGTTTTCTGTACTCTGGAGATGAGATAGCATACATAGTTCTAAGAAATGTTTTCTTTAGCTCGCAAATCTCTTGTGCAAGAGGAGCAAGTGGCGGCAGCTCTGCTGCGTGTGATGAACTGTTCGAAAGAAAATGCTTTGGCGAATGCTCGGCAGCTGTATCAGTGGTTGCTCAGGGGCCACTACTGTTCCAACAAGGACTCGTTCATTATTCTTTTCGTGGAAAAGGCGCTAGAGAGGTGAGTAGTGCTGTGGTTTCACATGTGGACGATTCAAATTACTCATATTTTGCTGAACTGCTTCCGCAAATGTCCAGTGACTCGCGCTTAATCTTTTCTGCAATACGAGTTAGCTTCTAATAATGCAAACGACCAACGACTCTACGTTAAAAAGAACGACACTATTCCACTTCACTGGGTCCAAAGATTTCAAGAAAAATTTCTTCTGCTGACGCGTCTCCGAGCTGTGCGCCATTCTAGTTGCAAGCCAATCTCCCTTTTATTTCTTCTTTTTAGTATCTGTCCCGTTTGTTGGAGGGGTTCGCTTCTTGGATATTCTTACGACATTTCGCTCTATCATGGTCTGGGTGGACGCCTACATACTTCAGATTGGCATGCACCTTGAAAACCCTCCGCATCTTCTCACTTTTGTCAATCTTTGGGAATATGTCGGCTCTCTCCCTTCTCCTGACTACGTCCTCCGCATGTTTCGAAGCAGGAGAAATCTTCTGACTAATTTCCTCGCTTAAGAAATGAAGGCTTTCGCCTTCCACTCGTTCGGACATTTTTTTATCTGGGTAAATAACAGTCCTTAATATATCGCACGATGAAATTTTAATCCAGAGGATAAAGTTTTGGGTGAATGTCATGCAAGTATTATAAAACATTCTGGGTTAACTAATTTTTTTCCAACAGTCAAATAGATGCGAGTTATAGACCCTGCTAAATGTCACCGTTTTACTAGGAAAAGCTCAGGTTTTGCAACAGTCTCCACCGACGTCGCCTATTGTATGCATTCGTTCTACCTTAATGTAGCGGAGGGTACTTTCAGTGAAATCTTTAGACAATTTCTTCTCTTATTTCTTCCTGAACTGATATGTAGTGCAGTGGTTTTTTCACTCTTTAGCCACATTTTTATTGCTCTAATTGTAATATATTCGGAGCTTTCTTTGTTTATTCATTATCGCCCACTTTTGCTTCATTTCTTTTCGTTCCTTTGCTGTTTGCTCTCTTGCCGGGCGTTGCGTGGGCTTTTCGCCTTTTCTACGCTGTTACGATCAAGTAGCTTGGAGTTTTCTTTGCTCTTCTCTTGCGAGCCTGTGTCTTCTGCGGTGTGTAGAAGTGGTGTCTCGGCTGGAGTCTGTGTGGCTTTTGAGCCTTCGTCTCCTGTACGATTTTGCGACTGCGGTGTCCGTGATAGTGCTGCATATCCTTCCTCGCAAGCAGTTCCTCGAGGTGTGCCGGTGGGCTTTATCTCTTTCTTGAATGTGAGAACACGACACTCCAAGCGACTGAAACGGAGCTCATTCTGTAAAGGAATCATGCCAAAACGATGCATATCGTTACCTCCCAACTAGGAGGACAGCAGCTTGGTTGTCAAGCTCTCCACAGTAACATGGAGCTGAGAATAGAGTCAAGCACTTACGATCGGCAAAAAACTCATAGCTGTAACAGGAAAAGAAATGAGTTGTGTATGGCTAAGAAATTGCCATAAAGTGTGCAAATTGAAGCTAACCCGTCCGCCACGCACTGATGTGCCCGACATATCATATCAATTTTCAGCGAGGAGCAAAACTTGTTCACAGCGGTCTTTCCGAAGACCTGGAAAGTTTAGCTGTAAAAGGCAGTGTGCCATCTCAAGATTGTTCTCAAAGATTTTATGCGGTTTCAAATGATGGATGGAGGCGATCATAATCGATCATATGATCATAAGGGTGTACATCATTCCATGCGAAAGGCCGAAAAACTCATTTCAAGATCCTCTATACTGGGGAAATCCCCGTGTGTGTACGGGACACCTACAACATACCCCACCCACGCCTTGCTGGGATGCTTATGTGACAGACGTCTGAGGTTTGAACGTTACCTCAAGAACATTGAATCGAGCTTTTTGTGACTTTTGCTAACTGTAACTGTTCAGTGGTGGGATACTTCTTTCAGTTGCTCCGCTAATGAATTGACTACCATTGGAAGTCAATACCAACGCCGAATGATCTACTCCTAAAGGGACGTTAGTTGCCTCTGAACATTTTACTACAGTGGAAATTCCGACGGTCTCATCATTCTACAGATATACAGTCGCGGTCAAAAAGATATGATCAGTGGAATGTTGAACGCAGAACTTTTTATCATCACTTAACTTGGTATTGAGCTATTCGATCAAAATTCTAGGGCATGTTGAGGGTCGAAGTACTCTTTCTTTTCGCTGCATAACATTGACGCAAACTGCTTTCAACCAGAACTCTCGCGTTCCAAGTCCAAATTCAACGCTTTCAACAACATGACGGTCCCTTGTTTGTATTGCCTCATTTCGATTCGCCGAGAATTTATTCTAAATCGTATCTTGAGTGAGTAATCTGTTGTAAAAGTCGTGTCATGTAGTTTTTCTCTTTACGGGAAAAATCGAGATTACCGGAGAGCCCAAAAAAGTGAGAAAAAAAGTTTTTAGTAATCTCGAACAAAAGACGACCGTTCCTACGGAGGATATTTCTATGATATCCACTACTAACAACTATTCTGAGGTTGAAATAAGAACTGCAACTCTGCCAATATTCTTGAGATACATTCAAACATATTTTTTGGTAAATTTTCCCATTTGCTCTGGTCCTCGCATTTGAGCAGCAAAGAAAAGTGCAACAATCACATCTGGCGCAAAAAGTAGCGAATTATGTACCTAATCTGTATCAATCCTTTATTTTTCTCAGAAGGTGATAGTGAAGTTGTTAAACAAAATCTGAAAAGAACAAAAGATAAACCGTTGTTAGAAAGCGCCCGTAGAGCTCCAATATTATATAGCTCAAATTTCATCCGGTTAGCTCAATCCAGAGATGAGTTATAGCAGAATATTCTCTTGTTGAAATGGTGCTGATCATATCTTTTCAGCCGCGACTGTAGGTACAAATGTAGGTTTCACTGTCAAAGGCCATTACATTGGGCATTTTGTACACATGATGGGAAACTTCTGCTCTCGGGCTCACATGCATGATTAAGATTACCCAGGGTAATCGAGTTATCACCCCCAAATCTACCCATGGCACGCGCATCAATATATTCACCCGGGTAATCTCAGTGATGCTTCCATGCCTCGGAACTAGTCAACTCACGGCAGATACACCTCGTGGACTTGGCTCATACAGATCGTTTGTAGTTGAAGGATCTGACCAAATTAAATCACACAAGAGGCCAATGTCGCAGATGTCTGTAGGGCGGTAAACTCTGCAAAGACCACTTATAATGGCTGATGTGCCGTTTGAAAACTTGAGAGCGGAGCCCCAGGGAGCGGAGCCCCACCTCATCTTCACATTCGTTCAGAAAAAAAACCCTAATTCTCCACCTACATATTAGGTTATCGAGAAAGTCCTGTCCGAAATTTGGATTTCTTGTTCTTATCATAACTTTATCCTATAACTTATTCGACCAACTGTGTTACTGTCACCGTTAGGAGGAGCAATGGACTGTTTTTGGGACGCGGGTTCCCGATTCCGTTCTTCCGGAGCAACAGCTTCTTGTTGTCTGAGAACTCAACAACATTTAATCTAGCATCATAAATTTTGAAAAATTGTTCCTCTGGTAAGGTAGCCTAATGGGTAGATCAAATAGTAATTAGAGGAGGCAAGGCCACGACAACAGGCAGGAAGGGAGACGGGATTCCACTCTAACTTGATAGTTCGTTGTAAGCTCTATTGTCATAAACAGTTGGAGAATTCGGGTGAAAACTCAGTGGGTAAGAATTTCCACTTCCCAAGTTCGTCCTCGACCGCTTCCGCTAATTCGGGAGTTAGCCTGGGCGGGTGGTAGCCAAGGCTATCCTGTCTCGCAGGCGCAGCTGGAACAGCCACATTCTTTTTCTTTCATGATGAGTTTCGTTCAACGCCTCCCCTAGAAGCTCGTATCTCCTGGCTTGGAACGTTTGTACCGGAGTAGTTCTACGAAATATTACTAATTGTCAATCATTGGGATAGCAATATTGCTGGCCCTGGTGCTCGTCAGTGAAGCTCACAGCAAATCAAAATAGTAGTAGCGCGAAACGTATATCTTTTCAAGCACGATTGGTGCGCAGATGGTTACATACATCCTATATGTACATATTACGTATATTCACGATTTGGTCGCTCAAAAATTGTGCTCAAAAACCTTTGAGCCACTTCCTTGTGATTCTTTGAATAAGAGGAATTCTTGAAAAATTTCGGACACTACTCTCTCGCCAGCATATTAATTACTATGTATATGGTGAACTCGTTTTGTCAGCAAGATTATGGTCTATCGAGGGTTATAGAGGACGCATGAAAATTATGGCGACTACGTTTAGCAGGAAGAAACACGGAGGTTGCTGCGAGTAGCCCATATGAAAGCTTCAATTCCATAGTCCCACAACACGAGCGCAGTCGCCATAATTTTAAGGCCTGCCCTCCTCCCATGAAGGTGGGGGAGAGCTCTTTTTCTGAACTGTAGCGCAAAACCTTTCAAACTGTCTAAATGAGATTAAATCCTCTGATATGCCTCCATGAGCACAGAATATTCGTGAGCCAACCAGGGCTGCCACCGGCAAACAGTTGAAAACGTGTTGGAAAGTGGTCCATAATTCAACGCCTGAATATTTAATCGGTTCAGCTTGAGATCTCTTTGAGACAGTTCCTTTCTTTCATTGGAGTTGAGAAAGTACCATTTCTGGGGAACTTCCTCTTGCACTCGTCGTAGAATCCGTATTGCCTGTTTACGCATCTCGTCTCGTGGTTTCCACGAAGCAAGTAAATTTCTTGTGGAAATCTCAACTAAAATACGAGTTATATTTCACGGAAGAAAAATAGCTGAAACAGAAATCCATTCTAGCCTTGAAAGCAAGCAGTAGGGTAATGGTCTCTAAGCTGTAGTCTCCTCTGTCAACGTAGTCACCAAGAAAGAGCATCCGCTTCAGCGGAGGATGTCCAATCTGTGAAGAAAATAAGCGTGGATGGGCATTGACGCTACAATTGGCGCTGAAACGTTGATCTGTTGCAACTCACGAAGCTCATGATTTCTAGCATGTCGTACAGTTGACCATGAACGTCTCCTACTATCGTTATAGGTGGTTCCACTCTGAAACGACTTCAGCTCTGAGAGAATTGCTATTTAGTAAGTGCTCTAGCATAGTGGCGTTTAGCTTTCTATTCGGTTACGCATATACCTGCTATACTCGTCGATGAGTGTAGCCGTTTCGCTCGCTTCGGCCAGCGCGACACTAGTTTCGGTAAAATGCTTTCTGCCGAGGACAATAGTTCGGGAGAAAATAGAGGAAAAATGAATTCTGTGGCTGCAACCCGAAGTACTACTACAGGGTGGCCCAAACTTATCCGTGCATTATCAATCAGCAAAGGATCGACATACTGTTCTTGAAGTCTAAACTCACGATAATTTACTGTAAGGTTGCAGCGTTAAAGTATTGGTGCACGGGTAATTTGGGCCATCCTGTGTAATGCAAATCATCAGTGCAGCAGCTGTAACGTGTGTCACCACGGCGCATCGTAGTGACAATTCTGATATTAGGTTGTCGGAAAAGTTCCCCGCCTTTTTTGAGCTACTTTTTTTGAGTAAGTTTTTCTCTTTGAGTAGAACTATCGATTGCGCCGTATATGTGCCATCATTATTGACAGGAATTCCGGTAGTAACAGAAGGTTGGCTGGCAGCAGCTGCGAGTGGATGGTCCCTTTGTAACTCCACCGAATTCTGAGCATTACCTTTTGATGAGGTTATTCTCATTTTGACAGTGGAGGGCAAGGTTACCTGTGTCCGAGCTATCCACAATTTCTTCTGGTTGTTGATATCAACAGAATATAGACCTCCTCGTCACGCTAATTCCAATGGTGTATGTCATAACGCATAAAAATGGAATGCTGTCATGGTTGTCCGGGCTGGCCGGTAGGTCATCATGGTTGACCAGCCCGGCGGAAGGTTATCATGCTAGATCTGGCCTGCCGGCCATGAGCTATCTCTCGGCCGGTCGTAAGTGTGGTAGAGCAGCCGGCCGGTGATGGTTGTAGCCCGGCCGATATGCAGTGATGGGCAGGACGCCAGCCAGTTCGGCCGGTAGGCACCTACTGGTCGGGGGCCGGTCGCACCAAGTGTCTGAGCCGGTGGGACAAGGAAAGATACGTATCGACATCGGATATTGAAAATCAATAATCATGTTTTATTATCTGACCGGGTCGGACGCACTATAAGTGAAGCTTTACACTGCTACTGCCATTGCAGGTACTCGCGCTAGTGATGCGCGAAGATGCAGTTATATGGCCGCAAAGGAACAGCACTGAATCAGGATGACTATGAGTAGATCTGCATATTCCTTGGATGAGTTGTAGAATGAAACGAATACATATATGTCTTCGCAACGAACCATTCTTTTTCATTATGATAAAATTTACTTGCTATCCTACCTCCTTCCACTTCTAACTCGCGCAACTCAGCCATAATTTCCTAAGGCCTAAAAGGCAATTCATACCAAGTGTGGGTCAACCGCATGTCAGTCTCACTCATCCATTTCAGGATTTTCCATGAAGGCAGATATTCGTGTGGGAGTCCCAACTGGCATGACGCCCTCGTATCATTTTCAGGACAAAATTTTCGGAACCTGCGTCAGACTTCATTCTAGTTTTGTTGAAGGATTCATCGGAAAATGGTTCGCGTTTAGGGCAATTCATAGCAGAAGGAGAATTTGTACTAGATGCGTGCGTTTGACTTGCTTGTGTCTATATGATGAAGGATAGACCCATCCGAGCTCAGACACATGTCAGATGCATGTGTAGTGCTACAGAGCAGTTTATACAATGTCTGTTTGAGGCGAGCGCATCTATTGAAACATACGGCCAGTCGCATCGCTGACGCAGCCAAGACGCCCATGTTTGCGGCCTAGTGGGAGCCGTGGCAGTCTCTTCACTGATGATGAAAATGTCGCATTGACCGGTCTCCTTGGAAAATCCTCCGCATATGTAGGAAACTCCAAACGTACGTAGACAAGAATCGAGACCGCGGCGCGGCTCTCTCGGGCAGAGACGCAGGCGCTCAGCATACAGAGCGCCTGTGTCTCTGCCCATGAGAGCCGCGATGCGGTCTCGACCCTTGTCTGCGTACATTTGGAGTTCTCTGTAAATGTGTGCGGCCCATACTCAATTGACACTTGCATCCGATGTAGAATGTCCTAGAACCGTCTTTTTGAAGAATTTGACGATAGTGATGGATAGGTACTTTCATGCTCATCGTAGTGCCAACCAAGGATCAGACAAAACCTGTCAAGGCAAAATTACCGCATTTACCGCCTTTAGAGTATCCCCAGACTTCGACTTCGCCAGTTCAAAATGAATCAAAATGAACCAGCGATGTAAGAGATAAGGACCGTAGAAGTGATACGTATCGATTGCCACATTACATCGCCATGGATCGCTGCCAAACGGAGCTCATCGCCCGTACTCTCGAAATGTGCTCAAAATGAACTGGCGATGTGAGTGTGGAATCGATGCCTATCGATCGTCACGCCCCATTTATTATCATCCTTCTGGCGTCTGGGTTCTCCTCATTCACTTTATCCATGTGGCGATCGCCGGCAGTCGTTGCGATCGCGACGACAGCCGGCTGTCGTGGCGATGGCCACGATTGCTGGCGAAGTCTGGGGATACTCTTCAAATGGGTTCTGTTATGTTGGTATGTACTGCCACACTTAGATTTTGATGGTATGTAATGTGGCTAACAACAACTTACTTTATGAAACATGGTTCCAAGAGAAGCAGCTCTCGCGTTCTTAAGCATATCTCCCGCATCTCGTCGTAATTCAGGATATGTCGATGTTTTGTGTGAGGCGTGCTCATATAAATTTTCTTGATAACACCTTCTAACATACGTGCTAGCTGAATTGCTATCAGTTTGGCTGAAAACCCTGCAATCCATCTAATGTCTTTAAGCTCACCGCGTCTGACATCCCCGGAGGTCGCTTGTAGCGTCTGATCTCTGCTAGCAAAGCCTGAATGTCACCTCTTGTTTTTCTCGAGGTCTAGGAATCCGGATTGGCTTACCTTTTCCTTTGGATTTCCCTCACGAGAGCTTCTGACTTTCACCAAAAGGCTGTGGATACTCTGAATTTGTTTTGAAGCGATAGTCTTCATGCGTGTCCTCGAGTGATGAATAGATCGTCGGAGAGAGCTAGTTCATGCACTGCTTCGGAGCTTCTCACCCACTGTTGGGTTCGAAAATAAACCACACCATGACAGCAGTACTGCATCAGCATATTGGTGATAATAAGATATTGATGAGACTAAAGAAACTATTCAAGGCTTGGAGTCTAATGGATAGGTGTTATACTTACGAAGGAAGTCCACAAACGTAAACTTCTGATGCGAAACGAGACCTATAGCTGCTATTATAGTGCGTCGGAGTTCGATCCGGTCGCATAACGAAAGACTTGTATTGATTCTCCTCGGAAGAGGATCGATACGTATCTTTCGTTATCCGACCGGATCGAACCCCGATGAACTATAACTACGGCTTACAAGACAAATTACAATACCCGCACTAAGTTTGTTAAAAATGAACGTTCAGATGGCGGATTTGCGTTCTTTTCGTTCCAGGGCGATAACTCATTGTAACAAAGCGATTCACAGACCAAACCAGGGGTCAGATGCAGAAGTGGAGTGGGCTAGCATATTTCATGGAACCAGCACTAAATTTCGATTTTGAACATTGAAATTCCAGAGTCACTTATAGAGCTCGGATCATGCCGCGCATCAAAGTATGTCGCGCGCCATGTGCGGCAGGGCCGCGGCAGGATTAAAAACTGGCGAATTTCGTTGTTGAAAATCAGAATTTAGGGCTGATTTCGTGAAATATGGTAGCCCACCCCATTGCCGTTTTCGACCCCTGGTTTGGTCTGTGAATCGCTTTCTTACGGTGAGCTATAACCCTAGAACGAAAATAACGCAAATCCGCGTTCTATATGTTCATTTTTAACAAACCTAGTGCGGGTACTGTATCTTAGACTGCCGCTATACTTCAGTTAGGAGTATGGCACCGAGCATCGCCAAAGATTGGCGACTTCATTTTTGATACGTATTGATTGTAGGCAGGTCGCGATGAAGACCCTGGCTACGTTTACACTCTTCTGTCTGGGAGCTTATGGGGACCTTTTCAGCCAAAATCCATGCTTTTCGAAGCTTTGTGAAAGGAACAATGATTGTCGGATGTTCCACATTGAAGTCCTTGGTCTGCATTCTCATTGTCAAGCTTTCGTGACGACCATGCTGCATTCAAACTTTTTGCGAACTAAAAGAATATGTAATCGTGAATTTCGATACGATTTTCGATAGCATCTCTACTAAATGAAAGAGGAAAACTGCGTTCATGCAATTGCCCACGTAAATTTCTTATGGCTTGATGAAGACATACGAAAATACCCAAAAATCTACATGATACCTATCAGTTGGATAACTGGGCCGGTTTTCTGACGTAATTGCTGTACATTTGTTTTCAGAGGTGGTATCAGTACTGCTATTGTGGAGTTGGAACAGTTGCTGACACTTGGCAGAGTGAAGTCGCTTACACGGACGTTACATCTTCTGCTCTTCACTGCTATGGAACACCGGGATGCCAATGAAATCACTCAAGGTTTGCTTCAGGTTTGTTAGAGGCAGCTACTAAGCTCAAATCGAATCCGGAGCTGAACGTGGATCTTCTTTCGAAGGGTCGCATTGTAAACTATTACAATGTAATAAATGAATGAATGCATTTAAGTCTTAATGGTTGTTTACAGGAGACAAGAGCGAGAAAAGTGTTATTTTCAAAGTTATGTTCTTGCAAAAAAAGTTATGATTTACTTGCTGTTAAAGGTGACTTTCCTTTCGTTTTTGCCCCTCATTATTCAAAAGGTGAAGCTGCAAAGGCTTCAAAGATCTGCAAAGTGTGGGGAGTGTGGGGTGCAGTACCACCAAAACTTTCCTCAGGATTAACTTCAGCAAGAGGGTCCACGAACTAAATTATGCACAAACGAGCCGCAACAAATGCGGATAGATTTTGAAAGCATCTCTCATGAATTCTTTGATAGAATTCGAGTAAGGGTTAAGAATTCCAAGTTGTTGCTGTAGTTGGAAAAGAAATAACCTGTCAATGTAGGCCAATGTCAAGTCATTTCCTATGCACATGCAATACTGCTCACGGGATCGTGAAGACCGACGGTCGCTCCACGGAGTCACCGTCGCACACCGTCGCTTTGCCATAACTTTCGTAGAGCTGAACCAATTCAAACGATTTGGTCACCATTCGATTTATCTCAAAGAGATCTTTCAGATGGCCTATTTGTTGTCGAAGAAAACTTTAGGTGTACTGGTTTTGGCCAAGTAATCGATATATCGATTGATGTCGTGTAATGGATAGGGCTCGTAGTAGCTCAAACATGCGGCGATGAACTGGATTTCAAGCTTAGATCCGATCATATATTATGAATTGAAACAGAAACCGCCAAAGTCAAGCGTCTGGGAGCTGATCTTGGCAAATTCCACACTAATTCAAGAAAACCCAATTTTTGACGAAGTTGCTAGTAGCGCACACTACTGCAACGGACCGAGCAAACCTGGGCAAGGAAGGATGACAGGTTCAGGACACCTCTTTGTGAGCTTCGTGATCTGTAAGTGCCGTTGCTGCAGGCTTCCTAGTCTCAGAATTACCCTTGCCTAAAATACAAACTTTCGTTGGGCCTCGTGAAAACCTCGATGTAGGAGGAGCTACTGTTCGCTAGTGAGATGAGCCACGGATCTCTTAAGGGAATCTTATGAAGAGCACTAAGTATACTTTCAGGAAGTGCAGTTGATGCTGTTCTAGCTTTCATTATTTGTGAGGTTGATTAGCGCATAGTTGGATGGAAAGATTGAATCCGGCGAGTTAACGGCACCGTGCATCAATTGTGCGTCGGACACACACATCAATTTGCGGGGAATTTTTTCATGAAAACCACTCAGTGCGACACGTACATCTCGAGTGAAAATATTGCTCGGCTGCCGCGAATAGCCGTGAGGCCGCAAACGCGTGCGTCTTGCATGCGTCTGAGCTGATCAGGACTGCCACTGGGTCTATCCTTTATCATGCAGTTACACGCTCATCGGACGCTCGCATCTGTATGAATTGTTCTGTAAGCTAGCAAGGACCTTGCACAGATTCTTGAAACGTGGTACTAAATTGAATGCAAAAATGTATGTATGTATTTTACACCATTCTATGAAAATTCTGATCATCAGAAATCGAGGACACTACATTGATTGGGACAGGTTGCTCTTTGATGGGTGCTACATATGGATGTTTTTTCGATGACATTGAAATGGTCCGTAATTCTCCCCACACTCTGCTCTTGGTGGTCTCCACGCTGCTTCTCTTGCATCTCGCACGCTTACGATTTTTCCTACCCCACACAAAGTGTCTCTCCTTCTCTCCTTTTCTTAACTCTGACCACTTGGCCCAATGTTTCAGTGGGCGAGAAACCATTTCTTGTAGCAGATTTCGCTATTTCCACAGATTGGGGTGACCTTTCCCATAATTTATTCTCCACCAAGCAATTATTGCCAGATAGCATGGCGCGTTTCTTGTAAAAGAACTTCAGCCGAATCGACTCGATAAGCGTTTGACGTATAGATACGTATTTTTCGCCTCGCTTCAATTGTGCAACGATGTCTTGCTATTGCATAGGTCTGGATAAAATTCGCGAATTCCATATAATAGGGTCTCAGGAGTGGGCGGAAGTGTTGTGTGAGACCGCAATTCTGATGTTGGCAGTTAGGGAAAGTTCGGAATATTTGAAATTTTGACGGATCAAATCAGTATCTTAGCTATGTTCTGCTTATCGTTCAGAAGTCTGAAACTTGAAGGTTGCATGCCGCAACAATTCGGGAACTTCCAAACATCCAAAACTAAAATTCACCCATATCTAGTTAGTTCTCCTCCTTATTGACACCCTCCCCCTTTCCGCCCAAAATATCAGGATTGAATTCTTTGCTCTAACTTAGTCCAAGAAAGAAGGGTATTTGACATGCTGATTGTGGATATCCTCGGTTTCGTAACGTCTGTTTATGAAGTTACTTCAGTTGTATATCTGAGATGCGATACCTCCAAAATCTTCTGAATCTTATTATTAGGTTGATGCGATAGAAATGGCGAAAATTTTCGAAAACGTATAATATCTTGTAAACAAAGTGTGACATGTAAATATGGCAACTTTCTTGTGGAGCAAAGAAAGCTGTTTTATTCTGTGGGTATAAGAGATTTCCCATGCAGTTAATGGTCGCGAGATAAACGAAAATGTCCAGAAAGTCGTTCCCAATTTTTCAGATTTCTCTGATTTTCCCATAATACTACAGGCAATCAGGTCCAAAATACCCTGTTTGTATTTGGCGAAGACGTCACAATCTAGTGCACATGTGAGCTCTGGTGCAACGGCTTCGCTTCTGGGTCAATATATTTAGATTAGCACTTTTTAAGCATTTTCCTTGTTATTTCCACGATTCTTGCTGTATGGTTCTCTCCAAGCTGCTTTTCTTAAAGAACATCTTCAACAATGCTTATTGCTGTTATTGGCCCAAAAAGATCACGGTGGCTGTGCGGAAGAGACGCTCGAGAAGCTCAAAAGCGCATTTTCTGCACCCTAAATTCTAGCCAAGATTTGCTTTCTAGAGCTGAGTCAAACTTTTATAATTTAGCTGAGGAACTCCCCATTAGTTATCGTATTTTCCAGGAAAATTGTCATATTTCTGCCGCTTTTCCCAGCTCCAAAACTCACTCCGCAAGAAAAATGTCATCCAACATGGTGATATGAAAACGAGGTTCTTGTTGTTCTTGGGTCCGCAGTTCTAGGAGCTGGAGGCTTACGACGTCAGGGAGCTGCCCACTCGACAAGCCATGGTTCCTGCTAATTAAAGGAACTTTATGGTTTGCCAAACTTATCTTTCATTTAAGCTGTGAAAGAATAGAGTCAACATGGAAAAGCGCTATTTCTTTTGCATCAAACTAATATTTATTGAAGTTACTTCATGTGCTGATCACGGTAATCAGATTCGTCCTGTGCCGTAAAGCCGTTATTGTAGCTTAATGGGTAGCACTACTACAGCAGATTGGAAGAAAATGCTAGTTTTCATAAGAAAATGGGATTGCGTATACATGGTGGCACGTGAATATGAATATTGTCCCTCTATAAAAAGAGAAAATGCTCGAGGCCAACTCCACAAACGTCTTGTTTATTAACAAACAGTCATCATGAGGCGATACAAAAGTGTTAGATTGAGTCGATATCTCCTCCTTTTCCCGCAATCCCGGCCATCAGACGCTGAACTTGTTCGTCTACTGCGGAACGGTCGTGATGTCGGAGGATTTCCCTCCAAGCCCTTTCCGGTGACCCCATGAGAGATTGAACGCCGGTCCGTTTTTTTTTCTCGCTTACAGCCCTTCTTTTCCGGCATCGCCTCAATGGGAATTCTACTGCATTCATCTCATTAGAAATGGTCCTCCATTTGAAGGCAAGGGTGAAGTTATGCAGATTGGCAAGGCTCCAAACCTCGGTGGTTTTCGTTTGAATGGCCAGGCGCTGCAGTCAGCTGAATCTAGTGCCTGCGTTAATAGTCCATCGAAGCAGCTAATTTACAAAGGTGTCTTTATATATCGAGGAGGTAAATTGGCAATGCGCGTTTTCTGTGTAAAATAAAATTCATTCTGAAAGCGACAGTGCAGTGTTCTGATTCCAATTACATACATCCACGATTAGTATTAGTACCCCCCCCCCCTGCGTCCTTCTCTCAAGGAACGAGTGCTCTGCCACAAGTTATTGCCGCACAAGAGCCAAAATAAAAGTTCTTTCAATTTTGCCCTATTTCTCCGCCAAGGAAAGATTTGTTGATGGAAGTGAGCACCAGCGTAGCACCCGGTTCTCCACCATGTGGAGAATGAGACAGAGCTTCTTTTCTTTGCACAGGCTTTCTGTTGAGTAATTTTATTCGAATAGGAGCCGTTATATGTGGAGGATTGTTTCCAGTTGTTATTCCGACTTGGACATGTTGCGAACTCCACAAACTCCCTTGGAGCACGAAGTAGTACCTTTTCTTTTACCTAGCAAACAGCAGTTAGAATTTCTGCTCTGTCACGGTTCCATAAATTTTCTAACGTCTGCAGAAATGATAGCTAATGTTTATCATCCGTCGGATGTCGACTTATGGTCAAATCGAAGAATGTTCAGAAAATGGGACCCGAAAGATATGTATGTGTAGTTTTCTGATATGCTACTTCTAATCTACAGTTGGGCAGAGACAAACTAATGACGCTGCGTGCGAGTCTGCTCACTCGAGAAGAATTGCTACAGCTATTTTGGTGTCTGTAAGACGATGCAAAGTGCAATGTGGTTGACTTGTGTGCCATTCGTTTGTTCTTCTATTTCGAACACATTCGCAGTTTTCCAGTCGAAACCATTGTGACTGCCACAGCTCCCGCCTCACTCGATCGCTTAAAGGGCTTTGTTCTACTTGAGTTGGGGCGTCGAACGGAGTTTGTTGAATCTCTACAGGTGTGGTTTTCTCTTATGAAACCCTAGCTTGTTCCAAAGATGCGGTAGACTTGCAGGGGAAGCGCTTGGAGGCGGGTTACCTGCGCTTCACTGTTGATTTGGCCGCGAAGCTCAAGGCGGTAGGATTTTAGATTCACTGAGTATTAAGCGTGCGGAATTCGCAGAGTCGTTGTCTTTAGGTGGCGGTTTTGGAGTCGCTGCTTGATCTTTCTAATTTGCTGCAAATTCGCCTTCAAGAAAAGGCATCCATCTATGATGAGCTCGTCAAAATTTACGGTGCGGTTTTTCAAGTTAGCCTCTCCTCAATCACCCAAGTCTTCCATTTATTGACTAGTTCCTTCAGGAAAGCTCGAAAGAGTTGAAGACCTGGAGAAAATTCTGGATTTGGTGTTGTTGGAGAAGGAAAACGAGCATCTAAGAGCAACCTTAGCGAGGTTAGCTCACTTTTACAGGTGAGCGTTTTTAGACTCTTTCTATTAAATGTGATGGTCGCAATTAGTATTTTGCGGGAAAACGGCAGTTCGATGGGAAATAAGTCATTCCGCAGAGCTGTTCAATTCTTAGTTTTAAATGGGAGAATTCGGGTTTTCCTTTAGCGCTGAAGTGAAACTGGTCATCAATTTTTTGCTCTACGAGATGAAAACTTGTTGTTCTCGGCACCAGGGCTCGGAAGTGTATCCCTTTCTATTGCTCGTGTTCTCCTATTGAATGATTTTACTCCTTCCATATGGTCAAACAGTTTTCCATGCGCTTCCAATTTTTTTCTACAAGAAAGTGTTTTTTTTTTCTGATTACAGCTCAGATGTGTTCTAGTTAGTGCAGAGTTGTATAGCATCTTTTCTCGGTTTTTTATTCTGATATTTGATCGTTTCTTCTCACCGATTTCCAACTTATCTTTTTTTTTTCTTCCAACTGTTTCTATGGTCACGAGCACTGGTTGAGCCTCTAGTGAAGGTCGCTAGTTTCTCTGCAGTGTCCTTCATGGATTTCCCTGTTTCACTTCTTTTCACTTCTGCGGACAGCTATGGCCAGCCTCTTTTGGGCAATTCTTGTCCCCTCTCCACATTTTCAGGCAACTGCCAAGAAAAAGTTGTGTTAGGTGGAGTTTAGAGTTCTGTTAGAAACTGTTCATGTTACTGAAAAGCAAGAAAAAGAGAAAGCAGTTCTCTCCGAAGCTAGATTTATTTCTCTGCTCCGCGCAAGTGCAACGTCCTGCACTCCATTTTGCGAAGTATCCTTGCTTCATAGGCCTTTATGCAAATTCGAACGGGTTCCTTGGGTTTCGTTTTCTGGTCATTTCTGGCTTCTGCTAATCGAAAAAAAAATGTCTCCGGATTCCATTACTCTCTCCACAGCTTGTCCTAAAAACTATCCATCGTTGTCGTATTTGGTTCATTTTATTTGTTGTTGCGCTAATCCTCCTCTTCTTGAGGAAACCGCCAGTTATACAAAAAGTGTCTTTCTTTACGTATGCTCTCAATTCGAATGCCTCTTCTACATCACACGAATTGCTCGGTTCTTTTTGACCTTGACAGATGCAGGACGCGAGTTTTGAAAAGACTTTATGAATCACTCCTTTTCTTCTCCACCCTACTGACTGCATCGGTTAAATGAAGAGGAGGGGACATCCCCCGTGAGGGATTAAGCGTTACCATTTTCTTGCTGGGTTATTCTTGTCATGGAAATTCATTTCTTCTCATTTCTCCATTTATGCACAGTTTTCGCTTTGTCTAAGTATGCATGGTTTCTTTTTCACAAGTTTTCTCTGGGATTGTGTACATTTTCCGCATCTGCCGCTGTGGACAGAAAGGTTTCGTCGCTTCAGTTAACGCCATCGACTGAGTGTGCGTATGTAGTTTAGCTTGAGTTTGAACCGCAGGTTTGAAAGGTAACAGAGTAGTGTAGGAGGTCCACATGAGATCATAGAGAGCCGCTCTGCAATATCAGGGTTTTATAGAAAAGCGTTTGAAATGTGAACTCCATTCATCAACTTTTTCCGGGGATATGAAGCGTAGATCACATCGCGCATTGACTGGTGCGAAATTGCCTCAATTACTGCGTCGTCCACTTTTGTTTGGAACTCCCTATTGTTGGCTCAACGTTTCGAATGCGTTCCCGGCCTTTGGGTCTCGAACCAGGTAGCGATCTCGAAGGTTATACAATTTTCCATTAGAAGAACCAAATGCTGCTCTTGATTATTTCCAACATTAGATTCTTCTTTATCTATTTATTAGTTTATTACCTTGTATGCAATGGAGGCTTTTTGTGGTAAAAACTCGAGTACATCACGGTTCCTTCCTCGGAGAATGGTTTTCGATCTCATTTCATTTCCGGGAAAAATGCCTTACCCCTATTTATGTGATCTTTTCAAGGAATTGGCAGTATGCTAAGTGACTTTCCTTTTGTGATGGTTACCACTTTTTCACTAATGGTTACTTCAATAATTACATGTTTTCTTGTTGGGTGCAGTTGTTTTGTGCGTTATTTATGTGCAACAGTGCGCTACTCCTAATTAGGAGGAAAACTGAGGACATGAATGAACTAGATTGGTTCATGAGTGCTGTCTCTCCATGATATTATTCGTAGTGAGAGGGTCAAGGAGGAACGAAAGGGCGTGGCGTGGCGAAAACTAGGGTTTCCGTCAATTTTCGGACTCGAGCCGCCAGATTTTTTCGAAAGTGAATCCCTAAGAAATTCGTTTTAGATGTGAACCTAAGTTAAATAAACAAGGTTAGTAAGGAATATTTCAAAGAATTAGAACTTTCCACTCTCCACTTCGGTATGACTTGATCAATGCTCCCCTATTTCCTAGGGGCACCGTTCCACCTTAGAATCGTTTTCGAAGTTTTTAGGCAGGACGAATCTCCAAGATCTTGTTGGTATTTGTGATTCCTTGTAAAACTGCCGTAAAGACCTGTTTTCGAGCCCCAACTTGTGAAGAGATTGTGGGCGGAGCCAGACGAGGGGCCAAGGCGCTTTCTGAATAATTCACTCTAGGTGGCGCATCTTCTGAGAAAATTCGTACTATTCGTAAGAACTCCTTGTCCACTTCCAAATAGGTTAGCTATTACACTCAGTGCTTAATGGACAAGCGAATACATGATGAGAAAATCCTGTAATTCCGCCTTGGCTCCGCCCACGAACTCCTCAAAAATTGACGCTCGGCAAGGGGGTTCTCGGCAGTTTTGCGCGAAATCACGTATACCGTTTTGATCAGCAGCTACTGTAGATTCGTTCCATGCGAAAATCTCAAGATTGATCTCGATGTGGAACGATGCCTTTAACGAGAATACAGCGAATCTGACGTAAGAACTGTCATTTTGGTGATAAATGTTGATTGTCATATTAGGCAGTCCCTCCTCGTTCTGCTTCTCTCGAAACGCATTTTTCTGGAAGTGAAATTAGGGTGGAACCAAAATATGATCATACTCTATTGAATTCAATGAAGGGTGAATACTGCATTGACACTCGTTAAGCATTACAGCATCAACGTCTAGTTAGGTTAACCAATATCAGCGTAAGTTAGCGAGCGATGCTGCCCCCTCTCTCATTGCAAGCGGTGCAAAAACGTTCCCTATCACTATGAAATGCGCTTATTGATAAGCGAAACGAGCTTTGGAGCTATTAAAATTACGATAATGGCTAGATTTGCATCCAACACCTACCCACACTTGAGTAAGAACTATCACGATTATTACTTGGAGGCTTCATCAAGCAAGAGCTGCCCCATGTCATGTTGCAGCTCTTACGCAGGAACTTCCAATGATCTCTGGCTGGGAAGTGACTAGCTCCCTAGAGCTAGCTGATCCAGCACGTTACTGGCTGCTTAGATCACTGGAGAACAAACTACCTAAGGAGAACGTTACACAACGTAACCACTTGAAAGCAGCACTAAGCGAGTTCTTCGTTCGAACTGCGTCCGCAAGGACGGGACGCTCTCGTCAGGATGGGTTAGCCCCCATGAGTAGCGCGTGTATGTGATTGGTTGATATTTGTTGGTTTATTTATTTATCTAATTATCACAAGAGGTGAACTGTCATAAGCGACAACAAGATAAGTGAGGGACTCAACAGAAAGAAATTGATAAGTATAATACAAATTCATATCTGGCTGATTATCGCTGCACCTTTTTGAGAGCTTAGTTGGGACAGATCTGTTTATGCAGGCACATACAGTGCGCGTCAAAACTTTACGCCCACCCTAAAAATTTGTAGTTTCGAGCGAGGCTCGAGATTTCTCGAGTAATGGCGCTCGCTAAAGTTTTCAGCATGCTTGAAAGCCCCGGAAACTTTCAGCAAGTCTTTCCTAGGTGGTCCTCTAATTTTTTTATTCGTTTTTGAAAGGAAAATGTGGTGGTTTAAAACTTTACGCCCACCCTTGGAAATGTCGATTACGGAGGATACGAATTGCAAACAAGCAGGCAAATGATACAGACTGATGTATTAGCACTCGAGAAGACCTTAGGAAACCTTATGGAGCATTCAAAACCAATGCCAAAGATATTTTACCTGCCACTGACTGAACGAACTCCCCCCCCCACCCCCCGAAACAATGTGAAGAGAACAAAACTTTTTGAAGACTTTGGGTGGTCGCAGATACTTAGCCGATATTTTCGTGAATAATCTAAATACGTATAGATGGAAAAGGAAACACTAGAACACATTTCAAGGTCGACACGACTGCCATATCATCCATCTGATCCTTCTCGTTCACAGTGTCGACCGAGAAAATCAGCACTGAATTCCCGCTATCTGTTTTCAAATTGACCAGTCTCTTCGCATATCAGCATTTGAGGACATTTGAAGCAAGAAGACAATGCTTGTTCTCTGGCAGACACGACACCAAGCTTGGGGTCGAATGATTTTGCTAGGCACAACATGAATGCATGTAAGCTTGGGCGGCATTTTTTGTAGTGTTTATTAACATGCAAGATATTGCTCGTAACTTTGAATGCTCTGTTTATTTTCTTTTCAAAAACGAATAAAAAATTAGTCGATCACCTAGAAAAGACTTGGTGAAAGTTTCCGGGGTGTTCAAGCACGCTGAAAACGATAGTGAGCACCATTACTCGAGAAAGCTTGATCCTCGCCCGATACTACGAATTTTTAGGGTGGGCGTAAAGTTTTGACGCGCACTGTATATGTCACAAAGATTTAAAATATAATATAGATAGGTAAAGATATGATTTAGCCATATTGCGTAGTCGCAAAATTACTTACAAGGGAAGGATACCTAGTGGCAGTGGTCATTCAGGATGCCATGTGTAGTACTAGAAGCAGTTTTTGACCCTGACTTCGAAAACCGAGTCCAAATTTCCTGAGGAGTTCTGTATGGTGAGTTACAGCTTTCTTTTTGCGCTGATTGAAGATAAAATATTCATGTATGGGTCCCAAGCTGTGTTTGGTTGCTGCTTTAGTGTCTTCGGACTATTGAGTGCTTTAAGTATGAACAAGGACATTGATTGTGTCCTGTGCTGTCTGACCACGATTTGAGCCCGTTTGTGAGCACCGCACTCAAAGTCACTGACTAACCCACTTATGGTCTTCAGAGGCTCAAATCGGGTAAGGCAGGTGCTTCGGGGGCACACAACCAATGTCCTTGTTCTTTCCTAAAATACTAAACAGTTTGACGACATCAAAGCAGCTACTAAGCACAACCTGGGGCCGAAACATGAGTATTCTGTGTTAAATCAGCGCAAAACGAAACAGCTGTAACTCATTTCACAGAACTCCGCAAGAAGTTTGGACTACGGATTCCGAATCAGCGTCAAAAACTGCATCTTGCGGTACACATCGCACCCTGAATGGCCACTGTCACCAAGTATCCTTCAATTGTTAGTTTTGAAATAAAAATAGCAATTAAGGACAGAATTTGTGAATCAACCTACTACTATAGTAGTAATAAGACGACTGTGTGCATGAAGTCACGCTCTGCTACACCCGTCGAGGACTATGGTGGTTCCGATCGCTTCGGATGTAGTATATATGGCGTGGAAGTGTGTCGCAAATGTTCATCTCGCCAAAGCAGAAAATCGACTCAGATAAAATTCCTCAACCTAATACGTGGACAAAACAGAACTGTGAAAAGCTGTCCGTGTGACTGTCGGTAAGCAGTGCACAGTGATCGACTGCTATTCGACTTGTCCATGGAACCTAGTTTTTTTTTTCGAAGATTCTTGGTTTCCGAACTTCTAGATGGCATGGTAAGATTAATGATAGGTCATAAAGGATGTCCGATTGGGCGTGATGTTAACTATGTACATTTCGTGCCTATTTGTTACACTCACACCCGAAAGGGAACCATGCTAGTGCTATCCCGTCCGTAACTTCTTTCTTGATAAGGTTTATAATTTTTGATAATCTCATTCTGACATTGCATAGATTTCGCTCATGTATCCACCTTTTCTATCTCATAGTTCGCTTCTGTGAAACCTCTCTCATAGTTCCCATGCGTTTCACCTATTGATAGCACGCTTTTATGGAGGGGTTGAAGCAGGTCTGTACTCTCTGTGGACTTGAGATAACTCTGGTGCAGTTTCGTCTTATTTACACTTGATCACTCACGTTGTTACCAAGGTCTGAGAGAACAAACTGATAAGTCGCTCCGACACCGTTGTAACGGGTATTCGACAGATTCGGGAATTGACTGGCTACTTAAGTTAAGGACTCAATGAGAAGCATCGAGAATACGGTTTTTTTTTGAGCCGAGTGTTTTTGAAAAACCTGATTTGTTGACAGTGATGGCGAACAAAGTTTTTCTGGTAAACGCGGAATGAATGGCTTGTTAGCGGTTTTTCGGGTGACACTTGATCCAAATTATCTCGCTCGTCAGCTTTCATACGTCCGTTCGCTGAAGGAAAAGCAGCGAAGAAACGAGAAAAAATTGTGATTTTACCAAAAGTTAGTGCTAAGGGATCGGTTTCAAATTTCTGTTATTTATTATATTATATTTATTGATACATGCCCATTAACTGCACATCTCATGGCTCTTTGGGAACTTCATTCCGCAAAATATTCTGAATAGTATGATCAAATTCAAGTGTTCCAGTGTTTTTGACCAGAAGTTTTCAGTGAATATGATATATGTGTCCACTAATCACCGCATGCAACTTCGCAGAGTTCCTCCATATTTTATTTTCTAGGACGGTACATACATATAAGGCTATTTTCGCTCCCACTATAAAACAATGAGATCACGCGTTCCCTGCCACATGCAGCCCATCGCCCACACATTCTCCGTAGTTAATGCAGCATCCATTCCGCAATGTCCCCACTATGTCTGTATATATAAAGTAGAATGTCTGTGCGTGTGTATGTGTGTGTGTGTGTGTATGTATGTATGTTCCTTATAGAAATTGCGGAGGGTTAACCGATCGGGACCAAACTTTGCACACTTATTCCTCATGCGCCGGCGGAGGTTTTAGGCTACTTCGTGCCAGGCACTATCGGTTGATTTATCGATTGTATCGATTTTATTGATTTTTCGCTAATCTTGCTCAAGGGTCGGTGGGGACAAGTACACTGGGATATCTCAATACGCTGAGCACGAATATGACAACCGTTATGCACGAAATTATCGATTTATCGATTTTATTGATTTTTCGCTGATTTTCTCCAGGGGTCGATGAGGATATGCCTACTGGGGTTTCTCAATACGCTGAGCACGAATATGACAACCGTTATGCCCGAAATTATCGATTTTATTGATTTTTCGCTGATTTTCTCCAGGGGTCGATGAGGATATGCCTACTGGGGTTTCTCAATGCGCTGAACACGAATATGATAACCGTTTTGCACAAGAATACCGATTTATCGACTTTATTGATTTTTCACAGATTTTCTCCAGGGGTCGATGAGGATTTGCCAAATGGGGTTTCTCAATGCGCTGAACACGAATATGATAACCGTTTTGCACAAGAATATCGATCTATCGACTTTATTGATTTTTCACAGATTTTCTCCAGGGGTCGATAAGGATTTGCCAAATGGGGTTTCTCAATGCGCTGAACACGAATATGATAACCGTTTTGCACAAGAATATCGATTTATCGACTTTATTGATTTTTTGCTGTTCTCTTCCCCATGGGGCGGTAGACACATGTCTACTGGGGTTCGTCAATACTCGAACACGAATATGACAACCATTCTACACGAATTATTGATTTATCGGTTTTATTGGCTTTTTGCTGTTTTCGCCCATGGGTCGGTGGAGACGTGTCTACAGGGATTTTTCAGTGTGCCGAACACAAATACGACAATTGTTTTGCATGAATATATCGATTCAATGTCTTCTGTTCCTTTCCTGCTTCTGAAAAGTGTGATTACCGGATCAATCGAACACGCTAAACACCTACGTACGAATATGGCAACTGTTTTCCACAAATTTCCCATCGAAATAACTTCATTTTCGCTTACGGGGTTACTTGGGGGAAGGGTTACTTGGGCATGGCTAATGTGCACACCATCAAAATTACTGGTACTTGCAATGATTTTGTCAGCAATATCAATTGTCCTCTTCAGTGTGAGAGGGCCGGGGTTGTAAAACACCCGAGCGAAGCCGGGTATGCCGTCTAGTTTCGCTATAAAACTGAACAAATGATGATGCAACCACATGCTCCACTGTTTTGCTGTCAGACTTGAGTCCATCGTGAGCTATCCAGAGAATAAAGAAGTCGCTTTATTATCGGTGGTTGCTTTGAGAGTTTCGCAGAAGGCCACTTATACGTAATTACGCTTCTACAGCAAATAATTTATTGCTCTTTCGCAATTTTCAGTTGATCACCTTCCCTGTAATTTGCACCTCACACTCTTTTAAAGTCGAGAAAAAAAACCTCTTATTCCTTTGTAATGTCAGGCGGGGGCAATTCGCTGATGAGCTCCTTTCAAATTGATGTATTGGAGGAAAGCTGCGCCTCTCTCCCGATCTCGGCAAGAAAGTTTTCGAATAGTGGTAGAGTTCAATTCCTTCACTTTTGAGATTAGCCTATATTATGTATTACCTATATTATGAAGCGCTAACCAATCATGAAATGTTTGAGAAACTTCACCATCTCTCTGATACTCTTCCCACTTCTTTCTGCAGAACCGCTCTTCTTCTATTTCAACACGGGGTTTCGCTTGGTGATCACTGGCCACCGGAACTATGGCCTTTGCTTTTAAGGTTTCGCTTTCGACAATAAGTCTCAACCAAGTCGTCTGCTTGACGGCTGTCATTGGGCTGATGAGCTGCGAATGCTCTTAGCTGACACCTGCTGAATTCTCCGTTCTTCGTTGCATTTGCTGTGCGTCACCAAATCAAAATTTGATTCCCGGGCATTCCCAAATGTATTTTTCCTGCTAGAGTTTCACAGCACTCTTCAATTATGACTACATCGTAAGAAAAATCTTCCCCGCTTCTATGTGTCCCTGCGCGGCTTTTCGACACGCACTGGAGTAGCCAATATCAGCATCACATTTGGCGAACGCGCTAACTATGTATGCCATCAGTAACCGCTGACTCAACCGCTTCGCCGAGCAAGACACGGAATTAGAAGAAAGAAATTAGCGTGAAGATCTTCGATCAATTGGTGGTAGTCGAAGCAGTCGGAGATAATCTGGAAGTATGTATCAGCGATTCGAACCATGCGGACATAGAAGAGCCTTCTCGGAGTGGAGGTCCAGTTTGGGCTATGAGGATTGCGGGCATATCCTCATAGCCCAAACTGGACCTCCACTCCGAGAAGGCTCTTCTATGTTGTTTCCGGGATTCATAGGATGCTCTATCATAAGCTGTTGCGGCTAAGAAAACAATCGTGATTCCATATATGTATGTAACTCAACTCGCGAAATCGGCAGACACCATCAGAAAGGAGTCCGAATGCTGCTACTTTGTTTTTACCGATCGCATGAAAACGCCTAGATCCTACATTCGGGGTTGGATTGAAAAGTTTCCGGAATGACAACGAAAGCAAAGCAACCCACAATCAAGAATAAGTTCCTAACCTAATTTTTAGACCAATCTTGTCGAAGCTCAGCGCATTTGGTCCAATCTATTACGGTGTAAAACTATGGAAGCGCTGTTTGCTACCGCCCTAATGAACTCGTCAGTGACCACTTATCCTAGAATATTTGACACTTTCTGAAAGAGCAATTCATGGCGCATCTGAGCATATGTGAATTGTTGGTTAGATTCCAATATTCGATTTTCAAAGAATTTTTGAAAGCGATCGACCAAAATTATGGATTTTCCACTCGTGTGTTATACGACTTCAAACAGGGAAAGACAAAAGCAGAATCACGCTGCACTTTATTCTGAACATTTACAGAATATTTGCTTTCTTCCTAGATCACATTCATGTAAAAAGCTACTCCTTTAAAATACCCCGTCATTGGGTAACTGAACCGAAATTTCGAATGTCGATCGAACTTTCGATCGCCCTTATCTTCTAATCCAGGCTGGAAAGTCGTGCTTATGTTCGCCACGTAGCCTAGACTTGGCGCTATCAGCTCATCTTGCTTCTATCCAAAAAGCTTTTCTTGGGAGAGAAAAAGCCCAAAAATCGCGCCGAAGGAATTTGGACGATTAGCCGTTTTGCCTCATGGCGTAGCGACTTTATTGAACGAGGTCCTAGTACTGTGGGCAGACCTTTATCGAAGGGTCACTGATACCTACCACGGATACATCTCGGACCGAGGTGTTGTATCACCACTTTTAAAATAATCACCACTTTTAAAATAATTTTTCTTGTCCACAAACGCGCATTTATAGTTTTACACCCTAATATATCCTGCTTTTGATTCTTTACCTGCAAGCGATTTCTCCCATGCCCTCAAAACGATCTCATACGGCCTCAGGAATAACTGGTCATTCGATCCGAATTTCTTCCTAGACAGAAGTCTTCAAGTCCTTGGGAAAGACAGAGGAGTTAGGAAGCCAGTGCTAAAGACACACTGGATGAGGGAGATCTTTCATTTTTATTTTTATGATCCTTTGCCTAGCGGTAGCATTTGAATGTGAAGTCACACCGTTTTTGAGATGCAGCGTCTTTTTGCTGTGCCTTATCCGGACATTGTGAACGAACTGGCATTTCTTCAATTTCAAAAAATATTTGTCGTTATTAGCTAGTAATGCCTTCCTAGACAGTTGGTAAAATCCCGGTGAAATGAGCGAAAACAGAAGTCAGCACTAATCCACCACAGTAGACAGCACTCCTCTTCTTTGGAACCAATTCGTAGATCTAAGCCATTACTAAGCCATTCTATAGTGAACCTAAGCTTCATTTCCAGTCAAAGTTATAGGCTTCAAACCTTCTTTCCAAACGAGCGATTTAAAAGTTATTACTGGGGTCCACTCTTAGCGTGCTGTTTTGTATGGAAGTTAGCGGAAGCGGCAAACATCCTTCGGAAAATTTTTTGGAACTGATTCGTTTTGTAAATATGAACTGTTTACCCTCAAAGGATGCTGAAAATCCTCAATTCCACGAACAATCATCCGCCTGTCTGTCAGATCCATATCGAGAAATTTATCCACGCTTTCTGGTTTGGTAACCTTTTTTCGACGTCCTTCCCACGGTTAACAGTTTGCCTGTGTGTGGCAATCCTCGATTGTCCAATCTGTGGAACTAAGGGTGGGAAGAAGAAGCGGTGGGTCTCCGAAGTTAGTACACAGAAGATATTCCATCTACTGAGATCTTCTTCTCCATTTGGAAAAATTCATTAACCACTCAGATTTCGTATTCATCTCTAACTGAATATGATCAAAGTTGTCTGACTTGAAGAGCCTGTCGAAATCAGGCTCTCTGTCGAATCCATATGGAGGATTTCTCAATACAACGGCACAGAAATTGCTGGAAAACACTGGTTCTTTGGTGGCCATTCCGGAAACTTTTCAACCCACCCTCGTATGTTCATATAGCAATGTCGGCACACGTTGTCCTTTCTGGCTACCACTTGTTTCACTTGAAACTTTTCTATAAAGGAAATTATTTGCGAACTTCGCCGCTATCATTTTGGGGTTGCCTAATTCTTGAACACCAAGTAATCAGAGTTTGCCAGAGGAGTCAGTGATCGCTCACTTCTCAGAATAGTTTCATCCCTAAAGATGAAGTTTATATTGTCCACTTAGGATGCGAGCTAACACACCTTCGAGATAATGAAAATGAAAAAAAAGATAGATTCGGCACACCTCAATAAACATATACTTCCTCATTGCTCGGCAACAATGTTTGATACAGAAGATTCGCTCTTTGGAACGATTTGATGGAAAAACTGTCATATTGGTGATAAGAGTTGATTGTCATACCAGACACTCTTTCCCTTTTTTGTCGTCGTTTTCTAGGGATGAAACTAGGGTGGAACCATTTGAATCCGGCAATAAATCATGCAACATGCGCTGTTGCACTTATTGAGAGCTCCAAGAACATAGGGGGCGAGCAGGATTCATCAAAGCCGGTGTCTCACTTCAAGATCGATTTTGAGATTTCGACTTTAGAAAACACTCCACCTTTGTACTCACAATAGCGGAACTTTTCGGAAATCTATCGTATGGGTGAATTTCTAAGCTTAGCGCCGTTTCTTCTCGGATCTAGTTCCATGTTGTGAAGATAGCGACTGAAACGAGCTCTTCTTCGTTCCCTGTTCTACTTTTCTATTATTCTTCGATACAATCCTATGTTCTGACAATTTTCTGATATTTCATCATCAATGCACATAAATTGTCAAAAGTCAGTCTCTATACACTTAACCACATAATTACTCCAGCTAGTGTAACCGCTACCAAACATGGCTGCAGTGAAAATTTTTCCAAATGCTCCCCCAACTTTTGAAGCTTCTGTGTGTGGAGCACGTGAAAGACGGCCTAAACACATTGCCGCCACTGCGACGCACATGGTGCATCACGACCCGTTGTCCCCGATGGCTACGTTATACACATGGAGTAATACACCAAACGCGCTCTTCATGCCCCAGAAACCGTTCTCCCTAGGCCATTGGTGCACACAACGCAAAATTTAAAAAAATGTCCTTTAATCAGTGACACTCGTCGTGCAAAAAGGGCTTGGTCCGCATTATGTTAAAGGGCGGTTTCAAAAAGAAAGAATGGATGAATGAAAAATTATAAAACTATAACCAGAATTATGAATGAAAAATTATAAAACTATAACCGGAATTATGAATGAAAAAATATAAAACTGTAACCTGAATTATGAATGAAAGATTATAAAACTATAACCGGAATTAAGTTCCGAACCCTGCAGAGTTTCTTTGTAGAACAGGCGACTTACCTGCACTAGGAGCCCAGCTAATCACACTTTTCGGAATGCACTGATGATTAACATTGCTTAACAGCTTTATTTTTTTACCACTTCCTATTATTCTTCTTTAAAATTTACCTCTGTGCTAGGACTCTGCTACGTACACAACGCTTCAAACTCGTACAAGTTTGTGCGCTGAACTCTATTAGCCTGAATACACTCTCCCATCAAATATAGATCACCTGGTATTTTTGGCGTTCATCCTGGGATATGAAGGCTCAGAGTTTGTCTTGAAGCTGTCTCAAATGTGATTTTCGAGAGATGGCTCTAAAATAACAAAAATTTGATGCTGGGGCCTACATGCCTACCCTATTCATGAATCGCGATCATACAACTTAATGATCATACGCATGTTTCTCAACTCAGTTTAATGGTAGTGCACTGAAGCATGGAGAAAGAAGCGCTTCCTAGTCCTGATGCGTCAGATTTGGAGCAACGTTCTAGAAATCGTCGGAACAGTTTCCAACTATATCTCAGGGTGAAGAATGGGTAGGGTGGTTGCAGAAAAGGCTGTGAAGAGTTGGTGAGGGTGCGAGTCTTTTTTCTCCCTTATATCGCCATATAAAGTGAGAGAGCAGAAAATCTGTATGCAGACTTGCAAAGTCTATTGGCAGTCGCTCCCACCTTATCTCCCTCCTATAAGATTTTAACCTTTTGGGTGTTTTCTCGGAATTCTGGCAAGTTTTCTCAAGTTTTTCTGCACTAGTCAAGATCGCTCGGCACATTTGGGACACGCACTTTCAAATCCATTACATCGCACGTCCACCCCCGTAAGTTTCACTTCTAATGACCCCCCCCACCCTCAGACGTCACCGCTTTTGGGCTCTATTCGTACGAAATGATATCAGACAATGCCTCTTTTAACCTCAGTCCGATTTCAGGTGCCTTCGTCTAGCTATACCGGCAAAGCTCTCTCGGGTATTGTAACTCATCGTTGTTCTGTTGTGTAGCTGAAACAAATAAAAACGTTCCATTGATATTGTATAAACCATCACGTGGACCACGATGCTAAGTTTTCTAGGGTCTACAACGGACATCATCCGGTAGGTGATGCTCGGCTCATGCTCTGTTTAGACAGCTTCTAGAGTTCGTGGAGCAATTTATCGTTTTTCTTGCTCGTGAGACGTTCTGTTTATATCAGCAGCGGCCGTGAGAACGTTGCACTGTTCTTGCATCGCGCTGGAGTGGAACGGCTGACGTCGGCCGGAGTGATTTATCAAGTTGACTGACCCGTGGTCAAATCGACCTCTGGCCAAAAACGCATGGGAAAAGCAGAAAAAACGCCGCAGATTAGCGGAACTGGCTTCAACAAAAGCCCTGATCTGTGATCTCTTCCACTATAATCGGTGGCGAGCAAAATATAGCTCTGCTAGGGAATTGTCCTCTCCAACTGCTCTCTGGAATTTGAGTGTTGGAAGGCATGATATTTCAAAATCCTGAAACGAAAATTGCGAGCAATTAGAGAAAAAGCGTGATTTTGCTCGTGAGTCCTCGTCAGCTCGACATAATCATCACAACTAGTCATAGCCCCGGAGTTTGGCGGATCTGGGGGGGGGGGGGGGTATGGATGGCTTTACTTTATCTTTGCAACGTATCAGGTTGGAACATGAGTTCCCGCTGTTTTCTGCAGATTTTTGAAGGAATCCAATAAATGATTAGATTTCGCATATATCCATGAACTACTTCGAAACTTGTGATCTTGCAAATATTCTGGACGCTAAACCTATTTTTACTTTCTATTTTGGAAATGCAGTTCCAGAGTGAACTCTTCAAAAAGGCAAATTCTAGCTATAGCTAACTACAGTTGCACGAATACATAATAAATGGACGATAATGTTGCATGAGACTAACCAAATTTGCGTATTGTAATCCAGAGGCTTTTCATTCGCTAATGCTTTCCCTCTTCTTTTTATACTCGAGCGATCCTGAGCACAAGCACTTAACTTGATGTCACAAAATTTTTATTTCCATTTTTTTACTCCGTTTTTGTCTCGCAGTTCTCCTTATTTTAGAGCAGAGGAGTACAGCGTTTGCCGTAGGAATGGCAGAGTACCAGCGACTGTTGAGGTGTACACCTCGATCGATAAATACTGTTGTTTAATTTTTTGGAAAATTTTTGTCATAAATTTCAAAAAAGCGGGGTTTTAGATTACAACTATTTCTTACAACTATTACAACCTGATATAACTTAATATTTAATATTTCTTCGGTATGTTTTGATGATTTTGCGGAGGGTTTTCAAACAATGAAACCCAAATAAATTCAATTCATTACTCAATGAATAGCTTAGAACCCATAAGAAAAATCAATTATCCTGAAAAAAAAGTTTTTCCCTACCAATGCAAAGCTTTCTCTTCTGCAGAGACACCGATTTTCAATCCATTCGAAACCGAATATCCGAAACATCAAGTGGTACAGTTTTTATGTGAGAGTATGGGCATGAAAAAAAGAAGGTTCAAGAAAATCTATAAGAAACTCCAAACGACCAGGTGAATACGGGCCAGAGCCGCGGCGCGGCAGAGTTGGGTAGAGAGTGTCAGAGAGAATGATGAAAGCATTGTCGATCGAGGAGTGCAAGAGACAGTCAGAGTGCCACGCCGCGTCGCGTCACTGACCCACTCGGACGTCTGGAGTTCCCTGTACGTAGAGATGTCGTAGTCACCCTGAAGCAAAATGAAGGTTAATACATATACATAGGTAGGTAAGCATGTCAGATGTAGGAGATCCAGTGGTCCAAGTTTTCTAGTACGCGCGCGAAAACGAAAGGGTCGAGTGAAATGAATGAAAACGATGCTGTCGAATGTGCGGAAGCGCAGACAATCAGAGTGCTAGGATGCAGAGGTGCTGCATGTGTCACTCAGTCCATATCACTTGAATCTTCTCTATATTGGAACGGGCATTCAACGTTGGAACTTCCTGGAAGCGGAGGGACTGTTCTTGCCATGCCGATGGTGTGCCAAGGCATCTACGATCGCAGGTCTAAGAATCGCCCAATCTCTCAACGAAATACCCCATAATGTGATGATTCGGTTACCGGTCGCGCTGATTTTGCCACTGTCAGAGTGCAACTCTGAAATAGACACCGATGGCACGTTTGCACTGCGATTACAACGGATCGGCGGAATTGTTCTGTTAAGCTCTCATTTACGCAGGAATCGTAGTGTACAGGGGACGTCAATCACGATCAGTATTCCCGCGGAATAGCGTGCCGCACCACCCACGCGGCGCGGCGGGCTGGTGGGTGCTGCGGTTGGTGGATGTTGTGGGGATTTTCAGCTTTTCTTTAGTTTCTGCGACAACTTCACTCATTTGTGGCACCGATTCGGTTCTAATATCTGAGTTTGAGGAAGATATCGTCTTGCAATTTGTTTCCAACGAAGAGGCTTTTTCTCATTGCTGATCAGGAAGGTGTTGTATCGCGTAATTTGCGGTCTTCACTGTGGTTGATGACTAGCTTTCTCCTATTCACGATGATTTTTAGGCCAGTCGTGTGAAGACATTGCATCGTGCGTTTTTTATCGAAGTTACTGACGTCAGGCAGAAGTTCTTGTTGGAGCACCTGTGGAAGTTCAACTCAACCAAGGAACATCCGACGAGGAGTGCGATTTTCCACAGCGCCACTCTATTTCAAACAGTTACCAAGAAGGCCCACGAATGAGCAGAAACTAGAGAAAAGCTGAAAGTCCCCCCAACATCCACCAGCCGCAGCACTCAGCCAGCCCGCCGCGCCGCGTGGGTGCTGCGGCGCGCCATTCCGCAGGAATACTGATCATGATTGACGTCCACTGTCGGCCTGGGTGCAATGTTTTGCGGACAGTGGCACCGGTCCTTTCGAACTTGCGCTGTTTTCTGAAAAGTGTCTTAAGAGATTACAAGGATTTCAAGTAATGAAATAAAAATTCGAAAAGGTAAGAATATCAAGAATGATAGAAAGGTTAAATCATCCAGAGCCAGCGCAACATATCAAGACTCAACTAATTAAGGTGCTTACATATTCGTGAAACATACTGTGACTAAGGAGAACTAAGAAAGAATGTGAACATAAGGGCTATTAGCGGGTGGAACTATGTGGCTTGACAAATGTGAAATCCCGTAAAGTGAGATTGTCGCATACCACGTAGTCTAACTAACAAGGGAAGGATACTCCCTGGCTGTGAGCTTTTCTGATGACCTATGTACGGTTCAATGCAGTTGGCATCACTGATGTCGAATCCATGCCGCACCATTCCTGCGGGGTCCTGAGTGGAAAGTTATGGCGGTTTTTGTTGGTGCGAGAGCGCACATATACGGTCTCGATGTCACAGCGCCAGCTCGGTCCGTGGTATGGTGGTAAGTCTCTCGCTTCACAACAACAAGGTTGCTGGTTCGGATCCTGTTGCAGCTTGACGTTTTGCATCTACGATTTAGAAGCCGTCCTCCTTCGAGGAGGCTAGTTTCAGGCAGTTAGGCTATATTTCCCACTCGCATACCGACAATACAAGGGTTCGGAGTGATTCCAAAGGTTCTTCGTACATCATATCTCACAACAGCAGAAACTTAATATATGGCTTACTCTCCGACAATCAAATTTCATCATTTACGATATCTAATCAAATTCGGGATATCGTTTAAATCTGATAAAATGGCGCAATGTATAAACGTTTCACCTCCTATATTGTGGCTCACGACTTGAACTTCTCTGTGCATCAGCGTGACTCCACTCTTCGGCTTCTATCTCTTGTGTATTCCCAGTTCTGCTCACCAAGATTCAAGGAATTTCTCATGTACTCGTGGCATGCGGCTGGGTACTGTGACACCTATCCCGGTAAATTTTTAACTCCAGTCGAGTTTTGCTTCCCTCAAAATGTGTTGGGATCTTGTGAACATGATGATTGTAACGAGCTCTTCTTTATTCGTTGTTCTTATTGTGAGAAGTAACTTTGTTTTGATCACTTCGTGCTATCTTACCATATGTGCACATAAAGGAGTTTCGACTGTCGGAGAGTAAACCATATACATATTTTCTGCTGTTGTGAGATGTGATATACGAAGAACCTTTGGAATCACTCCGAACCCTTGTATTGTCGGTATACGAGTGGGAAATATAGCCTAACTGCCTGAAAATAGCCTCCTCGAAGAAGGACAGCTTCTAAATCGTAGATGCAAAACAGGTGGCTGCACCAGAATCAGACCCAGCAACCTTGTTCTTGTGAAGCGAGAGACTTACCACTGTACCACGGCCCGATCCGGCACCTTGGCACTCGAGACCGCATATGCGTGCGCTCCCGCACCAACAAAAACCGCCATAACTTTCCACTCAGGACCCCGCAGGAATGGTGCGGCATGGATTCGACATCAGTGATGCCATCTGCATTGAACCGTTCATAGGTCATCAGGAAAGCTCACGGCCAGGGAGTATCCTTCCCTTGTAAGCAAAACCCATTCTAAAAAAATTTATTTAAGATGCATTATTGACTAGTTATTTCACGACTACACGCCAAAATCTACTACTTCAGTCTGTTGTCTCTTGTCTTCAATTGCAAGGCTCTTGAGAGAATTTCAAAAACGGCATTTATTCTAAAACTCAGAGAACTTAAAAAAACGCGCTTTGCTTGACACTGAAGAGTGCAAATCCCACGATTAAGACATGCGTGCTCATGCAAAACACGTTTTTTCTGTCAATAGTTCTGTACCAGCAATAGTCAATCCATGCAAAACGCATGCACCCCCATGGATGTGCATGGGTTTTGCATGGGTATGCATGGGTTTTTCGTGCGTTCTGCAACGAATTTGCATCGGATTTCTGGAGATGCATGGGTTTTGCATGAATGTGACCATTGTTGGTATAGAACTATTGATTTAAAGATTGCATCGTCTTAATCGTGTGATTTGCATCCTTCGATCTCAAGCAAAACACGGATTTCACGTTCCCTGAGAATACGCGGAACCTAGAAACAGTGTTCTGCATCGGTAGGCATGGGTTCAGCATTCGGACTGAGAGAATCGTGGACTTTTCGCTGCTGGTGGACCGGATTTGTGTCGGATTTAGAGAACCATGTGTTTTGCATGGGTTTTGCATGGATTTTACAATTGCTAATAATAGGAATATTGGTTTGAAAATTTGTGTTTTGCACGACCCACATCTTAATCATGAGATTCGCAGCTTTTATGATTCAAAACACGGTTCCTAGGTTGCTTGAGCATTGGCCGTAGCTGAGTAACTAGATTTTTTTTTTCATTGGAGCGTCTCTTTCAATAAAAAAAAAGGTTCGTAATTTCTTTAGGAACTAAGCTGAGGGCTATCTCGTCCTTTTTTTGACGAGTGAAATGTGTTGCTGCCTCGAATTTTTTATTGTATTGCTTTTCTAACTCAACTCCAACTATTTTATTTCCTGTTCTTCTTTCGTCTGATTTAATTTGATCTGATTCCGACTCCAGGTCTCGCCACGATAGTTGATGGCACATCCTTGTGATGTATTAAATAAATAAATATTTTCGTATTTCTCCATATTTATTGGCATGACCCCAGTGGTTGAATTCATGAACATTTTGGGAAAGGTTCTGAGCTTCTCAGTTCTTTAGAGTGATGGTGTTTCCTAGGCAAAACGAAGTGCATGCTATTTTTATCGTGGATTCTTGTCGCTTACTTGAAAGAACTGGTCGGACAAGATCTATGTATGTGCTATTCTTGGTTTATAACAGAATTTGGGAACTTTCCCAAGAGGTTTGTGGTCTTCCACAAGCCCAGAATGGACGTGTTTCCTGAAAGAAGATTGCTCTAGATTATTACCATCTGCACTTTCTTCTTTCACTTGCTATGAGGAAATTCTCAAATGAAGTGCACCGATTTTTGTTTGACATATTGGTCCACAATAAATTCGAGGATAAGGCCTTCCTGGAAGTGGTCGAGTCTGACGCTCCCAGAGTGTCCCCTACTCGGTAACGGTGTCAGTGTCGGTGTTTTTGAAGGTAAGTCAGAAATCAGGCGAAAGTTCAGACCGGTTCGCTCAATTATAACAGCATGAATTCCACCGCAAAGGGCTAGCACTTGAATGTTTTTCTCAAATCTATCTCAAAACATCTGCACAACTGTAGAAAACAACTTAACGACGTTGAGGATCTATCCTTGGAAGAAATTCGTCATGGTTTTTAGTGTCGTTGGATGCAGAGATCTTTCGAGATCTCCGGTCTGGCAAGAAAGCAAATGTTCCCCGGTAGTACTAGTATTGTAAAATTCAGAAAAAGAGGCATTTAGTGGCTCGTAGTGACAGTCGCGTTGTTACAACTTCGCAGAAAATAGCGTTCCTCGGGAGTTAAAAAACCCGTTGGTTTGACCATTTGTACTCGAGTTGACGTAGGCTGAACTTTGGACTGAAGGAACAAACAGGAGCCAACTTATGGATCATTAATTTCTTCAATAGAGAGTTATAGCGAACTCAGTTTGCCCCTTGTTTTGGCTTTTCGACGTTAAGGACATTTTTCTCGTTCTCTTTGAAAATTCATAAATCAAGAAATGTTGGATGAATTTTCTACTAACTTTTTTTCTAAAAACCTAATTTCTAGACCATAAATTAAGGTGTAGCTGTGAAATCCTACTTTTCAGCCACGATTCCCTTCCTGTTTCTGTTCCTGGTATCACTCCAGGACGTGATCAAATTAATGTTTGGTCCCTCATTGCTCACGTACTGTCTGTCTGTGATCTTTTGAAGGAACAATGTCTTCTTGTATGCTGGATTTGTCCTGAGAAGGTTCAGGAGTTCTTGGCACCGAACCGCACAGGACGACTCATAAAAAGCTGGGGTGGCACGGCCTCCTGCAAGAAGTTTTTGCCCATTTCTCAGATTTCCTGAGGGCAAAGATCCCGACTGCTCGTACTGAAAAGTCAGCTGACCGGAGTGATTCCGTCACTCGCGCCCTCTTGCCCTTTCGAGCAGCCGGCGTCCTTCACTCTGGATGAATAAAGGTGCTGCTTCGGCTGATGAATCGCGCGTGCTCGTTCCCCCACGAAGGAGTTAGGCAGAGTAGGGTAGGGCTGCCTGAAGTTCATCGTTCTGTCTGTTTTTCTGCTCATCTCCTAGTTCTCCTCAGTCTCTCTTGATTTATGTTCAACTTCGGATGCTCTCAACTTGTACTCTCTCTTCACCTGGCGATAGCACCGATCCACCCGGCCACTATAAAGGTCGTCCGGGCTCCTACTCTACAGATTCAGACTCATCTACTCCTACTACTCGCTCTAGTCCACTGCCATGTCTGCTCCGACTGCCGTCGCCTACTTTTTGGTTTTCGTGGTAAGCGCTCGCGTTCTTCTTGTTGTTGTTTATTCGCGTTTGCACTTTCTTCGAACACGCACTGTTACCGTGTAATTCATGGAACTCCGTCTGGCCTTGGCCGTCGTTTTTGGCTGGTTGTGCTTTGTGTTGGGCTATGATCTGCGGGTTTACTCCACACTTATCACGGGTAACAGTGACAAACACGATAATATGCTGTAAACAGTGAATGATATTTTCCGACAACTCGCGCGGACTGGTTTTTCTGCGCCTTTCCGCTGCTGACTAGAGAGCCATAGCCGTTCCCTTCCGTTTCTCAGCCTTCTTTATTCAGTTGTCCGTTCATTCCATCGAAGCTAATGGAAGCGGAGACGCACATTCTCGGTCCAAACGGCTCGCGATCCACCCCTCTCAATGGGCTCTACAGTGAGTTCACGTCTAGCTCTCTGCTCCTGTCTCTTGATATCTTGGCCAATTGCGGATTTGTTTAGCCTCTGGCCGGGAGGAGTTGTTCCCTACGATATAGCCTCGCACTACACGGATTGGGAGAAGGCCGTGATACTGTCTGGAATGGCCGAGTTTCCAAAGCACACTTGCATCTCCTTCCGTCCACGAACAGCCAGCGATAAGTACTATCTGGCTATTAACAAATACTATGACCTGGAAAGGTGAGCAGCGTGTTCCTTCCCACAATGGTGGAATCCATTTCCGGGATGTTATGATCAGCCCGCTATTCTGGAATGGACGAGTTTTCTAGGCAAAAAGGGGTACACATCGTGCGAGTGACACGTCTCAGTCAAGAGATGACAAATTTGGGTGAAAATAGCAAGATGCATCACAATTTATTCCAAAAACCTGTCCACTCTGAATGAATGGGTATTTTGAAACCTTCCTAGAAGCATTTACGAATTCGTCCATAGTTTTTCCCCAGTTATTGCGCTGCTGAATCAGTTTGATACTTCAGGTGCTTCTCCTACATCGGCAGGCAGACCACGTTTCTGTTCCGCACCGCTCAGGGCAACATCGAGACGCGGATGAAGCTCGATCCCAGCTGCCTGCGGTTCAACGGTCGCGGCACGGTGATGCACGAGCTGATGCACATCCTCGGCTTCTACCACGAACACCAACGGTACGGTAGGCAACCCTGAGCCCCGCTCGTCGGGCGACCTCCCCCCCCCCCACATGCCACGATATGCCCTTTCGCCGATTACAGAGACGACCGCGACCCGCGCGTGACCGGAAGTGCCAGCCATTACAACTACAAGGTCTACCCGCGATCCAGCACGTTCTATATGGGACCGTACGATCGCACCTCGATCATGCACTACAACTTCCCGGGGATCGTCTACCCGCGCTCGTACTTCAGCGCCAGCGACATCCTCCGCATCAACACCTTGTACAGGTGCTCGCAGGTGATGAATCGTTTCAATCGATTTCTGAATGTGATCCACAACCGAATCCTCGTGCGGAATCGGCGCGTGTAGGCACCAAGGCAGACGTAGGCACCTGTTGTTCGTAGTTGTGTTCGTGGATAGGTGTGCGTGTCTGTGTAACCACTGCAATGCAATGATCTGCAATGTGAGAGTGATCTGTGTTTGTGATTTTCTCGGATCTCAATAAACTGTGACGTGTTGCTCCTATCGAAGCAGTCCTCACGAGATTTTGCACACCTGGTGTAGAAGCAGGAAATTTTTCTGTGTATAGCCTATGCAGCTGTATTTTTAGACATCCTAGAAATAGCTCGCATACCTTATGTTCAAAAAAGTTGTTTCGGAATTCCACAGTCCAACGTTTTTCGGTTTACCTATGTGTGTTGATAGAGTAATAGTAAATATGAAATGCACAGTTTCTAATGTTTTGTTGCCACGAATTTCGCGAATTCGAGGACAACCAAGCATTTACCTCTTAGCAACTTTTGTGCGTGAAATTCACAGAACTGGTTCCTGTTATAAAAAGACTGACCTTTTTTCCACAGAACGCTTGAGGAAGCCGGTCTGTGATCAGTGTTAGTGACTTGTTGTCGGAAGAGCATCTGGTTCAAACGTTTCATTCCAGAAACCGACCACCACAACCACAACGACACGAGCAACCACTCGACCGCTATGGTGGACCACCACGCCCACCACCACTACCACTACACGACCGCTCTGGTGGACCACTACGCCCACTACGCCAACCACCACTCGAGCACTCTGGTGGACAACCACACCAACCACACCTACCACCACTCGACCGCTTTGGTGGACAACCACACCCACCACACCTACCACCACTCGACCACTTTGGTGGACAACCACGCCCAGCACACCCACCACTCGACCGCTCTGGTGGACTACCACGCCCACCACCACTAGACCACTTTGGTGGACCACCACGCCCACCACCACTCGACCGCTATGGTGGACGTCCACACCTAGTCCTGCAGCTGACGAAGACGAGCAAATCTCCAGGAACGGAATCTTCCGGCGAATGAGGCGGATGTGAAATAGCTGCGGTACTGCGGTCTGCTCAGGCAGCGGTCCTTCCTAATAAACGCTGGAGCCTGAGTGCGGCGTGGAAGACGTCACAACGCCGGAAGAACATGCTCAGCGCTGATCTGTGATATTCTTATCTACCTGTATATACAATGTGATCTCATACGCTGTACTGTTGATATGCATCGATTCGCCATCGTAATAAAAACCGTTTTCGCTGGTTTCAGTGTTTCCCATAAATTAGCGATGTACCGAGCTCAACGTTATCGTAGGACGAAGCAACCCGTGCTCTGTTTACTGTGAAATTTTGCTATTGAGAAGGGAAATGTTCTTTGATGAGAGCGAACTGTCCACAGAGGTCATTCTCTGCAGCGGAAATCGCGCGTTACGCTGTCAAGCGCGCTGGAAAACTGAAAAACGTCCACTTCCGGGAACAAAAGTGCAACCTGTGAACCCTCTTCGCCGCAGGTCACCCCCAATTCGCAAAGACCAACCACGTTCCCGCACAACTGGCCACAACCTTCCAGAGTCAACGGGAGAGCGACGACAAAAACCCGCGGGCGCGAAACATTTCTTTTTCGGTGGGCGGAGCGTCTCCTGCGCTTCAGTTTTTCCCACATAAATGGCACGAAATTTTAGCAGAAACCTGTTTCTCTTGAATTAAACATCTTTCGAAGCTATGCAACGGGAGAAAAAGGTGCTCTTCGATTTTCGCGAGAGATACTCGCAACTTGTTTCGTCCCGATGAGGTAGGGACAAAGCCGAAAAGTTAGCAGCGAGCGGGCAAAAAGATGTTGCGAGTGTCCCGTACGATGCACGCAGTCTTGCGAACATTTCCGAACGAAGGGCATGTCATAGGTCGTTTTTACCGTATATGGAACAATGGGTTCGAAGAGACACAACAGTTAGAACCTCTGTTCAACTCATCAAACAATACTATTCTATTATTAAACTTCCAGATGATTTTTTTTCTGAAAGGACCTTTGTTGTTTTAGCGTCGCATGCCTCGTAGGTGAACTTTACTGAGACCACTTTCGTATTGAATTTGCCCTTGAATTTTCCCACGTAAAGAGCGCACCTGACCTTTCCTAGGACATGACCTCGTCAAAATCGTCCGACCTGTGCATTTGTTTTACTAATCAATTTAGGATACCAGTCAGTTGCGATCGAATTTCCGTCACTAATGCCAACCATAATAGGAGATGGACTGCATAAACACCTTGAGTATCGCCAGTTGAAGAACTAAGGTCTAATTCTTTGTTTTTATTTGACTTTTTTTTGCTCGCACTCTTAGGTTCTTCTGAAGTGCCTCTTGAGCGAAAAGGAAGTCATCCTTATTGAGCTGGACTCATTAGAGTTTCAGATACTTACCTTTTGGTGTACATGAGGGTGGTTTATGATGCTGTAACTGGGCTGATATCGGTTTACTCAGCTCTCTATTTAATTAATTTATTTATTCGCTTATTTATTTATTTACCTATTTCCTTCATTATTTATTTACCTGTTCATTCATTTATTTGTACACTCATCCGTATTCCAAGCAGGAAAAACAACCAAATTTAAACCGAGGAAAGAAGCAATTTTAGAGGACTGTAACACCGATCCGCTCTATCGTCCGACATTCCTGGTGCACCTGCGATCTGCAACAGCGTATCAAAGAAGAATCCGGGTTTTTGACTTACCTGAAGCGCTCGATAAGTACGCCATTGGAAGATTAGTCAACGAACCCGTGACTGGGGGTTTATAAGAAGTTAACCAGGCAAACCAAATTTTGTTATTGGTTACTCTATAGACTGCGTAATGTTATGAGAGGTAGGACGTGAAAACTACATAGCATGCTAACAAGGTATGGTTATGCGTTCGTGGATCCTAGCCCTGGTGCCAGAGTTGAGCTTAATTAACCATCACAACCGTGTAAATTCTGCAGCGAATTTACACATGCTAGCTTTCAAAAGCATGACTAATATTTTACGGATTTCATGCCTTAAAGGGAGCACGCACGCACATTTTTCTCCTAGAGATTTTGGAACATCTCGAGTATTTACCATGGTCTGAATAACTCCCGTAACAGGTCAGCAGCGGAAACGCTTTGTATTAAGCTCAGTAACCGGTATGAGTACGTGCCAGCGTTCCATTCGGACGAGTTTGACGAAATGCATGGCAAGGCGGGGCGTGGATCAGTTGATGGAACGCGATGGCATTTTGGCACTTTCAGTGATTTTTGACATTAGATCTGGCCTCAGTATGCCCAACTAGCCCAGAAAATGCCAAAACCTCTAGGACGAATTTTTCCGCGGGTGCTGCCTTTGAACGCAGGACAACTCATCCATACTTATAAACAGCATTAGCGGATGTAACGTGCTTCGGCTCTCGACTATGCTGACCAGAACGTAGTGGTGAAATTTGGCGAAAATCATAGCACATCGGGTTTTCGGATGAGAACATTCGTTTGAGAACATTAGGGCAAGATGAGTCAAACTGCATGAGCCAGTTCGCGGGCAGACACGAAAAACTCGGCAACGCTGCTTTTTTGCGGGTTATTTTTTCATGCACGGCTACTTGCTTTCGCATTTTTTTCTCATGCTCTGTTGCAAAAGTAATTCAATTCTTTGCAAACATTTGCAAGAAGAGAAAAAGGACCAAAATCGGCAGAGGAAGTAGAAACAAGAGTCAGCACGAAGATCTAACATTTGCATCAGACACAAAGTTCGGGCGGATAATGTCTTCACAGTCCGGTAGCCTAGGGAGCGAGTCTGAGTGACTCTGACTGCAATTACGACTGCCACACAGTGTCAGCCGGCAGATCACAGGTCCGATCAATGGAAAGACGCCGCAGGTTGCTGGAAGATTTTACTAAGCGAAGGTATAAAAACTTCAAAATGGAAGAGATAACTATATACATACTACAACTTGTGCAGGAAAGTGCGAGAATTAGATCGAACGAGCGTATCAACACACTACGCCACGACCGTAATTGCAGACAAAGTCATAGACGCACTCTCTAAGCTACAGGGGACGTCAATCACGATCAGAGTTCCCGCGGAATGGCGCGCTCCACGACCCACGCGGCGCGCTGGCTAGGTGCTGCGGCTGGTGGATGTTGGGGGATTTTCAGCTTTTCTTTAGTTTCTGCGACAATTTCACTCATTTGTGGGCCTTCTTGGAAACTGTTTGAGATAGAGTGCACCGAAGGTCTAATATAGCGCAGCGCATGGACGACAGCACCCCGTCTCGCAATTTCTCGCGTGTTTCATGCTACTTCTTCAACAGATGTCAGTTCGAGGTCCCGTGAAACCCTGGGAAACTGCAAGGTTAAGAAAAGAGGATTTCCTCCGCCGAGATTCCCGACGCCGAATGAAAGTGTCAAAGATCGCGAACACTGTCAGCGCATTACAAGAGTTGAACGAACACGAAGGTACCACAATTCACCTATGGTAAAATTCGGATTGCAGAGCGCGGCTGCCATACATGGTCTTGCGCTGTGACGACGCGCTAGCTTATGCAAACTCGAACTCTACCACTATCTTAGCGAGACCCACGAATGTCAACGGACGCACATTCAGACTTTAGGGAAACAATACCTCAATTTCGCAGGTTGTTCGCATGTTTCACACTACTCCACCGTTGGACGTGAGTCCTTCGTCCATCAGGATCCGAAACTCGGCAAGACCTCAAACATGGAGATCTGAGCGGGTGCTACCTCTAAAAACAAAAAGATGGAGGAGCCGATTTGAGAATAGTGCAGAAGGGGTGGGAACAAATAAGCTAACAAGTTCTATAGTGTGTTCCTAGATAATAGTTGGATAAGCGCCATAGAGAAAAAGAACGAGGAAAAGTGCGCGGCGTTTGGAGAGAGTGGCAAGAAAAGCAGACAAAATGCACGAATACTCACCCTGCTATGGTCACTTTTGAAACAGACTATACACTTAGAAGTGTGATTGCCAACGGAAACTGCTGAGTCGCGTCACGCTATACTATAGCTCGTCTGAGAGGGTCGGTTGCGCAAAAGTGAAGCAGTTATTTTTCGTTTGTTATTTTTCGGCGACACTAATGTTATAGGTGTATAACTGTGATGTGGTGTGTGACGTGTAACTGTCATGAAATTTCCTAATACATATTAGACCGCCTTTGCTCAGGAGTTTTACTTCTCCTAATCTGATAGACAAGTGCTAATATTGATATTCATTCAAATTGCTGATTGCATGGATGATCCAAATCTAAACAACCTTTTTTCATCTATCCATAGGCGAAAAATTCGGTAATCATCCGAAAGTTATTCGTATAATAAATCCATGGGGAATGTTTGTCATACATTGTTACTAGACGGCATGCTCGGCTTCGCTCGGGTGTTTTACTACCCCGGCAATTTCACACCAATGAGGACAATTGCTAGTGCCGACAAATTCATTGCGGATGCCTACAATTTTGGTGGTAAATATATTAGCAGGCTCATGTAACCCTCTTCTACCCGACCGCGAAAAGTCAGTAATGTTATTTCAGTGTCAACTTCATGGAAGGCAGTTGCCATATTCGTACTTAGGGTTTAGCGTTTCGATTGGTCCAATGAACACATTTTTACCCCCAACCCTTTCCAAAAGCGGGGAAAGAGCAAAAGAAGTGACTGAGTCGATATATCCGTGGAGAATAGTTGTCATATTCGTGTACAGCGCAATGGAAAATTCCAGTACACATATCTTCACCGGCCCGTGGACGAAAATGGCGAAAAATCATACCAATAACTCGATATTCCGCGCAAAACGGTTATCATATTCGTGTTCAGCGCATTGAGAAACCCCATTAGACATGCCCTCGCCGCCCCCTGAGCAAAAGCAGCGAAAATCGATAAAATCGATGAACCAATCGATAATGCCCGGCATGAGGTAGACTAAAACCTCCGTCGGCCCATGAGGAATAAGCAAGACCATAGTACAGTCACTAGGCGCGTTCGCGTTGCAGCCTGCCTCTTTGATTGTCGTAGATCAACCCGGCTACCTGTCAGCTGATTGACAATGTTACTCGCCAGATTTCAAGCCAGTTGAGTGTTTTGCACCACATTATCTGATTATGGAGTGTTTTGTAACATGTATTGCTGGAATGGGTCGACGTTGGCACGATCCTGAGTATCCCATGTTCTAATCTCCTTGAGAGTGGCCACGCTGACCTACAGCAATCTACGGCGATCAAAGTCGCAGTGCGCACGCGACGCTCTCAGCAGCATTCTACCGATGGGATTCATGGAGGTTGACTGCGCTCCTACCCATCCCTGTGCCTCAGTAGCCACGTTTTCAAGAGCCCTGGAAGAAAATCGCGAGAAGTCAAGAAGATCAATAATTCCACAGACAGATAACGTTGTGCAAAGTCAAATGCGTTCTTCAGGTATTTAGCGTACTGCAAAACTCCTATAGGCATGTTCTCGTTGACCTCTGAACAAAAATGGAAAAAATCGATCAAAACAATAAGTGGGCATTTCCGGGAGTGGTGGTTCAATATTCGTTCCCAACGTCACGCAGAACCCCACCAGTCATGGCCTCATAGTGCTGTGGAAAGAATAGCAAAATCGAGGACAACACTAAAGCAGAGAAACTAATCAATAATTTCTGATGAAAAGAACCTCATGACCTCTGCCGGCCTTTATAGTGTTTTCTTGCAAATTTGCTCCGGATCGGTTCATTCTCCACGATTTTTAATCATTACATTCATATACATACACAAACATCCCTATGGGACAGTGCCGGAGGCAGGAGTTGCTAGTCAGGGGAGAAGTAATTAATTAGGCTAATATTAGATAGTTAACAATAGATATTCTAATGATAGTGCTAAAAATAAGCAAGAAAAGACAAGCTAGTACATCTCAGTGGTCAATGAGAACATGCCTACTGGGGTTTTCCAGCACGCTGATTACGAATTTGACAAGCGTTTTGCACACAGCTGCCTCTCTTCCCACCATTACTCTCCTTCTACGTGCTTTCCGCCAGCAATTCATTTTCTCTATTATCTTCACGTACATGTCTTTAGCAATCGAAGTCGTCAATATGCGCTACAGCAGAACCGCTGATGTCATGAATGCCTTTATATGGCGCATGGTTAGCCTGCACCTGTTACAATGGGCAGTTGAGAATGGATGGCTACCACAACCCAGAAATCAACCGCGGTGTTTCGGTTTGGGAGAAAAACAGATTGCTTTTGGACTCTGCACTGTGCACTGGAGGGAGTTGGAGGATATACATGCTATAGTTATCCAGTAAAGGTAGAACAAAAGGAAAGCTTCGAGTCAGAGATTTTGCAGTATTTTGGACTTTTGAGGTATGCAGAATTCATGTTCAATGGGGGATTTATGCAAAGCACACGAAAAATCAAAAAAGTGGTGTTTTTATAGTTCAGAGCATTTGACATATTAGGAATACTTGAATTCAAATATTCGAATGTTGAGTCAGTCGAAGACTCGGCTGTTCGAACAGGCAACAGCAACGAAATAAGACAGCCCGTAGGAGACTTTGATTTTACTTGGAGGAATCTCTTGATTAGTTATTGAATTAACTGAATTATTCAATTTTTATTCGTTGCGGTTCCGGTCACCACTGTTTCTTCAAACATTTTATTGGCACACTCGACACATTGCAGTGATATGTGGACAGAGATGTGAACTAAATTTGTCTCTAAGAACTAAAAGGTGAATTGACAAGCAGACAGTTTCGTTGGACATGAAGGAGAATGGAGGATATGCTTAAGATTGGTACATTCAAAACTAATCAGCATGCGAGCTGTTTCTTCATCGAGCTTTCACAGGGGAACTCTCCTCTTGGCCGCCGTACTTCTGCAAGAAACGACCCTCGTTCAGGGCTACTGAGGAGACAAAGACCTACCTTGTTGACTTCTTCGAGGAGTTTGCGCAGATTGGTCGCGTCGGGCCTTTTCTCTGGATCGTGATTCCATGCCAGCTCCATTATCACCACCATTTCCTCAGGCATTGCCGGAGGTGGGGGCATGCGGTAGCCACCCATCACTTTTTGCTGGAATTCTTGCTGTACTTCGCTTCAAAGTATGTGTGATGGTAGGTAATATCGCCTGCCTGACCTTAACAGTGTAGGCTTTCCACTCCGCGTATGGAGAATTGTAGGGGATCTCGAACATCTCCCACAGCAGCACTCCGTAGGCGTAGATATCGGTGTTGTACCGTGTCTCGCCATTTCTCCACACCTGCAGCTCAGCCGAAGCTCAGTGACACCACTGTCGTGACACCTCTCAGGGAGTGTGAATATTGTTGACGGTTGCCTGTCAGAAAGCACTTTGGGTGGTCGATCCAGAAGGGCAGCGTCGACGGGGTGAAAAACACTGCCATAAAATGCCTGTTCTCTACTCCAAGTGGGTGACCGAATGCCCTGCTGCCTCGGTAACATCATGTGCAAAGAACATATTCCTTCCAGTTCACACGTGCCAGGCGCTGCTCGAACATAGGGTCGACTCGCATCAATGACCGAGGAGTGCCTAACCATGCCTCTTTCCCCAGTTCCTGGTCAAAAATCACCCTGAGCACTCCGCCTCATTGCTTTTTGCACACTTTTTGTCTGCTGCACAGGTCTCCGGATCTGTCACGGATGGCATGATTGGGTTATAGCCGCCTGAGTTTGATGTCATGCCCTCACAACGAGTTTGGCACAGCCAGCTGCTGTCACATGAGTAACTAACTACCTTACAGCGAGGATTGCCGAGTCACGACGCACCGCATAGGTAACGTGTACTATGCGACTGATTGTGAGGCGCCAGGAACCGGTCGTGCGGGTGGCGGACGAGCAGCAATTACCGCAATAGCCCGTTTGCAGCAAGTGCAGGCCAAGGGCGAGACGGCAAGCGCAGCTGCACTCGGAAAACAGTCACACGATTTGCGACCAGCTCCAGCTGTGATTCAACAGCACGTTTGGGGTCGGTTCCTCGTTTAATATGTCATAATTAAACCAATACACAATAATGCGAACAGTAGTCTAATGATGGGACCATGGGATCGGTACTCTCTAGAGATGATGAAGAGGAAACGCTTTTACTGACCTGTCTAATCACACTTGTCTACTATTCGGCGAACACATCTCTTTCTTTGAAAAAATTAAGGCAATGCAGCGAGTGGCGGAAACGGCTGGTAGGGTGTTGAATTAGCAAGGCCGTCTCTACTGCTACTAGAACTATTGCAGAGATGTCCTCAATCACCATTGGGGGAAGTACAATACCGGCATTAGAAGGGGCGCTGTGGGACGTGGATTCGTACTCTTTGCCATTTTAGGCTGCAACTCTGAAATTCCTCACTGAGCACTAGGATTTGATTTTTCAAAATTCTGCTCCAGTTTTGTCGCACGACAAAATCTGCAACCAACTGCAACTGCTCATGGGATGCCGAAAACCGACGGTCGCTCCATGGAGACCCGGACGATCGCTTTGCCATGTTTTCTTCAGAATTGCGTGGACCGAAGAAGATCACTGCAAAATTCCTGGACCGAAGACTGACCACTCGATTCATATCGAGGGGATCTCTTTAATGGCATACTCATTGTCGAGGTAGACGATCTTCACCGATTTCAGTGTCGCGATAAATGTTCGGATACCGGGTTTTCTTAATTAGTCGATATATCGATCGATGACGCGTAGTGGGCCTCAGCAGTACCGGCGGAAACACGCGCGGTGAGCAGCAACTCCATGTTTAAATTTCATCATTCCTGCCAAGTCTAAGTATTAGTTTGAGGTGATATAAATGAAAAACAACAAGTCAACAAATCCAATCGAGTGGTAGTCTTGAACTTAGTCGTTGATTCTTCTTCTCCTCCCTTATTTGGAAGAAATGCATCGCTATTTCCGTTTTTCCTTGGTGGTAAGCTAAATCCTTCGACAGGAAAAGCGTGAACAGATGAAGGCACTTCCTTCACACAAGTCGTTCATCTTCTTTTCCAATTTTTTTTTGGTAATCAACTGGACAAATAACGTTCGCGACGAGGATGATCAGTCATCGCAATAAAATTTTATTTTCTGTGCATGGGTCTGGATCTTACAGAAGGCCCAGACCGACAGCGGAGCCGGCGCCATCATTGGAAAGATGGGAGTTCTCATACTCATGGGTATAATTATTCATGCATAGCAGCTGGGTAGAGACAACGTCACGTATGTATGGGTAAACAAGTTGGGTAAACAAGTTAATGGGCTCCAGGTAAAGGGTAGTCTTGACTACGTCAACACATTTACCATGAGTGATTTCAATTATGCATCTGGACCCGGGATAAATCGAGTCGTAAGTGATCCCATCGAAACTGCGCACACAGCCACGCCGTTGAAATCGATTCCGCTCTCATTATTCCCCCAAGCACTATCACTGCTCAGACATTCGTGCGGGAGTTCCGCCTGACAAAACTCGAGGGTGAGTGGGAGACATCCAAAAATGGGAGTTTTTGTTCCGTAACATCCCCGATTTTGTCCCAAAACTGGAAAACATGAGGAAGCAAAAATGCGCGTCTAGCTGCGGGCACTGCATGCGCCGAAGCCGGCTGTTATTAACGGACACGGACCCGTTTCCGCATCCGCGCCGCGCCCGCACGCGATCGCGTCCCACGCATTTCGCCTGTAGCGGTATTCATGGACGTCGGCGGGAAGATTTTAGCCTACTTACCTTCTGGACGAGTTTCACGGGTAAAAAACTTGTATTCGTGAAGCCGGCTACCTTCCCGGCCTACCAGCAAGGCGGGTGGACGGGAAGGTTCCCGCTTACCCGACCATCTAGGCCGAAGTTCTACCCGTCGGTGGATTTTCCCGACATTTTTTAATATTTTCAAAATTTCGTTGGCGAATCTTGACTTAGCGATGCCCTCTTAAGATTCAGAAGAGTTTTGTGTTGCTTCCCACCTAGCTAATTGAATGTTATCTCCATTCCGTATTTATTTGTTCCCATTGCCCAAACAATATTTCTTTTTATTTTTAGATATGTGTGTTATTTGGTTATCCACTACCCTTGATTCACCCGAAAAACGCCATCTACCCGAGAAAAAAAACCGCGGACACTATTACACATGAGAAAATCTTCAAAAATATTTCGCCGAAAATTGGCATGGGGGGAGTTACTTGAAGTGCTGGACACGAATATCGTATCCATGTTGTACCTTAACCACGTTGTTGTAGGATTAGGGTAGGGTTACTGTAGATGCGGTATCTCGTGGAATCTCTCAAATTTTGCGTAAAGGGGTTGTTTTATGTGCTGATCACGATTATCCCCTTGTGCATGTCACCTTCGTTTTCGCCCCGTAATCGTATTTTTTTTTAAATTTACTACCACATACACATCGCAACCCTGTAAAAATATGGTAACGGTATAGAAAGGATACGATCATCCTGTTCAGCACCTCAAATGACTCCTCTATACAAAGTTTTGGCAAAAAAATCGAAACTTTAGAGGCCTCTAATGTGGAACATGCAATACCGAATCGCGAGGTGATGAATTCCCACCACACTATTTTTTGTTTTTCCTACCGTTCTACTCTCTCCTTTTTTCTTGCATTTTTGAGGGTGGTAGTGATTGAAAATATACGTTTCATGATCTTACAGTCCTTGTCAAAAAGATAGACAGATTGCGCGTGCGATTTCATGTCGTTGCGGCCGCAGAATCGTGGCAAAAACTACTCGACCCTTTTACATGGGCATGGGCATGCTGTCTTCGAATCCATCGCTCAGGTCCTCTCGTGTTTCTGCAATCACGGACTCTGTCTATCTTTTGAGATAGACAGTACCTTTCTTTTTTAATTGAATTTTCTTGGGATATGATACGTGTGGGAGGGATTTAGGATTTCTTTCTGTTTCAAAGATTTTCGGTTTCGTCCACATTTCTAGAAGGTTTGGTTTAGACAGCCTTCGACATTTGTGATCGCATTATGTCAAATCCTGCAACGCTAACATGGTTTCGTCCTGCAAGCTATCAACGCAATACAAAAATAAAACTATAATAGAATGTGAAGAGTCGAGTTGACGAAGAAGAAAAAACAGAAGAGCACAAGAAAGAACCACGATATATACGTTGTTGAGGTTGAAAAACAGAGAAAGAACTAGTAAAAGAGATTCCTCATGTCTTACTAGTAAGAAACCCACATGGAGACTTTCTTCTAGAAAGAAAAAAAGAGGGAAAACAACATTTTGCCGATAAATTCTTCGCAGCATATATTCGAAATCTTCCACTTCGCGCCCAACTTCGCGAAAACTCGGCCGTTTCTACGTATCTAATCAATACTTCCCGGTCTTCCCACTTCCTGCTCATTCATGAATACAAATTTTACCCGTACGGATCACTAGGAAGGTTCCCGTCGGGAACCAGTGGTAGCGGATACCCGTCACAACCCTATCCGTTCCCGCGCGTTCATGAATACCAGCATTGGTCTTCGCACTGGCCACAGTTTCCACCGGGCCTCAGTGGGCCAGTCGAGTCCCGCAGGACTCCACTCTCCACCGAAGAGGAGAGTAGACTAAGGTCTACTTCAAACTGAGGCCCTTATACACCCCTCACGTGACAATCACAAACCCGTATCATTCTCCGGTCAATCCCGCAACAAAACCAAAATGATGTCTCCCGCCGGAGCTCCCAATTTTGTCCCCATAGTGATAAGAGGCCGTTTTGTCAGGCGGGACTCCCGCACGAATGTCTGAGTGATTAGTGATCAGCTACATCCCGGACATTTAAAACAAGGACTGGACATATTCCATGAAACGCGCGTCCAACAAAGTCACAGTAAGGATCATTCTCGGTCTATGACGATTTTCTTTCCTGGGAAATTTGACTAGAAAGTACCGCAACATAGCTCAAAGAAGGTGAATTGAGAAGTGCTAGAAATCCCATATGAAGAATGGCCTCAAAGGAAATTCGGTTGGATAGCACGTACACGTTTTTAGATTGGTTCCCACTGTAGTGTGGAACCAATGTGAAAAATAACGAAATTCGCAAGCGATGACATGAAAATAGTTCTCCATGTTGGAACCACTCATGCAGTTTTTGGTGTTTCACTGGTTTTTCCACCGCTAAGATTAATTGAAGTAACATCACGTGAGATGTAAAGGAAAAAGAACAAAAAACCTTTGATTGCCTCAAATGAGACTTGCAACAACCCTTGACTGCTTTACAAGACCGACACATTTTGGTGTTTAAAACACAAGAATGTGCCGGTTTCGAGCAAATGTATAATTTCCACAAACAAAATCACCATTACAATCGAGTCTGACATCGAAGGCAATACTATGTGTAGAACTTACATACATGTCATACTATGCATAATATGTCCAAACAGAGTTACAGGGAACCCCGAACGGCCGTATGCAAAGGGCGGGACCGCGGCATGGCGTGGCAATCGGGTTATCTGCTACTGGTAGAGGCAGAGAACCCAGAACCACATGTAGAACTTCTGTGCCTCCATCCAAAAGAGCTGCGCCGCGGCCCCGCCCCTCGCACACGCCGTTCGGAGTTCCCTGCATATGGTTTCGGAAAAAACAGCGTCATTTGTTTTGCATCAAACTAACATTTCGCTCTATGGAAGAAACTCACTTCTGGCGCCAGCCATCGCACGTTCAACGGTTTGGAGAGGTCGATCTTATAGACTGTGGTAGCGCGGCACATCCCGAAGTCGGCGAGTTTCACTATCCCCTTGTCGATGAGGCAATTCCTCGTTGCGATATCTCGGTGGATGCAGCTGGAAACACTTGTTGAACCCATGCAGATGAAATCAACTAGAGTAATGCTCACTCTCTAGAATGGAGATACTCAAGACCGTACGATCCTTGGGTGCACATGTCAACTCGTTTTGGGATGGTAATTTTCTAAAAATTACGTATTTTATAGATTTTTGTTATTTTCGGAACAAAGTGCTGCACTGAGAACATCTCTAAAAGAGCAAAGTCTTGTACTCTTCGTCAAGGAAGCGCGAATGTGGTGTTTCTGATAGTAACCACTGTTGAACCTATGAGACTGTGGATGATTCAGTTCGTTGAGTGTTCGACACCTACCTTGGGATGAGCACGGAGTTTGTCCTCCACTGAACCGCCGTCGCAGTATTCCATGACTAGCAGATAGGGCATTCGATCGACGATAAAACCATAGAATCTGAGTGAATTTCACATTAGCATTGTAGAGTCAATGTAGCTCATTAGATACCGCACATTCTTGGTTGAATATTTTAGGTTGCGCAACAGTTTTGTCGTTTTTTTTTCTTCGTCGGCTTTATTTTTTGCACAATTTAACCGAGTTAACCCTTGACAAGCGGCATAGTTCCCACATATGATTGGTAGAGACCACTACTTCTTTAATGAGCACATCCCTGGTGCCCTAGGTTAAGAACACGAAAAGCTGCGAGGTGGAAAAGTCGGCGACTGCTATTTCTGAGTCGGCATGTTCGGCGATTTTGTTTCCTGGATAAAAAGAGCTTCTGAAGCTGGGGAAGGTGGCCGCAAAACCGCAAAGTTCTGAAGATTGAGAAGGGTAATAAGTTACTTTGTCGTCAAGTGTGAAATGTCTGGTTTTGAATGAGGAGATTAGTGACAGATATAGTAGAATAGGGGGTAGTAACAGTTGTCTCATGAAACTAATGAGGAGAAACGCTTGACCATAATAACTGATTTAGTGCGATTTCGTTTAATACGTTGCCTGAGAGCATGGGTGGGCACGCTGCCCATGCAACTGCCATTTGATCTCCAGGATCTCCCGCCAGATCCGGCCATATAAGGCCGCACAGGGAGCCCGAGGTCGTTATCGTAGTTGTTCTCCGGTACTGATATAGTCTGTTCCACTGGGGAAGATAGTTTGGGGAAGAAGAAGAGGACGGGAAAGTGCGCAGAGATTGGAGAGGGTGCAGAGAAAAACAGACAGTGTGCACGAATATTCAACCATCATCGCTGGCGAGACAGACTATACCTGCGTTTGGCAGGAGACGTTTCTTCATTTTTTGTCTAATAAAACCATTTTCTAATCCTCTCACTGTTACTCCAAGCCGTATAGACGGCTGAATACTTTGTTTCTCTTCCTTTCACGAACGAAGGCAACCGGATCAGCCGGTCACTGATGTGGTACAAGATATCCGGATATGCTCCTATACCACCTCCACAGCCTTGCCATCTTAACTGTAGCTTGACTGCGCCAACAGTTTAGAAGAGTGGAAAGCTAGAGGCGATCAAGTGGGTAAGAGCGTTTCCAACATCATGTTGAAGATTGGACATTTTTTTTTCAGCAAGAAATGAGCCAATATCCAAAAGGAGTGGTGGTCAAGTACAGCAAGGTTGGGTCAGTACAGTGAATGGCAGGTGGATCCTCACCCCTACTCCTCTGAATTAAGCAGCGTGAATTTGTGGAAAATGGTCAAAAATTGGCACCCATTTTTGAAGGTCGAACTGGGAAAAATTCGTTTACCAGACCACTTTTAATTGTCATATTGCTTTGAAAACCTAAATATTATTGTATTATAACGGCCACATCTTTCTGCTTACGCTGATTTGACTCTTATCCTCTTCGGCTACGGCTTCCAACTCATCGATATTCAAATTCGCTGTAAGGCTCACTTTGCAACTTCATGTCACCTGAGCGGAACCTCCCAAACAAGGTTGCACGAGATACGTTCCCCAACCACAATCAGAGCCTGCCGCGCACCGAGACCTCTCGCTCTCTGCGTCTCCGATAAAGAACGGGTCCCTGTACTGCCTCCACCCACCACTCACCTGTCTACGCTCTAGACCCTCACGGCTGCCGCAACGCAGGTGGGGAACGTATCTCATGTAATCCCCAAACAAATGCTGTTTTACTACTGTTTTACTAGACAAATGTCCCTTAACACTATCCTGATGTTTACAGCCTTCTCTGCTTCAGTGGCTGGAACCCATGTTCCGTAACGACCGATTTTTCGTCTTTGAGCAGTCCTACAAAAAATGCTGCCAAAAAAATTCGAAAACTGATCAAAAATAAAGTAAATGATTTTAAAAGAGAGACGATGTAACCTCATAATGGAAAGAAAGATGACAAGTGATTCAGTAAAACCTCGAAGATAGACTATCAAACTGAGCGCTCATAAAATCACATTTCCTACTTGACGACTTAACATTTCCCGGGCAAGTAATCGGAATTCTAAGGAGACCGTGGTAGGAAATTTTGGCCATTTTGGCAGCGCAGAAAATGGGCCTTTACTCATCTTGAGCATTTTTCTACTGAAACATCTTCGACTTTTCGAACCAAATAGCAGCTATAACTAATGTTTACAATTAGTGTACTGCTTCGAATTAGCAGCACGAGTTTGATTATCCAGCGAAATTCCAGAAAAAGCAAGGTGAATGCTTCAAAAAGTGCTCGCTTGTTTTTCTCTGAAACGAAGGATATCAAAAACAGAGCTCGACAGCGGAAGTGGTAGTGGTCCCTCGGCTGAATGAAAGGAAGGCGCTTCGAACGAAACTGCTTGTGGTCCTAGTGGAAAATCATGCGTCATAAACGGAATCGGAAAATTGACAATATAAAAAAAATCAGAAATTTGTGAATGCACAAATTTTTCCTGCCTTCTATGTTTAATGGACATCCATTAAACCTATATCGAAAAAGAGCAGGATTTGCTCTACAAGTCCATTGCCATATATGTATGATTGTTAAACGACTTATCAGCGTCGTTTCTCATCTAGTTAATTTATATTGTCAGCTTTTGTGACCGATAATAAGTAAAACCAACATGATGACTTTTAGGGAGAGTTATAGAGTTTTGAAAAAAAACCGACAAAACTTCTGCACAAACATGATATTACACTTGTGTGTGGCTCAAAGATATGATTTTGTATAGTGGAGCCGCCTTCAGAAAATCCAGGAAGGAAACGACAGAACCTACTTTACTATGTGCTTGTGTTCATTAAGCTGCATAGCTCTTGCTTCTTTCATCATTTCAGCTAGCGCTGCAAAAAGATCACTGCTAGTTCAATGAGAATCTATCCTGTTTTGAGGCATACGAACATCAGCACATTTCCGGGGGAACCCATCTTGCCTACTGTGATCAGATCTTCAGAATCTCAGATAAGTAACGGTCGATGGGGGAATGGTCCTTTACCACAGGCAGGCCACGCCCTTTCCAGGTGAGCGCCGCCCACTCAGACATTCGTGCGCGAGTCCCGCCCGACAAAATGATGGAGCGGGCGGGAGACAACCAAAATCGTGTGTTTTTGCCCCCCAACATCCGGAGTTTGTCCCGCATGCTCGGGCGGGACACCGCATTTTGTCCCGATGATAACGTCATGGCCGCAGGTTCGGGAGACCGCATTTTGTCCCGAAACCGGTGAAAACCCTACGATTGCAATACCCTCAAAACGTCACTGTGCATAACATTTATTATAGAATCATAACAACAACAAAACAAAGAAAAAAGTACCAACGATCCGTAAATTGATATTCAATGCAAGCATGCATGCAAAAAATCAAGAAAGCTCAATCAAAAAGCTCAATCAAGAAAGCTCATTCAAAAAATCAAGAGAGATCAGATAAGTGCATTACCATCAACAAAATAGTAGAAATTCACCGGACATCAAAACAATAACGGAAAGGTGCCGATGAAAACACAACGGAGGCCTAGATCTCTTTAAAGGCAGCAGGAGCTGAAATCCTCGACTCCGAGCTGAGCTGTGTGTGGTGATGTACAGACTCAGCACATCATAAATGTGAAACGAACACAGACAATTATGGCCTACCTGCAGAGAAAATGGAACATTCGTCGCGAACACGCCTGGCCGTGTTCGCGCGCGGACGAGTTTTCCCCGGCGCGAAAGCCATTGGGGTGCGTGTTTTGGCGCAAAGGGAAGACGAAATGCATTCAATTCACAGGGTTTCATGGCGGGACTCGGCCAAAACCACGCACCGCAATGGCTTTTGCGCCGGGGAAAACTCGTCCACGCACGAACACGGCCAGGTGTGTTCGCGACGAATGTTCCATTTTCTCTGCAGGTAAGCCATCATTGTCTGTGTTCGTTTCACATTTATGATGTGCTGAGTCTGTACTACATCACTCGCAGCTTAGCTCAGAGTCGAGAATTTCAGCTCCTGCTGCCTTTAATGTGCACCACCTCAAGGTTTCTAGGTGGAACCCTCCATTGTCTCGCGTTTTGACGCTCTCGCCATCTTGGCCTCCAACGGTGTTGAACTTGAATATTCCAAAGTCTAGCCCGCAAACGTATACAGTTTTCCGTCCGTGTCTTCTCGGCAGGCGTGTTCGCGCTCGGTGGGATCAACTTTGGGCTAGTCTTGAGTACGGTGATTTCTGCATTAGCTACTTCGAATGTTATAGAAAAGGTGATGTGGTGCTTGAGTTTAAGGTGTTCAAAATTGACCCGTTGGAGGCCAAGACGCCGAGAGCGCCGAAACGCAAGCGAGTAGAGGGTTCCACCTAGAAACCCTGAGGTGATGCAGATCACAGACGAGATCAGAAATTAATGAGAAGTGCATCAATCATTAAGAATTAGAGAAAACAAAACAATCGATGTAGAGGATCATAGTCGACGTATGGGAAAGTGAGAACCTTTGCCAGCCTGGTCGTCGCATATGCTCGTGACACTCTCATATGTCCTGCGTGACGATTTTTCGCTTCTGAAAACAGGTAGCATTCAGGAGGAGATATTGACAGGAGAGTAGTCAGATAGAAAAACTCACATCACTTCTTGAGTTTTTCTATCATGCGATGATAGAAACACTCAAGAAAACCCCATAATTTGATGTCTCGGAGGGAATTCCTGCTCGAGGGGTACGGTCGCGTCGCGTGCTTTTCGGGGCCGCAGACGGGTCACCGCCATCGATGCCAACTGTATGAGTTTTTTCAAGGATAAATACGAATAAATGCAAGTGAAGTAAGCATTAGGAGAAGTCTGGAAGCCTGGAGTCAGCCGGACGGCCAGATTGGAAGAACGATAATTAGAAAACGCTGAAACCATACCAAGAACAGCAGACATGGCCTCATGCTGACCGTCACTATCGTACCCTTCGCTCGAGTCTACTTGTTCTGGAGCTGGACCCCTTCCTTCCATACTCACTGACCGGTCGTTTGGAGTTCTGGACCTCTTCAGTTCAAAAGGAACAGGTGGAAGGTTTTCTGGAAATAACATGGTGATGGTGTAACTGTGACTGCGACAGAAATAATAACTAAGTCTAAACCGACCACATATGTCCGCCAAATTCCTCTTTCTTCTTGGTGCACCACCCTGAAGCCCGAGCATGTTCGCAGCTTACTAAAGTAAAACTTTAAAGAATTGTAGGGTCTAGCTTTCCTAAAAACGACATCGAAAACGAATGGAATCGAATCAAATACTGCAGATATGGGTCTGGATGTATCACTGAGATTACACAGGGTAAACGCGTTGACACCCATGTTGACAATGGATGAATTTGTGGGCTGTTAAAACGTCTACCCTGTTTTACCCTACACAATAAGCGACTTGCTTTGGCTACGACTCTGCTGTACAGGGTGTGCCACTTCAGAACTTCCTCAAAATCATACGTATGAAAAACGACATACTATCCGTTTCAACAATCAGAGCAATCCTAAGTTTTGCGTGTAGCTGCACGAGACGCATTTTGTCTCACGTCAAATCGTGGAAATTGAGCGCACTCAGCAACCGATAACGTGCAAAAACATGTCTGGCCTATAACAACTGGCGAGACTTACCTCATCTTGAAAGCCTGTTAGGTGGCAAGATTGGTGAAATAGACAGTATGAAATAACTACAGTTAACAGAAATAAGAGCAATAGATGATAGGAAGGAAAAGCCGAAGACAGGGAGACGCTAAACTGTTTGGAGCGTCGCTTATAAGTCGATTATTTGTGACAAGTCCAAACGCGGCAGTTACGTGTTAGCGCCTGTTGAAGGGCGGTGTGACGTGACTATTGCAATTTTGCGCCTCTCTCGGGATAATCTCTCAACAAAACCAAAATGATATCTCCCGCCCGAGCACCGGAGTTTGTCGCGAAACCGAAAAAGGGACGGATCCTCGGGCGGGACTCCCGAACGAATGTCTGCGCGCTCATTCCGGTTGGATCGCCATACCCAACCCCGAGATATTAGGTAGAAACTACAAATGTCGACGAGCTAACACGACGAGGAAGGCTAACAATTCTGAGCGCTTTTCTAAGCCACTTATTGGAAGTGCCCACAGCGGGGCAAACCTCCATGAACGTGAGTCCTCCATGAACGTGAGTATCTCACTGAGCCTCTTTCAGAATCGAAAGCGCGACAAGAGATCGTAAGATGATAGGAGATTTTTCAGATAGCTATGACTTCCGAGATTTGATCTTTAAGAACTTTTTGAGATCTATTTATCCGTGCATTCAACTTTTGGGATTGTTAATGTTGTGCAGAGTGGCGGAAAAGTATTTGCGCTTTGTTTGAAATTGATATTTATCTGACGATAATTCATACCGAATGGAAGCACCGGTTTAAATTATCGTCCCCTAGGAGCAAGATAACTTGAATGGAAATTTCCAGCAGTGTTGGATTCATGCGCATGGAGAGGATCGACACTGACTTTCTTGAACGCTCATAAAGCTGTGTTCTCTGTCACTAAGGATGAAAGGCCTCCCCGTCGCGACGCATTGGACTGCTCTCTTTAGAGTTTATTCGTAGCAAAGTCGAGAATCAACAAGTTCCTCCTTTTTAGACTATTTCAAGTTACAGAGATGAGGACGAACTAGGTTGGGGTAACCTGCATCGCATTACGGTGGTCCATTTCAATCTTGTATGAAGGCGAACTGTGGACATTTCAAGCTAATCATTTTCATAATGTTGTTTGAAATCTTTTTGTTTGTATATGTATAAGAAATCCCATCCAAGAGCGCATATTTTTGAAAACACCGAGTTTTTGCGCGCACCAATACTTTTCAGCCACCCTGTACATCCTCAGAGATTCCGGGACGGTGAACCGAACGCAGGCCGAACACGTTTCAACAGCAGTTACACCGCGTGGTGAAAGCTTATTTTGTCGCCCCACGAGCTGCGCTGTGTTTCGAAGGCGATGAACTGGTTTGCATGTCTCAAACCTAGGATCGCAGCTTAGTCTGGGCACAGGGCTGTGTTCGTACTGCAGACTTGGGTAAGTGGATGCTTACCCAATTTCATCCAAAAATAATTATTATTGCACTATGCCACGGTTTTACCCGGGCCTCAGCCAGCCTGACGAGTCTCGCCGGGCTCCCCTTGTCTCCGCCGGAGCGGAGACCACTAAATTTTGATGCTCAACCAGCGACTTATATACACCTCCCAGGGAGCGTGTCGCCACATGGCAAGAAACAGGCAGAACGCAGGTTGAACTGCACCACGGTTCATCGTGCAAAAAACGCAGCCGAAACACGGGGTTTGCTGCTCTTAGTAGACGAAACGCAGCTGTTCTTCCTTTTGCAGCTATGTCTGTCTTCCATTTCTTGGGGGTGTGGCTTGCCAGGTTGTGCTGCGTTTGCCTTATCCAGTTATCTGAGTCACTTCCTCACTACTTAGGTCACTTCGCCTACGCAAAAGTCAGTCTACAGGATCGATTACTTGTTCATCTGTTGCTCTCCTATTGTTTGGAATAAATAAATGGTTGTAATTATGTACCTGTGTTCGAACTGAGGACAACCCGACTTTTCTATACTTGACAGAAATTTTAGCAATTAACCAGCAGAAAGAAGGATTGTCTGTCTTCAAAATGTAGAACTCTCATCAGAAAAATCTGTCTTCCTAGGCGTTATCTCAGATGCAAAGACACGCCACGTCCTCACAACGGTCCACTCACCTTGGTCATCCGTGCCCTCAGAGTCGATCCTTTTCACGGCAATCACCTTGTTGTTTTCGCGAAGCAGCTGCCCACGGTACACGGTGCCGTAAGCGCCGGAACCAATCTGAATCCTCCAGTAGATCAGCTATCCCTTTAGCGACAAGTGAGTGACGTACCTTTTTAAGAAGTCTAACATCACTATGAACGAGTTGAAATTTCCCCTTTGGAACAGCTTTTTTGAGTAACAATTCTTCCCCTCCTTGTAACACTATCGGTTCTTTAGAGTAGTGATCTACCAACTTTTTTAAATTTCCAAACGTTTTGCCCTGCAACGGATGAGCTCGAATGTAAGGAACTGCACTCCGAAGTGCAGTTGTTCTGCTGCTGCTATGCTCCACATAAAGTATAGCACCCCACGTTGCTAGCAGCACCAATTTCGATACCTATTGATCACTGATGGAGCCAGCAATGATCGACACGTACCAAAGTCGATATCGCCTGGGCGACTGGCGACGGATGATGCTATACTACTCCGCATAGAGTATAACGGCTGCCTTACTCCTAAACGAATTCCGTTCTCGCCCCTCCGGAGGTCGATTCGTTTTATGGCATCTTTCGTGCGAATTGCTATCACCAAACGCTGTCGCGTTGTACTTGACGAATGTCGTGACTGGATCAGAAAATCGCCTTCGTTCTGCAAAAAGTATGGATTGGGTAAAAAACACATTGGATATGATCTAAGCTATTTTTTAATGTGAAGGAGTGAGTTATTCAACCGCAGGGTTCTTCTCTGCTCTAATCCTCCGCTGTCGTATCGATTGGATTCGAACGAATGCAATGGGTATCCGAATTTCCCAGTACATGGTCTATCGTAGGTGTCAGAATCACGCCAAACTTCATCAGAGCCGCAGGCATCATTGGAAGTTTGGGTAGTCACGTAACCATGGCTATAGTCATGGTCATCCTGATTCAGTGTTGTTCCTTTGCGGCTATATCACTGCATCATCACGCATCTCTAGCGCGAGCTCATGCAAGGGCGGGAGCGTAGCGTTGTAAGCCTGGAATGGTTTCATTCACCCGTGTATATAAAGAAAGAAAACAGCTTTGAATCAGAATGACCGCGAGTATATCAGGGCCAAGATGCATCATCGAAAGGGTGTGTGGTAGTGGTGGGGAGTGGTGTGAGGTGTTGGCGAAATCTGGTTCACCCTCGGAATGTCCTTATTTGGGCCCATGGCACACTTCACAACGACACCGTCGCTACGATGCTGCTACGAGTTCTCATATCTTATCACTCAGTTTGCGTAGAATAGCGTTCTGGCATAGGAGCAGTTGTGCAAAATTTTTTTTGGTGAACGGTCGCAGCGACAGCGTCGCTGTCTAATATAGAAGTGAGCTCGCAGCGGTTCACTTCTCGCGCCGTGTCGCGCCGCACAATGCTGAAAACTGTGAAAACCCTTTTTGTGTGGCTTAGAATATCCCCAGACTTCGCCAGTTTAAAATGAATAGAAATGAACTGGCGATATAAGAGATAAGGATCGTGGAAATGATACGTATCGATTGCACGTTGCATCGTAATGGATCGCTTCCAAACGCAGCTCATCGCCCGTACTCTCGAAGATGTGCCCAATATGAATTGGCGATGTGAGTGATAGCAATAGTGGAAACGATGCCTATCGATGCCCTTTTATTATCATCGCTCTTACGTCTGGAGTCCCCTCATCCAGTTTATTCATGTGGCGATCGCCACGATTGCTGGCGAAGTCTGGGGACACTCTTAACAAACATCAACTAAAGATCACGATTGCTAGCTTGATGAGCGGTCGTTCTAAACCTCACGAATGTACGACTCGTGAGGAAATGCATGAAGTGTGTTGCCACAAAATTGCTACAAGGTAAACGTCGGTTCCTAACCACTCTCAAATTGCTGCCGAATCTATAGGTTTGAATAGGTGACAATAAACCTAGCATTCTCCATATTTTATTTTTTTAACCTGTATGTTGATGATTTATACTTCATCAACCTTATATTTCTTATAGCTTTTAGGATCAATCAATTGTGTATTTACCCATGAGCTATTTCTCGCCAGAAGTTGTACTCAAGTATCTGATCACTCAACTTGGAGTGACAATTGAGCAGTCGGGGTCGACCCTTAGCGCGGCACCCCTTTGTATCGTTATATCCATTGGCACTTTAGCCACAGCAGTTCCTTATCGGGTCAACCCCGCCCATTTCTGGGTGCATAAAAGGGGCGCTCGAATGTACATTGTACTCGTCTATTCTGTGTGCAAGGGCAATAAATCGAACGCCCATTCGTCTACCCGCAATCACTTGGCTGCATCCAAACTGTAAGACTGCGATAGTCCCGAGAAGGAGGCATCGCATGAGAGAATTTAAAATTCGTTACTTCACCAGTAAGGCCTAGGGCATAGTTCACGCGGTCGCTGCGACCGTTCACCACTACAAGTTTACTCACAGTGACTCTTATGCCAGCACAGTATTCCATGCAGGGTATGATAAGATATGAGAACTTGTAACATTTTGTTCTCATCATTTCCATTCATTTTCTTCAGCGCGGCGGTGTCGCTGTGAAGTGTGCCATGGACCTAATGGAATAATGTGGCGGCAAATGTAAAGTCCCCAAGCCCCATGGCATACTACACAGCGACGCTGTCGCTGTGACTGTTCACCATCGAAACTTCTCGCAAAATTGCTCCTATGCCAGCACGCTATTCCACGCAAACTGAGTGATAAGATATGAGAACTTGTAACATTTTGTTCTCATCATTTCCATTCATTTTCTTCAGCGCGGCGGTGTCGCTGTGAAGTGTGCCATGGACCTAATGGAATAATGTGGCGGCAAATGTAAAGTCCCCAAGCCCCATGGCATACTACACAGCGACGCTGTCGCTGTGACTGTTCACCATCGAAACTTCTCGCAAAATTGCTCCTATGCCAGCACGCTATTCCACGCAAACTGAGTGATAAGATATGAGAACTTGTAACATTTTGTTCTCATCATTTCCATTCATTTTCTTCAGCGCGGCGGTGTCGCTGTGAAGTGTGCCATGGACCTAATGGAATAATGTGGCGGCAAATGTAAAGTCCCCAAGCCCCATGGCATACTACACAGCGACGCTGTCGCTGTGACTGTTCACCATCGAAACTTCTCGCAAAATTGCTCCTATGCCAGCACGCTATTCCACGCAAACTGAGTGATAAGATATGAGAACTTGTAACATTTTGTTCTCATCATTTCCATTCATTTTCTTCAGCGCGGCGGTGTCGCTGTGAAGTGTGCCATGGACCTAATGGAATAATGTGGCGGCAAATGTAAAGTCCCCAAGCCTCATGGCATACTACACAGCGACGCTGTTGCTGTGACTGTTCACCATCGAAACCTCTCGTAAAATTGCTCCTATGCCAGCACGCTATTCCACGCAAACTAAGTGATAAGATATGAGAACTTGTAACATTTTGTTCTCATCATTTCCATTCATTTTCTTCACCGCGACGGTGGCGCTGTGAAGTATCCCATGGGCCTAAGAAAGAATACTCATCGATCCCTATCCGCATCTATCCGACGAGTATCGATACGTATTTTTTATTCGACCGGACTCCGATGCACTAAAAATGTAGCTTTAGAATGATCGACTGCAACAAGGGAATTCTTCCATGAATGGGAAGCTTGAAGGTCGGTCCAAACCTCTTCCCCTACTACTCTGTCTACGTTCAAAAGTGAACCTGTAGCATGTTGTCGGCATCCTGATCCATCAGCGCTCCATGAAAGTAGGGCAAATTGGCGTCCTCTTGCATGAGCAATCTAAAATAACAGAAATTCGACGGTTCTCCACATTGTACAACATCCGAATATTTCGTTAAATTTACATGGAGAAGACGCATTTTGAAGTGCTCTGTGCCCTTGCTAGCACTGCAGCACTGTTTATCACTAATTAACAACTAGAACGCTGATTCATGAGGAGAATGCCAGAAGCCAGCATTCGGTACTTATTCAACGAATAGCGCCGTAGGTACAGTGGACGTCAAAGGCGGTGGCCCATTCGCGGCTTCGAGAAGTACGCAGCGCAACCGCGCTGCGTAAGTCGTAAACGATGACTTCTGCTGCCGTTATGCTATACCTAGCACCTTTTCACCCGATTTTAAGGGTTTTTTCACCAAATCAAGAAGAAAGCGACTACAAATAGCACTCCGGCAGCAGACGACACCGATCCCGGCGCGCACGGCGCGGTCGCGCTGCGTCTTTCTCGAGGCCGTGGATGGGCCACCGCCATTGACGTCCACTGTACTCCGTGTTGCGCTGTTCGCCAAATGAGCGAAGGCTGTTACGAGCTACCTGAGTGTTCTGAAAACTTCTGGAGCGCTGCTAAATGAAGTCTAATCGAGTTCAGCTTTGGTGGGTTTGGTCCCATCTTGTAGTGTTACATTTAGCAAACTATTCAACGCCTAAGTTTGGTCCAATTGAGCTAATTTTGAAAATTGCCGGTTTATTCCTTGCTTAGAAAATGTCGTTGAATGCGCAATGGTTCGATAAGGAACTCACACGTCAAAGTTGACTGGACGTGGAGACTGTGAGTATAACAATGAAACATACCGCTTCTCGCAGCGGGTATCTCTGGGATGAAATCGCTATCATAACGACAAAACAACCTAAAAAATAAAAGATATGTGTAATGGACGCGAGCTTTTCGATCGTGAAATCGCCTGGCGCGCACATACAGACAAATGCGTGTGCGTGTCACTAGGGCAATAAGTAGATTTCTGTATGTTTTACTTGGTGTTACTCGGATGTGTCATGTCATTTTCTTTTTCTCGTCTACCTTAAGTGGCGTAATAAATAATAATAATAATATAGCTTGATGCAGCTCGCCCATCTAGCCAGTACTGAGAAACCATACTGAGAAAATAGAAAATAATAATAATATGCAGTGAGCGTCGGTCGCGGTGCGTTTACGGGAAGTATGTATGCGGCGCGGCCGCACCGCTCGCGCTGGAATTGGCGCTGTGAAGGGAAATCAGGATTTCCTTGATAGTTCTTCACCATATTTGATGTTAACTATCAAGAAAGCTAACTAACGCGAGTGCGGTCGCGCAGCCTGCATCTCGAAGCTGTGTGTAAACTGCCAAGGTATTTTTTGACTGTTTTTATTTAAGAAATTGATGGAAAACGTCAGGCAAGGTCATCGGCTACCTACATCTCTAGAAAAACGTTTGTGGTTAAAGAGATACGTAATAGAAAAGTTTGGAAAAAATCAAAGGTTAAAGAATTGAAACAATCGGATCGTTTCGCCTCTTTCTAGACGATCCGTTTGCGACCAGTCCTCATTGAGGCTCCTCAATAGAGAGGAGGACCGGTCAAAGGGAATAGTAACAAAAACTAAACAAAATAATGTAAAAAAAACACAAAAAACGAAAAAATCCTAAAAAATTATGAAAGAAATCATAAAATCTCACTTTTGATACGCAGCTACGCAGCCAATTCCTTGGTCGATTGGAGCGCGTTTTCCTTCCTATGGTAGGCGATCTCAAGTGGAGCATGTAACAGGGGTGGAACCAATCCCAAGAAGTCAGATTTGGTATCCAGTGTGTCCAAAAGCTGGTAAAATCGATATTAGGTATTAGGCAGAATTGTGGGGTAAAGGAGATAGGCAGAATAAATCAAATAGTAGAAATGTAAAAGGAATAGAACTAGCTTGTCAGTAATGTGTGTACAAAATTGTGGATGCTTTTAATGTCGTCTACAAGGTTGAATTTGTATGCTATATATTTATTCCTATACAAACATTTGAAAATGTTAGATTGTATGAAATCGTTGCGTTAATTATTGTTTATTAGTTGGTTTTTCATATCAATTAGCTTGGAGATGAAAAACTCCCTTTTTGAACTAACATTGGCTATTCTTAATGTTTCTGTGTAAATAGTGGAAGCTTTAACTTTAATTGAGATATTAGAATCAGCGTGTGGGAATCTAATGACACCGAAGGTAAAATCTTCTGTCTTGTTATAAAGCTTTGTTTCTATTACCCTATTACATACCGTTAAGCTCATATCCAGAAAGTTACAGCAATGTGAGCTACTATGAGTCTTTTTAATTTCCAGTACGTTACCGTAGACATTGTCTATAACTTGATCTATATGTTCTTCATTATGTATTACAAGCAGGTCATCTATATATCTATAAGGTACAAACAACTTATTTCTATTATGTTTGATATAATTAGAATAGTTAAACTCCATTACTGCTAATGTAATATCAGCTAGCACAGGACCGAAGTTACCACCTTGGGGTACTCCTTTATTCTGTTTATAAATCCTTTCACCAAATACACAGTAACTGTTTCTTAATAGGTAATCTATATTATAGACTATATCGCTCAAGTTATAGTATCTGTATCTAGAATTATTTCTATCATTAGTGTAGAAAACATTATAACCATTAGTGGCTACATATGTTTTGGAAGCGTTTTTAAGACAAATATTTAAGAAGATGATAACATTTTTAATAATAAGGTCATGTTGCAAATTAGTAAACATATCGGTAAAATCCGCAGAATAAAGGAATCTTAGGTTATCGTCTTTATAAGAACACAATTCTTTAGATATATTAATGTTATCTATGGACCAATAATTTTTTATAGTTCCTTTTCTAGTATGTATTATCCTACTATAGTTAATAAAATGTTTTTTAAGGAAAATGAAAATTGTATGTAATTCTAAAGCAAGTGGTTTGATACTACTATTATATGCTCCTGTAATAAACCTAAACAGGATCTTTATGTAACTTAGGTATAGCGTATATTAAGTTTAGCTACTTTTTGAGGCACCCGTCGAGTTTTGCAAGAGAGGCATCCAAGCGCTGTCCCGGTAATGGAAGAATATCATTGATATTTACCTCGATTGTAATGTCGGCTAATTATAATTATTTGTAAATGAAGTTGCCAAGGGAAAAATTCAAAGAAGTTGTGCTACCTTTCCCCGGACAACCTAGCTTTTGTGTTCACTTTTCCTTCATCTACATATTCAGGTGAGCAGTTCGTCAAAATCTCAGACGAGGCCTTAAATGAAACGGAAAATGTTTTATTTAACTACTGGTGGAAGATCAAAGAGAAGAATTATTTCCAAGGCAAAAGATGTTAAGTTCGAATACTTGAAGAAATTTTCTTAAGTGAGAATGATGTTTATTCATGCCTTAGGTTGCGCGAAAGACCTGTCCGAATTTCGACCTCTTTTTCTTTCGTTACAACTTTACCCACCAACTTTCTTCAACAATGCTGTAGAAGCTTTTGTTAGCAGCAACCATCCACTGTTTATTAGACATATCGGAAATTTCTTCCTTCGAGGACATCGGGTTTCGCAAGTCGGAGGTATTGGCAAACAATAGTTTAACATGGTTTAATTTAATAAAAAAAATTCCCTGGGCAAGTAAGCGGTGAGGGGGCAGATTAAACCATAATCAAAACGGGCATGATCGAGAGATTAGGGATTACGGAATGTGGTTTCCCAACGTAGCTCAGCTCGTTTATACTACATAGGTCTCCTTATCGAGAAAAGTGGTGAAATTGGCGTGAAAAAAATGGGTGGGTCAGCGCTGGGTTTTCTATCCTTTTCATTTTCCGACCATTTTTGTCAGTTTCTAGACCCAGCCTATTCACAATGTCAGATGGTAGTCATGAGTGTCCTGCCTAGCACGAGAATTCCGAACTGCAGCATCTGTTCGGCCTTGTGACGTGGGGTCACTCAAAACGTAGGCACACACAAAAGAACATATCTTCACAACCAAGATGCATGGATCACTGTAGTCTTCTGGAATAGCTGGCGACACTGTCCAAAATTACATTGTTGCTAGCCCCAGCGCTCGCTAGGGTGTCCCACAACAGCGGAAGACATTGGTTCTGAAGCGCGAACGCGGTTGCACAGCGTCCTTCGCGAGGCCGCGGTTGGCCCACCGCCATCGACGTCCACTGCATATAGCTGGAATCGGCGTGTCGAGGAGATGCAGAATTTGCTATTATCTCAACCACGTGTGTGGTATGTTCAATTTCAATTCAAAGGAAAACGATTATACCAAAGATGTGCCTGCAGAACACGGACACGCTTGTGTGTTCTCACTGTGTTCGGTGGTAGCACATTTGGATAGCCCGTTGTCCTGCAGGTTTATCACAAGTGATCTGATCGCTAACATGATAACACGCGCGAAGACGACAACGAGAGCTACGTGGCATTTAACTCAGTTGTGTCCCACTTCACCTGTACAATGTACGGAGCCATCCCGTGGATGTTTGCGGATGGACGCCAGTGCGTCGTCTGTAAAGACCCCAGTTAGCAAGGTACTTCTGTGTTCTGACCCCTGTTTGCTTGAGGTGTCAGCAAATCGAATTTTTGGAATGCCTTCCCGGGGTGATCCGGGAGGGCGCCAGGATGTGGTGCACCCTCCAATCCACTCCATAGGGAGACATCTCCGTGTTTTCGTGTTAATAATGATTCAATCCTTCATACGATTGTTTTTATTATTCTAGTTACGAGCTTTTCTGTTAAGAGACGAGATAACACGCGCATCCATATAGTTGCTTCATATTTTGGTCGTCTGACCTCTTTTCCACACCAATCATTGAATAAGCTATTTCTGCTTGCACCTCTCATGATGAAAAGGGTAGGCGTATTGACATCCGAGAAGAGGGCAACTTATACTTGAGTGCGGCGTCAAACGCACGCATTCACTTGCAAAGAATTTTCCGTGAAGACCGATCAGCGCGGCATGCACAATGAAACGAGCGCGCGGAGACCGCGAGGCGGTAAGCGCGTGCGTCTGAGCTGTGTCAGCGATGCGAGCCGCTCTATCCTTCATCACGAGGACGCATGCAGCTGGTGCGAAGTGTCCTAAAGTTTTCCATAGAAATATTCCAGCTCACTGAATGACAATGTCCCGTGGATTTGAAAACCACTTCCAGACACGTGCTAAACAAAAGCGATTTCAAATAATTGCTGTTTTTCAGAAACAAGCATGTGTGCTTTTGAATGCCTCCTTGTCCCGTCTACAGAAGAAGGTTAATGTCGCAGTTTGGTAATGGTTGCTTAGACCTATAACTTGCTCCCACAGCTCCAAAACTAGCCTTCTAGCCAGTTACATACTTGCTGCCTTGTGAGAAATTCCTTCCTGTGGTGGAGGCCATGGGCGTGTGTATCAGAAGATCCTTCAACTCCTCTAAAGTAGACTGATACTAGAAACCTCTCTTTGGGCAACACTTAGTATCATTAGAGATGGTTCACCGTGGTTTCTTTGAACTGCAACAAGCTAGCTATAACGAGAGTTTCAGATTTCGAATGCGATCAATTTCAATAAAGCTCCTGGAATAGCGATGAGGGGGAGGGGTGCACTCTGAAGGCAGTAGCCACAATTATTATGTACCATGTGTGTTGAGCGTATCAAAACCTGAACAGTAGTCTCGATAATCCCACGAAAGTTGCACAGCCGAGAGTATCACTGTCCCCATGATATAAGAGGGTAGGTTTGTGTCCGTCTATCCTGATAGAGTTGCAGCATCAGACGGATCAGCTTTTTTTCTTTGGCGCCGCTTTTCTTTGCCTCTGTGAAACTTGCTTTCCACACTTACTTACAAGGGAAGGACACTTGGTCGCAGTGACCATTCACGATCCAATGTGTACCACCATATATTACGCTGCCAACTAATTTGTCCTTGTAAAAATGCAAAGTAGAGAATGAGTGGCCACATCCGAACCGTTCGCGTTATGCCACCATTTTATTTTCACTCTGCCATACCCCAAACGGTTCGGATTGGTGTCACTCATTCTCTACTTTGCATTTGCTAGGACAAATCAGTTGCTCGATGGCCGCTATAGCGTGTTTAAGCTACTGAGGACTTTTTGAGAGAACAAGGGCCTGCCTTACTAGTGTACTGCCAATACAGGTTTTTACCCGGATTTTGGCCCATACTTGAGGACCAAATTTTAAGTTTCACGCAGTGTCCTCATATACGGACTTAAATCCAGTTAAGGCAACTGCTTCGTCAACGCACAATACACTGGCAAGGCCCTTGTTCTACCCAGAAGCTCTTAATAATTTAAAGACACTAAAGCGGCCATCAAGCACCGCCCGGAGCCCATATGTAACAGTTGTATTTCAAGTATGCACGGAAAGAAGTAGCTGTAACTCACTTTACAGAACCTCGCAGGAAACCTGGACAACGGATTCGAGATCAGCGTTAAAAACTGCATATGGTAGTACACATTGCAGCATCACAAACGGTCACTGCTACCAAGTAGCCTTCCTTTGTTAGACACATCATTTTTTTTAACACGCCCGTTGACTTTTGTCACATTTTCTGAAGGACCGAATTAGTGTCCCCAGAATCCTCCCAGAATCCTTTCTTCTGTAAGTGCGAACAGAACTGCTCATTACATTAGTGCTCTTAGTTTTAGAGTAGTTCATAGTTCACAGTTCTAGAATTACAGCTGAATTTAAGACGCCAGATTTTTCGTGGGTGGTGCCTCTAGCTGTTGACAAGCAGATCCATGAACGATCCATGGACCCGTAACCAAGCGAAACCGGATTAGCGGACCGATTTCCGCGCCCTGTATCTCCTAACATTGCCTAGTCTATGGGATAGGTTAACCACAATAACCATCGTTGTTTAGCGCAGTTAACGTTCCATGAATCCCAGCGCATCAAGACTGATACATGCTTGGAAAACCACCATTCACCATAGGAGCAGTGCACCTCGACCTCTGGCAAACCACTGACCAATCTCACTACAAAGCTGTTTGCTGAGGCTGTTTTTGTTATGTCACATCGGAACGTTCGTAGGAGTTATTGTGCTTGGAAGCAATGTAACGTCAACGATCAACCGGAAGCGATAAGACTTCAAGAGCCATTCAAAGCTTACCCAGACGCAAGCTGTGTCTCTACCTCCTTGACCTTCTCTTTCTTCATAGGAGTAACCAAACGAATTTTTCGTAGGCAAAACTCTCGAAACTTGAAATAAAACGAGTGTTTGTTAGCCATCTAGCGTGTGACCACCCGCTCAACTGGTTCCTGCCCCTATTTGGTTTTTTTCTCGGAATTTCTCTGAGATCTTCACTGCGGTTATTCAGGTCTCTGCGAAGTTGAAGGAAATCTTTCAGGTACACATCTTCTGCATTGCTACGAAAAAAATGTAACTCGACTTTAGATATACTTTTAGTGTACATATTAAATCGAATTACCACCACGTACTGTATAATTAGGGAAATTGTCTTCGGAGTTTCAAGACGGGGACTTCATGAGGACAAAAATCTTCACTTTTTGAGCCAACATGTTCCCCTTTCTCGTCCTCAAAAACATGTTATTAATTACCCAAAGCACATAATTAATTTGATGTCTCAGAAGAATAGAATTTATGCTTCTTGCCCTGACCCAATGAAACATCCCATTTATAAAAGAGCTTGCCTTCAACTGGAAACCCACCTCAGGAAGTTTCACTCGAATCGTGAGTGCCGTCTTTTGAAAAATGCCAACAGACGTATCTTTCTCTCCTATATTCGCCGTAAGCTCAAAGGCAATGATACGATCCCAGTATTGCTTGATAATGGAAACTCTCTCACTCAGGATACGCAAAAAGCGGACGCGTTAGCTGACTTCTTCGCAAGCGTTTTTTCTGAATGTTCAGATGTCTGTAACAGTCCAATTCCTGTTGCTGCTTGCAGTGCCTGGAATAATTCTGAGCCGCTGATCTCCAAGATGGATGTTCGCAACTTGCTCAGGCGCCTAGAACCTTCCACTTTTATTCCGTTCGATGGGATTCCACAAGTGGTTTACAATAAATGTGCAGATTCTTTGTGTGAGCCCCTTTCCATCTTGCTCAACATCTCACTAACTTCTATGGAAGTTCCATCCATTTGGAAGCAAGCCATCGTTACAGCCATTCCAAAAACATCTGACCCCAAACACGTCTCCTGGTTCAGGCCAATTAGCATTAACCCTCCTCCGATTAAAGTCCTTGAGATGATAGTCCGGGATAAACTTTTGCGCCACCTCACTAAATTCCGTCTCATACCTGCGGAACAGCATGGTTTTGTCCACGGGGCTTCAACGACTACCCAACTTGTTGATTGTGTCGGTTCCTCAGTTGATATCATATATTTTGATCTATCAAAAGCATTTGATAGGGTTTGCCATAGAAAACTTCTATCGAAACTCATGGAGCTAGACGTTAAGGATAATCTGATTAACTGGATTCGTTCGTATCTTTCGGACAGGCGTATGTATGTTAGGGTGGGAAATGCGTTCTCCAAGGGCCTCCCCTGTAGGAGCGGCGTACCTCAGGGAGGCATTTTATCGCCTCTTCTCTTCCTAGCATACACACGACCTTCCCGCGAGGCTACGGACCCATCCTTCAATTAGGATTCAGATTTATGCAGATGATATAAAAGTTTATGCACCGTATAATTCGCAGAACCATCTAGAAATCCACAGAGCCCTTTCGGTGTCCATAACAAATATGATGGATTGGGCTCTCCGTTTTGGCATACCTCTTAACCTTTCCAAGTCGGTGGTGTTTCATGTGGGTAAGGGCGAAGCAATGGAATATAAAATCGATGGTGTTTCCCTTAGAGCTTGCAAAGAAGTCAAGGACTTAGGTATTACTTTCAAATCTGATTTATCGTTTGATACCCATATCAATCGAATAGTTAAGAAGTCTTTAGCAGCAATTTTCACTATATTCAGAAACGTTCGCTCTAACGATGCCCCCTTAATGGTGAAATTGTACAAAACATACGTTCTTCCTATCCTTGAATATGCATCGCAAGTTTGGAGCCCTTCAACCCTTAAACTGCAGAGGGCCTTAGAACGAGTACAGTAGATCTTCACAAGGATGCTTCTGTATACATGTACTCCTGCTCCTTATCAACATGGCTCGATCCCCAATTATTCTCAGCGTCTCAGTATCTTCAAGCTTAATAGCCTTTTGCATCGCCGCGTATTCAATGACTTGGTTTTAGGCTTCAAAGTACTGCGTATGGAATGCAAATTAAAAGTTAGTCGATACTGGGTTTTTAGACCATGTACTGGTAGAACAGGTAGGTTTTTGCTACATCACAAAAGGTTAACCGTAGATATAGTTCCAGGATATCCAGTACTCTATTTTTGCGGGGTGCCAACTGGCTCCAACGATTACCAGATGATGTACTGAGCTCTCCTACCATTGCCGCCTTCCGAAATAGACTAAGAAAAATTGATTTACTTTGCCTATTGGCCTCAATGAACTATGAATTTTTCAGCATCTACTACTTCGCTCCCGAGTTCCACATACTCTTACATCAGGGTCGTTTTATTTCTGGATCTGTTCAGGCTTTTTTGTATTTCATGTTCGATATTTTTTTCACTTCTTCCTTGTTTTGTTCAGCCTTCCCCTCGATGCTGCTTCTATGTTGGCTTTCATGTATGAGTGGAAACCTTCAGGACTGGCTCTTATTTTGCTCTTGCTACAAATGACCATCACTTGAGCTCAAGCTGGTTAGTAACAGAGAGCCTTGAAGTTACCTGAATCTAACGCAGCGTCTGCGCCCTCTCGTATAATTCTCTAGAACAACGTGTCTGTGAGAGTCTCTTCTATAGCCCAACCCTTCACATTGGTGAGTCTGACATCTGATTGTTTGGGCTAGGGAATACCTAACTTCCGAAAATCAGGTGTCGGATTTCCCACGCATGTCCTTAATCGTGGAAAGTGACGGTCTCCCTAACGTCACTCACTCGCTTCCTTAATCACCCTGTTGCTGGGCTCACCGTATGGACTCTTCACGCCACCTTGTTCTTGTTTTTATTCATGAACACGCTTTGTGCGTACCGTAACTGAACTCTCTGCTTCCGTCATCCAGCGATTTCCTTCTGAGGGGTGGTCAAACCTTAACTTTTGAGTTTTAATTCGAGAACTGCCTGAAGGCTTCTCACTACAGTATGTAGCTTGTTTGCATAGCTTCGCATCGCTTATCTTCTACTTTAACCTTTTTTTTTTGAATTTCTGTTTTAAATTTCCTCATTTTTCCGTTTTGAGGTGGTGAATAGTTTACTCTGCTGTTTTATCCGTTTTTGAGTCTTTCTGTTCTGTATTTCGTTGTGGCACACCTAAAAGTGCATTCGAATAAATAAATAAATAAATAAAATAAACTTTTCCACCCAAATTTTGAAAAAATGGTGGAAGAAATTGCAACAGTTTTTGCGCTGATTTCGCGCTGGAAGCAATGTCCGCTCCCATACAATCACTACTTTCAGCATCCATTCATGTAGATTTCTGAGAATGACACCCTTTCGAGGACGACACCTTAACTTATTCTCATAAAGTTGTTCAATCTTCTAGGGCAAACACTTCCACAAACGTGGGATCATCTAAGGAGGAGACTACCTCCGAGCCACCCTTATTCGGGCTTCATAAAGTACGTGGATAGATTCTGTTCCTAGTGAGCAAAAATAACATGTTGGGAACAGAACCGTCAACTCGCTTTCTAATGCTAGATACTATGGTGAGTCTCCGTAATTTTGGACCCTTCTGTAGTTAATCAGCAGTAGCCATAGATGGAAAAGATAAATTGTACAGATACTAAAAATGCTTAGTGTTCGACACGTGTCGACCGAACACTATTTTTTAAAGGCAGTGTGTCACCTCGTTTCGTAAGCTGAAAATACCAGCAGACTCTAGACCTCCAATCAAGAAAACCCCGTTTTCGGAGAGCCCGAAAGTGCAGTTCACGGACCACCTGGGCGGAGCGGTCCGTGAATGTGCTGGCTGCCCGCCACGTCTGCGGTGTTGGCCAATACGTCTAGACGTGTCTGATCGTTGAGATCAATGGCTTCACGCATCCACTTGCCTCGACAAACTGTTACAAATCCCGTCCCGAAAAACGTTTTAAAATAAGGTTTAAAGACCTTCTTGTAATATTTTAGGTATACCGTTGGATTCAGCGTATCGAGGAGATTCAGAATCTGGTAAAAGCTCAGACACGAAAACGAGGTGGCACACTGCCTTTCTAGGCAAGGTCCGGTCAAAATCTTGCCCACCAAGATTTTTTGCTCTGTGGAGTCCAAAGCATATGTGTAGCAAGTATCTCAAGTTTGAGCCATCGATATAAGCTGCATCGCTAGATATGGGACAAAACGTCCGAAGACTACGGTAGCTGTGGGAAAACGCGCTCCAACTGACAAAGGCTGCGCGCGTACATACTGAACAACGATGAACAATCGGATACATACAGCCTGACGAACACTTCGTGAAACCTTCCCCACCCATCGAACGGATCACCGGTCGTGTGAATATGAATTTTTTCCTACGACGCCGCAATAGCATATAGGGCGCGCCTTGTAACGTCATTTGAAAGCACGGACGCCGCAAACGCCGTACCAGAATTTGTCGATGGAAAGCGTTCGTTGTGGGACCTTTCAGGGATCTTTCTATAGTTTTCGTCCAAGACGTCGACGTGGGCTACGAACCCAATAGAAATTCGAGAGATGGAATTTTGCCCGAACCTTGCCTTTAAGGGATGCTGTTTTCCGTGCCTGTATCCTGTTAAAGGAACACTTGCACGGCCCTCATGATAGATCCTCTACAAATAGATGCGTACGTCAGACGCTCGACTGACGTGAACACTTAGCATAAATTGCCCTTAACTACAGTCGCCGCCATAGAATCTGAAAATTCTCTCGGGATTTACGGGATTTTCGCATAACTTCTTTGAGAAAGGGTCAATTTCTGGAAGGAAAACGCTACGATATTCAGAGCAATGTTATGCATGCGGGTGTACAAGGGCTGATCAGGGCTGATTTTGAGCGGCTGTTACCAAATACTTTGAAGATTTCGTTGATTACCTTGAGCCCGCCCACTAATTATAGTCAAGCGCAGGAAAATAAAAGATTTTCATCGTGAATTTTTGTACACCCGCATGCATTTCATCGTTCATCGTTATGAATGTCGTAGCGTTTTCCTTCCAGGAATTGAACCGTTCTCAAAGAAGTTATGCGAAAATCCCGCAAATCCCGCCAATAATGCGAATGCCACAAAAATTTTCAGATTCTACGGCGACGACTGTAGCTGTAGGCAATGATTCTTGATGGTAATCTTTGCCTTGTAACTTTTGTGAACATTTCAAATCAGATATGAAAACTGCAAATTTCAGAGGCATTCATCGTGTAATGATTGAAATTCGAACTTCCAAGCGCAGACCAGAAGATGGTTCTCCATGGCGAAAAGAAGCCAAGAACTGCTGAGAACCGCTGCAAAAGGGAGTACCGCTGAAAACCTGAATCAATCTGCACCAATATCATGTAAATGGGTGGAGGATTCCAGGAGCAGAACGCAGCATCTACAAGATATCGTTTCCATTTCGGTTAGTTCCGCAGTTTCTAGAAGGGTATCAGAAAGTTTCCGGCCTCCGCTTGCCTGTTCCATATTTCTGTAGTTTTGAGAGCGCCATGTAGGGTGAAGCCTTTCATATTAATTTGCAAAGTTTCATGAGATCTCACTAAGCTTCCCAGAAATAAGAACGTATTATTCAAGCCAAGGAATGGTTATCGCTCAAAAAATCCGTATACAGCGAGAAGAAACCGACGAATTTTTGTTTCGTGATCGAACTTTATTGGACAAAATGTGAATTCGCCCCTGGATTCTGAACAAAGAGTAAGTCTTCTTGCATTCACATATAAAATTTCAGAACTCAATGTTTTAATGGAGTGACAATCGGTCAGAAACGGAACGATCTCTGATCAACGAGCACATACGAGGACAGATTACTGCGGCTGCGGAAAAAATCATTGAACATTGCAGACAGACTTTAGGAGCAGAAGGTGTGCAAGGATCTAAGCTATTCAAGTCTTCTCTCTGAAATTTTCTAGATTACCATCTAATAATTTTAACCTTCTCAGAACATTGAGTCCCTAAAACCTTTTTGGCGTTCAACAAAAAAATTCCAGTTGAATATTCAAAAAAGATTTTCGGGAGTTTTGTTGAAATCGAAAAAGACATTCTGAAGTATCTTGACTGCCTTCAAATGGCAAATTCACTGCCAAGATTTGAAATCCCAAGCGTGGAGTAATGGGTCAGGACGGGCAGATCTCTGAGACAAATGCGATCGAGCGCTGAACTGAAGGTGAAAAATTCTCGCCCAAAGTTCTGTGGGACAGGGGAAAAGATCGTGTCACCCGACCACCTGTATGTAAACTCCAATGAAGTAGATAATTACGATGCTACTTTGTTCCACCCCTTTCGTAAACAGAGCAAGAAAAATGACTGCAGAAATTCAACCACCGAATTCAAGCTCTTCAATGAGACATCTCTTTTCACAAAATTGCATTGCCTCATGACAATAATGATTTCGAATGCATTTTGCTAATTCGGCCAGTTCGTACTTGGGATCTAAGAACTAGCTACTCCGTGAGAAAATCTGCAACGGCACTTCAATGGAACAAAACAAATAACGAAAAAAGAGTCTACTTACGTTCAGTGTTCATACTAGGGTGAAAAAAATTCTTATGAAATTGGGTGAGTGCAAAAAAATGAAGGGATAAAAAGTGTTCTGGGCTTCTAGAGAAGTATACTTATTTCCTTTAAAGTTTCACTGCGGTAGCTAATCTGCAAGTGGTCCAGGTCGGAAACTTTTTGATACTCCTGTAAAAAGGAAACATATTCTTGGGTGCATAGGCAGTGGGCGGGACTAACATTCCTGAAGTGGGCCCGTGAGCTTCAGAGAAGGGATATTCAATCTCAACAATCCATGTTGCACGCTCACCGAAGGATTTCTTCATGCGTTGAGGAGGCGAAAAAAGATGGAGGGACCACATTTTGGTAGAAAGTCATAGGTAGTTAAGCACAAAGCAACGTCAATGAGGCAGCGAGATCGGTGGGCTGATCATGGCTTTACGCTGTTCGTCGTAGCGATGTGCTGCTCTGAACTTTCGTACCACGGTGGGCCCACCGTTATCCCATGGTTAATGTTCGGCACGTCATGGGCAAACAGTGGGGCCACCGCGGGCTATTCTTGGGGCCACCCTGGGCTAACTGGGGGATTCATGAGGGGGAACTGTGGGATTTCTGTGGAGAAACTGGGGTATTTCCAGGTATTTCCTAGGGTTTAATCGGGGTATTTCCGAGGGTTAACCAGGGCACTTCCAGGGGTTAATCGGGGTAACTCAACGAGTTAGGCGGGGGTCATCATGCTCTTCCGCCCACATTCTCATCGTGTCATGATCGCCTTTTTCTGGATAAACATCACATAACAGCATAGTGATTTATTTCCAACATATTGGCATTTAAAAAACAGTACAATCATGACTGCAACAGAACAACAATGTTTCGCGAGTGGAGCGAAACCAAGGACTTTGCATTTCTATGTGGCCTGAATATGAGCAGGATTTTTTCACTTATTTATTTTTTATTTATTATTTTATTTTTTTATTTATTCGGATGAATGGATTGGAACCAGCAAATACAATGAATGATGATGTTTCCATCAAATACCTACAGGAAGCTCCAAATGTCCGCAGTCAAGAGGGTGTGGCCACGGCGCGGCTCCTTGATCAGACACAGGCGCTCTCTATGTTGCCTCTGGCTTCTCTGACTCTGCAGCCAACCAGTGGCAGCATGCCGAGCGCCTGTGTCTCTGTCTAAAGCCGCGTCGTGGCCACGTCCCTCTTGACTGCGGACATTTGGAGTTTCCTGTATGTCATTCTGCAAACACGCTCCCGCTGGGCCGGTCTTTACATGAGGTAAAGGTGGGCGAATGGTGGGCCTTTGGTGGTTAAAACGGGGAGTAAGTCGGAATTGGGATAGGTGGAATAACGGTGGGCAAATGGTGGGCAAAAGGTGGTTCAACCGTGGAAAAAACGGAAATGTGGGCTAATAGTGAGCAAAGGGTGGGCGAACGGAGGTTCCACCATGGATTCTCAGAGCACGGTGGGGCCACCGTGGGGGAAAGGTGGGCGCACTGTGGGACTGATGACAATGGTGGGCTAACGGTGGGATAAGGGGGGGGGGCGGACATCACAATTTGGGGATATCTGGGGGATAACTGGAGGGTAACGGTGGGCCTACTGTCGGTTGGGGGCCCAACGAGGGATAGCGGTGGGCTCACCGTGGCACGAAAGTTCAGAGTGTAGCAGCGTCCAAACATCCAATCTCAGAAATTCGTGCGGGAGTCACCCATGATAGAACGGCTTATTATCATTTTCGGGACGAAATCGGAAGCTCCTGTGGGGGACATCATTTTGGTTTTGTTGTGGGATTCATCGTAGAATGAAACGGTTTTGTGATTATCACGTGGTAATCCTTATCAAGTGAGTGGTATATAAGGTCCTCAATTTGCAGGTGGACCTCAGTCTACTCTCCGCAGAAGCGCTTCGGCGGAGAGTAGAGTCCTACAGAACTCGACTGGCCCACTTAGGCCAAGGGTGAAACAGTGGCACATTGCGAAGACCAACTAGACGCGTGGGACGCTGCGCGGATGCAGAAACGCGACCGAGTCCGCTAGTAGCGGCCGGCGTCGGCGCACAGGGCGCATGCCGTATCTCGGAACTCGACTCTCAATTTTGCTTTATCACGTTTTTTAGTTTTGGTTGCTGGACAAAAACTCTCATTTTTGGATGACTCCCTCTCACCCTCGAGCGGGAGACATTATTTTGTCAGGCGGGACTCCCGCACGAATGTCTGAGATAGGGCCCATGGCATAGTTGATAGCGGCACCATCGCGATAAAGAAAATGGATAGAAATGAGTAGAGAATCTCAGGCACTTTTGGGAGACCAGCCGCCTTCACTCTTACGGGCCGCGTGCTTTTTGGAATGCTCCGACTTCTCCTGCCCTCGCTGCTTCCTACTCAACTAGATTTCTACGCTTACAACCAAATGGTACCCATCACATTCAAACTCAGATTTATTTCATTACATCAGATCTTCCCATACCAATGAGCAGTCCCAATACCGAAATTTTGCCTTCCAAGCAAAGAATTGAGTCACTGATAGGTTCTTCTCTCTTCAAACTTCGCTTTTTAGCTGAAAAAGGTAATCATTGCATAAAGCGCTGGGCGCATGTAACACGAACTTTAAAATGGGGAAGGAAATAAGGGAAGAATGCGCTCACATTGTTTATCTATGCTCCCATGTAGGCCATACATTGATATCTGCAAAATATAACAGCGCTTACCTAAAATAAAAACTATCAAAACAGGCAGATGCTTCCCTACAAGGTACTGGTCTCATAGTGAGCCTCAAAGGCAGTGTCTCACCCCAGAAATTGAAATTAAGGTCTGTTTAGTTACACTGAACCGAGCTGTTGGTACAAGCTACAATTGTTTGCTCCTCGTGGGGAGGTTTTCTTGGCTGTTTCGAGGTATTCCATGCATATCGCTGGAGTCAGCATGTCGAGCTGGTCCAGAACATGTCCACATCTCAAGATCGAGTTTAGGTGAGACACCGCTCCTTAATTAAATACCCACCATTCGTGGAAGCCTGATTTTTTAAAAAGATGAGATTTATTTATTTATTTGTCTTATTTACAACGCTATACAGTTCAGTTAGAATACAAATTCTGGTTGAGCAGTTACCATTAAGATGAAAAAATAGATTTTGTTGATCCGTTAAGATAATAAGGAGTGCGCAGGGGGTCCTCTAAAAATGCTTGAGATGTTATAAGTTCTCATATCTTATCATACTGTTTGCATGAATTAGCGTGCTGGCATAGGAGCAATCGTGGGAAAGCTTCTGTTGGTGAACGGTTGCAGCAACAGTGTCGCTGTGTAGTATGTCATGAGCCTAGCAAAGAGCGGTGGGGATAGTACCTATGTACTTCAGTGGTCGTCAATGTCGGTGCTTTTTTCGCGGACACGGGAAGCACACGGCATGGTTGCTCCACTCGCGTTGGAATCATCGTCGTAGTGGCAAATCAGTTTTCTTGATGGTGTGCCGGTATAAGCAACACCGTCCTCAAAAGTAATCTGTACTATCTAATGTCTTGTAATTGTCCACAACCACTGAGGACGAACAAGCGGTCACCTGGCACTAGTCACCATGAGTGCCCTATGAGGCCCTGATGGAGGAGATAGCTCCGAAACGTTGGCCGTTCTGATTAAACTGTCTAATAATCTCGGTGCAGTTCAACATAAAAGAACACGAAATTCAAGCCATGCCGAGATTTACCAACAACCGATCTTGGAAACCACCATAGATAGTTTTATCATAAATACTTGATGTTATTCATCAAGAAAATTAAAGAGCTATTAAATACAGCTCTCACGAAAACTCTCAATTCTTAAGGAGATCGCCTACCGTGTAGCCGGCCGCTGGAACATCGCAACTATCGCAACAGTAAGTTGAACCCAGTGAATAGCCGCATATCTGCGAAGATACTGCCCTGGACACATCTGCCCACATGGACAAAAATGGCTTCGTCGCGCCAGATAACGGCAACGGCAGGGTGCGCCCGTGTGATCTAGCGCGTTTGGTGAAGTGGAATGCGTACCATTTGCAGGGTTCCGTGGCGGGACCTATCTCTACTCTCTAAAAATTTCCATAAGTGCTGCCTTTAAGAAGGCTATAGTTTGTTATTGCGACGAGGATTTTAGCGCAAGCGGCGCGGTTGCGGCCGCGTGGTCCCCAAATCTGCGGAAACTCGCACCGCTATCGATGCTCAGTGGACATGATTTGTTACTTATTGACATGTATCGCTGCATAGCCGTTGAATGCAAGTGGAACCTGATTCAACAATTCTCAGCTCGATAACCTTTTTCCCAAAACGTGTAAGTTCACGTTTCGTTGAGAAAATGTCACAGAGTAGGGGGAAGACGCGCAGATGGAGCAGTTAGGGCGAAAAGGCTGTTAAGGTGGGAGGCACCCTATAAAAGGTCATAGGGTTCACCTTGCACGCCCAAGCCAAAGCACTAGCCTAAGCCTAAGCCCAAGGCTCCTGTGAAGGCCTAAGGTTTGGCTTCACACGAGCCTTAAGCTGAGCCTAAGGCTTTACTTTGAACGTATGGCTAGTCATGCTGCTCCTTCTATTTACATAATGTACTTTGCTACGAACAGAAGAGTTCCGTGCTTGTCATCATCTGAAGTGTAAAGTGCACGACTTATGTGTTGTGCGGTTTTGCGTGGAGCAGAACAGCAATGCACAACTCTGCGACTACGCAAAACTTTTGAATGGGGTGGACTGCGACGTTCAACGCTCACTGTTGTTTCCCACAGCTTTTTCCATGATCTTTCCTTCTTTGCCGTCAGATATCTGTGCGAACTGATTGAACGAACTTTTTTGTCTCTTCGGCGCTCTGACCCTTCTGCTAACTTGCTGGCTTCGAAATCGATGGAACGAGTACGAAATCTTCATCAGCGACTGTTGTGCTATTGTAGTCTCAGTCGTTACGTATAAGACGTTCTTTTAGCAGTATGATTCTGCAATCTTCTACGATCGGAGGCAAGTGAAAACCACAACAAGTACCACCTTTTCGTTCATTGTACGCGTTTTGGTCAGGATTTTTATTCTCTCGATTTGCAAATGGTTATGCAGTGGTAGAACGCTGACAGTAATGGGGCGGGACTGGTATACTATAAGGAATACCTGCTCTGGTAGCTGTGCAGCAGGAACGCCGTAATAGTTCGAGTAGAAACCCTAGCAGCAACGGTTCCCAGTTGCTGCCATCACCCCTCAATTGCTGCCATCCCTCAGCAAATACTAACCCCTGCATGGGCAACATCGAGATGTATTAGTTACTGTGGACTTCTGACGAAGGTTTCTCTTCAACCGGCACATTCGGGTTCTTTAAAAAAAAAACAAGGAATAGGAGCAAAATACAGGCATAGTCATATATTGGAGAAGGAATATCATACGTCTGCACTAGGTGACAGAATTATAAAAGGTGAATCGAAACCCGACTCGCAGTCGTCAAATAAAATGTCGCGCGTGCAACTGCACACATTGCGCGCACCTTTACGGCATCCTAAAAAATAATTTCTCATCACACCATTCTGCGTCGATTCGTCCGTCTAGTACCTTCCAGGTATGTTTCTAGTATTTTCATGTCACTTTTTTCATTTTAAAGTTGAAATTGCATGTAATTGTTCATTTTAGTCAGTTTTGGCCCCGCATGCACACGTTTTTTCCTTTAGATCCTTATTTTTTTATGACTTTTATTCCTAAATAAGATTTTCTTATTTTTTTATCGATTACCACCGCACGCCCTACCCTCCAGTATCTTGTGACTTCACATACGTATGTGAGTATGTGAATCACTTGCTACGATGGAGGGGAAGCTTGTGCGTCGTTTTTTACCATCTTTTTTTTATTCTTTCATTGTTAAACATCTTTACATCCAAATATTTTATCACATTTATTAGTTGATTAGTTACGAATCATTAAGTGCTTAGAACTGTTCCTTATTCTAATTTTAATTAATACAAGCAGTTCGTTATTATTCTATTAGGTGTTATTCACAGTTAAGACACAGGTCAATAGTTTAAATTAGTTATTGATGTAGTAGTAATTGTTTACATTCATTGTTTCAATACCATTACTTATACATCTATGCGTATAATCTTATAGATCTATGCATGCATCTATACACTAAATATTCTCTGCAAATAAATTTGTATATACATATACACATCTGTTATATAACTCTGATATAATACAATTCTTAAAATTCTGACAATTATTCTAAGTTACGTGTTATCTATCACAATAACTTTGTCTAGGACGGTTCCGTCCTTGGGGCAGGTGTCGCCGACGCATTCGAAATGCAACCAATCATCGCATGTTTCACATTGGGTCCAGTTTACTTTGGGCTCCTTGCTGATGACGTTGGGTCTAGCGCGAAGGCATACGGCACATGCATCCCGTTGGCTTGCTGGATAATCGGGAATGTTATCTGTTTTCTTAATCTTCGCCTGCTCAACCTACAATTTTCTGGCTCATCCACTATGTCGACCACAACTATCTCGTCCTCATCATCGCTGCTACATCGTTCCTCGCGGAATTGGTCATCGTTAGCATGAGAACTCTCTGCATCCTGGTGATAGGCTACTGTGCGACGGCCTAGAAACTGACAATAACATGGGCACTTTCACAGAATGTGTCAGATCATTACCGGATGGTGCGTACAACAGAGCTGCGTGAACGTGAGTGCAGCTGATGCCGCTTTTCACGTCCATGGTGCAGTTGCATGCAAACGCATATGGACAGGCTTTGCACTCCCCCCTCAGGCAATGATTGTTGAACTGAAAATCATTTCATGGGTTTAATTCTATTTAAAGGCAGCAGGAGCTGAAATCCTCGACTCCGAGCTGAGCTGTGGGTGATGAAGTGCAGACTCAGCACATCATAAATGTGAAACGAACACAGACAATGATGGCTTGCCTGTAGAGAAAATGGAAGATTCGTCGCAAACACGCCTGGCCGTGTCCGTGCGCGGACGAGTTTTCCCCGGTGCGAAAGCCATTGCGGCGCGTGGTTTTGGCCGAGTCCCGCCATGAAACCCTGTGAATTGAATGCATTTCGTTTTCCATTTGCGCCAAACCACGCCCCGCAATGGTTTTTGCGCCGGGGAAAACTCGTCCGCGCGCGAACACGGCCAGGCGTGTTCGCCACGAATGTTCCATTTTCTCTGCAGGTAAGCCATCATTGTCTGTGTTCGTTTCACATTTATGATGTGCTGACTCTGCACTTCATCACCCACAGCTCAACTCGGAGTCGAGGATTTCAGCTCCTGCTGCCTTTAATACACGCTTCTTCATCTCTACCTTCTCATCACAAGGACAGTAATGCTCTTGTACGTGGAAGACTTTGTCTTTGTCTTCCACCTCCCACTTTCCAGGGCCAACAACAGCAACACGTTGCTGCCGTTCACTGTACCTCTTCACAGCCCACGCATGAGCCTTGTGATGGCGCTGCAACCTGTACCTTCCCTCTTCCACTCCTCTTTCCATCTAAATATTACTGATACAAAGCGTATGAGAAGAAATGGGAAATGACAGTGGTTTTTGTTCCGTACCATAACTTCCCTCTCCTCTTCTGTCTCTACGGTCAGGCTAATGAGGAGTTGGATGAGGCTGTCTATCCTCACATTAGCCTTCCCTCCGAGAATATCGTGCTTAAGGGTTTTGTGGAACCTCTCGCAGAGCATGGACGTGTTCACACAGGAGCCTAATCGTCCGAAGGCAGCCCACTGCTCCACTCTGTGGCTCCTAGAAGGTACATTTCTGCGATTTCATTTGTGGAGGAGAATTATCTAGGGATCTTACCACGATTTTTCCATGTATGCGGCTGCTTCGTCTTCATCTTTAACACGCAGAAATTTCAGTAGCGAAGTATATTTCGCCACGAATGTGTCCTTGTCGCGAGCGTGGCATATCTCACGAGCTTTGTTCACGAATGGCTCCAGGAGATCGTCGCTCTACATTTATATTGCATTTATGAAGAGTTTGTAAATGAAACTTAAATTATGTACGTTTTTCAGTTCCTTCTTCGCATTTCTTTTCATGGCCTGTTGCACATGCCAGAAGCATAGCAACTTTTGGGCACATGAAGAAGGAAACGCCCTCTTGAAGCCATTCCAGAACGTGTTGGTATCATCGGTCATGAAGAAGTCGGTGTGAAATGATGGCAAGAATTTTCTTACTTGCTCAAACATTATACCGACTTCCACTTCGGTCATCCTAAAATCACATATGGGCGTTGAATATACATACACGGATTGAAAACGGACCTGTAGGAGAGTAGGTAAGCAGCGGGTAATGCTCTGTCCCACTCGTCTGCAACGATCACGGTTGCGAGCCTGAGAGAATAGGACGTCAAGTTGAACGTGTCGTCCACAGATAACGCCCTATTCCCATACTTCCTCAGCCATTCCCGCTGCATCGGGTTTATAATGACTAAAACAGCATTATGCGTGCAACATTGACGCTTCGTGGGGTTCAAACGCTACCGAGAACGAATCCGTCGCCGCTGGCGTCTTGAGCTGGATGGTAATATTGTATGCCATCCGATTCCGAGTTCGTGTCAACCCGCATCTGAACGGAAACGGTGTCGAGGTTATGCAACCTCCCTGGCTGGACACGAACTTTGGATGCGATGTTTCTAAATACCGCCTTCATCTATCTATAATTGTTGACCAAATATTATTAATTCTACCTTATATCCCTCGCTGTTACAAAGTATAGCCTTGTCCTGGGGCCTCCTCTCATTTTAATCCTAATTTTTTTCTGGACTTGCCTAACAGTAAGCCCTTCCGCTAGCAGCGAAACTATGTACTCCTCGGCTTTTTTATCTAGCCTCAGCTGAGAAGAACGGGCCTCATGTCCGCAATGAGTAAGACAATACTCAACGGACACGCTATCTTCCTTCTTCACGACCTGGAACTGACTTGGTTGTTATGCGGAGAAATGTACTATAATGAGCTACACAGGAAACTTGGCGCACATTCATGTAAGCTGTGCAATATGGCACAATCTTCTTCGTTTTCTCTCTTATCGTACTCCCACGAATCGCACAATGACAGCGCATGTAGGTTACCGTCGCATCTCCAGTAGTTCTAACAGTGGAGCTGTATCGGGTTATTACATTCGCCTCCTCTGACAATATCTTCCACTCCTTGAAAGTGGAAAGTGAGACAGATGTGATAAGTGTCGTAACCATGAAACCTTTAACCTTATATTCCTCCAAGTCCGTAAAAGTCATCGTCTCTACCATATAATCATCATCATCTTCGGCATGGTGTGAACGTGCGTGTTCCGCAAGGTTTCGATGACTCTACACAAACAGCAACATATGTAATTGCAGCAAGTCTTAGGCGGGTGTCTACCACGACTAACTAAAAATCGACTCACAGTGACTTCAACATCGCATAGGGGACAGCTAATAGTTCGCAGTGAATAATCCTCCTGGTGTTTATTGCGTTGATGTCTTTGAAGAGCCACAGAATGTGTGAACGGATCACCGCAGAATTCACAGCTCAGTACAGGTTTTCCGGATAAAACAGCCTTTTCTTGTCTTCTTGCTATCTTCACCCTTTCTATCTCCTCTTTGGTGCACCCATGAACATAGGCAAGATGCCTATATAACTCCTTCCCTTTATCTGCGCCACATATGTGGCACTCATTCAATTTATTGCTGCAATTATAACGTTCGATGTGATGAAGTGAGTGTCATAATAACTATACAACCGTGAAAGTGTCAAATAATTTGTGATTACCTGCATCGAATATCCATGACGGGTGGTGCGTAGTAGCTAGGAACTCTTATGTATAATGAGCTCACTGGTTGCTTGAATGACCTGCTGTTGGTCTCGAACACAGCATGGTTGAGCACTTGTTACCTCTAGGCATCTGACCGCTTCAGGGTATTTGACTGATGTAGTCATATAGCCGGGTCGCACCAGCCTTGTTAGGGACGGTTGTTATGTTTATAGAATTGCTTGCATAAGCATAGCATGACGCAAAGAACACCCAGATGAGCCTCAAAGTTCTCGCAAATTCACATAAATGTGAGAGACGATGATACCCTGTGGGTGCTTCTGCTTAGAAGTAGAGTAGGATTAGTGGGGGATTAGGGATCATGCATGACTACATGCCTTAACACTCGTAGAGTTGGTGTCCTTGATACACCCACATGCAACAATGAAAGAATAAAAAAAAGATGGTAAAAAACGACGCACAAGCTTCCCCTCCATCGTAGCAAGTGATTCACATACTCACATACGTATGTGAAGTCACAAGATACTGGAGGGTAGGGCGTGCGGTGGTAATCGATAAAAAAATAAGAAAATCTTATTTAGGAATAAAAGTCATAAAAAAATAAGGATCTAAAGGAAAAAAACGTGTGCATGCGGGGCCAAAACTGACTAAAATGAACAATTACATGCAATTTCAACTTTAAAATGAAAAAAGTGACATGAAAATACTAGAAACATACCTGGAAGGTACTAGACGGACGAATCGACGCAGAATGGTGTGATGAGAAATTATTTTTTAGGATGCCGTAAAGGTGCGCGCAATGTGTGCAGTTGCACGCGCGACATTTTATTTGACGACTGCGAGTCGGGTTTCGATTCACCTTTTATAATTCTGTCACTAGGTGCTTGCTGGTTCATCGGTTTTCACATCCGTTAGGTGACCACTGGCCCAGATCAACATCTATGATTACTGTGCAACACGACCGTAGTCCAAAAGGCGTTAAGTAGCAACCCTGAGGGAGGATGGCAGCAGGTGCTCGCAGTTGCTGTCATCCTCCCCTAGGGCTTAATTGCTGCTCAAGCTTTCGTCCCTTTAGCAGCAAGTGCTAATGATGGCAGCAGCTGAAGGGAGATACTGCCAGGTTTCTATAGTGGAGTCGTTTTGACAGTGCGTTTTCCGCGACAGCGGCTCCCTGGCATTGGAGCACGCAGCGCGGTCGGTCAAAAAGTTGACCTATGATTCATCTAGTATCTTTGAAGAGGTTTGTAGCTTGTTTCTCCTTATATTGTTCTTTCTCAGCTCTTAGAACAAATGAAGAAGGGAACAGACGATAAAACCCGTCAAAGAAGCGGATCCATCGTGGGTCAACTGTTTGACCAACCGCACTGCGTGCTGCAATGCCAGCGGGGCCGCTACCGCGGACAACGCACTGTCAAAACGACTCCACTATACATACTGGACGCATTACGCCCGTCGGCCTGCGTTCGTGCTGCACAGTTACCACAGACAGTTAAAGGTGGCAGTCGTCAGTTGCGAAGATGTTGACATCAAGAAAATTGCTGAGTTCCGAAGACCGGAGAGAGTCGTCAGGAATAGTGGCACCTTTCTGGATTATATGCGTTTTTCGGTACTACTTTTCCTCTAATAGGGGGTGAATGCTTATGTACAATACCAGAACTTTTCTATTCAATGGTTTTTTTGATCCTCGACATAGTCCCGCTCAATCTCTCCCATGCGTTTATGTGGCTCATTGGGTGTTTATACCTGTAGCGTCTTCGGTAGCATACCTGTAATGCCCTTGCCACTACTTTTTACGATGACCTCAGGTTTATGAAGCACGCCTAATTTTGTGGAGCCAGTTATAGAACTCATTCCCTAGCGCTTATCACCAACATCAAGAACACTTTTCTGCTCGCGTATAATGTGGAGGACTGTTAGATCCACTTTTTTGTACCGATTTCTTCCGTTCTTTTCATATCGCATGGAATGTGCAGGGTATTACACCGTCCACTGCGGTTTTTCGACGATCAAAGTGAATAATTGCAGTTCAAGATGGGCGTGTTTGCAAAGTTCGCTTCGTTCAAAAGCGGTCTTTTCCGCATCGCTAATTCTTTGTACAAGTCTGTCTCAACTTCAAGCTTTTCGCTAGTTTCTAGTTTCCTGGTGGGGGTGAAGTCTTTTCAATGCATCAGCTTCTGACTGAAGTGAATTTTTACATGCTTTTAACTGCAAAAGGCATGTCGTTAGTAAACGCAAATCCTTGGAGCATTTATTACACCTTTCTTTGTTAGTTTCTTGGGAGATGATTTTCTCACCATGCAGTTCACTTTCCATCATTTTCTGTGTTTTTCGCGTGTTTCACGCTACTTCATCGTTGTCAATGAGTTCATCGCCTCTAGAAACCGCGATTACCGCGGAATCTTCAACCCAAAGATTTCCTTGAGTGCTGCCTTTAACATGATCGCGAGTGCGGTAGAGCTGGAAGGAATCGCTTTCAAGTAAGAAAAGAAAGACATGATGATATTCTTTGGAAGCACTGTCTTCAACGACTGCTTTCAGAAAATGTGGTTGTTGACTGGGGAGGGCAGGGGATGGGGGGGGGGGAGGGGGTGATACTTCCACTTATGGGTGATCTGCGGCTCCCTTTTCGTCTACATATTGTACACGGTTTGCTCCAGTTCGTCATTCCACCGACCTGCACATGGTGATCTAATGGTACAGTGATGACAATACAGGGGCCTGACTGGTTCATTTCAAAAAATGTCTGGTCACCGCACTTAAACATCGATAAAGTGGCAAATAATAGCGCAGATCTGAGCTATACAGGTGTACATTAGATACTGTGGACCATTTCTGAAGAAGTTGACGTTTCAAGCGACACAATATTGGCTTGAGCGATCAGCTAGCCAAGATGGTTAGGACTTGCTACCATAGTTATCGTTTCGGCGGCCTTCTTTCGAGTTACTTTTACGAGCAAACCAGAGAGCCAAATGCAGATTGTCCTCTCCTGAATGTGGTGGTGAAAATTCGGAAAGCGGCTCATAACAAATTGTTGATAACGGCGATGCGTCTTTCTTAATCCTCGTCTTCGAATTTAATCATTAGTGGCACAAATGTTGCTGAGAAAAATTGTCGTCGAGAACCTTACAAATGTTATCGAGAACCTTTTTTTTTTGTAACTCTCATCCGCTGTTAATTATCGCTTTGTAGATGGTGCTCGAAAATGGACTTATGAACGGTGATGGCGAAGAGGCTCCCATGAAGTACATTTTGGTGACAGGTGGTGTTATAAGTGGTGTAGGAAAGGGTATAATCTCGTCCAGCATTGGTGTGCTTCTTAAGAACAACGGCTACAAGGTAACGTTTTTTTCACTATCCTTTTTTTTACTGTGTGAGGATTTGTAGTTCGCGAATTGTACGTGAGACTAAATAGCGGAACAACGTGTTTTCTGCTTTTGCAGGTGTCTGCTATCAAAATAGATCCTTACCTCAACATTGATGCAGGGACTTTTTCTCCGTATGAACACGGTGAGTTCCGCTACCGTACAGATAGGTTCTTGCGTCAGGCGAATTGATGCTTCTCATAAACCGCCAATTGCTCAATTAATGATCTGCTATTGAGGAGAAGTATTTGTTCTCGACGATGGCGGAGAAGTCGATCTGGACTTGGGTAACTACGAGCGCTTTCTTAACGTCAGATTAACTAGGGACAACAACATCACCACAGGAAAGATGTTCCAGCATGTAGGTTTTGCTTCCTCTCTTGTTTTTTGCTGTCTTCTTATTTCTACCGTTACACATCTCTGAATGCTTAACTCTTCGCAAGATTCTTCTCCACAGGTCACTGAACGCGAGCGACGAGGAGACTATTGCGGCAAGACGGTGCAGATGATCCCACATTTCACTGATGCAATCATTCAATGGGTTGAGCGGGTTGCCCGAATCCCTGTCGATGGAACACTTGAACGACCTGACGTTTGTATCATTGAGGTAATCCTTCGCCATTAAAGACGAAGACATGATGCCGTCGCACAAAAACTCATCTCAGCGATGATTCATGATGAGTATGATTCATACGCGTTCACATCTGAAGGCGTGAATTCCTATGCATAATGTTTCTGTTTAAAATGAGTTCAGATATGGGTTTAGAGCGAAAGGCAACGACAGTGGTGCACATTTTGTTACCCTGGGTATACTCTTAGCGATGCAGTTTTGTTGCTGCCACCGTCATTACAAATGCGACGCAATTGCTGCGATTTTTGTCAACACAAATGTTAAAGGCAGGGGCCCACCTCACATTCGTGGTTGGGGTAGTGGCAGATTCTGCATCTCCTCGACACGCTGATCCCAGCAATTTGCATAAATTGTCGCGAAACGGTCTCTAAACCTGTCTTTCGAGCGGATGTCTCCAACAGTTTGTTAACCCGAGTCGACGTGTGAAACCGTTCATCTTATCGATTGGACACGCCAAGACTCGTTGGCTAACACTGCAACCGTAGCACGCAGCCAGCACAGCTTGGAGCGATTCGCCTTCGGGCTCCAAAAACCTAGGCAGTGCGACTTTTTCGCGAACGAGGCTTTCGTCGCTCTTGAGCCTGTTGATGTATTAGGTTGTCGGGAAATGGTTGAGACACTCTGAATTTTTTGCAGTCTTCAAACTTTTTCTCTTCTATTAGAAAACTTCAGGACATGCTGTAGTGACCATATACGCTCATCACCTGGGGCCATCTAGCAGAGACGGTTCCAGCACCGCGGGGTCAGTAATCATGTTAATACAGGTCGAAGAAGTAATCAGTCACTGATCAAAAATCGTCAAAGTTGGCGAGGTGCTGCTCGACCAGGGAGAACTTCAGCGCCCAGGCAATGTGTTATTTAGAGAGCACAATATTGGGCAAGTGTGGTATGTATAGCATAGTGGTCAGTGCTTGCTCCTCCGAGTGCCGATGAGTTAACAAAGCCAGCCGGGGGTGCATTTTGTACAGCAAAACGACCCTCAAATAAGTTGATGTCTTCGTTTGCCCAAGAACACGGTCATCGCTCTGATTTGACTATTGTAAATGTTGATGTTGCCCATCATGTTGCTTACTGTCAACTCTGGTCGAACACATCCTGCACTTAAGCTCAGGAGATCTCAAAGTAGGAAAATGGCTTGGAGAAGACATATCGCTTGGAACGAAGTGTTACGAACGGCGGCTCACGGTTGCTTTGATGACGATCCCCGGTCCGACTGTCATGATGATGTTGCTGTCTCTCTTGCTCGCATTGGCGCTCTGCAGGTGCTCGTGAAAGAAAATTGCACGAATTGGTTGCTCGTCCATTTTCGCTCCTAGATAACAAAAGGCGCAGCCCCACGTCCTTACATAAACATGCGAAATGCTCAGAGGGCAGGGTATCACATATTCACATACCATGGAGACAGGTTACGTGGGAGGTATATATGGAAGAATTTTTGATGAAGTGTCTCAATCATTCCCCGACAACCTAATACATTACTGCGATCAACATGGCGAGAAGGTCTAGGATATTGTGACACCTCCAACATGCGGAATGAGGTGGGCCACTGCCTTTAAGGCGTATCAAGATCGTCCTTGAAAAAGAATACCTTCGCACAAAGCGATAGCTATTCTGCTTCCCCATTAGGTTCCAAAGTTGAATTTTATAAAATAGTATGCAAATAGTTTGCTAGTGTGATCGCGCAGGAAAAGAGTGTGCATATTGCCTATGTTGAGCGCCAAAGGAACTGATGAATTTGCGGACTTGAACGTGAGCAATCACTCGTCTAGTTAATGTCTATCTGCTCAATTGTTGTGTTTTGGAAACTGTCTAGATCATGTTCCTCTGCATCTTTGTTTTAGTTTTTAACCAAAATTACTGCTTTTCAGCTAGGTGGCACAATTGGTGATATTGAAGGAATGTCGTATCTAGCAGCTTTTGAGAGGTTCCAGAGGCCGGCACTTAGGGTGACTTCTTATTTGTTTTTCTCCCTAATTTATCTTGATTTATCTTGATCATCATCGAAACACCAACGTTTGTAGAATCATCTTATGAATGTTCACGTCTCACTTGTAATGCATCCTAATGCTACTGGGGAACCGAAGACGAAGCCCATGCAGAATTCGGTATGAATTCAACTGGTTCACACCACTCTATGTACGTAAACTGGTGTTACAGGTTCGCCATCTTCGTGCTGCTGGCCTTGTTCCTGATCTTTTGATTTGCCGCTCGAGTGATCCGCTTCAAGATCATCTCCGCGAGAAAATAGCTGCTTTCGGTCTTGTGGATCTAGATCAGGTCGACTGTGCTTCTTTGTTCTCTACATTCTCGAGGTTGACCATCATTTTGGGTCTAGGTCATTGGAGTACATGACGTGTCGAACATATACAAGGTTCCGCTATTGCTTCAAGAACAACATGTACTCGATGCAATCATACAACGGTTGCACTTAAAGCCAATAGATGAAGCAGTACGCCGAAATCTGAAGTTTAACATGTGCCACTGGACGCATCTTAGTGAACTGTGAGTCTGTGAACGTCTTCTTTCATGTGGCGTTTCCCATTTTACTCTCATTACGGCGACTTGTCACCGCCGCCCTTCGTTGCACACTAGTATTTCGACATGTCTGTTGAAAGCGTTCTAGCGTGAAGGGAATATGGGGAATAGACTTATTACACAAACATCTTCGGGTAATTTTCTACATTGTTCTGTACTGTAGCAGTTGAAATTCTACATATTTCTATTGAGAAACAAGTGCTGCGAGCACTCAACATTTGGAAGTTAATGAGCATATCCACAAACAGAGAGTCTGGGTTGGTTGGTATTTTGTTAGCGTGACATAACGACCTGGTTCTGCATTCCCACTGATACCCTTTTGACAATGCTTTCTATTAGCACAATACGGGTATTAGTTTCTCTGGTCACTCCTTTCTATTTGGCACTTATAACGCTTCTGTAGTCTTGCAAAATACTGGTACACTTTATAAGTGTCGAGAAATAAATCATTGTTCATGCTATCATTTCTAAAGGTGCGACTCATTTACTGAAGAAGTCGTCATTGCTTTGGTTGGAAAATACGTGAAGATCAATGATGCTTATGCTTCTGTGAATAAAGCACTTAGTCATGCCGCTATCCACAGTAAACGTGCACTCAAAATCAAGGTATTTTTCTTCCTTTTTTTCGTGTATTACTCTAGCAATGTGGATATTTGTTCACTTAATTTTGTGCAGTTTGTCGATTCTGAGCTTTTGGAAGATGGCAAATCACCAGATTTGAAGGAAAAGTGCGACGCTGCTTGGGAGACAGTGAGAAAGGCTCAGTTAGTTGGACCTTTTTAGCATTTTTATTCCTGGTTTGCTCACTGATGTTGTAGTGGTATCATTGTGCCCGGTGGATTCGACAAACGTGGTGTTGAAGGAATGATTAAGGCTTGCCAGTATGCAAGAGAGAATAACGTCCCTTTCTTGGGTGAGACTGAACAGCTTTTCATCACTAACATACTCTAGCAGCAGTAAATTCTTGTTTACTCCAGGAGTGTGCTTGGGCATGCAGTGTGCAGCTATTGAAGTAGCCCGGAATCTTCTCGGCATCACAAATGCCAACTCCACTGAGTTCAATAAGAATTTGCAGGAGGATGAACAGGTGAATGATTTGAGATCACAGGATGATCTCATACCTCTTGCTAATGTGTTCATGGCAGCGTCTTTAAAAACACCGTTACGCAAAAATATATGTAAGAAAATTCTCTGACTAACCATTCGAATGGAAGGATGCAATACATCACAGAACTTTGATCTAAATCCCTGTTATTTTGAGGTGTCCTTTCTTCAAATAAGAGGTAGTGATATTGTCGGGAAATTTTCGTCTCATTTCAGTGGAAATCGATGAAAGCAAACCAGATCTCTGCTGTGCAGATCTGTAGAGGATAACTCGAACGTGTTCACCACATCATTTGCTCTTGAAATAACCGAAGCTATCATGCGAAGTATGGATCGCTAGCATAGTTCCGTGGAGTTAAACCTGAAAAATCGTCTCGGACCTACAGGAATTTCGCATAGAGATATAGTCTGTCCGGAACGACGAGTCCGCCCACGCACGCGGGGTCGAGAAGCTGCCACGTTTGCCAGCGCTCCACGTCATCATCCCTGATCTGCGTATCACGTTTCAGCGTTATCTTCATGGTATTGACCAATGATGTGGCTGTGACGTGGACGACATGGCAGCCAACAGCATACGTCCCAGCCGCGCCGCCTCTCGATCCCCGCGTGCGTGGGCGGACTCGTCGTTTCGAACAGACTATAGCTTCTTACCGACTGACACCCATTTCTCAAATACAGTGGAGTTTTGAACTGGGGCGAGAGCTATAGAAATATTGTCGAAGTGCGCATCTAGTTTTCTAAGTTAACTTTTGATGTGCCTTTCATACTTTCGCAGCTAGGATAGTCACCCAGCGTAGGCGAGCTTCCATATTTTTTCTGTTGCTTCGCACCTTGCGACACTTGTCAGTGAGCTGTTGCTGAGCGTGATGGGATGTATTTTGTCTCTTGGCGATATTTGCCGCTGTTCACGACTTCACTTCGATTAAAAGATAGTTTGGGAAAGAATAGGTGAGTGGGTGCAACCAGGCCTCGAAACTCGCTATTTTTCGGTTCCCCGCTCCCAGTTAAGCGTGAGTTCACGTTGTCTCCACAGGCAACAGTTTTTTTCCTTGTCGCGCCATTGACTCACCATGCTACTGAAAAAAATTGATGGAAGGCCCTCAGAAGTCTTCCATCTTATCTAATTGATGCATTTTCATCTGGATATTTTATTGAGATCGAACTTACCTCTGTGTTAGTTAACGCAGTGATCATTAACTTTCGATTCGATTAACTGTATTACCTCCCATCCCACTTTGAAGAAAGACTCACGTTCCAGACTGTTTCAATGACCATCGGACTGTGGGCTGATGCCTCTATTTCAGGTAATTATTGATATGCCCGAACACAACGTTGAGCACGTTGGAATGGGAGGAACCATGCGCCTTGGTCGTCGCACCAGCGTCTTCCTTACGGAGCACTGCAGACTGAGTTCGTGAACACAGCACTCGTTTCTAGAAACTAGCAGAACTGTTTTCCTCTCACTTTAGGAAGGTTGTACGGCCGTGATGAAATAGAAGAGCGACATCGACACCGCTACGAAGTAAATCCACGGCTTGTTCCGGACCTTAGCAAGAAAGGGCTTCTTTTTGTTGGTTCGTACTACATACTTTGCTGTACCATGCAACTTCTTCAACCCATTGTTTTACCTCTACCACTTAGGTATGGGTGTGGATGAAACAACTGGCACAGCATTTACAAAGCAGTGTCGTACTCAGTCCAGTGCTGCTCTGATGAAAATGGCTGGAGATCACGCCGCGAATGAGGCAAGTTCAGGCTTTCTGAGGACTTCCGGATCGTACACAGCACTTAGTGAATGTAGTAACATTCTGTTATTCATGTATACATACGCACTTAAAAATAGTTTTAAAGGATCTGCTCTCTAAAATAACTGATCTTTGTCACCGGGGAGGTGATGGAGTTACCCGCCCGGCTCTTAGAATGGAAATGTGCGAAATGAAAGGTGTGGTCATTACAGCAACTCTTTCTTTTGAAGTTTCTTCTCTTAATTCCTCCATTCTTCAAGATCATCCATATTTCGTTGGCGCTCAGTTTCATCCCGAGTATCTGTCTCACCCACTTCAACCTAGCCCACCTTTCTTAGGACTGTTGTTGGCTGCAACAGGACAACTGGAAGTGAGTGATTTTCAATGAGTCTCGGTACAATTTATCGTTAATCTCGAGTTGGCCGAACGTGCTTAACAGCGAGCTGCGTTGAGAAAACATATCTTTGGTCGCAGGAATTGTCTCTGATTCCCCATATATGTACACTCACACTCGGAGTGAAAGATATCCAGTAGTTTTTTATTTTATTGGGGGGATGCTTGTTTCTCAAGTTGTTTTTCGAACTTACTCATTTGAAAGTGGAAAATGATTATTGTAGTTAAAGTTAAAATAGTTCCTTCTCTTATCGTTGTTTTTCATAACGTCAAGATGTTTGGAGGCGGATTCTCTTTTTTACTGGAGGATCATTCTTTTTATTATAGTAGATATTACAGATGCTCTGTTCTTTTCATATTCATTCAGAAGTGAGTTCCCTTATTGGTTACCAGACAAAGTCGAAAGTTCGAATTGATCATCTAAGCCATTAACCGTGTTGGATTAGCCACCTAGAGTGTCGTAGGGTTCGCGCATGGGCTAGCTGTGCGTTAGAAGCCTAGATTCTTGTTTTTCCCTTGTTTAAGGAGCTAAAATTGGAGTAGTTTAGATCTTCTTTAAACACATCATTCGCACGGAACATTGATCACGGAATAGAATCATTTCAGGCGTACTTAAGTGGGACCAAAACGCCTACACCTATTCTCTCTCTCATGGAGAAGTCGTTCCCATCGTTGGTGAATCTCCGGATCTAAATCTGTGTATGCACTTGTTATTTGCCTTCTTCTGGTTGAATTCCGCCTTGGGATGTAGAACTTGAACGGTGCTGTCGTTGCTATATGATCCCGTCTCCATTCCTCGTTATTTTCTGTTCCATCTTTTACATTGTTAGTTGTTATACATTTTGTTTAGTATACTTCCAAGCTAATCTAAGTTATAGTGCCAGCATTGCTACTTTGATAGCTATCACTACTCGTTTTATGTCCTTCACTTGTTATTCTGTTCATCGGTGAATTCCTTGACGTGTTGTTGAACCGCGAGTATTTCTTGCCCTGTAGGACACGTTATGTTATCACGAAGGATCCACAGGCAGTGCGTGCTTAGCACGTCTAGATACTCACTTTATTTCCATCTTATACTTTTCAATGTTCCCCTCAAAGTGGTGGCCCAGTTTTTCTTGGTTTTGTAGGTTAAATAAATTGTAAACTTAACTTCGTTCCTTAAGGTCTCGTTATGGTGGAAACCATGCCATAGCTCAATGTTTTATCGTTTCTAGCAAGTTTACGCAGAGTCTTCGAGGGATACAGTGTCGTCAGTCGTTGTCGTTTGGCGATTTGCTTCTGATACTTATAGCTGTACTTATAGCTATTGTATACTTCTTGGAGTGTGTAAAATTAGCCGTAGATTATCGGTGGCCCTTTCGCGTCCAAAAGTGTGAAGCACCGTTCTCAGTCGATATGCATCAGAATCATTGACGCGCAAGCTTTGGCGGCAGAGGACGCTACTCTTGGGTTCGGGTTCATGAGATGCTAATCAGACAAATCAATGTTGATTAACGTAATTGGTTGTTCTACAGACCACGGTTAGCAGAAGCAGGATATGGAACTGGGTTTGCTGGCCTCTTCGCGAGGTTGTGTGTTCATGAATCCTAGCCCTGGAGTACACTTAAAGCGGGTACTGTTGTACCTCAGCGGTCGGCCCCACTGCCGACCCCCAACTCGAAAACATGGATTTGTTCGAAAACTCGCACACAGAGTTTAAGGGGAGCGGTGATTACGAGTATCATACTAATTTTGCGTTATAGTATTGATTTTGTTGATTCTTCGACTTTCTTCGAATTGGCCGTTCTCTCAGGTCTCCATGAAGACTTACATAATGATTTCTAAGGTGCTGGTTACAAATGTGATGAGCGTTTTACAAGAAAACCTTGTTTTCGTGACAGAAGCTTTGAGAAATTCCAAAACTACACCTCTCGACAGGGACAGAATCGGAGAAGGCTAATGATATCGAGATTATAATGCGAACCGGCTGCTATATCCGTGGTTGGCCCTTGTGTCGAATTTGCAGACAGATGTGGGCTAAACTTGTAAAAATCGATAAAAGCAATAAAGTGGGTAAAATGAGCTTGATATTTTTAGTCAGTACCTTCTATTACCCATCATGCAAGTTTTTCTAGAAGTTCTCTCTCATTATCCAAGTTTTTTTTTCGAGAAATTCGTCTTCTCCATTGTTTATGTTTTCATGAATACCCGACGGAATGGCCAATTTGAAGAAAATCGAAGAATCAACTAAATCAATGCTATCATGTATAGGTCATTTAGAAAGGAGTCGGTATTGTGCATTCACAGAGTAGAGGTAAGTGATGCGGTTGTGCACTATCAGGCATGCTTGATATTGATTGAAAACGACCGCATCGCAGTCCATGATCCTTCTCCCAATGACGACTACCGGGTGAATGGACTGTAAAATACGTACGATATTCCTGACCAGCGTTCCCAACGACTCCTATGTGCAAGTTCACGAACGAATTCATGTTTTCGAGTTTGGGGTCGGTGATGGAGCCGCTGAAGTACAGTACTGCCTTGAAGCGTTATCTCTTCAACTGTGAATATTTCTTAATCCCGACAAAAGTGCTCAACACTCCACTAATGCCTTTCAAGCGCAAAAATGGCAACGACGGCCACATCTGCTTATCATGTTGCACAGCTGATTGACAAAATGATGTCTGTAGACAAGGTATGCATTTTTTTCAGTGTTGAGTTCGATTGAATTTTCGACTTTCCTAATTTTGCAGGACTATCGCTTCATGGCTGTTAATGACTTGATGCGCGAGCTGCAGACCAATAATATGCGTCTTGATGATGACTCCGAGAAAAAGGTGGTTTTTTTCACGCAATTCCATGAAACATCAAACATGCAGGGGTCGGGACCGCGGCGCGTCCCTCTTGGGCAGAGACGCAGGCGCTCAGCATGCAGAACGCCCATGTCTCTGCCCAAGAGAGCCACGCCGCGGTCCCGACCTTTGTCTGCCTACATTTGGGGTTCCCTGTAGGTAATGTAGTGCGGTGGACTTGCTGTGATTGCCTCCACATCTGAAGAAAACTGGCAACAATTTTGTCTTTTTTTTATAAAAGTTTGATCTCGTTTCATAAAAAGTTGCGAATTTTGTGTTGGTATTACGATGAATGCATGCGCTTAAGAAAGATTGCTTAATTTCGGTCAACATCGTAGCCACAGTAACTCAAACCATCTGCCACGAGAAAAAGATGGCGGAGAACGCCTCGTCTACCGATTGGCAAGGTCTCACCAGCGGCAGGCCGAAGACGTCGAGAAGTTATACGGAGTTAACGACAAACACGGTTATCTCTCAACAGACCGCAAGATTGCAACGAAGAGGGGTGTGACTACTTCGAGAAGATCTCAACAGAAGAATTTAGCCATCCATCCATTCCACAATTACCGCCGGGTTAAGGTCCTATCCAGCCGATCACTGTAGATGAAATCATGGCTGCGCTAAAGCGTATGAAGCCAGGAAAAGCGACGGCTCCTGATGATGTTGTGGCGGAACTATGGAAGTCAAGACACTGAGCTCAGCTGAATGGGTGACGGCGTTCTTCACTAGGTCATCGCAGAGACTAAGACCTCTGTGGATTAGTAGAAGAGCATCACAGTTCCGATCTGGAAGAGGAAAGGCAGCTCCGCCGACTTCTCAAACTACCGACCAATACGTCTGCTGTCTCACAGTATGAAGATATTTGAACGGATTATTGACCGCCGAATACGCGACATCATTCAAGTTACCACGAACCAGTGTGGTTTCGTAGCCAAATGTAAGACTACGAATGCAATCCATGCTGCTCGACTGATGATCGAGAAGCATCGCGAGAAGCAGGAGATCTGGAGAAAGCCTTCGATCCCGTGCCACATGAAGTCATCTGGTACGCATTCCTGAGGAACTACGCGGACCCAAAAAGTCGAGTGCAGGCGGCCGCGGGCACGTCAGGAAAATTTCCCATCAAGGATCAGCCCTCTCACCGCTTCTCTTCGTCGTCGTCATGGACGCTGTCACGAGAGACCTCCAGAGACCGACACCATGGACTCTGCTATACGCAGATGACGTAATGCTCGCGTCCTAACAAAGGGAGGACCTTGAACGACAGATACAGGCCTGGGGCAAAAGTCTAGCGTGGTTCGGTCTTCGGCTCAACGTCAGGAAGACTGACTATATGACGACCCATATGAATGAGCCCGCCACCATTCAGGTTGATGGCAAAGATCTCCCGAGAACCGATACTTCAAGTATCTCGGCTCAACACTACGTCAACGCTACATGGTTTATGTGGTGTGCGAGCGACTCGGTTTTGCTACATAGGCTGGCGCTATGCTCTCCGTGGAATGTAGCACCCTGCGTCGCCGTCGCTGACGAAGGCGACGTTCGATCGTCAGCACTGGCAGCCCTCGGTCGCCAACATCAGCGACGGTTTCACGGTCGATGGGCATCGGTGTCACAGTCGCCAGCGACGACGACGCAGTGTGTTACACTCCACATGGAGTATAGGGCTAGTGATATCGATTGTGGATTGCGCGACGCCGATGCTGCTGTCGTCACTCGGTTGATACATATTGAAACCACTATCGACATGACATCGGCGAACGAAATCGTTATGTCCGCCGAAGAGAGGACCAGTAGCCTCATGAGGTAACTTTTATTTTCCGATGGTTCAAAGTTCCTTGAGTTGTACACAACGCTCTACGAACGTTAGCACGTCATTGATGAATATTTCGTTTTATTTGAGCATAATAATGTGGTTTAGTCCATCTTAGAATGTTGCAATTTGCTTCGCATTTTGTAGAAGGCTGTTTTCTGAACAGTTGCATATTTTACCCTGCTCTCTTTCATCAACGATTTCCGGAAATTGCAGGTGGTTCGCATGCTCATTCGTCTTCTCGATGATAACAACGGCGAGGTGCAGAACCTTGCCGTGAAATGCTTGGGTACTGTGACACAGCGCGTAAAAGAAGCTCAGGTATGGTAAACAGGTTCTTTAGAGTTGTTCAAATAGAAATTGTTTAGATGTTGTTCAGGCAGAAACTCTCGTGGATGCCCTATGTTCAATGATGGTTGCCGGGTCAGATTCATTGCGTGACGTGAGTCTCTTTGGTGACATTAGTTCCAGTAACTGAACACATGTTTTCAGGTGAGCTCAATTGCCCTCAAGACCGTGGTTGGTCATTTGCCTGTGGGGAATACAGTGTTTGTTACGAATCTCATGAAGCGATTGGTCCCAAAGCTAAATGCAGCTTTAGGTATAGTGATGGTTCATCTCTTCACTATCCATCACTAGTTCCTAGCCTTTCTTCGCCACGTATCACCATGTGCAATAGGTTCCGCTTTGGGAGCAGGTCCTCCCTTGGCAGTGTGATCTACCTGCCAGCCAATCGATCCCAGCAAAAGAACTAGAAGAGGATCACGATTAACAAGGACATATGTTTTTGTGGTATACCTTTTCCACTAAGTACCTTCATTTATAGAGCAGACAAAGCCAAATGACTCAGTACGTCTAGAAGTTGTGGATATCATAGGAGATGTGCTATCCCGCTTTGGATCCCTCATAACATCCGTTCACAAAGATGTCAGTCCTTCTCATATTTATAGACGACTTACTTGCTAGTTTTCGTAGCTAAATCATCATATTTCACGTCTTCTTTTTAGACACAAAAGGTGCTGCTGGAACAACTATTGCTGGAACGACCTGCACTGAAGAAGAAATCTACGATAGCTTTGGGAGCAATGATGTCTGTATGCTCTCATGAACTCTTCAAGGATACCATGGATGTGTTTGTTGCGAGGTTCGCAGTTGGTGGATTGACAGTATTTATGCCTTATTGAACAAAAAAAAAATCCTCCTAGGACGTTAGGGTCGCATCAGACTTTTGCGTGAGGCAAAGCATTCTTTTCTGGTGTGCTGAGCGAGGCACATCCATTTAATTTATTGATTTTTGTTTCATTTCATTGTATAGCACTGACATTGTATAATATCCTGCCCCACATCGCTTTTTTTCAGGCTCGGTGATGCGAAAGGATCACACTCTATTCGTACATACGTAGTTGCGCTGACATGTGTGGCAAAAACCAGCGGATCTCGGTTTTCCGACTACATTTCTAGGGTTATTGCACATGTTTTTTGAATCTGCTTCTTATAACGAAATTTAATCTTCTTATGATGCCGTGTTTAGGTGGCTCCAAAGATACTGGACCAAGTGGAGACTGCTGACGATGACGAGCTCAAGGAAGCTCTGCTGCAGGCTCTGGAAACGTTTACTTATCGCTGCCCAAGGGAAATGGCCGCCTACCAAGATCGTGTTCTAAAGGTGAGTTCGTGTTTTTTTATCAGATATGCCTACCACCAGCTTGAGGTTGCGGTAACTGTTGAATTTTTCTGCATAGGTTTTTTCGACTATTTTCCAATTCAGATTGTGACCGCCGATCTTACGTATGACCCCAATTATTCCTATTCCGACGATGAGGACGAATCTTCTATGGAAGTCGGAGGTAGGCTGTATTTCCTGCAGACATGTGTACTTTCCTGGCAGGTTTGTACAGCTTCCTTGTTAAGAAGGCGATACTGACGAAGATGACGCAGAAGACTACTCTGATGATGATGATATGAGTTGGAAAGTGAGGCGAGCATCAGCTAAAACTATCGAAGCAATGGTATATGTTATTAAAATCGACTGAATTATACGTTATCCATCCAACCTTCATCAGAAATTCTTTCCAATTGATTCTTCAGATTGTGTCTCGTCGTGATCAACTTCCACTTTCTGTGCAAACGCTTGGTCCTCTTCTCATTTCTCGCCTCCGGGAACGTGAAGAGAATGTTCGAATCGACATCTACAACGCCTACATTGCAATACTATCGCAGGCACGACTTGTCGTCCCTAATGCTCTGGCAGCGGTACATGTGAGTGCATTTCAGAAGAATTTTGCGCTTCATAAGCTCTCTCTCTCTCATCGCTCTATATATTCTTTCTCTTTCTCTAATTACCTATTGCTCAGAAAGACGACGACGCTGAGGAGCCGATCAAGATAGGCACAACTATGTTCTCACCATCAGCTTTGTCAGGAGAGCAGCAGCAACTTCTTGAGGCTATTGCGGAGCAGTCGGAACCGCTGCTGAAGGTGGGTTTATCGAAGTAACGTCTCATCATCTGGAATTCATTGCTAGATTCCAGGCTGTTATGAAGCAGTTAAGGCTAAAATCGCCCAGAACGCGAAGTCTTTCCTTTGAATTATTGGCAAATTTCGTGAGGTAACTTGCATATTTCATGCAATATATGGTCATAAAGCAGCAGGTAGCTTCAGAACTCTCCCGGGCTCTTTGGCATCTTTTCTTCCTGGTTTGCTCCCTGGCTTGTCGAGTGCCGTTCTCGATCGTGCCAGTGGGGCTCCTATGAAGATCGACGCACTTTCGCTATTATCTCGTATCATAAAATCACATGATCACAGTGTAGGTCTTGCTTTTACATGCGTTCTTTGGACAGCATATAAATAATTTGATTGCGTTGTTTCAGGTTTTCGCCCCGCATTTACCTAGTATTGTTGAGCTCACCGTGGGCGCCATTCGCGACAACTTCTACAAGGTTTCTCAAGGAGTCAGGTTTCCACTACTTTACTACCTTATTGTCAGCACAAAATTCTTTAGGTATCAGCCGAAGGTCTTGGTGTGGCTTCGCAGCTAGTTCCTGTAATTCGCGACTGCGGTGCCGGAAAATTGGTGCCTACCCTTTATGATGCTATCTTTGAAAAGCTGAAGATCAATGATATCGACCAAGTAAGTTGGACAGTGTTATTGCTAGCTGCAGCCTTGTAACTGGTTGATGAGTAGCTGAAACTTCAAGGGGTGCATTACGTAGATGAGTTTTCGGCGTGCAACTGCCCTTTACATCTACACTGCTTTCGATGTTGTAGCCGCTCCTCGGCTACTCACCCCTTCTCTTCTTTGGTTTTGTTATTTCCTCTGAGATGATTGATATTTTTCTTAATTCTAGGAAGTGAAAGAACGTGCCATCTACGCTGCTGGGTTATTTGTCGCAACTTTTGCCGATGATATGCCTTCGATGGTACTTAATGAGTCTTTTTTTTTTGTTTTTTTTTTCATCCGCGTTCATCATCTACTTGTGATAAAAAGTGGCAGCGGTGCTCAAACGAGTAGTGTTTAGGTGTCGACTACTTTGGAGTTAATGGTTGAACGCCTTCGCAACGAAATGACCCGTCTTTATGCCGTACGAGCACTCATTATGATAGTAGAGAGCCGTACTCCGCTCGTGGATCTGTCAGCGATAGCTCCAGTACTTCTTCCCATAATGACTGATTTCTTGAGGAAGAATTCTCGAGCTCTAAGGGTACGATTTCAGGATTTAATTTCCTTCCCTCAATTGTGATCACTCCATGTGTGTTTAGATTGGAACACTTCATCTTTTGGAGGCTTTGCTTTCGAGGGACGACCTGCCGGCGTTGGATTCTGATGATCTGTCTCAGGTTAGTTCAGTTCTTTGTATTTTCTGTGCTCTGTTCATAAAAAGCATTTGAAACATGTCTTGCTCAAGAACTACAGTCAAGAAACGCATTCCAGGCCATCGCCGAACTTCCAGCTTTAATAAAAGAGACTGATCTGCAGATCTCACAACTTTCGTTGAAGTGCATTACAGGTGCGTTTCACTCGGTGTTGTGTGTATTTGTTGTGAAGCTGTTGAATCTGCACTGTTTTAGTTGGTCTCCAGGCCCACCCAGCTAGAGTGGCGCCTCATTTGGCACCCATATTATCTGCTGTTATTCATTTGTCACAGTCTGCTCTGCTCCAGGTAGGTTTCAATGTTGTCTTCAATGACAACGGTCAATAGTTCAATTCCAAGGGAACAAGCGTTCTATGCAACGTCTCATTTTTTTTCTGGATGAGTAAAGATTCTTGAGGTTCTTTCAAGGGCAATTTATGTTAGGTGCGTGCGTCAGTCATGCGTCAGAAGCACGCATTCATTTTTCCATGAGGACCGGTCGACCGGGCATGAACATCCTCAATGAAAAGAACACACGGTCGCCGTCAGGCTGCAAACGTGCGCGTCTGAGCTGCATCACAGGTGCTACTGGTCCTACCCTTCATCATATAGGTGCACGCGCGTCAGACGTACGTACCTAGTATAACTTGCCTTTCTATCGTTGCTCAGTTTTGAAACGAATAAAATCGAGGGGTTCAGTTGCGAGTACACACTGTGTTTCGCAATCGTAGGGACACCCATATTTTTACTGTAGCGAGCTTCATCGTGAACCAATCGAGCCGATTTCTTCTCCATTCGATTCAGGACGTGAAATAATGTCTAGAGGCTTACTCTCCATTAACATAATCGATATACAGTGGCGGCCACATGTTCAGCATACCCACTATTTCCGACCTTAGAATTTTCTGCATATTTCAGCCATAGGATGAGCAATCAAAACCAAGTTTCAGTATGTGTTGAGGTTGTATTTAGGCTTCCTCTCTGTTGTTCACCATGAGCACAGAACCAATTGGAGCTGGATCATAAAACAAAATTTGAATCTCGTCGGTTTTCTCGAACTAGGTATAAAAGTTTTATAACTGCCCGTTAAAGAAGTGAAGTGGTGATTTTGATTGAGTACTTTTCTTTTCAACATTTTGATGTGAGCGCTGTTAGCGTACTTTTCACGCTAGCTGGAGCCAGGGACAGAAACAAACCGTCAAATACGTCGAAAATTTCAGTTTTTTGAATCCCGAGAATAATGCAACCGTCGAGATTTCTCGGTGACTACCTGAATGCTTGTTAGTAGCACACATCGAAAAAAAATCTGCAGCTGAAGTGCATGCTTTCTCCTTGCAATCCCCATGAAACCTTTTTTTTTCGCCATTTTTTTAGCCATGTTGACGATCCCTGTTCGTCGCTGAGGTTAGTAACTGCGCATCAAAACTACCACTGGAAAATGCGCACTAATATCGAGAATACAATGACCTTCTCCCTCTTTTAAATAATTGATATAAGAAAGATGCGAAAATATTTCCAAAAGCATTGCTTTTTGAGATCTACACGCAAGGAATGAGCTCAAATATATTGAAAAACATTTTCTTGAGGAATGGAGTAGAAATAAGAAAGAGAACACAATGCTTCATCACATTCTCGAGTCGAGTTATGTCCTGATAGCTCATTCATGGCTTGAAACATGGATTTCATATTTTCACCAATTCATCGCCTAAAATTGGCAACGCTCTAAGTATGAGGCCGTCATTGTATAAGATTTTTATAGAGAGAGACAGAAAAAAAAACAGTGTTATATACCATCATAAGATAGAAGATAACAATCATTTCTTTAAACTTAACGATTGTTGAGTTTTGTGATTTTTGGGTTGGGTTTTGTCTTCTTTTGAATATAATGTCTCTCGTCGAAGCAGTACACACAAGTCAAGGAACATGGTGTCATCACAACTAGGTTCCAGTTTAGCTTCTACGCTTATTTTTTCTTACAAATATGTTTTTTCAGGGAGCCACGTTACAGGCCTCTTTGGACATGATTCGAACTCTTGTATCCAATCCTATTCCTGGCAAACCGGATTTCGAGGTGTGCAACTACTATAGGCTCGAAATTTAGTGTTTCTTTGCGCGAAACAGTTTATGGATTGACAACATGCTATTGGAGATTAATGATTCACTGTTTTACCTGTTTCGCCTCCTATCCCCTAGACAGAAGTCTATGGATAAGTTTAACCACTCCCGGAGGCTCCTCGGTAGGGGAGGAGTGGTAACAATGAATTGAGCTATGTTTGGTTAGCGGGGTTTATATAGTGCGTCGGGGAAGGGGCGGGGGGGGGGGGAGGTCATGAAGATCATTGAATGATGACTTGTTTAGAAAATGTTAGAAAATATTTCTTTGAAAAAATTTTCTATGGTTTTATATTTTTGTAATTCCATATATTTGTAGTATATGAATTTATTTCGATATTATTTGGAGTTCAGGAGCTACTGGATCAACTGACTGCACCAGTGTACGACGTGCCTAATCTGTCTCGGCAGGCGTTCCAGTCAATCTCGGCAGCTACTGGGGTGGTTGCTGCAGCCAGTGGTGATATTGAAAAGGTAGGCCACTTGTATAATAATTTTTCAGCAAAGTATTGGACCAAATATGTGGTTCTTCTTAGAGAATCTGCCCTCGCTGACCCATATGTTCCAGGCACGTTCGCTAGCTGATAAACTGGCAGATCAACTGCGGAATGAGAAGTCGACAGATGCTATCCGTCTTTTCAGTGTTCACGCCCTGGGTGAATTAGGTCGTCGGTGTCCAGACGTATACGAAAACAGTCACTTAGAGTATGACTTCGTACTTTTTTTACTCTTATAGAGGCATAGCCATCAGTTATGTTTCCAGACCTGAAAAGTTGATCATACCAGCATTCAATTCCAACTCCGAGGATCTAAAAGCTGCAGCAGCGCAAGCTCTTGGAGCATTGGCTGTTGGCAACCACACTCGCTTCCTTCCTTTCATTCTAAACGAGATCCAAACACAACCAAAGAGACAATACCTGCTTCTGCATGCGCTGAAAGAAGTGGGTTTTAGTTGACAGTGAACACCTTAGTTGTTTAGAGATATTTCTCAATTAGGTAATCGGACACGAGTCAACGAATATTGTTCCTATCGAAGTGTTCCGATCTCGTATCAGTGAAATTTGGCCTGTTCTGATCGCACACGCAGATGGCAACGAAGAAGGCACGAGGTAAGTCTTTGCGGCTTACAAGGGAAGGATGCCTTGTCAGTGTGGCCATTCATAGAGAGAGGTATATTGTCTTGTGTAACTTGCGACGCTGATTTCGAATCCGTTTTCAGAATCGGCCAAACTGCTTATTATGATGCCCATTTTGGCACTGTGGCCATAGTGGTTGTAGAAAGATTTTCTCCATTTTTAAAAATCCAATTTTGAAAGGCTGCGAAGCTTTGACCAGCTTCGCATTCTGAACGTAGGAGTGCTTATGTGAAGGAAGAATGACTTATTTTTGCGCTGAGAGGCCCTTTCGTACATTAAGCTCAAGGCTTGCCCATGAGCAGCAAACATGAGCATAGCTCATCACAGAGAGCAGTTTGGCCGATTTGGAATACGGATTTGGAATCATCGTCACAAGATGCATAAGGCTGTGTTCATATCACTATGAGTGGCCACACTGACCAGGTATCCTTCCCTTGTTAGTAAATCTCGCGGGTGGAAGACCACACTGCTGCGGTATTCTTAAACCGAACAAAGCGATATGACTGAGAGTCATTGATCCTTATCTATCATTCGAGTGATATAGCCCTTCCACACGGATCTCCCTCGTGCGAGGGATCCCAGCCGGTTAGTCGCGAGGCTACGTGGCGCGTCCTCAGGTGGTGTATAGGGGGCTAATTGCGGACCAAATGCGATCTTGTGTCCGCCCTGAGACGCGGGTGGATTCAGGGGATGGACTCCCTGTCTCTGCAGTGTCGAAGCGATCTATACCTTCTGTCAGCGCGTGGGCATGTTCATGCATGCGTTCATGGGTGTGCTTGCGTGTCTGCAGATTCTATCCTGCACATCTATCCGACCAAAACCCCTGCATTCAAGTGACTGGGAGGTACACGGGAGGCGGTTCGGAGTTGCCTCCAACAAATAACCTCCGTCGTCCAGTCCTGGGAAGCCCAGCTTATTTCCCGGTGAAATCTTACCCCAGCTTCCCACGGTGGAATAGAGCCCAGCAATCTATTTCCTGTAGGCTTACATTGTACTCAAGCTCGACACAGCAATAATAAAGAGTGTTCCCCCGCCATTGAAGACGAGGTCCGAGGGGTTATCTAGGCCGTCTAGTACAAGAAGGACTATGATGACGGTTTATACCTTCAACACACGCATGCTTGCATCGGAGGCTTCCATCGAGAATTTAATGATGCAGGCAAGGAATATCAATTACGATATCATTAATTATCGGACTGTGCGAGACGAGGAGACACCGTTCACTAAACGCCACCTTCGACACTTGAGAAGAACTGTTCCTTGGAACCTGCACAGTAGAAGAGTTGGTGGAGTCGGTGTCCTCGTCAATACGAACTTGGTCATGAACATCGATTCATTCTGACAACCCAAGTCGAACGTATGCGATTGAGAAGACACGGATTAATGCCGGCCGTGACAATCTTCGTCGTCTACGCTCCAACATCCAGCTACGACGAAGGGGAGATTGAGGCCTTCTATATGGGCTTGGCGAAGTTCTACAGGGAAGATCACACTTTCTATAAGGTCATTGTTGGCGACCAAGATTGCCCCAGGAGGACGCCTGAGGAGCTTCAGATCGGTACCCACGACCTACAGTGGAACGAACAGCGAGAGAGGCTGTCTGAGTTCATCATGACGACGAAGACTATCCATGGTAACTCACAAGAAGAAGCCACCCTCCCTACACTGGACGTGGGAGTCCCGGTGGAGAGTACCATAATGAAATTGACCACATCATCGGCAGTCGAAGGTTCTGCCCGACCGACGTCGTTGTTGTACAGAAGTTCTACACCGGATCAGACCATCACCTCCTTCGCGCAAAGGAGAGAAAGCCGCGAAATTCGAGAAGAAGTGTCCCAAACTCGTCATAACTTGGGATCTCTCCGCTTCGTTAACCGGCTTTTGGGAGGATTTTTTTTTGTCGACAACATCGACGAAGAGTATGATCGGCTTGTTCGACATCTCCGCGACAGCGCAAAATAAGCCGATGGTTTAAGAGTCACCAAGAGACGACTCGAGCTTATACGCCAGCGTGGAGCCGCAAGAGCCGCAAGCAACTATCAGCTAACGTCCGAGCTCGCAAAAGGGTGCAGAGAAGCTACAGAAGAAGACCTTAAGGAGAGACGAGCAGCAGTGTTCGCTGAAGCCGCAGAGGCAGGGAAAAGCATCCGCTACGCCCGCCGTGACTTCGCCAATCATAAGGCCATAATGACCGCCCTCCGGCGCCCAGACGGAACAATTTCCTTATCAAGACGGGTGATGGAGAAGGTCATCCATTACTTCTACTCGGATCTCTTTGATAGCCACATCCACCTCCCTCCGTGTCATTTTAGGGAGGACGGATATGTCGTCCCATCGGTTCTCCCTTCCGAAGTCGGACATGCCATCAAGTCGGTTAAGAAACGGACAGCTCCAGGTCCCGACAGGATTCGACCAGAACATCAGAAGAACCTACCGCCAGTACTTATCAGCACGTTGGCTAGGCTTTTCACACGATATCTGTTGGAATGCACGATATCTCTTGGAATGTGCCCATGCAATGGAAGACCAGCAGGACCGTGCTGCTGTACAAGAAGGGAGACCCTCAGGACATCGGCAATTAACGCCCTTACTGTCCGTCGTCTATGAGCTGTTGGCACGAGTGATCCTGAACAGGATCGAAAGAACTCTAGATGAAGGACAGCTGTGCGGGCAAGCAGGGTTTCGGAAAGGATTCAGTACGATAGAACACATACAAACCGTCACTAGACTCATCGAAGTATCGCAAGAGAATCAGATGCCCCGTCTCACGTTCATCGATTTGAAGAAAGCCTTCGACTCTGTTGAGACAGAAGCGGTGTTGAAAGCCCTGGGCAACCAAGGCATACCTACTCAACAGTGGCGGACGCAGGGGGGGGGGCGGGGGGGGCGCGCCCCCCCCCGAGAATGGGTCGCCAAATTTTCGAAATTACTTTACAATACAAATAAAAATCTTGTGTTAGTTTATTTTTAATTGTTTATTTTTATTATTATTTTTAATATATTTTTTATTTATTGTTTATTATTATAATTAATATTATTATTAATTTTATTTTCCGTCTGGGTCCCCAAAACGGCGGAGACCCCACTTTTCTTCCCACGCCCCCCCTCCCGCCCACTTTCTGCGTCCGCCACTGCTACTCAATACTTTAAGGTATTTCGTGAGCTCTCCAGCAACTTCACTACCAGGCGATACCGTGTCGCCAAAGCTTCCCCATTCAACGACGACATCACCATCGATGTCAAGAGAGGGGTTCGCAAGGCGATACCGTGTCGCCAAAACTATTCAGCGCCCTCTCTCGAGGACGTCATGCGCAGGCATTAGAATGGAATAACAATAGAAGTGCAAGTTGATGGCTGGCGACTCAATCATCTTCGCATCGCTGATGACATCGTCCTTATAATGCCAGCCACCAGCGAAGCGGAATGGATGCTGGCCGACTTCGACCACGCGTGTGGAAAAGTCGGTCTTCAACTGAATCTGACGAAGACGATGTTCATGAAAAACGGATGGGTACCGGATGCCCCATTCTCGCTCAACGGAACGACCATATCCGAATGCTCCAGCTACGCATTTCTAGGTCGGGAAGTCGACATGATGAACGACCTCTCTCCAGAGCTGGGCAGGAGGAAGCGAGTGGCTTGGGTAGCCAACAAGAGCATCGAGGACGTAGTGAAGAGGACGAAGAACACCAGGCTGCGTGCCCACCTCTTCAACACAACGGTTCTCCCTGCTTTGACGTACGCCTCAGAAACCTGGGCGTTGCGCAAGCAGGATGAGAATGCGGTCAGCGTCGTCGAACGCTCCATCGAGAGCGTGATGCCATGAATAACCCGTCTCACGCAAGTGAGGGCTGGAATACGGAACTCCACCCTCCATCAACAGTCGAAGATCAGGGGCGTTGCCGCTTTCGCCAAGTTAGGTAAGATCAGATGAGTCGGACATGTGATGCGTCTTAACGACAGCCGTTGGACAAGAGCCGTCAGCGACTGGACTCCACGGAACGTTAAGCGCACAACGGGAAGACCACCGACCCGATCAGACATGATGAACGACCTCTCTCCAGAGCTGGGCAGGAGGAAGCGAGCGGCTTGGGTAGCCAATAAGAGCATCGAGGACGTAGTGAAGAGGACGAAGAACGCTAGGCTGCATGCCCACCTCTTCAACACAACGGTTCTCCCTGCTTTGGCGTACGCCTCAGAAACCTGGGCGTTGCGCAAGCAGGATGAGAATGCGTCACGAAGTCCTTCATTGAACGATATAATGCTCTTCGTGTCCCTCGAACGGACAGAATCCATTGGACGACTCTGGCAAACGAGAGGGACAAATGGAAAGATTGCTGGCTTCCGCTCTATATATTCGAAGTTCAACCCCATATCTTCTGGAGGTTTTTTTTTCAAATTAGGAATTTTGGAAAATACGAAGGGTCGAGGCCCCCAGCACGTGACTACCAACTGCAACTTGGCAAGCTCGTAGATTGTTTGTGCATCCACAAAACTGCACTGAAATCACCATTCTCATTTTCATGTCAGGTGTCTTTAAGTGGCGGCCGTAGGGGGAGGGGAGCCCCCCCCCGGAGAATATGTTGCCAAATTTTTGAAATCACTTCAAAATACAAATAAATACCTTGCAGTTGTTAATTTTCAATTGTTTGTTTTTTGTATCATTTTAAAGCAATTTTTATTATTTTTATTATTACAAAAATATTTTTATTAGTTTTATTTTCCATCCTGGTCCCCAAAGCGGCCGAGACCTCACTTTTTTCCGCGCTCCCTCCCTTCCCCCCAAGCACACTTTCTGCGCCCTCCGCTGGTGTCTTCGCTTTGTTTCTTCGCATGCGCGTAACCGTGTGTAGAAAATACTAAAGACTAAAAATTTCTGCGTTGTAGGATGCGCTAGTAAGCAGATTAGGTGGTGTAGCTTTACTGGGATGAACCTGACTTATTATCCTTTTTAGTGCCTTTATAACAAAACGTTCATTGTCATGGCCTTGGAGAGCATTAATGGTTAGTTGTTCAACAAGAGGTTTACTCCAGGAGTCGACCACTGTTGGGTGCGTTCACATAGAACTCTAATTCGCAAGTCCCCGTCCATTCCCGCGCAAAAGAGGCGTTGCGGCTAAAGATGGGCAACAACATCTACCTCATTTAAAGGAACTAAATTGCATGAAGTAGCGGGTCAAGAGATCTCTTGCTGAGTGGTAGAATATTTTGTGAGATTCTAACGGTTCCTGGTCGACGTGCTTGCTCATCTGAGGTTGCCGGAGCATTCACAACTAGGACAGATATACATGTGACCGAATCGAATATATTCGACGAAATCTCCGAATATTCGAGTAATTCATTCATTCGGCTTTTCAAAGAATGAGCACATTCGAACTATTTATTCATTCGGGTTGTTCATAATTAAAGTTATTCGAATGATTCGTTTATTCGGGCATTTAGAGAAAGCTAGTATTTGAACAAATCGTTCATTCGACTGTCTGAGAAGCGGCAAATTCGAAATATTCGTTTATTCGGCTTGGGAACATTTGACATTTCAATAGTGATGGCATGATGGCTCTTATAGAGAGCAATAGGTACTATTATACTATTCCACTATTGACAAGGTCATGCCTCAAAGACTCGTTGCGACCCCAGCAATTCCCGCAGATCGCCTGACGAGACCCTGATATGTCCTGAGCCCGATCTTTGCAGGTGCGAGTGAGAAGGGTTGAGAGTGGCGGCCAGGAACGAAAACTTTGAAAGCTATAGTTGAAATGGTATTGGACCGAATATTCGATTCGAATTACTCATTCATTCAGTGGTTTCAAAAAGTCGGTTATTCGAATGATTCATTCATTCGGGTAGCCGAAAAGCCCTAAATTCGAATAGTTCGTTCATTCGCATATTTTGAAAACACCTTATTCGAATTATTCAAATGTTCGAATATTGCAAAAAGCCCCGTATTCGAACTATTCAGAATTCGAATATTTCAAAATTCCTACTTTTCGAATCATTCAAAAATTCGAATCCTCTTATATAAATCATGGTAGTGCAACAAAATTTTCTAGAGCGCAGGCGTAGAGGGGCTAGCACGTGATCGCATGCGCTCGCCGTGAGGCTCAGTTATAGACTGTGCCTCGCGAGGATGCGAAGCTGACGGGATATTCGGCCGATGTTTCGTCATAAGTGCATAGACGTAGAGAAAGTGAGGTGCATTCGGGGTTTCTCGGCGGGAGCAGCGGCTAGCGGTCTCGAGCTCTCCGGGCGAGACAATGTTTACAACGATTTGACGATGAGTACCAGCAATGTACGGAGCAGAGTCGCCCCTCTGCTGCAGCTTTGATGATGATTCCATTCGATTTTGGGACAATGGGCGATAACCAGAGTAAAGCATAGGTGCGATATTCCAAACCACCCCTACGTATTTAGTGGAGCAAAGCGAAAAAGCAAAGGGGGGGGGGTGAGGGGTGGAGGGTACGTTGTGTTTTTTCTTTATGATTGATGCTTTTCCTACGACCCCCATGCTATCCTACCTACGCACTGACTTCGTCAGAATGGTCGACGGCTTCTATTTAGGAAGCATCTTGAAGGGAACGGCGTTTACGACCTAACACATTATTCGAGCTGTGGATGAGGTGTTCCACTCCCCTACGATCCCTGCTGTTACTTTAAAAATTTTCCATCACAGGAAATCGGTAAGGCAACACATAGTAATAAGTTATAGACGCAATAATTAGTAAAATTAGTATTTTGCTTGGCACAGGAGCACAGTCACGGTAAATTTCCTGAGTTTCACTCCATCTGTGCAAGTCGCGCTCGTTAGATCGGCTCAACATTGCAAAAATTGCACCAAAGTTCAGCTGAAACCCCCTGTGGAGCTATTTCGCGCTCCTACGTGACTTCGCGCTCCACTGCAAAAGATTACTGTGGCTTCCACCACAGAGCAGGTGCGGAGGAGGTGCGTGTATCGCACCCTTATCGCACCTGCCCTGTGGTGGACTCTACAGTATTCAGAAATAGTAGAGAGATGCGCATAAGGCGTCCAGCGAGGATGGAGCAGAGAGTGGAAACAAGAACGTTTACGTAAAAACATGTTTAAACATGTCCAAGATTGTTTAACCAAGTTCAGTTTTCTAGCAATCTCATCCCTCCTTTTTTGTTTTATGTTCAGTATGTCCGACATGCTCAAACTTATTGGGCACGTTCCCTTAAAGGCAGGGGGCCACCTCATTTTGTTGTTGGAGTTAAAGACATATCCTAGGCCTTCTGGTCATGTTGATCCCAGTAATGTACATCAGCAGACTCAAAAGTGACAAAAGCCCCATTTTTGAAGCGGTCGGAATGGCTACATTTTTGGAGCCCGGAGGCGGATCGCTCCAGAAATCCGATTGCTGTGCTGGCTGACTGCCACGGCTGCCGCGATGGCCAACGAGTCTTGGCGTGTTCAATCGATAAGATCAACGGCTTCACACGTCAACTCGGGTTGGCAAACTGTTACAGACCCCGTCTCGGAAAACGGATTTAAAGACCGTTTTGGGACAATTCATGTATACCGCTGGAATCAGCATGTCGAGGAGATGCAGAATCAGCCATTAGCTCAACCACGAATACGAGGTGGACCTCTTCCTTTAAAACTGATACTGAAAATATAATGAAAGCTATTTAATTGCTCGTTACAATGCAAAGACTGCGTACCTCCAAGAATGGCGGAATCATTGACGTGGTTTATGCCCATGTGAAAGCAAAAGGGGGGCACGTATTTGGGAGCTCTGACTCGCACCCCGTGCTTTACCCTGGCGATAACCACTTCGAAAGGAAGTGAGCGTGCCGTGGACGATGTAACGAGGATTCACTCGGTGTTCTCACTTGGGAACACCGAGGGAATTCTTCGCTCTTTGAGGTCCCATGAGAATTATGCAGCGTGAGGGTCCGTGTTTTCAAGGGTAGTACAATCAAATGCACAGGATCAAGAACGCCTCATCATAAGCTGTTGTGACATTTTCTGAAACCAGTTGCGCAATTGATCAAACTTTTTGGATATTTCCTAACTTTGTCCCATTACTTTTGAGATTTACGAAGAGTGCGGCTACACGGATGACGGACAGATGTACCAGGGTTCCCTAACTTAGAAAAACACCAGCATAGGAGTCCACTGGTTGAGAAAGAGTCCGCTGTGGCCCAGTAGTGGGAAGACGGCAAGATACGGATCCATCGATGGAAAATGGGTTTGCCGTAGACTGATAGTGGAGAAAACGCTAGGATACAGGTCCATCGATGAAGATTGGGTCAGCAGGGGCCCATCAATGGGGAAATGCCAGGAAACGATTCCACGGATGGGAATTGGGTCTGCCCTGGCCTAATAGTGGAGAAAGCGCCAAGATACGGGTCAACCGATGGATCAGGTCTGCGCTTGCCCAGTAGTGGGAAGAACGCCAGGGCACAGATCCAGGAATAGAGGATGGGTTTAGCCTGGCCCTATGGTGGGATAAGCGCCAGGATGCACGTCTGTCGGTGGAGTAGGGGCACGCTAGGCGCTCGTTCATGTAGCAATCGGCCACCTATTCTTCCTCCTTGTATATTGAAGCAGAAGCTCACCAGTTGGACTATCTCAGTAGCGTGAAGCTTGAATCATTTCAGGTGATGTTTCACACGGCATTGGTTACTCTGTATTGTTCACAAGTACTGAAGCCATGTGAAAGATACTCTTTTGCAAAGTTGAGAGTGGCCGTTCATAACGGATCCATGAGCATGTAGGAAATGTGATTTAAAAAAACGTAGGTAGTACCACTGCATCGGAAATTATCTTTACATGAAGACTCAAAGCCCGACGTTGGCGAGGCGGCCAGACCCATAGAGTGTACGCAACTCATAAGGAGAATTTCTTATTTGAGCTCAGCTAATGATTAGTTTTGCTTATTTGCTGGTCTTCTAAGCATTTCGCACGTATGAAGAAGCTTTTGCACATCCCTCGAGTGGCTGCCCCCACCCCACTTTCTAGCGTCCCGAAGGGGCGCTAGTATTTCAAAAATCGTCGGAACATGTCAATGTATGGAAGAGAACCAAGCAAATTATATTACTTCGTTGAAATGTGTGTATGTGAGTAGATAAGATGATATTTGGTAATTATAGGAATGTGGTGGCGGAATGTCTTGGAAAGCTTTGTGTAATTGATCCTCATGGACTGCTGCCCGAACTGAAGGTGATCTTCCAGTTCTTTGTTTTTCTCGTTCTTCTCTTCGCTCTTGCTTTTTGTCTATGCAAATAGTTGGCTCTTTCTTCCACTCGAAGCGTTTGTTTCGTCACCGCTGAACCCATGACATTAGTGTTCCCTTAACTGGAAATTGTAAATTCAAATCTAGCTGGTACCGCTCCAAGTCCTCGTTCGTGTAACTTTTTTGACTTACTTTTCGATAGCTTTTCATTGTTTTGTCCTTAAGAATCTTGTTGTCTCACCATCCGCTCGCGTGCGTTCCGCAGCCGTGACAGCCGTGAAGTTCATGATTTCCGATGAAAAAAGACCAGTAGATGCTGTGTTGCAACAATGTATCGGTAAGTTTTGCAATCCATACTTTTTTAACCTGGAAATTTGAGAATTATGAAGCAATAGAACTACAGGGGAATTTTTGCAAACGATGACCGATTCTGACCTTAATGTTCGTCGTGTGGCTCTTGTCGTGCTGAACTCCGCCGCTCATAACAAACCATCTTTGGTGTGTTTCATGCTTATTTGGCTTATTTGCATTCATTTGCAATCTTGGCGAATGCAAATGGTAAAATTTAGATTCGAGGCCTTTTGGATGTCCTGCTTCCATCGGTCTACTCTGAAACCCAGGTACGAAAGGAACTTATCCGTGAAGTGGAGATGGGCCCATTCAAGCACCAAGTCGATGATGGCTTAGATCTTCGCAAGTCTGCTTTTGAATGGTATGCTTCGTTATCTGGTCCAGTATGGTTTTCTATTTGGCGTATAAGTACTCTATTCCAGTATGTACACTCTTCTCGAGAGCTGCCTTGAAAAGTTGGAAATTTTCGAATTCATTAACTATGTGGAAAATGGGCTGAGGGTGAGTTTGCACCAGATTTCAACGTGTCTTACATCAACATTCTACTAAAAGGCCTGTTTAGGATATGCATCATGACATACGTCTTCTCAGCTATCTCATGCTCATGAAGTTGGCATTGCTGTGCCCGAATCAGCTAGTCCAACGTTTGGATAAGATCTGTGAATCACTGAAGGTGTTCATTTAAGAGAATAATAATAGATCTGTATGTCGAACAATTTTTTTTTGCAGACACAACTGCAAATTAAGCCTAAGATCAACGCAGTGAAACAGGAGATCGACAAGCAGGACGAACTGAAGCGCGCTGTCATTCGGGTCGTTTTGGCTTTGCAGGTATAACATTTCTTAGCGATTTATTGATAGGGTAGTCGCTACAGATTTAAAGGAAGCATCTGTAGGATCACCAGGTGGTTTCTTTTGTGACAGCCGTGAGGCATCTACTAACGAGTTTCTGTTACTTCAGCACAAACTACACTTTTTGCAGTACGACTCTTTTTATCCTTATCACAGTAAAAAAAAAACTAATGTCATAGCTGACAGAAGTCACATCGAAATGCAAGATTTACAAAATACAATTGATCTGAGCTGATTCCTACTTAAGGTGTCAGACTCATTCTCCGTTTTGGATAGGGAAAACTTGTTAACCCGCTTCCACTTGGATCATTCCCGATCATTCCTCTTAACTCATGGGAGCACTGTTCGTTATTTTCCAATGAATCTGCGGCGAAGATCCGCAACCTCTTGTACGGGGGGGGGGGGGGCAACCCAATCCACTATCCGCGGCTTGGTATTACGCGCGAACTTGGTGCTATTTCAGCGACCGTGCTACCACCACAGCCTACTACTCTCTCTAATCTAAAGCAGAGCACATGACCCGAGCCATACTGGAGCCAATCTTACCAAGCAGTCTTTCACTGCAAAGGTGATTGCACTGCACTCTTTTTCCGAGAGGGATTTAATAGCTCACATTCCGCGAGCACGAGAGAACTCCAAACTAATTTGATCCTTCGGATCAGCCCCTTTTATGCCGTGAGATCAGGGGGCGTGTCCGTCTTAGTGGGCGTGGTTACATCCCCAGCCAAGGCAATGAATGTATCCGCAGGCGTATCCGATATTTTTGACGCGCTCACGTTAAACAGGTGCATATCTGCAGGCTACAATAAGCCACTCATTGCAACTTACAAGCAGTAAGCAATCGATAGACAATGTATGGATACCCATATACTACACGTCACGGAAATTTTTACTTAAGAATTAAGTCGTTTACCGTATAATCGGTTGCTAGAGAATAATAACAATAAGTAGAGCACGAAGAATTATCACATACCTGAAGGAATTTTGCCGTGGACGCTAGTGTCATTGGGGTGTAGGTCATATGGCGCGACTCTTCGGGTGGCGCTACAGACAGGCTGAATCTTCGGCACCACCCGTATTACGGTCAATGGTCGCGGTTTGCATGGATCAGCCTTGCAGCCTGTCTACTTTAACACTACACGCCGTCTAACAGTGTCGATTGGTCTTATGGAATTTGACATGCTGCACTGGCCGTGTTGGGGTACGCTGACCTCAAGGTTGCTGTCAGGATGGGGCTACACTTTGAACGAAGATGTGCCACTCTGAAGATCAATTATTTTGTAAGGTGTGGTATCACACATAACAACATTTTAATGTTATGAGCGCGGCTTTCGTAGAACTGTGATTTAAGCTCCTTCCACATTTCGCTTCACGTGGAACATAGCACTAGCCTAACCTAAAGACGTGAAATAACAAACAAATAGAGGGTGGTCCACATGAAGTTTGACGGGAAAAACTACCCATAATTTTGCACTAATAGATTTAAATAAACTCTACTTACATTTATTTGATAGAGGAAAAGTTCTGCTCGAGATCTTGTTTACCTCATTCGAAATAAACGCCTTCAGCTTTGATACAAACAATACAATCTCTTGAGAAAATTATTGAGGATGTGCTCGATCGTTTCCGGCGAGATTTCGCCCCATGCCCTGACCAGGGGTGTCTTCAGCAAATTTAGTGACTTGTTTTTGGAAGAGCAGGCTTTTTGCTCTAGATCTGACCAGATAGCAAAATCCAAGGGATTGAAATACCGCGATTTTGATCGCCAAACATTCTTCATCCAGAAACCAGAAGGTCGGTCTCACACTATTCCAATCTCTTCTTTCGCCATGGGCTGCTGCTTAGTCTTGCCATTAAATGTCCGTAGCGTTTTCTTTAGCCCAAGGAATCAATGCGTCCTCCTAGATTTTATTCCGATACAGTTCGGCATCAATTTTAACTCCTTGTTTTGGACAAAAACAAGCTTGGTCTTGCCCAGGCCCGGTATTCCAACTGCGCCGTCACGGACTGTGCAAAATAAGCTTTTTTCGTCGTTAGCTGCTCTTAGAGATCCCTTTTATTTGATTCTTTGCGTTCTGGAATGGTTCGATGGTGAATATCTTCTCGTCTATGAAGAGAATCTTGTCAAGCTTGTCACCGCGAGCACGGTTCTTCATCTTTTTCTCATCTTGACGCCTCTATTTTGTCGATAAGGCTTTCTCCTCCTGCGAATTTGTAAGGATACAACTCGAGACCATCTCTGTTCAGTCTTTGTATAGTTGAACGGCTTGCTTTGTGATCCTTAGCCAGTTGTTTAGTAGTTTTCCAAGATTTCGAATAAGTTTGTCTTTAACGGCCATTCGAAGGAGAGGGTGTCTTTGCATTTCATTCAGGTCTTCCTCTTGGAAAATTTTCAATCCCTCTGCTCTCTTAAAAACGCTTTGCGATGCGATGTGCTTCCTCCTCATGCAGTTTGGGCGTCTTCAAACTCACGGAAACTGACGACCCGCGTTTGTGCATGGCGACCAGTGCTGAACAATCCTCAATCGATACCATCTTTATCTGGGAGCAGAGAGCAAGACCGGCCGCAATAGGTCTAAAAAATACAAGCGAAACGAATAGCAGCATAAAAAAGCACAAAAAGGCATGAAGAATGTCCGAGATTGATTTTCTATAGCCCGTAACACTTGTGGATGTGGACCACCCTGTATATGACTGTTTTTTTTTAAAATAAACACTCAGGGTTGAAGTGCGTAGGCAAGTGTTCACGGCAGATTCTGTTCAGAATTAGTGTTATTAGCTGTGGCGTTGTTGCAAAAATAATGACCTTAATGCAAAAGTAACGACCCCTTGGTGTTCTGTAATGATATACATAGATACTCAAAGCTACAGGCAAGACTTCTACAGTTTGTTCTTTTTTTTTGGCGGGCACAAAATATTTATTGAAGACTTGCTCGACTCCGCCCTAGAAAAGGCGTGTGCAAACTATTGCGCCTTGGGGGTGAATGGAGCTAACACATACATAAACTCCACTGAAGTTTAGTGTGGTAATTGAGTGACTATGATTTCAGAAAAGTGCATTTTTCTTCAAGAAGGATTTCATTGTATTCCAGAAAATCCCTGACGCAGAACGACACCAGCAGCTCTCGGATGTGGCAGCTATGATGAGGTCATCAGCGGAGCTGCGTGCCCTCACAGAAATTGTTCAGCGGGATGCGATGCGAACATTTGCTGCCGGAGACGTGCCCATGGATACAATTTGAATGTTTTTCTTTGGGTTATTCCGTCGTCTTCATATCTCGATTTTCTGTGCAACCTTCAAACGTACTTTTGTCGCCCAATCTCCTTTGTTCCGCCGCAGTTTATACGATCAGCACGTTAAGCCACTGGAGTTTCCAGTTCATTCTTTGGCTGCTAATTGTAGAATCTAGCGCGCCCTTCCAGATCCGCGAGCGCATTTCCATACGTCGGATTGCAGTGCATTCGAGTGGCTGCGATCCGCTCACTGCTCGGACACGATCCATTCTCATCAGTGTCCTCTTAAAATCGTCGATCGTGCCGGATCTTTCGAAACCTTGTTCAGGTGCTGTCTTCGGCCACTGTTCGGCTTTCGCACAATTGCTTAGTGTTTATAGAACAGGTTTCATCGCAACAAATTGGTCAATATTTCCCTGTGCTGTTTCTTGTAATTATTTAATTAATTAATTGCATCCCCTTTGAATTTGTGCAGACCGGTAAATTAAGTTTTTTGTGTGTGAGCTTTTCTTTTTGTTGAAGAAGATGTGTGTTTATTATTTGGATACATTCTTTGAAATTTGTCGAAGCAGTTATATCAAATAGGTAGGCCTCTTCCATGAACCCATCGTTGCTGCAGACGCGTTTGTACGGATGTGTGGAGGCGCATTCACTTTTTCCGTACCTTTCCTCGCATTCATACATTGCAAGTATTACCACACAGCGCAGGTCACCGTGCCGTAACTTTTGTTACCCGCCGGTTATTTTCAGGTCAGGATATTGTTTGCAAAAAGTTGTCTTGGTCCGGATGCATCATTGAGGTTACCCATGGTAGACGTCTTAAAGTTGCCAAATTTGCCTTGTATCCAGTACCCATCAACGCAGTTTTCATACCCATGGGTATAACAGAGGTACCCCAACCTCTCAATGATGCATCGTGCCCTGGTGTCGTCTCGTGTTGTGGGCGCTGAGACTCTTGGACTTTGTGTAGTCCGATGCACAGTTAAGGCAGTGGTTCAGTGGATATTTATTGTACTGTACAATTGAGAGAGATAGTGAGTGAGCAAAGTGAGTAAAGAGCGCCTTGTACGGCTTACAGCATCATTCTGACTAGGAACAAGTATCTCTAGCCCGAGACGGGTCAGCTCCGCCCCCTCCACAGGAGGTACAGTATCGGCGGTAAACATGAATACTACAAGGATCATCGATCTGTCGATGATATCTCGTACAGTGTGACCGTTATCTTAACCTTGGTTTAACCCATTGACGGCCGTGCGGTAGACCAGTGAGCCGCGCTTCTGTAAACTTTTGACTTACTACATTACTACTGCAACTTACTACATCTTGCGTTCCTTTCTTCGTTGGGGTGGGAGCGTAGCAATGTGTACTCTCCTGGCACACCTCTTTATATCATCAAAAACATCTTCTACAAACTTCTTACTATTCTAGAGTAGGAACGCTGCGATTGAATGCTTCCCTTTAAACCCGATGACAGCAAAAATCTGGAATCGGAATCCGTGTTAGTTCCTTGGAACTATTTCAATTTCATTATACTTATCGTGACTGCGTGGAACCATGCGGTCGGCCCGCTGTTGAAAAGGTGCGCCCACGTATATAGCAAACACGCAAAAATGTTTTCTCGTGTAAAAATTGCAAATTTCTCGTATGAAAAGATTCTCATATGAAAGGTATTCCAAAAGCTCTTGATCACAATGATTTACCTAATTCTGCGATAAACTGCTTGAAAACTTTTCAATTTCCAGCTTTTGCAAAGCATGTGGGCGGAGACAAGGCGGGGCTACGGAGCTCTCGCATCATGCATCCGCTTGCTGGTCGTACACGGAACGCATTTTCTATCCGGTTAGAGGGTGGATGATTAGAAAATCGCGCCACTAAAAGAGTGCGCTCCACGGAGTGCATCATTCAGAAGCCTCGTTCTCTTACCTTGGCTTCACTCCCACAAGCTCATCACGAGTTAGGGCACGGAACAGTTGATAATGCTTAGGATATTTTGCTGGAAATACAGTTTTTCTAGTGACGACATCTGTAAAAAATGTAAACTTGCTGAGCGAGTAGCAGATCTTCCCGGTCAGTATGGTTCCGTTTTTTATTGGTGGTGCTGTTGTATAGCCATGTAAATCGCGCACATGTATGTGTTCAAGGAAGTATACTATGCAGCCGCTACAGGGTAGCCCAAAAATACGGTAACAAACAAAAAGGCGATCAGAAAAAGACTGAGCAATTTGGAGCACTGTGACATGATTCATGTTCAATAACTGCCAAGGAATATAATACAAGAAAACATCTAGAAATATCCTTCATCTGCTAGAAATCAGACCTCTAGACATCAAACGAAGTTGCAAGCCTCGGCGCGAAAGTGGTTACGCAAAAATTTATTTCCGATTTTCGAAGTTCCTTTCTGGAGACTCCCAACAACCAGCGTCGTTTTGAGGAAGCTTATGTCTCAGCGGCCGTGGAAAGCTACTATCACACTTGAGTTAGTTCTGTGCAATTGGTGGCTGCTCGACAAAACCAGTAGGTCCTAAAATTTTTTGTTCCCCTGTTCTGAACCAGATGAAACCCAAGTTCCTGAGCACTGTCCTGGTGAAACATCCGGATACGGCCTCCCAAATAAACATGGCTTCAAGAAAGTACATGTTCGTTTGAAAGCAGAAAACGTTTTGTTACCGCATTTATGGCCCACCCTGTACAACAAGCGATAGCGGTGAAGCATTTGTATGATGCGAAGATGTGAAATTGGCGAATTAGAGATTTGGATTATTTATATGCGACTCAAAGGAGCAGTCTGAATTGGAACTGATCCAGTTTCCTCTTCAACACGCATTCATGACAGGACGTTGACCACAAGTATGATCGCATCTACATCCAAATATGGAACTTTACTGTGTTACGTTCTAAACTACATGTTGTACTTTTCTGCTCGTATGGTTCTTTTTGAAGAAGCTGTAAGCCTATGCACAGTCTTTAAATACTGTGGTAATCGTTGCGATCAGGTTCTTCTAAACCAAACTGTCTTACAATTAGTTCGAGGGATGAAGTTTACCTTGGATTCTGACGCACGGTGATGTAACATGGAAGATGAACTCGATAGGTTGCTCCGAAGCAGAAACCAGTTAGCAGTAGGCTATAACGACCCGACGGCAGTTATCTATGTGGTTGTGTCACAACGATATCGTGTTTTGGATCTCATTTTAGCGATGAATTGCTGGAACATGCTTCTTCTGGGGTCGTCCTTGAAACATCTAAGCAAAGCAGTTGTGGTGTATGTGCACTGCGCATCTATGCTGGAATGGATTGTTTGGAGTAAACTACAAGAAACGATTTTCTTGGTTGAAGAATATCCCATTGCTGCAGAGAAGATTCACACTTGTTCATGCTTCGAGTGAAAGACGGCGCTAGTTGAATGTAAAACTAACTTGGACATCAACACCTAGTCTCATCTACTTCTCCAGCTTCAACATTGGGAAGTCACCTGTGCTCCACCTGAAGTTTGCTTCCGTTTACTCCGCTGTTTTCTTTTGAAGTTCGCCTTACTTTCTATTTTAGCACTATGCCGTCACCAATCACAAGTACTTATTGCCTCCCTTTTATGAGTAGCTGTGTCTCGCTTGACGTCAGTTTCCAGTCCTCACCTTTGAACGCACCTTTGTTGATCATGTTGGCAGAGCCACAAACTTGGAAGTATCTGAAGAAACTCTTTCTGCTGTTCTTTTTAGTATTAGGTTGGTGCAAAAATAATGCGCGTTTTTCGTTGCTTCATCTTCGGTGCAGAAAACTTCCTGTGTTTCTTATTATCGGTTTGAGAAATTGCAAATGGTTTTGTAGCAAATTTCATGGCGTTTTCAAATATCTTATGCATTTTGAGCGAAGTTCATGTTTTTGAAGAATTTTTATTTGTGGAACGAAAGTTGCCAAAACAAGTTTTTTGCCAAACTCACTTCAGCGAGCTGATACTCGACGGCATCGCAGCAGAAATCGCTCGGAATATCACCATAGTTTTGGCAAAGGGAGTGTGAGCGAATGCATTCCGCCGAGCTGCTCCCGAATTTTTCGGCTTGGTGTGCCTTGCTTCGAAAGTAAGGAATGTCGCATAGGTCTTCCTGGAGTTTGCGACCCCCAACTCATGGCAATAATTGAAGAGCACCCATCCAAAACAACATATTTAGTTTTGCAGAACATTGCCGGTGACTGTTGTCAGACCATCCCTCCCTTCAATAGAAATGGGAGGATGAAAAAGCTCGACGAGTTGATGTCGCGCATACTGAATGAGTACCACATTGATCCTCTTTGAGAGGTGTGCTTCGCACCTTTGTAGTGAAAGAATCGCGACCAAACAGTCGGTCGCTTAGTAATTAGATATGAAGTATAGATCCTCTTCGACAAAATGAGGCGCCTTGCAAAACAGTTGGACGAGGAACACCGAAACATTCCCAGAAACCGAAGCAACACCAAAATAAGGTCACGGCGACTTTGTAGTGAACTGCTGCCAAAATTGCTCACTGCAACTAATTCATTCTTCCTAATCTGGTAAATGGTTTCAAGACGTAAATGAAATAAATTAGAAACTTCACTGTGTGATCCCAGCGTTGCTCAATGAAATGGATTCTTCACTCCTACACGGTACCGTCCAGGCAGACCCTGCACGACAGATACTTCAGAGGTTGGAGCAATTGGGCTGGGAAGCTCGGACTCCTACATCGTAATCAGCAAACTTCTCGCTCACCGACTACCACTTCCCCGAGAACCTGGACGACTTCTTCCGGAAGAATTTTCTTGAAGACTAAAGTGACACCAAAACTGCCCTCCGGAAGTTCGTCGATTCTAGAAGGTCCTGTCAGAAAGGCACGGTAGTCGGAAAACGTCTATCTTATTGCTAAAGATTTGCGGATTGCAATAATTCTTAGCCTTTCAAAAAGATCGATTTTGAAAGGAGTTATGAGGTTCGGAATCAGAGGCATGAAAACGCGCATTATTTTTGCACCAACCTAATACATCGTTGTGTATGGAATGGCTGATTTTGAGCGGAAAAGTTTCGAAAGTCCTATTTCAAACGACGTGATATACTCTGTCCAAATATGCCTCGCTACTGCCCGCTCAGCTCTGCCATCTTACGGTGCGTTGCCTGCGCCAGGGGGTTAGGTATGCAGAAATTAAGTAGCGATGAAATGGGGAAAAAAGTCTTCAACATCTTGTTTGGAAATTGGACGTTTTTCGTAGGAGGAGGTAAGTGGTCGAAAACCTGAGAAGGACGTGGTTTGCTGGAAAAGGTTAAGCGAGTACGGTGGATACCAGCAGATTCCCAGTCCTGTTTTCGCGGTATAAGCAGCATCGTTTCAAGTAAAGGATTTTGGAAGAGGGAGTACGCATCTTTACAAAAGAAGAGGTGCGAAATATTCAATGGAGACTTCGAAGATAACAGCTATCGAACTGGAAAAATTCGACATTTAACACTCGACGTGTTATATTTTCAATGTTTCATATTTTTATAGTAATTCTAGAAGTCCATTGTAGTGGCGGGCTTCTGCACTTCGATAACGGCTATTCACTCCCTCACTTACCAATACTGTAGTTGTACATACGTGGTTTGCAGCTCGACTGCTGCCTTCTGAAATGACCAAATTTGATTTCTGTAGTTTTGCATGGTATGAAAATCCAGAGGATGTCCATCACATCAATTTCAGACAAGCAATTCAACGGGAATTGATTGAAACTGCCAAAGCTTGGTGATGTTTTGCTGGATTTCTTTCGGTAGTGATGACGCTTTGCACGCTTCAAGGGAAATTTGGAGCGGAATATTCTCTGGAAATGGACCCTTAAATTAATGTCTATAGGGGAACGAAACTTCACTTTCTTAAGGAGATCAGTGTTGTCAGAGATCACGTCGCATAAGCGGCACAGTTGACCTCGTTTTCTATTTCTGTCTTCCTTTCCTGTTAATAACCAATTCCGCTGCTGCTTTGTATCTTGGATTCTCAATGAACAAATAGTTCATGCGAAAGCCGATGCCAAGTGGATACGATAAGTTGTTCATTGTCCGTCCGAATAAACTGTCTACTGGACATCGGCTGTTCAAATGAAGTAGTCATTCATAGCTCATTTATTTTACTCAAGATTCACATTACTATTCATGATTACACGTATTCCACTTAACTGAACATCCAAGGAGATCCACCCTCGAATAGGTTCAATCATCCCAGTATTCCAGTTTTTTGTTCCGAGATGTAAGAATTACATGATCCACGTCTAATGAACAACCTCTCTGGACTTTTTGACCGGTTTTTCTTCAACACATTTTAATTCTCTTAACATCATGAGAAGATTAGAACGGCTTCAAGTTCTTCTTCAGAAGCTTCGGCTAATGAGCTTTTTTCTAACAGATCCAAGAATTTCCGCTGCAGATGTTTAACCTAAGGTCTTATCTTAGCATTCCAGTTAGCTCCCCTCTGAACGGCAGATCCAGTTCTCTTGCATAGAAAGAGTTCGATCCAAGTTCGATGAGTCATTGCAGCCTTTGTGAAGGTCTGTAACTCTTCACTCATTTACCCTCTAAGGTGAAGTCTCCTTCTTCCAGCATTTCGATAGGCTGTCTATCCTGATAGGAGATAGCATTTTTCTATTTCCTTCCAGCTGCAAGAGAGAGAACGGCACCGTTGTTTTCGGGTAGGTGACTGCTCTTGTGCTTCAGTGAACCATGATCTACGACGGCTGAATTGTAGGTCACGGCACAGCACTAGGTGGTCAGTGTTGGTTGGGGAGTAGTCCTAGTGCTGTGCTAAGTCCAGTCGGATTCCAAAATGGGCTACTAAGTGCCTATATTAGAGTCCTATCAGGAACAGAAGGTAGCACTAAAATGACTTAAATAAGCGTTAGTGAGACGGGGAATGATGTTTCAGCAAGAAATGCGTACCATTTAGCGAAGATAGCCTAAATCATCTCAAATTCAAGCTAAATTCCTCGAAAAACCGATCTCAATAAGGAACTGTTTGATCCCGCTAGAACTCGTTGAAACTTGTTATAGGACCTGTCAGATACAGGAAATTGTCTGGAGTGCGTTTTTCCCAAACCCGGAACTTTTCCAGGAAATCTCCCTCCTTTGAAGAAGCGTTCCGATACGCCGTCAACTGCAAGAAATACGCCTAGGTGATATCAACTCTCCCCCAAAGTGGCACCGTTCGGTTTTGAGAAACCGTCTTCGTTTTTGAAAAAACCGTCATTAATGGCCAAAAATGGTTAAAAACCACTTTTTGACCATTTTTGACGTTATTTTTTTCAAAAATGAAGATGGTTTTTCAGAAACGAAGCGTGCTTCTTTGGGGGAATACTTGTTGGTATAATGCGCATCTACAATCAAAATTCCAACATGATATAGTCTGTCCGAAACGACGAGTCCGCCCACGCACGCGGGGATCGAGAGGCGGCGCGGCTGAGACGGATGCTGTTGGCTGCCACGTTGTCCACGTCACAGCCAAATCATTAGTCAATACCATGAAGATAGCGATGAAACGTGATACGCAGATCAGGGATGATGACGTGGAGCGCTGGCAAACGTGGCAGCTTCTCGATCCCCGCGTGCGTGGGCGGACTCGTCGTTTCGGACAGACTATAACCGTTCTCCTATGGGATATTGCAGTGCCGTGACCTGATAGCGCCTTACCCAAATTTTGGTTTTGTCACAGTTGTTGGACTTTTTCTCCGCCATGGAAAGCTCTACTGATGGAAGCAAGCTGTTTACTGATAGCGCAAGGGCTAGGCTAGTAGGCGATGGTCACAAGAGCGACTTCTGATTTAGATGTGAAGGGAAGGACAGTCCGAAAATCAATTGACGTGGACGCTCACAATTTGGTTCAGTTTCCCAAGTACGGGGCTATTTTCGAGTAACTGATTATGGCATGAGTTCACCCCGACAGCACGGCGAAAATTCTCTCAGCTCTTTATATGACCTACAGTAGTGCTTCGCTGCAGTTTTACCTTCCTTAACGACGTAAAACACTGCAATACAAATTCCACAATTTTGGTCGGTCTTCTTAAATATTTCTTCAAAGATTTAACATTGAAGGAGTATGTAACAATTCGTATGTCAAAAAATCCGGCAAAAATTGCTCTTTTAGGTGGTACCAAATTATCGAAAGGAAGCGTTTGGCAACACGTTCGAAAGCACAACGCGCATTCCCAGTTTACCGCCTTGATAATTTATTTGCTTTTCTTTTTAGTATTTTCCGATAATCTGCTCTGAAACCAACTTATCTGTGAATCCGATGAGTTTCGATGCCCTGCACGAGTACGTGTAGAGGACTTCAAATTTGAGCTCGCTTTTGGCAGTTGGGGTTCTGTGGTTATGTTATGTTTCTTATGTTTCGTCATCCAGTTTAATATTCCAAGCATTGCTTTAACATCCACTTTATTGATTACATCTCATTTGCTCTTAGGAGAGACGGTTGCTCTTTGATAGTCTTCCCCCATTTCACGATCTTATTCCAAAATGAAAAATCCTTGCTATGGCCTGATCTTGAAAGCGAATAAGAATTTGTTTATACTCGACGATGGATCGGGGTTGTATAAAAATGCCAGAAGTCGCTACATCACCGAATGTTCCGAAGGTTTTGCGCAATGTTTCTTTCTCATATTTTTAATCAATCATGTGGTTATAATCACTCTTCAGAGGATCGGAAGAATGCTAATCACACTAGAATTGCTTAAATTTCCCCTAAGGTTTATGTATGAACAATAATATGTATCTGCCGTGTATAGGTACCAGGGATGAGCGGAATTCCGGCATCCGGAAGTCGGAAGTTCCTGAATTCTTGCCTCATGCGAGCTTCTGACTTCTAGATTTCTGGACGATTGGCAGTCGTTGGGTCACGCCAACTCAGACGTGCTGTATTCATCGCTCCAAATTCCGCCAGATTTCGAACTTACCCCAACTTCCGACTTCCGACTTCCGGTCTCATGCAGTACTTCCGCTCATCCCTGATAGGTACGTTTCCTCCCCTCTTGCTCACAGTGGAGGAACTCCTGTGGACTGTTGACCCTGTCAACCCTCAACGTGAGTTGTTAATCAAGTGAACCACGTAAATAGTGGATGCTGCTCGTTTTGTGCTCTGATGAGTCCAGAAATTTCCAGCGTTATGGAAATTCCTGAATCAGGCGTGATTCTGGTGGATGCCGGCACCATACATATTTAGTATGAATTAGTGTTCTTCTTAGAACTACTCACTTCAGTCAACCACTGCATACCTCTCAAGCAAGTTGCAAACAGGGACTTGCCAAGGAAACAACTTCTAAAAAATTATTAATCAGTAAGGAAACAATCCAATTCGACGTAATCGCATCCGTGAAAAACTACATAGTTGCCTATAAGGTTTTCTTTCTGTGATTATTTCACTTTAACATTCGAAACGTAACTGTTCTGCAAGCTTTTCTCAAAAGCAAACATTCTGCTTGCTTTGTGGCGATAACTTTCATAAATCATTCGTTATTATTCGAACTCAGCAGAAATGCGTGGTATGGTGGAAGAGCACCTGCTATCAACTCGTGTTGTTTAGCTCACACATGCCTAGAGGGATTTCATTCTACAAGTTTGTTGAAGGAATCAGTCCAAAGCAACTATGTAATTTGCCCGGTTTCACTTTTGCAAAAGTTCCGCTAACAGCAACTTATTTACTTGCTTCTCGTTCTGCAATTTTCGAATGCGATCAGTAGCTCGCTTTAAATGGCTGCTCGAAAGTCCTGAGTGTGTAATTCCTCAACATTTTTCTCTTGAGAATGGTTAATCTTTTGTGCAACGCCGAAAAAGAGAATCGAGTCATTGTTTTGCTACTCCCTGATTTCGTTGACAATAAGAACAATTTATACTAAATGCGTGTGTTTATCGCGCGGGAGATGCGTGATGAGGGAAACCCCCAACTCACCTCTGGAGCAGCTCAAACGCAGGTGCGACGCAGACGGTTGATGTGCCACGGCTATTCGAGATGTTCTCATTTGTAGCTTTCGTGCCGTGGAAAATCCTCCGCTTACGAGCGCGTGCGTCTGACCCTCACGCACGCATTTGATATAAATATCCCATCTTTACTAACAAGTAAAGAATCGTTGTTATATGCGAAAGAAAGACGCTTTTGATGAGTGGTGCGTGAGTCACTTTTTTGCAGACTTCCAATGAGTGAAGCAGATTCTCCAGCAGCTTCGAGGCGCGACAGAATAAGGCAAGAGGCAGCAAGGGAAGCGTGCGTCAAACTCTCCGTGGAAACAGATGCGTCTCTTGTAACAGCGTCATCGCGAGCGAAGCCCTCGAAGCGATGTGGATGCGCCCGTTGCACCAAGATGTGAGTTGTCACCTCGTTCAACTTCCGTTCCACTAAGTTCTTTGGTAACGATGGTACTTAGCACAACCTTCTTTTTATTTGCTTATAATTTTTTAGCACATGTAAAATTGAGAAAAGTTACTGACTTTTTTGCTAATGAGAGGTTTCTTATTAGTACCTGTATATGGAGTGAGGAGCGAAGGAGTGGCATTCCCTAATAAATTTCTTATAGGCTTTTTGAAGTAAAAAAATCTTTGCATAATACTATTAATTTCATCAAGTTGGAAAGACAAACATACCAAAAAGGACAAAATGTTTTAGAATGCTCTAAAGAACTTATTCGAAAATTCAAGTCGTCAACGCCAACATAGACCTTCTACAATAATATGTATAGTATAATATATAGAATGGTCGCCAGCACAATGGAAAAATGAAGAAAAAACGATCATGAAGAGCATTATGAGCAAACGAGCATAACAATGATTAAAGAACGCTTCTACATAGGGAAAGGAAACGACTCGGAAACAGATCTATGCATGTTGTAGCAATCGCCATCGTACTAAAACTCGCCTTCACTGCTCTTAACTATTCTGGATATCATTTTTTTTCTGTCGAAGTACATAGCTGGAGCAGATGATTTCGGCGCTGCGACTGTCGTTGCACAGTCTTCACTGTCTTCAAATTCGGGACCACTCAAGACCTTGAACGTAAAAGTTTCAATGCATGTTGGCGTGAAGGGGGGCGAGGGGCGGAGAAGGGGTCACGGTAGATCCGGTATCCACCATGAAGTTGGGTCGAAAGCGTCAGCATTCTCAAGATGTGGAAAATGACATGTGCTTCAATGTTTCACTCGGATGAGATGCAGCATAAGATGAATGGATGGCTTTTATACATCCACTTTCTCCGCCCATGGTGGGACTTGTAACCTTGCTTCCACTTGCGCCTTCTAAATTTCCACCCTGAGCAACTCGACAAATCTTCCCCAACGCTCCAAATTGAGACCAAAGCGAACCGTCTTTTAACCGGTCAATTTTAATACGATACAGCACATATTGACAATCGTACATTGCTAGAATTTGACGAAACTGACGAATGCGTCTGAGAGATCAAAATTGCTGTGGATGTTGCCTTGAAATGCAGTGTTTTCACGAAGAAAATTGCATACGATGAAACATGGGATTGATCGGGATCAGGAACGGTGATATCACTGAACTATGCGGATGCGCAGACAGCCAGAGTGCCAAGATGCAGATGGTGCGGGAAGTGTGAGCGAATATCACTGAACTGCTGAAGTCATCTATGCCTCCTTCTGGAAACAGTGCCAGGAAAGGAAATATGCTTTGAGTTAGGATTGTACTTAGGAACGAGAAAAATTCAATAAATTTTAATTAATTTAGTAATTCCGGGAATGTCGGAAAGATTCAGGTATTTGAATTATTCTCATCTATACATACACAAGGATTGTATTCTATCAGTTTCCTCTCCTTCTCCTTCTTTTCCTTTCTTTGTCTCTTGTTAGAAAATTCGGATTTTTATTCACTCATTCAGAGTCAACTATTTGAATCCGACTGGATCTAGCTGATACACTGTTCAGCTATAAGAATACGTAGTTACGTAGGCGAAACATTGTTGGCTCACTCCAGGATCTATGTTCTAAATTCTTGCTAGCGATCGTTCCCGTCATGAAAGAGAGCTATGCCATGAACTTACTATTCTACGAATGGCCAAGCGGGTCAAATCCAATATTTCACCTTTAGATGTGTGCTCATACCTATCATTTCCAACTGTCAAAAAGGGAACAAAGGAAGGGATAGACCTAGTTTCAGGAGTTCTTTGAAAAGCGGTGCTTCAGCAGCTGCTGGTGATGACCCGCGCGCTAATTTATGCGAGTAATTGGTGTCGACAGGAAGCTCAATTTGCCACTGCTCGAATCCGTCGTTCGTCTCTGGCTCTTCTTTGTCTCTTGGTGTCGTCGCTGCAGAGTGGAATTAACCTGCGTCATCGCTTCCATTTCGTGGAAACGTTCCTTTCGATTTGTGCTTTGATATTTGCTGATAGTTGTCCGCGATGGATGCATTTGTCACTCGCGTGTCCTTGCCATTGATGCTGATTCAGGCATGCTCTTAACTGCCTTCACACATAACATTGTTCTCTCGCCTCGTCGCCTAACACAGACTAAGCGCGCTCCTCTTTACAGGATAGCGGATCCATCCAATGCTCCGCTGATGCTCAATATCTGTGCTAAAAATATTTTCAAGTTCATCCTCTTATTTTCGTTGTTCTTAGTTCACTTCTGGTTCATTCTTTGACCATCTAAGTGTTGCTATTGCTTTTCTCCATTCCTGTTTCTAACCATGTTGGGCTAAACGTAGTCCCATTGCTTATCTGAAACTGAAAACTTTTTTCCCATTCACCTATATATAGCTAGGGCCGTCTCCTGGACTTCCTGATCGAAAAATCCACGTCATTGGCGGAAATAGACCGGGGGGGGGGGGGATGGAGAGGGAGGATTGAAAATTATAAACAAATGTCCCACCCATTTTTAGCAATTGGATAAGCCAGAATTTCAGATTCAAAGGTATTAAAAATTAACTTTGAACAGAAACTGTTGAAAAATAAATGAACATTTGAAAATATAAAAAAGAGGGATTGAAAATAAGCTACTGCGAAATTTTCATTTTTTCGCTCTATGGCGTAGTTTTGATGGCCCTTTTCTCTCGGGACAAACCTCTTCCCCCGCTTCTTCTGGATATCCGCTGATTCACAAGTTCAAAATAGGTGATTTTTTTAAAAACGATTATGTGAACAACCAAAGAAGATGTAGCGGCAATCGCACTGGCGTGAATTTTTCCTTGGAATTTCTTACCATCCCTACTTTACTACATATGCACTATGTAGTTTTTTTTAGCGAGCACTGCTTTCGGCTAATGGACAATACATGTAGATCTTGCAGTATCGAGAGTTTTCACCATGAAAGCATTTTTCATTCTTTGATCTTGTACGATCTGGAGAAGGAATGGTTGAATGTCCATTTTGTGTGCCTTTTGAAGCATACTCTCCTTTGTTTCTTTCTCTTTCCGAAGTCTTTGGTTCATTCATGGGATTCCTTTTAGGGAATAAAACTCAAGCTAAGGATAATTTGGATGTGATTTTTATGCTTGGAATGGTTTGTAGCTCTGGGGATTTCTGTTGCAATTTGACATCCAGCTTTCATACATAATTAGTTCGTTAGTAAGAAAAGTGCACCTAATTCAAGCGGAGAACGGTGGAACGAGTCTGTTAAAGATAGCTGGAGTACTGGGGATGCGACATAAATATAACGAACGTCATATAAAACTTCTCAGACTCCGCTGGTATCTACCAGGATCCAATCGCTGCGATTTTCACTACTGCCGAAAAAAGACGTCAAGGGATTCCATAACAAAGCGATCTGGAGCGACGTCTCGATAGGCTGTATTTATACTTCTTCGCGACACTACCGTCGCGCGCAGAAAATTATTCGAAGGGGGTGAACGTTCTACGAGTGCGTTGTGGTAATTGGAGGTTGTCCTTGCGAATTGACGTCAAGGACCCACCCCGCGTGTGGATTATGCTTTTTACTTCTGAATCGCCTCTGACAGAAGGCGATGTTCGTCGTCATTTCAGGTTAAAAGTTGCCATCGCTTCGTTCTTTCTTTAGCTGTTTCGTGCTACAAACTTTTAACTTCTTTACTCGTCGGCATTTTGCGAGCGACGCCATCTCTTCGCGATTTTGGATGAACACAGCCATATGCCATGTTTCCACCATCGCCACCCTCTGTTCGCTGTGATCCAATCATCGATGATCTGAGGGTGCGACCAGATTGGTGGCGAGCTGACATAGCGATCTGCATTGTATCCACTACCGATATCTTTGCTTTCGCTGATTTTTTTTTGAAGCTGCGACGTCTGGGCAGGTTCTGGGACTGCCATCACAATGTGTCTGCCACTGTGCCACTAGTTAACTATTATTGCTGGAAAAAGTGTGACCCGCGTTCAACTCGAGGACATCTGCACACGGCAGGGTGCACCACTGCTGCAGCACGCTGGTGTCCGTAATTGATTTACTTCCATTTCTCTTAGAGAAATGACTCGGGAGTCTCAGCACTTCCGCCTAGCGAAAACCCTGCTTTTCGCAGTTGTTCTCGTCTATTCGAGTGGCTCTTGCAACGTTGATTGGTTCGAATCCAACTTTGAGGTCAATCGGCTCCTTTAAAGATTTCAAATACTTCATTCTAATTTTTAACTGAATTGTTCACAACTGAACCGTACTTGCCACTCGGAATATCACACTTCGCCAAACGCCTCCTTCAACCCTCGACCTCTACAAGGACTCCACCCCCCCAGCATGTCTCCCCCCCCATGGCGGGGGGGGGGGGTGGAGTCCTTGTAGGCAACGTTTGGAAACACATGTGTTTAAGGCAACGTTTGGAAACACATGTAACTTTTGTTTGCGAGAATCGCAGAATGGAGTTTTTCACCTTCCGTACACCTGTGCTTCTATTTTTAGAGAATTTGTATAAAATTGTTTGATGATTATTGATTAATGGAGGCTATAGGTTGCATTTAGAAATTGCCTGTAAAGTACTGCTCGAATTGGTTTGAAAAAGAAATGGCCCTTCGACAGGGTTGAACCGGCTCACACCAACAAGTTTTAGAGTGGCGCTGTCTGTAGGATGGAACCAGTTTTGGATGGGAGTGGTTAAAGATAATTTTCAGAAGAAGTTCCGTGCATTAGAGACCAAAAACAGTATCGCAATTCCAAGAGATGTAGTGCATCTGAGCCAAAATTGGAAATTCGTCGCAAAATCACCCCTAGATTTCAAATTTAAGTATAAACAAATTGTGAAGTATCTCGCCATGCACGGAATCAATAGTGGGTCTTCGCAGCATGTCTTGAACTGACTGATCCATTTATGATGTTTTCCACTACACTTAGGACCGAAAAGACCGGATAATTTTATTTAATTAATTTAATTAACAATTTAGAAAACAATTTGAACATCCACATATTCAAGAAAGAGATAGAGAATAGAAATGAGAATAGAGACCTTCTCCTCTCTCATAAAGCACTACACTGGTTTTTTAATGTTGGAACATTCGAATTTTCCATTCATTCGAAATACTCGATATTCGAAAGCAAAAATATTCGATTTCGAACAAAAGCGGAATCCGAGCGTTTCAATATTGGAGACCTCTATAGTGATATACATGCGAAGAGAAGAAGAGCTTAAGGGATTTCTCATTCACGAATATTTGGATGTTTCCTAAACTGCTAATAGAAATAACAAAATTCTTCGGTTTTTATTCGTTGCTTTTCACTGGGGGGGGGGGGGGTGAGAGTCCAAGAAAATTTCCAGTGAAAAACGAGAAGTGTAGGCATGCGGTACTCTGTCACGCTACATGTCCCAGCTTGTATGCTTGCCGTTTAGTGCACATATTCTGCGTTCATGCTCCAGCAGCCAACTATCGTGGCTTTTGAAGCAGGCTACGTAGACTTGCCATCACCAAGCCGCCCTTCTACTTTCAGTTGTGGCGATGCAGCGATGAGAACCAGTCCGCGCTATTAGCGATTAGCTTAAACATGATAACATCTAAACCAGTGCATCCACTCTGCTTCTTCACTATCATTTTCCTCTACAAAATTGGATTAGATGCGTGTAGTTTACGCTTAAACATTTTCCCGTAAAGTGGATTCATCTCATCCCCTTGAATTAATCTTGTTATCTGCGATGAATTATTGCCAAAGTACGCTTACTCAGGTCTTCTCATCGCTACACATTTGGCCTCTATTATGCTCCTTAAAAGCAAACCGATTTCATCACATTTCACTGCCCACCCTGCACTTTCCCTATAATGTTTACGAATCGATATTGCAAATTCAATGCAATGAAGCTTTATGGACACAAAGCGCCTCAGGCGCATCTATGGGAAGGATTTGCCCCCTGTCCTTGCTACTCTCCAGCAGAGTGGGCATGCCACTTCGCTATGAGTTACATCTTTCAGTTCTCGGATTTCCTATCTTCCTTCAACTCCTTCAACTTGTCCAATTTTATTTCCTTACAATCAGCTGATTTTTTTTATTATTTCCAACTAGCCACATCTTAAGTACTTATTTACTCTTGTTTTAAAGTTTCTACGCACATCAGCGTTGTTTTTTTTTTGTACGCAAAGGTCTACCACGGGGAAGTGACTTGGAACTCACTGCTACCTCACCTCCAATCTTTAATTTTTTTTTATCCAGTACTGTCTAGTGTTGCCTGTCTAGTTTAACTATCTTACCGTTTGGTACGGCTTCTAGCTTAATAAATAAATCTAAAGAAATAATAGATCTCGCCATGATGAAAAGAGTTTAAATACGCCTCACAGAGTTGGAAGTCCGACTACCCACTGAATATAAACCAAATGGGGTGCTCATCAGGGATGTGCGTAATTACGATTTACGATTTACGAATTACGATTTACGGCCATTTCTGGTGATTTTTTTACGATTTACGATTTACGAAAAATGTCACATATTTCGTAACAAATTCGTAAATAACTACAAGAAAGAATCTCGTCATAGCGTTTGTGATTAGGGGTAAATGTGCATGATGGCTCTGTGTTTGGATTTTGCAGCAGAGCCAAGAATGAAATCCTTGTTTTGCTTGTAGTTTCTATTATTCGAAGGAGACGGCATATATTATAGTAATTTCATTATCGCGTCCGTAGAGGAGATCTTTTGGAACAGTAGAGCTCAAAGGTCTGAATGAAATGCGACAAGAGCACCGCATTTTCAGCTCTGTTTTCCTTTCTCTGTAGGTTTGACATGCTGTCGGCCCAGCCTATTTCTTTCGGCAAAACGTTTTGCCTTGTTTTTCTGACTTCAACTGCGGTGTAATGTCTTATAAAAGGTTTTCTTCCTGGTCCAGCTCTCATGAACCAATTGGTAGTGACCATAAACAATTCGATGAGGTACAAGAAATAGTTCTTTCCAGAGATGTAGCACGCATTCTTCTTTATTGATAAATGCAGAGGTATTGAATGCTCATGTGCTCTAAGCAGTGACTTGCTGGGAGCATAGATACCGAGTCAGCGCTTTATCGTTTCAAACTCCTTTGGTAACAATTCATCAACCCCACGGGGTGAATGGCTTGGTTCGCACGAAAACATATAGAACCATCGATCACGTTTACGTTTACCTCAGAAACACGGACCAGGATGAAGAGAATTTTTTCCAATGCAGCGACGAATAATACTCTAGAACTGGACAGCTCGCTTAAAATTTCGAGAAAAAAGTTGTTCATTCATCACAATGTTATCACTTAACAGGGTGGGCCATAAATACAGTAACACAGGAACGTGTACATGGAAAAAGAATTCAAATGTAATTTAAAACATAGCTGTAGGATTTATGTTTGCTAGGTATATTTAACATAAGGCAACCCTTCATCTCGGGATATCCCCTCTCAGGTCTTACACAGGCTCCGAGATGCTAAGTGAAGTCGCTGACCGCAGCGCGCATGTGATTGTGCTTCAGGTCATGCAGCATTTTTTAAAGTGCTTGCCCAACTGATCCAAATTCCGGAGAGGTTATGAATAAGCCTTTGTCTCGAGTATCACCAAAGTCTATTAACCTCACTGATTGAGACACAAGCAAACGAGTGGACATTCGATGAAACCAACAGGACATGAAAAGTATTTTTGGTTTCACTCCAGTTCAGTAATCAATTCTGCAAGATATATACCTCAGATCATTTTGAGAATAACTTTGTTGTGAAACGAGTTGAAATCATCTGACTCTTGTAATGGTACTCGGGCCCTCTGTTACGATTTACGATTTACGGCGGGTCTGGAAAATTTACGATTTACGATTTACGAAAATTGAAATTTTTGTTACGCACATCCCTGGTGCTCATGCGTAACATCCGAAGATGGATTATCCGAGAGAGAGAAAATCTTCGATGGCCGTGGCAAACTTTGTTTTGCTTTAGAAAGCAACCACACTGAGGAACCTACACTTCTGGGTTTCATTTGTCTCAGGAATTCGTACGAATCTAAAGATTCCCTCACATACTGTTATTCTTTCATGTAGTTCCCTTGATTCTCTACTGATGTAAGGTGCGAGTAGTCAAGATATGTGAGCTTACAGCTGTACACAGACAGTTGAGATGGTTCGCCGTCCTGATTCTGAAGAATCCTCATTTTCCCTAATTTTCATTCCGGCTGTACATGTACATAGTGCTTCCTTCATGGATAGGTCTCCGCAAATGGACGCATGCGTTTGACGCGCGACTGACGCATACATCTGGTATAAAATGCCCTTGATGATCATGGTTTTGTAGCGTTCATCACCCATCAATCATCACAACGACAAGGACAGCTCTGCTTTGTGTCACTCTTCATGTGTTTCTCTCAACGCTTACACTTTCACTCAGTGTCCGCAATAGAGAAGCTCCAAAACGAGAGTAATACAAATTTCGAAACTCTTTCTTTTTCGACGAAGTACCTATTGCCCGTATCTCCTGTCCGTTTGAACTACCGTTAAGCAAAACGTGGATTATAGCCACTACGTTGCCATCGCTCATACGACATCGATTTTGATACGTATCGAGTGTCGGAAGCTTGTTCAGCAGCGGCAATGCTAACGATGCTCCTCCTATAATTAGTAAGAATCAAGAGGGACGTTGCCGGAGCAGCGACGACGCAGGGCACTCTGCTCGAATTGAAGCGTAGCTGCCGTCCGCCCACGCGTTGTGTGACATACTTCCATTTTCGATGGTGTCATGGGAAAACCAAATATGAGACGACTCGACGCGGGGTGTATTCATCCAGTGTGGTACTTGCAGTACTTATCTTTGCAATTACGGTGGTCTCCGCAGCCAGTGGCAGATGGGTCACCCGGGGCGACCCGGGGTCACCCCTCTGCGTCCCTCTACTAAACACTGAATTAAAGAGGTTAATACTGAGAAAACAAATTGGAGTGGTGCAGCATATTTACAAGCTACTGATAAGAAAAGCCTCTGCATTAAAAGCAGCGGGTACAACGGTTTTGAAAAACTGACGATGAAACGATTTTTCATATATTCACATTTTCGCGGAGTTATTTCGACCGAACAAGACCAGTTGTCCAGAAATGCGCATGAACGTTGATCAGAGCAAAACGTGTCCTATCGAAATCCTCAATATGGAGAGATTCAACTAAATAGAAATATACGTTTTAAGAGAATGAACTGAGCATCAAGCTCTTTGAGGGCTGGACAAATTTTTTGTGATCAGTTTTATTGTGGATGTTGAACGAAAATAGCGATGAAATTGCTTATTATAGCATCGGTGCCAAGTGATGCGTCAAAATACAGTCTTCTCATGAAAGTTCATTAATTTAGAAAGCTTTCCAAAATGGGAAGGAAGGGGGGGGGGGTGCAGTCCAAGAATGCACAAGTTCGTGACAGTCGTGTGGCAGCTGAAGCAAAATGTCAGCTCGAAATCAGACATCGAAAATTTAACCAAACGAGAATGGTTTGTACATAAAAGTCATTGGAAATGATAGCGCATGTAGAGACGAATGATGTGAAATGAGTACTAGCGTTTTAATTTGTATTCGTTTATTTGAAGTATCATTCCCAGAAGCATATTGCCGCAGGGCCTGTGAGGCTAGTAGTGTAATGTCGAGGGCTACTAATCAGCATCCGTGAAGGTCATGGCAACCCTTCAGGTATCTCCTTTTTACATACGGGATTGGAGAGGCCGCAAAGTGTTAACTCAGAGTAATTGTTCTTTGACTGTAGAGTAAGATGACGATCAATAAGAGGTAGTGATCGGGTTAAGATCACCGAATCAATTTAAGAGTTATGCCTCCTTTATTGTTTTTGTAATCTCTTCACTCAGCTGCTTTCTTTGGATTTCATATTTTCTTCCCACATAGCTTTTGGGACTCACCAGTGGCTACGTGTTAGCATTGCGCAAAATTGTTGCAATTTGGACAAATTTTCGAGGCCTGATTTTGAGCTGACATTTCGCTTCAGCTGCCACACGACTGTCACGAGCTTGTGCATGCTTGGACTGCACCCCCCCCCCCTCCTTCCTTCCCATTTTGGAAAGCTTTCTAAATTAATGAACTTTCATGAGAAGACTGTATTTTGACGCATCACTTGGCACCGATGCTATAATAAGCAATTTCATCGCTATTTTCGTTCAACATCCGCAGTAAAACTGATCACAAAAAATTTGTCCAGCCCTCAAAGAGCTTGATGCTCAGTTCATTCTCTTAAAACGTATATTTCTATTTAGTTGAATCTCTCCATATTGAGGATTTCGATAGGACACGTTTTGCTCTGATCAACGTTCATGCGCATTTCTGGACAACTGGTCTTGTTCGGTCGAAATAACTCCGCGAAAATGTGAATATATGAAAAATCGTTTCATCGTCAGTTTTTCAAAACCGTTGTACCCCGCTGCTTTTAATGCAGAGGCCTTTCTTATCAGTAGCTTGTAAATATGCTGCACCACTCCAATTCGTTTTCTCAGTATTAACCTCTTTAATTCAGTGTTTAGTAGAGGGACGCAAAGGGGTGACCCCGGGTCGCCCCGGGCGACCCATATGCTACTGGCTGCGGAGACCACCGTAATCCGCAGCCGGTGTTGTAACGGCAGCCCCGCGGTAGAAACGCGTCGTAAACGGACAATTATGTCCTGCTGCTGCCACTACTCAGACACTTGAACCGTGCGAGCGCTCCGAATTCAGAGCTGACCGTGCGAGCGCTGCACCCAAATTTATGGGCGGGGCCTCTCACCGTGCGAGCGCTGCACCTAATTTTGTGGGCGGAGCCTCTCACCGTGCGAGCGCTCCGAATTCACGGCCCACTTCTTGCAAATGATACGGGAGTAGTGGAATGTACTATTTCTTTTATTCACATTTCTGAGATCGGTGGCTTATCGGACAGGCCTGCTTTGAGTCCAATCAACGACAGCAGCTACGAAGATGCGTTTTCCATTTATGGTTCCCTTTCTGCAATTGTAACCTGTTTTTGCATTGTTAATGAATTTGCCCTCTTTTATTACTTCTTACTTATCTTCTCACCTTGGGTCTGTAGTTGGGAGTGAACAAAGTATCAAGTATTATATGTGATTCTCCTCAGAAATTCATTCTAAGTCCAGCTGTCATCTGCGCAACATCTATTTTTTCAGTCGGACATAACATCCTTATTTCTACGTTTTGATTGTGGCAAAATCCCACCGATTTTGGGAAGACTTATCTCTGGAAGTATCAGCTGCTATTCTCGGAGTGATTTTGCTCAGTGAAGAATTCGAGCCACAATTGCACGCTATATTTAAACCCTGCTTTGCAAGACTTGAAATGCATCTTGCTAAATCCATCTTTAAGTCTGGGACTACGTCCCGGACCCGACTTACCCTCATCGATATAGGTGAAGGTTCCCTACCTGGACACCATCGGATGTGATGATGGGCTGAGGTACGTCTCAGCTTATCAGCTTATCGGACCTCTCACAGCAGACTGATCGAGCCTGTGTTATTTCGCGCACGGCTCATCCGTTTCACACTGTCATAAGGCTGTGGCATTCGAGGGAAATGGGTTATGAGGAATTGGAAGAAATAAGAGAAAAAAGGAAGAAAAATGAGTAAGATGCATTTATATTCATTCTCGCACCGTCCGAGCGCACACCGAGTGCGGGCCGTAAAGTCTCTGCAGGTCTCTTGTAGCGGATGGGGGAGCGCTTATGAGATTTACCGTGTTTCACGAGTCGCAAATAGTTCTCGTTTCGTGCATGACCGATCCAAAGCAGTGACTGGAGGAGCATGGAAAACCGTACGAGCGCTCAGCAATGACCGTGCGAGCGCTCTTCAATGAACGTACCAGAAGCGCTAACGGGGAGCGCTGAGACGGTCATTGCTGAGCGCTCGGACGGTCACTGCTGAGCGCTCGCACGGTTTCATATCTGAGACCGTACCACCCGCGCTGGCGAGGAGCGCTCGGACGGTCATTGCAGAGCGCTCGCACGGTTCGAGTGTCTGAGCAGTAGCAATGAAATGTACCCCGGAAGCACTAGTCCTCGTACCGATTTTGAGAACTCAAAGTATCCAACCCCCCCCCCCCCCACAGCTCGAAAGAAGACTGTGAGGCGTAGAGTCGCTCTTAACGGTTTCCATTCTAGCAGCGATAACAAGTGCACCAGATGGATGTCTACCCTAAATAACAAGCCGAGGCGCAACATCAGTGCGTCGACCTTTTTATCTTCCGTAGTTCACCTTGTCTTAGCCATTCTTCTCCTTCTTCCATCCAAGTATGGTCCGATTGAGTATCTCGGCATTCCGCACCCTTATGTCAGAGGAAGGCTTCATGTCCTTGTTAATGGTATGTTCTGGAAAACAAGCATTGTAACAGTGATTAAGTTGGGTTTTGTTACTGAGGTTTGAATTTAACCCAAGAACATGTAAGCAGTAAGGAACTGCTTCTGGACGTGCAAAACGAGATCGACCTGATTCTGCAGCAATGATTCGATCACATAGATATTGAAAAGTACATATTCACAGGGTAGGAGTGGAACCTCTGGTTGCGCCTTCTTTTTTATTCTTCCTGCTTTGGAGTGCCCACGAATGTATTAATTTGGTGATAAATAAATAGCCAAATATTGTAAATAGATAAATAGATAGGATAAATTAATCGGAAACAACACAAGAGGCGGTTATTTCACGTGGTGACCACGAATGTCAGCTTTAATTCCCATAAAATAGCCACCTTCTCATCGAAATCTGCGTTTTCCTCTGTCTACTGCGATAATCCTTCCGTAGGCGTGTAAAATTGGGGTTACAAAGCGGATGTGATAGTCGTAATTAGCACCTGGAGTAACCCCTCTATGCAAAGTTTAGGAGGATTCAGTAGGATAACCGTACAGAAATGGGTTTACGGTACAAAATCAACGTGAGCTCGTGGTCAGCATGTCAAATAACTACCCTAGCCAAAGTTTAGGGTAATTTTTGGATTTGAGATTTTGCGGCTGAAAAGGTGAAGTAGTGTCCCTCTGCAGGGATCTCTCACACTCTCCAGCCGCCCGCGTCACTTAGGCGTGGGATTAATAACATGGTACGCTTACTTTCGCAAAATTGCACATTATTATTTTTGTGTGGAATTGCAGCTGTTTCCACTAAAGGGGGTTGCTGAGGTTTATTGTTGGTTGCATCACCTCCACTTAGCACACGAAGATTGTTTGAAAATTCCATATTCACATAAATTCTCGGCTGAACAGCAGATTTCATGGAACAATTTCTTCTGGCCTGAGTGGGTTTTCTTCCCAATTACTAACTTTATACATATCTTATGAAACTCTTTCTTCCTCTTTTCTGCTTTGTGTCTGCCTCTACAGATCTGAGGAGTTCGCTTTATCAGCTTGTTCAAGTTGTTGTCGCGGACGATTCTGTTTATTACCGCGTGACTTTCTCGTATTTACGCAAACTCTCTTCGTATCACTGATCAAGTAGCGTCTGGCTCGGTGTTCAGTTCATTCAAAATACCACTACCACCTGGAGCGGCCAACTAACACTATTACGCTGTTCGTCATCCATCTTCATAGCAGATTTATTTTTGGTAAATGTCCTTTGTGCTAAGGTGAGTCGCTTCGTCCAGAACTACTTTATTACTCTTATCGTGTCTTCAAAAAACCTGCGGTTTTTCAAGAAGCTTTTGAAGTGGAAGTGTTGGGCAGTTCTGTTCCTGCGCTTCTTGGTAAAAACTTTTCTACTCTCCTGGCTCAATGCCCAATATACCCAAGTCCTCCTTGACAACCCCTTTCTTTGTTTCCTGCCATCTTTAATCATAGGACCCCGAATAATTGTGATTCTCAGAGTTACAGTTGCAAAACAGATTTTTCATTGGTCAAGCATCCCGCTGCATCCTAGGCTGTCCGCTATACTCTCCGAGAAGTAAGACATGCAGTGCCGACAACTCTGAGAGTTATTTTAAGAGCAGCTCCACGGCTATTATATAAACATGTGGCTTGGATTTTGTAGAAGCTGCTCGTATCGTTCGTGACAGGCTTTCAAACTAACCCTAATTTTGCGTTTTCGACGGTTCATGGGAGCATCGATTTCCCTCAGCATTAATTTTGCTAGAACAACTTGTACACCTTCAAATAACAGAGTATACATTGAATCATATTCCGACTGGATCCGGGTTGACATCATCCTGAATTCATAAGAAGGCTCCTACTACAAACTGTTGTGTATGCACGATTTCCAGGGAAATGTATGAGAAGCGCGTAGAGGCAGCCTTCAAGGAGAAATGCCGTTTGGACAACCGTGCCTGGCTGCCCTATCATTGATTTACATGTTTTGTCAGGATATAAACGAGCTGCAAATGATAACAGCTAGCATGGGAATACAATATAAGCGAAAATAATAATATAATAATATAATATAAGCGAAGGAGAAGGGAAAGTATCACTCAGATGCAGGGAAGAGGAACCGACACGGCGGGGATGTAGCGTCAACAAGCCTACATACTCAGACAAAAATGTCAGGACATGCGGAGGACGATAGCCCTCATCTCTTAAGGAAGTTCATTGGTCATGCGGTGACCGCCTGCTTCGGGACACGCGGAGGAGGTAGTCGAGGGGTGCGATCTAGGCCCGAAAAACCATCGGGACTTGCGGAGGATGTAGTCGGGGGGTGCGACATACCCCCGAACTTTGATAAAAGCCTCGGATGGGTGCGGAGGAACATGGCAGGTAATCCGAGAACCCCCCGAGGTCAGACATCACAGAGCAGTGAGTTCTGCCTATTTTCCCACTACTTGGGGCCTGTACTCCATCTTTCTCCTTTAATAATGTATAATACGCCTTTTATAATCATAATCACTCTGGAAATCTCTCTTATAATAATGTTTATTGAGTTTCTTATTGTCATATTCACTGTACAAACGGCATTCATTGTTTGAATCTCTGAAGTGTCTCTTCAACAATTTGAGCGGACTTCCTACTCACAAAAGCATCCATTTTGGTTCCTGCCACAGAATATAGCACTTTTAACACTGTGTGTGCCCTAACAGCAACAGAGTATTACCTCAGAAATCGTTTTTGAGATTTTTATGGTGAGAAAATCAGTGTGAGCTGGCGTGGACTGTAGTATACATGAAAGACTTCAAAAAGGGTGACTCTGTTTTTTAAGAGGCTACGGCTGAGTCAGCACTTTCTTATGTTGCTCAGAAAAATTACGGGTCAACACCAGAACTGACTCAAACCTCAGATGTTGCCTATACGAAATACAGGCCTCACTGTTTCCACACCAGGCTACGGGTTATGCCTGATCAGATTACGGATATGAACTGTAGCCTGGCCAGGAAACAAGTGTTCCTCGAGGAAATCGAAAGCTGAAGCTTTCTAATAGCTTTCTAATTTTTTTCTATAACGTCGAAAATCGTGCACTTTTGCAATCGGAAAGATTTTCTCTATATTAACGTACAAGTCGAAAACTGCCGCAAGTACGCCCCACTGAGAGAATCTCGTAGTGAGACCGTTGTTCATTCTTGAACACCGGAGTTATGGCCAAGGTGTGGTGTTCAGCGCATTAGAAAACCTCAGTGGGCATGATCCCCCAATCAAAAGCGTAAAATTTGGTGAAATAAATGGTTTAACCTATAATTTTTTTTACGAAACCGTGGATATTTTTGTGTTCAGCGTATCAAACAAAATAAACGTCGTATCGTCGTATCGTAAACGAACAACAATAAACATGTCATCAGCGATTTCTGGACAAAATTAAGCAAAAATCAATGAAATTGGTGTGAAGGGTAAAGCAGTCCATAGCTCTTGGCTGAAAGGGGCCAAAATCTCCACAGGCCCTTCGGAGTAATGTATCCAACGTTTGGTAGTGATTGGTGTAGACTGAGCTCCGTAACATTACCTTCTCTTGGGAATGCACTGTGATAAGAACATTAGTGGATGCCTCGAATAGTCTCTCGGCTGTGGGCACGGATGGAGCAGAGGTAAAGCAGCGGACTGTGGAGCAATTGAAGAGCAATGGTAAGTGATCGGTTGGTCAGTTCGAAATCCTCGAGCGGTAGTGGAGGTGATAAGTTTTGTTCAAAGACCCCATTTCGGAACATGCGGAGGAGGGTACCGGGACTTGCGGAGGACTAAATCGGGAATTGCGGTCTGTAACAGACCGGGTCTCCTGACCAAGCCCTCCGGGTGCCCTGCAGTACTCCTACGCATGTGTGCGATACTTTGTCTGAGTAGCAGTTCATCACTCAGCAGGTTCCAGCGCCTGGAGGGTGCATTTCTAGGGCTAGCAGTCATAAACGCATAATCAAAAGAGACCAGGTTAGCAATCCTACTTTTGCGTCGTACTTCTCCTAACATTACCTGGTCTATAGGGTGAGCAATCGTTTTAACCATCTTTGGTTTCGTGATTAAAGCCTTATGCATCACAGCCTAGGACGACTTCGCTTCCCCACTACTGAACGCTTGCGCACTCTTCCTGTGGCGGAGCCAAGTAGTGGGAAAAGAAGAATCTCGAAATTTGGAAATCCTTTGCAAAGATATAAGTGTTCGCTTCAAGGTGGCTTCATTCCGGAGAACATGTTCAGCCTCTCAAGTCGGCAGTCAGTGAACGGATGAAGGATTACTGTGGATCCAGCATAACAAATGTGAATGATAAGAGGGCAGCCAGGCACGGTTGTCCAAACCATAAGTGCGATAGGGATGAGAACGTCCCTGCCAAAGTGAAGGGGGTCACCAGGCAAAAAATGAAGGGTGTCGACCGGGAGGGGGGGGGGGGAGGGCCTTTCTCCATTCTTTTAGTAAGAGTTGTGGTATTGGTAAGTAAGTGTCAATGCCCTATCCATTGATGTAATACCCAACATGGTTTCAAATGCCATGGAAACTGAGCAAATCTTGCAATATATTTCTGCTAACACACCGTTCAACAGTTTCATGAAACCGTACGATAGCGATGAGTCATCGCCATCGTGCTGCGGATGCTCTAGGATACTGCTTTCAAATGAGGAAACAGCCATTGATTACATGAATGAAGATAGTCCTCAGCACACCTTCATGATATGATCTATTCATACATACACAACTGCACAACATTTCTTCTCTCCTCCATGCAAAAATTTGACACTGAAATTACACCTGTTTTTGAGCTGTTTTTGCTTATTACAGCTTTATTCGGGAATGAAACCTAGGAGTGAAGGGTATCTATGTTCTTCTCCTTCAATCTGCTAACTGATAAACCACATATCGTTTCATGTGGTTGCGTGTCTTTTTCTGTGAAGGGGGGTGAGAATGTTTCTGAAGCCATTCTCACCCCATGCGCGCGCCTCTCTTCCCTCCCATAGCTGGAATAGTGGGGAGACAGCTTTCGCAAAAGTGAAGGTTGTCGTGAAGGTTGTCCCCGTCAGTGACGATGACTCGGGAGGGGGGGGGGGTGGTAGTTTCTAGAATGTTAATTCAATGTCAATATCTAATTATTTATTCATTTATTTATTTTGTTTATTTATTTAATTAATAAACTAATTAATTTTTATTTATTTATTTGATTTCGATCCACCATTGCATGAGCTCTGTAATGATATATAACATGTATGCACAAGTTTTTCCCCGTCGCGGATCGATTTCCTGCCCAAGTACTGGAAAATAAAAAAGTAGGGTTTGTTTGGGGGGGGGGCGTCATGGGTGAAAGAACGGAGATGGAAAAGAGGGACGGTCCTATGGTAATAAAGTAAGGTTTGCTCTTTATGGCAGTTCAGCGCAGGATTCCCTAGAGGGCCTGCACTCCGCTACAACTTTCGCCAAAGTTGGCGAACTTTTCGCTGCATTGATTTTTGTCGCCTTGCCACCGGCTCAAGGAAGAAGCAATCACGGATATAAAACATTTCTGAGAATCTCCTCTTTACGTAGTCTTAGAATGTATATAATGTCCCGAGAAAAGTTCTCCTCCCGAGGATACAGGTCCTCGCGAAGTTAGGAAAAAATTCAAGGTATGTCAACTTTGCGCGCCTACCGAGCTCAGGCGAAGCAGCCTGGCTGGAAAGTACGGTCCTTAGACATTAGCTCCTCACCTGACCTTTTAAAAGACATAAAGCTTGTTGCATGAAAGAGCCTCTATCTCGCTGCCATTCTGATCAAATTTCCGGATTTTCCAATTTCGGAGCCATTTTTCAGGATTCTCTGGAAAGCTCGTGAAATGATACGGTTATAGGCGTACTCAGCTCGTCATTCTGCGTCGATTCGTATATAATACTCCTACATTTGATTGCGGGAAACCCGATTTCTGAGAGGGGGGAGACGGCATAACGGGCCGTCTCCCCTGTCAGAGAAAAATCTCCTCATTCTGCACACTATTTCGCCACCATGGGGGAGGCCCGTTATGCCGTCTCCCCCTTTCAGAAATCGGGTTTCCCGCAACCAATTCTAGGAGTGTTATATACGAATCGACGCAGAATGACGAGCTGAGTACACCTATAACCGTACCATTTCACGAGCTTTCCAGAGAATCCTGAAAAATGGCTCCAAAATTCGAAAATTCGGAATTTTGACGGAAATGGCAGCGGGATAGAGACCCTTTCAAGCAATAAGCTCTACTCCATTGAAGAGTTCAGGTTATGCGCTATTGCCTCTGGACCGTACTTTCTGGCCAGGCTCTTTCGCCTGAGCTCGGTAGGTGCGCAAAGTTGGCATACCTTGCATTTTTTCCTGACTTCATGAGAATTTCCAGCTCCGGAAAGAGAAATTTTCTCGGGGTGTTATAAATATTCTGATAGTACTTAATGAGGAGAATCTCATAAACAAACTAGATCCTCGATATCTTCTTCCTGTAGCCTACGGCAAGGCGACAAAAATCAGTGTAGCGAAAAGTTCGTCAACTTTGGCGGAAATGGCAGAGGGATGCGGGTTGTTTCGGGACTCCTGCTCTGCCCCGCTGCAAAGGACAAACCTTGGCCTATAACCGTATAACCGTACTTTTCTTCAGTCCTCATCCTATCGTCCGTGACAGCCTCCCAACCGAACCCTACTTTTCCATTTTCCAGTACTTCGGCACAAAATCGATCCGTGTCAGGGACAAACTTGTTAACACATGTTTGTTGCCATTTGAGGGCTTCGCTTCGCCCCCTCCCTTCCCAAAGTGATGGTCCCCCCCTGGGTCCGGCCAAAAGTGAAGGTGGGCGGAGTCTCTGTGTCGGGGTATTCCACCTATGTTCCCTCCTCGCACTATCTCGCCATTTGTCTAACACTGCCGCTATAGTCCTCGAGGACTGTAGCACCCTGCGTCGCCGTCGCTGGCGACTGTGACACCGGTGCGCATCGAATGTGGGCGGGGCGTCGTGGCGGTCGCCAAAGTTGGCGACTAGCAATCGCCAACATCGGCTGCGGCCGATAATAGCGACTGCGGCGTCGATGTCTATCGATTGGTCGCCAACATTGGCGATCTGCGGCCGCCAATGTTAGCGACTGCGGCTTCGGTGCGAATCGATTGTGAGCGGTCGCCAATAGTAGCGGCCGCCGTCGCCGACGACGCAAGGTGCTATACTCCTCGAGGAGTATAGCGGCTACTTAACAACGGGCACGAGAATGCCCCGTTGTTTCGACTCACCCACCCCTTTTTCAACCAAAAAAGAGTTTCCCCCATACATTTGTTTATGAGCGGAAAGCGCATTTTTTCTAGTATGTATACATATACAATACTTACCACTTTCTCAAAAACACATGAAGAAATCCTTTGAAAAACACCTAATTTGTGGAGTTTTCGACCGTCCTGTTGGTACCACTTTTTTGCCTGCTCATCTTACACTAACCATCACAACTCATACACGAAAATGAAGAGGAAATCTTTGCAAATTGTGGAGGACTATCCTCTTTCCGCTTAGTTCACGAACCTTTCCATAATGATCTTAGAAACATACATGCTATGTTTTTCATAGCCTTGTGTATTCGAAGATTTCTCCGCAAAAATGCTATCTATCGCTTCCTACTTCTAACATGTAAACTCTACTAGGTTTAAGCTTCAATTAGATACCCTTCACTATTATCTAATTCTTTATCCATCATATAGAAATTCGCTCGTCATTTTCCCTGTCTGCGGCAACGGTCACATTACACGCTCCATTCAACACTAACTGCGCCATTTCGATTTCTGACCCCTTTATTCACATGAACAGCTATAAAATCGATCCTTTATCATTGACTTTGTTCAGTTTTACTTTATTAAACTTTTAATTTCTTCACTTCCTTGTATTCTGTAACTGCTTTGGTGAAGGGGGTCTATTGGCCCCCTCCCAAAGTGAAGGGGGTCTGAGCCTTGGCTCAGACTATCGCACCTATGGTCCAAACGGCTTATCTCACCTTCAAGTTAGGAGTCCTGCTCTTAGTGACAATGGCTGTGCGTTAGCAGCTCGATTTCATGGACTTCTGTCTTTCGCGCTGTTTCACTGTTGGATATCATTCTACATCTCAAGCACGAAGATTTGGGAGGGGGGTCCTTTCATCGAGGAGAGTAAGACGATGAACTACAGACCTCATCAAAACGTCAGGCTAAAGTAATCACCCAAGTTTGAGGTACTTACCAGATTTGAACCAATGAAAATTGTGGTCTGATGAAAAAATCAGGCTAAAAATAACAAGGCATTGAGAAAAAACCTGTGAATTAGAGAACAATACAAAGCTTCCTTGTGAGTTTGCCAACTGCATCTATCTCTCATCAGTAATGCCCAACCCTGGTAGTGAAGTGGGCGATTTTTGCGGGAACTGATATGATGGGATCAGCGGCTAGTGGTCATTATGGGCGAAAAGGGAGTTGGGGGGCCACCCTATAAAAGGTCATAGGCTTCACCTTGTAAGCCTAATTAAAAGCACTAGCCTAAGCCTCAGCTTAAGCCTAAGCTAAGCCTAAGCCTAATCCTATGCTTAAGCATGGGTTTAAGCCTAAGCATTAGGCTTAAAGCCTAAGGCTTAGGCTTCAGAGGAGTGCCCCCCCCAAACTCCCTTTTCACCTCATTATGTTCTTTACATTATTATTTGTACGTTATAGTGTTCACTTTATTATCGTAATCAATAAATACTAATGAATAAATAAAAAGAAAACCAACGGAACCATATGAAGACAAGTCTCACTACGACTTCCACTACATCTATGCACCAGTGGCGGACGCAGCGGGGGGGGGGGCGCCCCCCCCGAGAATCGGTCGGCAAATTTTTGAAATTACTTTACAATACATATAAAAATCTTAAAAATCTTGTATTAGTTTATTTTTACTCGTTTATTTTTAATATTATTTTTAATATAATGTTCGTCGATTATTTATTATTATAATTAATATTTTTATCAATTTTATTTTCCATCTGGGTCCCCAAAACTGCGGAGACCCCAATTTTTTTCCCACGCCCCCCCCCCTCCCGCCCACTTTGTGCGACCGCCACTGCTATGTACGTATAATCAAACATCGGCCGACCGTCTCGTCTGTCTCAGCTCGTCCACGAGCACTGTCTAGGGAAGGAGCCCATGAAGAAAACATGCCTAGACTTGACGGCACCCTACGTCTGCGCTGTAGGAAAATTTGTGGCCTTACCAGGATTTAGATAGGGGACCATGAAACAGACCATGAAAAATCGGGCCGCAGCCTGAGATCCTGTGGAATCTGTTCTTCGGCGTCTCTGGAAAAACGTGCGATATCGAACGCGACGCGCACATCCGTTCCCTCCGATAGCGAGTAACTGCCACTTCCCCCTCCTTTTTTGTTAAATGCAGCACTCAATGCACGAAAATTTCTGCGTCGGAGATCCTGCGATAGGTAATTTATATGCTTTTCAGCTTACTAATATGTACCTGCCAATTACTATTTCTGCTGCTGTTGTTTTTCTTCGTCGTATTGCCAGTTCTGGTCATCGTCTTCCCGAACATCATCACTAAATTGTTCTTCCTTAATTTCCGTGAGTTTTCCATTTGTTTCAACAGAGCACTTGTTACACGTATGGTGTATTACTGTGTTGTTAGTGTTGGAGCAGAACATGAGGTTGTTAACAGCTTTTATTGGCTATTTTTTCGGCGGTATCGCCTTCTTCAGAGTCTGGGTGCGTCAAAATGTAATCTATTCAATCAAACGTCTTTTCAACCCCGGAAACTCAAGCCTAGTTTTTTTGATCACACAGAGAACCTCTTTGCCAGAAACAAATCTCACCTTAGTATTGATCGGGAACGCACTGCCGCTAGCTGCGACAGACGGGCGATTGGATGCGTTAGGTCAGAAGAGCATCCTTATATAAGTGCAAGTATCCATGTAACCGATAGGCACTCCTCTTTGCGGTGCGGTTCACTTTTTTTCGGGGGGGGGGGGGGAGAACGTCGTTCCGCGAAGCTCATCTTTCGTCCATATCGTTATCTCTAGCAAGCCTGTTTAGTATTGATAGCTACAAGCGGTTCAGAAACGACTCGGTATAGGTGAAATCCTATGTGGAGGGCGCACAGCTACTTTTGACAAGTCGCGCAAGTTTTAGCTTGTTGGCCCCGGCGGTTTTTAGCTATCTGACATATTACTCAGACAAACCCTCGTGCGCACCTGTTTGAGGTCTCCGCGAGAAGCGAGTCCTGCTTCGCATCGCGCGGAGCACAAGGAAATAGTATAGTTTCGAAGACGCAGGTCGGTAAAGTCGCTCGCTTCTGCTGGAGCAGAAATTCGCTAGGCGCGGAGCAGACGAGGGACGATTTTCGAAGGACGCAGACGACGAAAGACGCTCGCTGGGCGCGCGCGCGAAGACATCTTCACTATCAAGAAATGCGAAGCAACACTAGTGGGACCCCGCCGGTCAGCGTCGCGGACAGATTCGGTTTCTGAGGGCGTGAACCCAATCGCGTTCAACCGCTAGCACCCAATGTAGGGGAGTTCATAGCGGGCATTCAGTGGCGGACGCAGGGGGGGGAGGGCAGAATGGGTCGGCAAATTTTTGAAGTTACTTTACGATACATATAAAAATCTAGTATTAGTTTATTTTTACTTGTTTATTTTTAACACTATTTTTGGTATAATTTTTGTTAATTATTTATTATTATAATTGATATTTTTATTAATTTCATTTCCCGTCTGGGTCCCCAAAACAGCGGGGAACCAACCTTTTTCCCACGCCCCCCTCCCCCCTCCCGCCCACTTTCTGCGTCCGCCACTGGCGGGCATTTTTGTAAAAGTGGTCATGCACCATCAGTACATCTATGTGGTGAACCCCTGTCGCTCAACGTTCAACACCTTAGCATCACTCGGTATTGGCCGGTTGAGGCGCTATCGCTGGGCGCGCGCACCTATTTCGCTCGCTCGGCGCGCGCGACAATCTCGCTGGCCGCGTGCCCCAACCTCGCTAGTCCCGGGGTCTTACACTGCCGCTATAGTCCTCGAGGACTGTAGCACCTTGCGTCACCGACGACTGTGAGGCCGGTACGTATCGATTGTGGGCGGAGCGGCAGCCGCCGTCGCCGGCGACTGGCGATCGCCAACATCGGCGGCAGACAATGTTGGCGACTGTAACGTCGATGCGTATCGATTATGAGGGGTGCCAACAATGGCGGCCGTCTTCGCCGGCGACGGCGACGCAAGGTGCTATACTCCTCGAGGAGTATAGCGCCTACCCTACCTGCGCGGCCAGTGAGATTGTCGCGCGCGCCGTGCGAGGGTTTACCTGAGTATCACGGTCCTGGAAATGATGTAAAAGTAAGTGGAAACATGTGTTCGGGCGGTGCGATAGCGAGTGCGCCGTGAATGGCCTGTAGAGTTGCTTGGCTATGATACGCAAGCAGTGATAACGATGTGGACTGAGCATGGGCGATGCGGAGGCACGCCACAACACTCAGACAAAACTGCCGTGCGAGCGGGCCCCGGTAAAGCGCGTCACAGCCACATTTTGTGGTCCGCTCGCACGGGATTTCTCGTGCGAGCGGGCGCGATCACTTTGTGAGCGGGCTACGACAACTATGCGAGCGGGCCCGCTGTGCCAGGGCCTGCTCACACGACACTTTTGTCTGAGCAGAACTAACAGACTTATACGTCATACTCAATATTAATTGGCAGTTTGTTTGCTGCTGTTCAAGTTGCTCAAGTTGACTTCTCAGGAAGGATACCAATGACCGATTATTCCAACGTCTCTAGCAACAACGTCCTCTCAATTGGAAGATCATTTTACCTAGACGGGGATGAAGGCAATATTGGCGTGTGGTCGGTCTCCATAAAAAATTTTTTTCGACATCCCGGAAGTGCTCTTTAATAATTGTGGTGGTGGTTATCACTCTGTTTTTATTCTTCTTTGTAAATTCAGGCACATTCTTCCGCGCTCGATGTCTGCAGATTATCGTGAGAAAGGCATTCATCCAGCTGATGAAGAGATGGAGAAGTTGCTATCCTCGGAGAAATATCCAATCATGCTATACCTTCATGGAAATTCTTTTGATAGGTAACATCTTTCTACCCTTTTCCCTCATAGTTCATTAATTGAAAATGCTGCAGGACAATTTCACATCGAGTGGAGATGTATAATGTGTTGGGCAAGCTTAACTATCAGGTGGTGGCCTTTGATTATCGAGGTTATTCATACTATCTTTTTTAGTTCATACTTATTTCTCTCTCTGATCTCTCTCACAAGGGAAATGCAAGAGACCAGATTCACGGATCGGAATGGGGATAGTCTAACTGCTCATATTAGTGCACTGGCGCTCTGACTCGGACCCGTGTGCCACGTTACCTCCGGGCTAGGTAAACTCTGAGAAAAAAAAGAACCCCGACCTCCGGGCTAGGTAAACTCTGAAAAAAAAAAGAACCCAGAGCCAGAGCGCCGTTTCGCGGCGCTCTGACTCGGACCCTTGTGCCACGTTACCTCCTGGCTAGGTAAACTCTGAAAAAAAAAGAACCCCGACCTCCGGGCTAGGTAAACTCTGAAAAAAAAAAGAACCCCGACCTCCGGGCTAGGTAAACTCTGAAAAAAAAAGAACCCCGAGCCGCTTCGCGGCGCTCTGACTCGGACCCGTGTGCCACGTTACCTCCGGGCTAGGTAAACTCTGAAAAAAAAAGAACCCCGACCTCCGGGCTAGGTAAACTCTGAAAAAGAAAGAACCCCGAGCGGCTTCGCGGCGCTCTGACTCGGACCCGTGTGCCACGTTACCTCCGGGCTAGGTAAACTCTGAAAAAAAGAACCCCGACCTCCGGGCTAGGTAAACTCTGAAAAAAAAGAACCCCGACCTCCGGGCTAGGTAAGCTCTGAAAAAAAAAGAACCCCGACCTCCGGGCTAGGTAAACTCTGAAAAAGAAAGAACCCGAGCGGCTTCGCGGCGCTCTGACTCGGACCCGTGTGCCACGTTACCTCCGGGCTAGGTAAACTCTGAAAAAAAAGAACCCCGACCTCCGGGCTAGGTAAACTCTGAAAAAGAAAGAACCCCGAGCGGCTTCGCGGCGCTCTGACTCGGACCCGTGTGCCACGTTACCTCCGGGCTAGGTAAACTCTGAAAAAAAGAACCCCGACCTCCGGGCTAGGTAAACTCTGAAAAAAAAAGAACCCCGACCTCCGGGCTAGGTAAGCTCTGAAAAAAAAAACCCCGACCTCCGGGCTAGGTAAACTCTGAAAAAGAAAGAACCCGAGCGGCTTCGCGGCGCTCTGACTCGGACCCGTGTGCCACGTTACCTCCGGGCTAGGTAAACTCTGAAAAAAAGAACCCCGACCTCCGGGCTAGGTAAACTCTGAAAAAGAAAGAACCCCGAGCGGCTTCGCGGCGCTCTGACTCGGACCCGTGTGCCACGTTACCTCCGGGCTAGGTAAACTCTGAAAAAAAAGAACCCCGACCTCCGGGCTAGGTAAACTTTGAAAAAAAAAAAGAACCCCGAGCCAAAGCGCCTCTTCGCGGCGCTCTGACTTGGACCAGTGTGCCACGTTACCTCCGGGCTAGGTAAACTCTGAAAAAAAGGAACCCCGAGCCAGAGCGCCGCTTCGCGGCAGGTAAACTCAAGAAAAATCACTGACATCCACACGAAGCGCAGCTTCGCCGCGCTTCGCGGATGACAGTGATTTTCTGCGAAGCTGCGTAGCTCCTAAACGGTTTGGAGGTTATCTCTTATTATGTTCAATATAAAGAGCTCCTACATGGTGCGTTTTATGAGTAGAAACACAGATCCTCACGTGGTCAAGTCGTTTTTAGTTCAGTAGTTCATTTGTCATAGCGCTGAATGTCCAAATTGCTATGGTTCGGGCACAGTTAGCTTTTAACAGGAGAAAACTGCGTAAAAGTTCTATTCCTATTTTGTAAGCACAATATTAAGCTCATGGAGTGCACCATTTGTTCCCCTGACCGTTAATTTCTAATTGCTCCTACTACTTAACGCTTTTGAAGGAATGCAGTAAAAATTTCCGTTCAACTCTGCTGTATTTGGTTGATTCACGGCTCTGATTGCGAAATCACACTCGCTTCATCAGTGGTTCTCCCATTCTGCTTTGAAGATCCAAGATATTCCGTTTTCTTTGCAAATTAGATGTCCTAATTCAAGATTTCCATGTTGTACACATACATATACATGGGCGTGTCATTGGGCGTGTCAATTTTCGCAATTGAGCCCGTGGCGGCGGGCAAAAGAGGTGGGGCGAGGCGAGTGGATCAATGACAGCGTGACCTGTCATCCCTCGCGTGGCGATGGGGGGGGGGGTCTGCGCTTTATATAGAGTAAGATATATAAAAGTGAAAGTTTGTTTGTGTGTTTATGTGTGTGTGTTTGTGTGTTCCGAATAGAAATCGCGGAGGATGAACCGATCGGGACCAAATTTTGCAGCTAGACTCACCACTGGCCGGCGGAGGTTATAGGCTACTTTGCACCTGCGGTTATCGATCGGTTTATCGATCATATCGATTTTATTGATTTTTCGCTCTTCCTGACCGTGAACTAGCGAGAACATGCCTACTGGGGTACCTCAATGCGCTGAACACGAATATGACAAACATTTCGCGCCAATTTATCGATTTATTGATTTTTCGCTGTTCTTGATCATGGGGTGGCAAAGACATGTCTACTGGGGTTCCTCAATACGCTGAATACGAATATGATAACCATTTTGCATGAAATATTGACTTATTGATTTTATCGATTCTCCCCATTTTCGCTCGGGGACGGACAAAGACATGTCTTCTTGGGTTTCTCAATACGCTGAATACGAATATGGCAAGCATTTTGCATGAAATATCGATTTTTCGATTTTATTGATTTTTGGCTCTTCCACCCAATGGAGCGGTGAAAACATCTCTCCTGGGGTTCCTCGATATGCTGAGTATGAATATGACAACCACTTTGTACGAATATGTCGATTCAATGTCACCGAAATAGCTTTGCTAACTTTTCGTCCACAAGTCGATGGGAAACGTCACCTGAGCTTCGCTAACATGCTGATCACTAAAATTATGGAGATTTTAATGAATTTGTCGATGATAGTAATTGGCCTCACCAGTATGCTGTAGCCAAGGTAATAAAACACCCGAGCGAAGCCGGGTACGGCAGCTAGTGACTTATAATAAAGGGCTTAGTCTGTCACATGTGTGTGTGGGAGTGTGTGAAACGAAATTCCCTGACTGTCTCGAACATAGGCCACTAGGTGGCGCAGTGTTTCTTTGCATCGCTATAACATGATCATTCCTCCAATCGCTATAGAAATGCAGACGAATTTTGAAAAAAAAAACCGAATGTTGACAGCAGCCAAATGCAGTTCGCTGTTCAGGTGAAGTACTAGCTCACACCATTATTCAAGATTTTGAGTTGTAATGAATAACGTCGAATCAGAACCAAACCAAACACATACTCACTTCTACTAGAACACAACATCTCGCTATAAGTCCCTTTTTTTCAAATGAAAAAAAAGAATATGTTATAGTGACATCAGTTCCGTGGCTGGTCCATTAACCCGAAAAGATAATATGTTCTTACCTTTTAAACATCTTTGACTAGGGCAGAAAGACAAAAATGCAGAAGGGTTGTCTCAAACGGAATCCAAAACATCACTCTCTGCCTGATAGCCCATTGTCTTTCGTACTTGGCCACTCCGTTGCTGAGCGGCATGCGTTGCTATTCGTGTAGCAGTGCAATAGAAGTCCCTTTTTTCGGAACCCAGAGCAGGAATGAAATATACATTGTAGCACCTTGTCCAGCAAAGATTCAAGCCAAGGTTCCACTTCGATCTGCGAATCTGGCCTCGTGCACTTCCCTTGTTAGAACGAAAGTGCACGAAGGTAATCTCGGAGTTCGAAGCAAGGCATTGGGAGGATTGTCGAAAAATAAGTTGGTGTTGGTGTGTGTCCATCATTTTGCACAACTTTTCCCAAAAACCTAAGGAGAGCTCGTCAAGATTTTTTATTGCATTGGTGCAGTGGCGAAATGACCGATTGGAGAGCACAGCGGGTTGTTAGGAAGCGCTAGAAGCGTCTGATCCTGTCGGCAAACTCTCTTTTGCAGTTTTTATTTTAGACTTCTTCCCTTGTTCAAGTAGTTTTGAAGATTAGAACCCATTAAAGATGGATATAAAGCAAATTTGCGGAATAAAAAGCACAGACGAGGTTCAAAACTTTGAGTCCTCTTTCTAGTCATCAGATGCGTTACTTACTCGGCCACTCGACCAATTCGCCCGTACTATCCTGATACATGAACTCGTATTGGAGCGCAGTAGGAAGTGTTCGACGAGCTCTACTGAGCTTCCCAGGACCTTTGCGCAGGAACGACATACATACATCAATGTCATCATGGTGCTTGCAAGCGTAGATGTCGCGTTTCGATCTTCAGGGTTACTTCGTGCTCTTCCCTTGTTAGCATTGCATTTTGTTGGTTGCACGAGGATAAAGGTACCATTGTCATTTTCAAGGGTACGGCGACTCGGACGGTAATCCATCGGAGGGAGGGTTAGTGAACGATAGTCGACTAGTCTATGATTACGTGAAAAAACATAGTGGGAACAACACACTCATTCTTTGGGGCCATTCCATGGGAACTGGGTGAGTGGTCACCTTCATTAGTTACGTCTCGCCTTACACACTTTAGTACGTTCTCAGAGTTGCCACCAAACTTGCAATGGATCTGTCTGTAGAAGGAAAACCGCCAGACGGACTGATTCTTGAGTCCCCCTTCAACAACCTCAGAGACGCAATAATGAATCACGTATTGGGCATTGTAAGTCGCCTTTTCGGTGTACTTTGTTCTAATAGGGAATGAATTTATAGTGATTTTAGCCTTTCCGATGGATGTCTGAAGAGATGATACAGAAATTCATTATGAGTCCTCTGAGGAGGGTTGGTCTTGACATGAAGTCAGATGAGCGGATTGCGAGGTACGCTAGTGGTTCAAGCCATGAATTTTCGGTTAATGTTCCTTTTTGTAACGTGTAACTTTTTTTAGTGTAACGTGCCCAATTCTCATACTACATGCCGAGAATGATCACGTAGTACCAGTCATACTTGGCCGAAGACTAAAGGTGATTTCAGCGTAGATATTTAAATACGTTCTGGTAGTTATATTGGCCAATCATCTTTCAGGCTGCGGCAGTGAATGCCTCGCGTGATGTGAAATATGTCGAGTTTGAAGAGGCGAGAAACTACAAACACAAGTTCATTTATTTAGCTCCTGAACTATCTTCTCTCATTCCGTGAGTGTTTTAATACTGCTTTTATTCGGTAGTTCCCCTCATATTTCTTTGTGTGAGCAGATGGATTGGACTTCAAGATTCCTTTCAATTCTGTCATATTTTGTTTGTTCCTGATTCATGATTTCAAATTGAGCATCCATGTATTTCGGGTGTCCTTTTCTTTTACTATATCTTACTTCTTCTTAATTGGCAATTCATATGTGTTTGTGTACGCATGTGGCACGAGAACCAGCCATTGTCGTCAAAAACTAACTACACCATAGTGTTCAACGCATCGAATTGTATACAAATTTTGGTTTTTGCCTTGATTTACAGGTGTTTTGGGCCACTTTTGTCATATTCAGACATTTCAAGTTCCTTGAATAACCGAAGTGAGATAAGCGCATGGTCATGAGATCGTATAACAGGGAAAGGATGGGTTGGACTCCCTCTAAAGGAAAAAAAAATGAGCCGGACGGACGCGGAATGGTACTGTGATGGGTGCGCTGACAAGGATGTGAGGATCTAGGTACAGAGTTTCAGACGCCGATGACGACTTCGTGAGCGTCGCCGTTGCGGACGCGATGCTGCGGCGGTTCAAGCGACGCATTCCTTCTATTGCGAGAATACTACGTAGGTCGCACCCCATCTTCGTGCGCGGTTACCACATCCGACATACTCCAAAAATTTCAGTCTCGGATCGCTCACGACGCCGTAGGCGTCCGAAACTCTGCGTCCAGCAAGAGTAGTGCGGTTCGTAGCAGAGATGTCACGAAAGGGTCCACAGCTGCGAGAATGGTGCACTGGTGCTCAGTGGGGCTTAAGCTCTATTTGTAGTGCATCGGAGTCCGATCCGGTCGGATAGCGAATGATACGAATCGATCTTCGGATAACGATGTCTTCGATAACGTATCTTCAGTTATCCGACTGGATCGGACTCCAATGTACTATGAATGAAGCTTTAGGATGTCGCTGGACGGGTCCATATCTGTGAGAGTAGTGCGCCACCTTCAAAAGGGAAAGTGTCGCTAGATGGGATGGGTCCATACCAGAGTGGTGAGCCGGCGCTCAGTAGAGCACAACGTATGCACGAATGAGACGCGAACGAAGCGAGCCCAAAGAAGCCTAAAAGTCCGGCGTTAGCCGGACGATCAATCTGGTATTAAGTTAATGCGAAATTAAGGGTTCGAAGTAGTTGAAGCGAACTAACCCAACTACTTCTATTACACACTCAGATCGTTCTGCAAAACACAGCTTACATTTTGTTATACATGTTATACATGTAGTGGATTCGTCTTGACAGTGCACTTGCCGCGACAGCGGCTCTCCTGGCGTTGGAGCACGCAGCGCGGCCGGTAAAGCAGTTGACCCATGACGGATCCGTCTTCTTTGACGAGTTTTATCACCTATTTCCTTATTTAGATGCTTTAATAGTGGATCACCCTTTGGACCTACCGCGATGCGTGCCCCAATACCAACAGAGCCGCTGTTGCTGGAAACGCATTGTCATTGAACTGAATGGACTGGTAGCTGCTACATATTTAGCATCAATTATCTGTTAATTTGACTTTTGTGGTTTTGCGAAGGGGCCCTTCTATCGAAGTGGTGGGGAGTACATGTAGTTGATCTGTGTGCGACTGTTTTGCAAAAAGAGGTGGTGCTTAGTCGGGTTATTGCATCGTTACCAGCAAACTGTTCTGCGTTCAGAGTTGGGCGGAATGGGGTCAAGGGCTCGTTGCACAAGAAAGTTTGCTACTTTTGCTACTTTTGCTCTGCACAGAAAAGAATCTTAACATCAGCTGACCGTCATTGAAGCTCCAGAGTAACTGTGCTGGTCTTGATCTGGTGGCGATTTCACTGACGATCCAATCAATACGTATGTTGAACACCGCACAGGTGGCCGCGCTCATGAGTCGTATGCTACAACGCGCAATTGTAGAATCTTTTAACAATTGTGACTTATCAGAAACATTTCAGAGAATTTGTCGCTTACACGAAACGGGCTAAGAAGTCGAGGAAGGTCTCACGTTGATCTATATAGCTGCTCTGTATCACTAACATGGTCAATTGAATAAGGGTACTGCTTTAATTTGCGTCATGTAATGACCTTGATCTGGTGGCTCTCATTAATGCTTTTCATGTCTTTCCGAACTTCTTTTCTCAAGCATTCATTAGGTGTTCTTGTAATTTCCCTGTAACCTCTGCATTGTACGAGTCTCACTGATGATGCTAATCATTCCCTCGAAGGTCGAGCTAATAATTTCATGCATACGTGATTTTTTATGCTACATTTCCATTCAAGCTAAGTGCTACCCACGTAATGTATAGATCGCTCCTTTCATTCATACTGTACCTCTTGCTTCCATCTAGTCTATCTTGCCGAACATTTCACTAAGGAGTCTTTTTCCTTAAAGAAGTACATGATTGTGATGGGTTGTACGTATTTTGCTCGCGATTTTATTCAGTTCGTGATACTATCTCTGAAAGAATGAAATAACACATTAAACATCCCAAAGCTTTGATAAATTTCAACGCAAAATAGGTTGGAAGTATTAGTTCGTATACCCTTTCATGATATGAGATGTGAGCAAGTTGTGCCAAGAATCATAAAATTAAAGCTCGGTGCAAATGGTCGTTGCAGAAGCTATGCTATTTCTATTTGTACACTTTCGTCATTGTCGTCGTTTTTAACGGTGAGCACTATGACAGGAGGATGCGCATAGCCGTGTAGTTGCTCGTACGAGCGCAGCTGCTTCATGGTTCGAACGATCAGCACGGAGAGCAATGCCCATACAGCGGGAAGTATAAATTCGCAAGCGATGAATACCTGAAATTTTAATTTCTTTTCTAACCTTTGGTACTATAGCCGGTCTGCTTATGTCGTCCGTTAATAATTTGTTATGAACTGGCGGCCGTATGGGACTGGGGAGTCATCGCTGTAGATGCACTGTTGATCCGTATTTGCACTTTCACGACTCACCCTATCCTCACTACTGGATTCCACACGTAGCAACGCTTTGTTGTATCCGCGAGCGGTCCAGACGACAGCCCTAAACAAAAACAAACTTAATGGCCCAAACAAATGGCGAAACGTCAGTGGCGAAACTGATTCACTACTGAGCCGCAATTTTTTTTCTTGAAATGACCCAAATAGTATCTACCAAGTCTCAAGCTTTCGATCATCACTAACAACGCCACCCCTTCGATAGACTTGCAGATGCCTGATAAAAGCGGAGTCGGTCACTAATGCGTGTAAGTGACAACCTCATGCTCGCCTAACAAATCATTTTTGGTGATTTCACCTGATTAAAAGGAATAACAGCTGAATCATTGTGCACGGCAGCGTCAGTACGGGCTTCCGCGTCCACATCGCTGCGCCGAGGCCCAGCACGCACGTGAAGATGTCGCCGAACATTCGAGCAACCTTGGAAATTCAGAGATTCACATTCTCCAAGGTTTTTCCAGGGAGACGCCACTCACCAAATAGTATATGTCGAAGCTTTGGAATTTCTTGTAGAATCGCCACGAATTGGGGTTTTCTAAGGTGTCGTCTCTGAAATCGAACATTTTCTCGGTAATTAGTCCGAAAGTCAACTTATGGTAACCACTGGGGAATGAGTTAGAGCCGTCTTTCAGAAAAAATTCAAAACCGCTACTCCGCTACATCGTTAGCAATAATTAATTTATTGCTGGCCGCGAGACGTCTGTGGGATTTCCTATTCACGCTTCTTCTAACAGAGTCACGGTCGTTAAGGTAGATCTCTAGAAAATAAAACTTTGTGCAGTCTGCTACGTTTTCAAGTTAAGTGGAGTAGACAGAGTTTCACGCGCGCAGTATTCTGCCAGGGACAATATTGCATACTGCACTGAATGCATTCTCTCACAGTGTCATACTTCCCACCAGATGAATTTTTTATCAGCTTGTTTTCAGTTTTGTTCTAGATTATCCACTAAATATCTAATTTTAACTGTAAGAGTCCACAACTGAGTTCAAAAGGTACTCATTCTTGAAATTTCAACAGCATGGACCCTTGTTTGAAGTTGCCGCTGTCTTCCTTGTCCTCTTCAATTCTTTATTTGAGCGCTACTATGTATGTACGAGAGGTACCCTGTGATCTGCATGTTTTGCTCTGACACCTCTACCATCGACTGAGGCGCTGGGTCGCCTGATGTCATTGGTGATGGCAAAACTACATACAGAGAACTCCAAATGTACGCAGGCAAGAGTCGAGACCGCGGCGCCGCTCTCTTGGGCAGAGTCACGGGAGCTCAGCATAGTGTGCGCCTGCGTCTCTGCCCAAGAGAGCCGCGCCGCGGTCTCGACTCTTGTCTACGTACGTTTGGAGTTTCCTGTACAGCAGAGGCCACTTAAGTTCAGCAAAAGGATGAAAAATGACACTCGAAGTTTAAGTGGACGTGGTGTGCTGACTGGATAATTGACTCAAGTCGTGGATATTCTTTTGGGAATTCCGAATGTACGGAAAAGAACACAGGGTACTCTAAAATTAATATGATTAGTGCTATGGTGTGACCTACCTCAGCATATAGGCCCAATGCATGATGTCGACAAGGCACATCGTGATGAAAACTGCCTTCAACACATAGAACTGGCGTTTAGGATTGAACGCTGACCACGTCTGAAACAAGGAAATCTCGCCCTTACTATCCTTTCTGAACTGTTTGTTATAGACGACACCAGTGGCCCGGAGCTGCCCACACGCGCGCATCACATCTGTGTGCTGCGCGTGCGAGCGGGTCCCGCCTACTGAACAATCCTTTAGGTGGTTGCTCTTACCTGCGTATTATCAATGGTGAGATTCTGTGCGTTAGCTGCGTTCCCAGGCAATCCGTTAGTGGAATCGTGCCGTATCACTGACAGCGTCCGAGATCCGCGGGGCGACGACTGCGAATCCTGCAATGGGTGCTGTTGCGGGGGGGGGGGAGTTGTATTCAGCGGCACTGAACACACCTCAGCGCTGTCCTTCATCACTTCTCCATTGAGTTTCAGTTCCAGCGTATTCGCTCTGGACCGAATCCGAGCTCCTCCCTCGAACTGCAAGTCGATCGTGTTCCGGCGGGTCGTGACCTCGCCTTCTTTCACCTTAACACTAGCAGTGAGTACTAATCACTCCATAGAAGTTTTAAAGTGTATCATCCACTTCAGACGTTTCCTTGGAAGGGCAATATACTGCAAATCCATTTGATTGCGACAAAAACGACAAAGATATTGGTAGGCTAATACAGGTATGCTGGAGAAAGTCTAAGCCCTATAGACGTTCCACGTAGACTTTCTTAAATCCAGAAGCCTCATACTGGGCGAAGCCAGTATGAGGCTTGGTGGTGAGTATGAGGCTTGTATGGTGAGATTTCCCTCCTTTTGTCCGCGTTCACTCAAACTGTGTCTTCAGACATACGTAGTCCATATGTACTCATCAGTGGCGGACGCAGAAAGTGGGCGGTGGGTGGGGACCCGGATGGAAAATAAAATTTAAAAAAATATTTTTTATGATAAAAATATTATTGATAAGAATTATTCTAAGAATAATGATAAAAATAAACAAGTAAAAATGAATCAATTGTAAAGTAATTTCAAAAATTTGGCGACCCATTTTCGAGGGGGGGGGGGGTCCCTTCTGCGTCCACCGCTAGTACCCATTTGTCACACAAGTAGTCTATAATGGGAATTTTCTGAAGGGACGGGCTTGGGGATCAACGAATTCAAGAAACATGAACCGGAATGGTCAGGTGAGCCGAGCTCCGGCTTTGCAGCTAAACGCCGCCTGCTCAACTGATTTCCAGTCTCTAGTGTCGTGCCAGCTTTTCATCCACGTCGCAAATGTCCCAAAGTCCTTCGGTCGCTTTTTGATAGCAGTGAAAGGCGAAATATAACACTGATCAGAATGGGTCTTATGCAATCTGGAACTTCTATGCTCAATGCTTGGGAATCAGAAAAATTTTTATTTTCCTTTCGAAAAAGAAAATCCTGTAAAGTTGAATTGTCCTGAAAATGGTGACAGAACTTTGCTGAACAAGAAAACCGTTTTGACAAAAACCGATAAGTACCTACTTTTGGCAAGGCAGTAGAAAAATGGATGGAATGCAGGCAAATTGGAGAAAATCGTGGGAACAACCTAGCACTTTACGTAGACGGCAGCAGACATTGTTCTGAATACATATTGGGTGTTAACATAAGTCCTTGCGTTTTTTTCGGATGCATTTCTCTCCACCAATTTGCCACCTTTTAGGAACAGCTCATATACGATTCGAAAGCGCTATTCTTCCTCTAGTTGTGAACAATCTTTCCTATTGAGATAGTTTGCTAAAGTTTTAAGCCTGCGAAGTGGATAAACGAGTCAATAAAAAACGGTGCAACCGACAACCACCTATCCTCTCAATCAGTTGAAGCTCAAAAGGTTATCGGAACTGGCCAGGTACTTGTGCGGAGCATGAAAGAGACGTCTTGCTTGAAATGACTGGTCATCACCGATTTTCTGCGATCAATGAAGACATATTTGGTCTTGATGACACCAATCACTTCGAATGAAGAAATTTTTATCAAGAAGACCCGGTAATTGCTCCAAAGGAGTCGTATGGTCTAGATGGACATCATACTTCTCAAAGCCACCAAATAGCTGAAGTAATTCTGCTAAAATAATCCAATCACGAGGGTCTAGTCATGTTACCCCATGGTGACGTCAGACCCCATTTTCCAAAAATCGTCAGACTCGGGATTCAACAGTTCCACTGACGATGTTCTCATGCGTTTATATTCTACTGATCTCACCATGTTCAAACAATATGGGATGCTTCCTGCTTCCTACCATCTACAAGAAGGGAATTGGGGTTTTCCTCGAACTGACGTTTTGTTCTTGAGCCCAGAAATTGAGTAATTCAATAGCGCTTGACAGTAGAAATCTAGAGGGAGAAATGCGCTTTCAGAAGGTATCTTGCATGTTAGAGAAAAATGGCAATTGGGAGGAGAAAATCACGACTGAAAAAAGCGCAAGGACTCATTTTAACACCTAATACGTTTGTATGTGTTTCTACGCTGACATTTTCCCAGGTTCGAGATGTTTCCCATGGAATCTCCATTACAACCTCGCATGTACGTGATCGAACTTCATTACAGGCGATTATAAAAAAAGTGGTGGGCGGCTCAGACCTGTCTGTGGACGCCTACGTAAAACCAAAGCGCACCACGTCAATATGTTGTGCCTTTTGAACTTGCTAACTAAAAACCAGGAGTGAATCTCAAGACACATAACTAATTAGGTCGGCGATTCATTGGTCATCTAAGATGAAAGCTGGACTGTTTTCTTGCGGCTCGGTGATGAGAGGATTTTCGGAGTACTTGGAGCGTGCAATTCACAACACATTGCAAGAACGAAGAAAAAAGAGTGGATTGATCTATTGAGATGCCACATATTATAAAATATCGAACAGCAAACAAGTGTAGATGTTAATGTCACTTGTGAAATAGAAGTTAGCACGGTAGGTTACCGTGTGCTATGTGACCATGGCTTGCCCGATAATGGTCTCCTTGTGATTTGGGTTATAAGTGATATGGGCTCTGGATATCATGCGCACACTCGCATTTGAATCCCAAAAAAGAAATCACATCGTTTCTCAGGTCTGATTTCGTCGTCATTGCATTATAAGTAGGAATTTGATAGAGAAATTACACGTCGCAAATAAGGCATAATTCGTTGGAAAGGGAGCATAAAAATGGTTGTGAACCTCCAGCTATCTTCTCGGACAATGTGAGAAAGAAAATAAAATGACATCAAAGGAAGAAACTGTCGGATAAGGCGATGTTCTGTCTCGTCGTCGACATTAATCCTTACCGTCGGGTGAACGACATGAACTTTTTGAGTGTATAAGGTTCTGTAATCCCTAAATGCCAATATGAGCGCTTTCACAGAGTGCTCCTTTTTTGGAGGAGAAAAATGTGCTGAAATGTGTATACACATACTTGTACGTAGTAAAGCACGTTCATTACAGTGCAGCCGTACTTTGACAAACACCTGATTTTGTAGGTATAAATCACATGATTTGCTGGTAGAGTTGCGAATGCAATTTCCTCAGCTGTATCTCCAGTTACTTTTTGCCATATCTTATAACAAAATCACTTCACGATGAATTTTGAAGCCAATATGTTCGACTATGTTACTCGGAGACAATCGCTCGCCAGAAAACAAGCCGGTTTTCTTTTGGTAAAAAAGAGCGCATTGGGAGGAATGAGGAATCTCTTCCCATTCGCTACTTGTCCTAGGGTGTAGGCTAACAATGACCCAACAGGATTGACCTCTTTCGATTCTTTGGCAGAGTAGGCTCTTAGCGGCATAACTGGTTGGCTGTCAAAACGCCCACACTGCTCCTTACATACTCTCCAAAGAGAGATTCCTTTCTGTTACTTGGTCAAACATTGGTTCAATTAGGTGTGCGCAAAGACTCTGGAGCAGTTGATGATAGCTCAATACTCAACGTTATTTTGCTCCTTGCGTCCATGATGCTAATGTTTTGTATTCTGACCAAAAACGTCGATTTGAGCAAAGTTGCGGTGTTTTCAACTTTCAACAACAACTGAAAAATCTTTTAAAAAATCCCTGAGAAGCACACAATTGATTCAGATAGCCTGAAATTCATACAGTCTGAATTTTAGCCGAAGACGACTAGATATTCCGATGTTTCGTTAGATTTGCTTCTTCTTGTCAGTTTGGGACCATGGGACGCTGCAAACTCACAAGGGAAGTGCACGAAGAAAAGCTGCCAATCCATAACGTGACCTATATGGGTAGAGAGCCTGTCCAACATGATGCTACGACCTATACTTGAAATATGCTGAATGGTCTGCAGAAGCTCAGAAATACTACTTGGAGCAAGGGGAGGATGGATGGATACTATGGACTTGTGCTTGTTGTACACTGCCTTGTGCAGATCGCGACGCTGGTTTCAAATCTGTTTTCATCGTTCCTGAGTTTTGTCTCCGTAAGGAGTAACGCGCGGTTTCACCAGGTGCATATGATAGAGCTTTGCGAGTGCAGGAGCACAAGACTGCAGTTGCAGATGGTTATGGCGCAAGGGTGTTTCTCGTTTGTCGTGAGCTTACTCGCAGGATCAAATCCTGCAGTGAGCGTCTGTTTTGCACCCTTTTTTTGAACTTCTATTGACCATTTAGAAAATTTCAAGTACCTAACTGAACATCATTCTGGACAGGTTCTCGAACCATATAGGTGTCATCTCGAATGCGCAGCTTAAGTTCGTGCACTTCCCTTGTCATTTGGAAAAAACTTCGAGCAGAAATATCGCATTCTCGAGCAGATTTCAGATTCACCAAATTTTGTCTCCTGGATATTTGCTGAATTTCTTAGGAATACGTATACGCAAACTACGCCTCAAAATGCATGAATTATGCTGAAAAATTCAAGAACTTCCACAGAAATGTCCAAGGAGATTACTGAAGGAGTACCACGATTACATATACTACTTCCTGATCCGCAAACAGGCACCGTATTACCGACACATGACTATGTCAAAACTCTGTCTCTAGAAAGCGAAGCTGAACCTACCCTATTCTTTGGTTTATTAAATTTCTACCGACACTGACTACTGCTAAATGTGCCATTGACAAGTTCTATACATAACAGATTCCTTCTACCAGGTGAAGATTTCTTCTTTAATGTTGGTATGAAATATTTCTATGCATACGAGAGATCTAACAACTATTTGCGTTGCATTGATTATTGCAAAAAAAATTTATCCCCAGATGAGCCGCTTTCGAAAATGAAGCCGTGAAGGCCATAAATGAAATGAATGATGAGAAACGAACCACTGAAAAAATAAATACATCTCATGGAAATTTTGGTTGAATTAACACGAAATGGGAACTGGAGCAGAATTTATCCTTCGTGGATTTCTTTTTCAAAAACGATTACTTATAAATACACGTAGAATGAGCGGCTTCTGGTTGTGTTTTTTCCACTAGGCTACGGGTGGGAATTCCCACAAATCGAAACCTGCGAAGGTAATATGAAGCCAGGTAGTTGATTATCTGCACTCTTACCTCCCAACTCAATTATAAGATTATCCAAGCAGCTGTGTTTTCCTATACGCTGTTTACCGATATCGGTAATATAAGGTTACCGCGAAAGGCTACATGTAAGTTAACGATAGAACTCTAGGAAATATTACCACTGCGCCTTCTCATTTCACTAAAGAAAAATTGCATGTGAACGACTGGCCTTAATTACGCTAACTTCAATGCAGCGTGGTGGGTGACTTCGAGTCGGTCGCTCCAACAGAGGTGCCTGCTCTTTACCTAGAAAGAATCAGTCGCAAAAAGTCACGAAGATATCACTCCGCGAGCTGGTGCAAATTTAGAAGAAAAGTCTAGCCACAGGTAGCTTTATGTTGGGGAGCTGAGCGGATGTCTATAGAAAAGTTTAGAAGTTTGGACATGCATCCCTCTGAAGTTGAAGCTGGCAGTCGCTCAAATCATGAGATCCACAGGCTACATCCCACTTCCTCTGCTGGCTCCTGGTTATCGCGCCTCAGATCCTCTTCAGTAAACTTGCTAGCTTTTGAGAGACATTGTGGGGAGCATCGTGAAGTAGGAGCAGTCGAATTTGGTTGGATTTAAGGAGGACTCCTCAGCCGTGATATCAGCAAAATGGTGAGACAAAGTTGGAATATGCAGAACATTAATCAGGCGTAATATTTCTTGAGTAGGAGGTTCCAGAACAATCCCGAGAAGGATGAGAACAAAAAGTAGGCGTCGGGAAGCCTCTCAGCCATGGCAATAGTAATGAGAGCAAGCCCACCTGCACATCTACAGTATTCTTGCGAGATCCTTCACCTCCGCCTTGCTTCAGTACTACTCTACGCTGCTTACCTATTTTGACCTGCAAAAGATTGGAGATTAGTTCCTGTAGGTCTCTAAATCACGGCAAGTATTGAATAGGACAGACTAGGTTGTAGTGAGTGGGAACATTTATGAGATGCTCAGTCTCATGAAAACACTTAACTATGCTCTCCACAAAACTTCACGAGAAAATTAGAAAATTATGAAAATTTGCCACTGGGATAAAAATTTGGGATCGATGTGTGTATAAGGAAGGAATCTAGTAGGACTAGCGAATGAGATGCTTTCGCAGAGGTATTCAAGCAAAGCCAATGATGGAAAAGTTATTAAGATACCTGCAGTTATTACACGTTTTTTCACCTGCATAGAGATCAATAAGCATGGCGTAGCAAAAATTACATAACTGTGATTGAGAGGGTTTCCAGAGAAACTGGGATTGAGAATTGAGAGAGGACAAACAATTTCTCGAAGCTATGAAGATGGAACATAAAGTGTTGGAAAATGAAGATTACTTTTGCTTTTTCTCGAAGGAGCAGTAGGAAGAAACAGTTGAATTCATGGCGATGTGATCAACTGAATAATGCATCAGATACGTATATTCGGAAATTCAACTCCGAATAAAGTGAAATTTCGGACATTCAGCAAAGAGGGGGAAGTTCCTTTCGATGAACGATAGGAAGAAATCTAGGACTTCCCTCCTTTGACAATTTTCTGGATTGGGTTCTGTTTTTTAAACAATTGAATTAGGTGAGTTGACCGCTTCTCATTTGTTCCTGGATATAGTAGTCACTGGAGGAAATAAAGCTTAAATTTTGAACGAGGTAATTCTCATTCCGAGCACTTTGTTGGAAACGCCAAAGATGGAAATTCATTCTGCGTTCCAAAAAAAACTTTTTTGAGATGCTCAAAATTTTCTTCAGACTCACGCAATGGTGATGTGTTGATATATCGAAATGGCCTAATTTTCGCAGCAGCCAAGATCTATTGGATAGAACGGCATAGGTCAAACGCATTGGGGACGACTATAAGTGCAAGCATTTCTTGAACGGTGGGGTGAAATGAGAAACATACGTCACACCTTCCTCGTGTAATCCATTTTATTATCTTTATTTCGTTCACCATGATTATCCATGAACTCGAGGTGTGTGCTCCATTAATTAGGCAGCATTAGTCATGAATAAATACGAACAACAATAAGCATTTCGGAATGAGAAAAAAAAAACGGAACAATACTACAAAGGAAAATGTAGAAATAAGAAAGGGAAAGCCAGACACTGGTCTTCTACCTAACTAAGAAAAACCTTTGAGAAATGACCTGTGACTTTCTGATGTGCATACAATTCTGAGGGCTGGGTATATTACACCAGCTAAAATGTTGTTGAGATATTTAGGTCACTTTATGCTACCTTATTAACCACGCCGGCTCTCTGTGTTTCAAAAGCTTAAAAATTGCTTTGAAAGAGCTGACATTGAAAAGATGACCAATCCTCACAGTGTAACTGGTCTTGTACTGTAATTATAGAACAAAAGGACTTTTCCACATTGAGAAGACATTGTGATCTTGCTTGTTTTTGTGCCAGTAATAATGTGTTTGAACTGGAAAGATGTCGCTTTAAGAATAGTACTAGATTTCTTAGCGCGTTTCCCCTCCATGGCCTTTCACGTTCACAAGGGGGTAAGCCTATCTAGAAGTTGCTTTCAGAGACCCTTTCGAGCGCTGTAGGCATGACCAGTTGTGAGAAATGCAGTTTCACTGGCCTCGAAGCGACCTATGGTCCATGGTCCAAGGTGTCCAAGACGAACAGAAGTTTTGTTTTTTGTTGAGTACAACAGCATTTTCTTTTAATCTATAAGTTATGGTGCTTATTTAAGTTGGAAATTTGGATTTTTCTGCATAGAGTTGGGAAGGCTTGAAAAAACTAGCAGCACTCTTATGGTAGGTTACTGGTAGCTACCGTAACTTTGCATGGGTGGTGCTAATTAGGACGGGTACATTTGACCGTTTTCCTGGAAGTTATCCCCATTATTCCTAAGAAGAGCTAGACATGGAAACTGCAAAGGCTTTTCTTCTAAGGCCAAATGTGGATGTTTTGCTCGAAAACAACAAAAGAACGGCTTTCAGATGTTCGTAGCAACCGCTGCGGTCTCATTAACGAGTGCTGAGTGCAGCGGAGTGGAAGTAGTTTTTCAAAAGGAGCTGCCGTGCTGTTCTCCGAACCCAGCTGACTGAAGGTAAGTACACACGAGCTGCGACGACTTCTGAATGTGATGCCACAGCCTTTCATGGTGGATACATTGCGAGGTCTTCGCTCCTGGAGGCGAAGTCTTTAATCCTGAAGGCGAACGCATCTGGATTCTATGAAGCAGGTGTGAGCCTGTACGGACTTTTCTCGTCCATGACCCGTCACACATATTTATTAAACTGTTCTTAACATCTAAAAACCCTCCCTCCTTTCTCTCATTATGTTTACCCCCACGGTGTTCCCAAATTTTGGAATCTAGGAGCTTGATTGAAATCTCGTTCTATGGTCACTATTCTAATGAAATATCAGGTTACGAGTGAGAACTAGCGCTTTTCCGAGGATCCATGCTCAGCCGGTGCATCCTCAGCAACTAGCATAGTAAGCAAAATGAAGGAAAGGGAGTCACACGCTGGATGAAGCACTAAGTGGCTTCTTTTGATGACGAAGAACCCTCCTTCATCGAAAACATGGGCATGGAATCGGCCTGAAGAACTTTCCAAAGGCAATCACACGTATTAGGATTGATAAGGATGCAGGCGATCTTGATAAGCGCTTGGAATGAGCGCGACTGAGGAAGCAAGATAGGGTCAGCGTGGTGCGATGAGATTGCATGAGATTGCGTGCACAACCGGTCGTGCACAGACGCTTGCTTAAAAGCAGCACCTGCACAAATCGCTGTGTTCAAGATTCTCTTAAATTTCGGTGTTTTCAGGAACCTAGACCTCATAGCCAACAGTGAAATAGCGCGAAACATGTAAGAAAGAGTGAAGACAGAAGCCTAGCTTCAAGGATCTTTTTTGGTGTAGAGAAAAAGGGAACGGACGATCGGGATATATCGCTAAATCGAAGTCGCCTTGTGCCCTCGAGAGGTCAGCAGGATCTCTGCGCTGCTCCACGATGACACCGGCAATCGCTTTGAGAAGCTCGACCCGAAAGAGGCGGAAATGAGCTTGTTGAGTGGACGACACCAGCGCGTACCATGTCGAAGCTCAGCGACGGCACGACTTGCAACGAGGGTAAAGCGAGGATGAGCAGATCAATTGGAGTGTCGCCGCAGTAACGGCCTAATCCGTATCAAGTCGCAACGCTTCCGTGCCTCGATGGCTACGGCGAGGATTCTTCGAATCCGACGTGATTCGTTCCGCACCCTGCACGACCACAAGCATGCTTCGCTCTACTAATTGAAGGCTGAGGAAAAGGACAAAACATGTGGTGAATGAGATCAGGGCCCGTTCTGAGAGAAGAGGTACTCACAGAAAACTCTGGCCAGCAGCACATCCAAGATGAACGAGTTTTTCGAACACAATGGGACATATTTTGCAATATTTACTAACATTTCCTGTAACTGGCTCAGAGGAGCATGCAACTTGGAACGAATCCAGTCACTTTTGCTCGGGGAACTCATTCCTTTTGGGAAAACGGGTCGGTCATAAACTTTCCGGAAACGTTCATGAATCCACTGGAGGTATTGTCAAGCTCAGTAGGACATAAAAATGGAGTTAAGAGTTGCAGAACATTAAGCAAACCCACAGGAACGCGTGGTGTAGCTAGTAGTATTCGATGTGTACATATGTTGAAAGCTGAGTTTTGCCGCGAGGTACAACAGGAAATGCAACCCGCTAGTTCGAGCGAGCAAACACACAGATGAATGAAAACAGAATCCGTCCATATTCACTTTTACCTGAAACTCATCTGAATGACGAAGAAGTGCTGCAACACTCGTGTACGTTTCTCTCTTGCCAGATTAAACACACTGTCGACGCTTGGCTGAAATTGCTCATGTGGATCTTATGCTTGGAGCGCGCTTCCCAGGACCATTTTCTTGTTTCTCCCACTTTTTTAAAAAACTGATTCCACACCGGCGATTCCCATGTAAATTTTGAGGAGTGAGCACGTGACTGAAGTCTGAAAGTTGAGAAGAACAGGTTTTTCTGAAATAGAAGAAAAGGAATTCGGTCAGTTTGCGATGGAATTTTTGTGAGTGGGTGATTTTGTCCGCTAAACGCCTATTGATTAGCCACATTCCATTCCTAGAAATGTAAGCTGAGTGTTTATCTACTGAGGGTACGTGCACAGCAGATGATGACAAAAAAAATAAAAAACAACAATTCAGAAGAAAAGCAAACACAAGTAGGGAAGTTTACTTAGTTTTAGTTTTTGGTTTTACTTTAGCTTTACAGGAACTAGGGCGGGAATCGCCGACGTAGTCATCGTACTTAAAGGCCGAAACTAGAGCATGTTCGAACATATTCTTTCGAATAAAGCGCTAGGTCTCACCCGGAATTCCACAAAAAGGACGTCGCTACTCGGAATGACAGCTTGCTCAAGTTTTGTTTTGCAGTGAGGCAATAGTATCCCTGCGGATCTGCTCTTCTGAAGACTCTTCAGCTGTCAACAAGCCGGGCATGCATAGCCGTCCTGGCCGAAAACGGAAAAAAGCAAATGAAGGCACTACGTTTGGATGGTGTTTTTCTGCGACAGGCCAAGGTTAATGAGGCGTTCATCCGACACGGAAACGGTGCTCTAACCAAAAAGGCTCCTTGAGTGACTTGGCCAACAGTCACTAGCCAAGATGTTGTCAGTTCCTAGGTTTGCTAGAATGTTGCCAAACAGAAATCAACCTGTTGCAGAGGTAGTGCGGCTCCTCCCACTTTTAGCCTTTTCTCCATAGAATGACTAAGCTATGCAGACAGGAAGGAATTCAGTAGCCTCAGTAAAAAGAAGCACATCTCACATATTCCTAGACAAGGTAAAATGGAAGGTTTTCCTTCTTAATTTGCTTATGAGGTTTAGCGAGACCATGATTGAACAATGGAAAAAGTGCGGAGAACGTTTCTTTTCACAAGGGAGGATAGCAGAGGGATGCTGAGTACAAAAAAAAGAGAAAGAGGCAAAAGTATTTGGTATTTGAAAAGAAGAACACGAATGCTGAGTCACCGTTGCCTATGAAAACGCCACAACAGTTCGCCGTGATCTCAGTGTGAGTCCCCTTCATGGCAGCCATTTTGTTAGCAACATTTCTAACAAGCCAATGAGCATATTTATCAAAATAACATTAAGAATAGGAATAAAAAAGCCTCGTAAGACAAAAAGATTGATGAGGTTAGAAAAGTAGCAGAGTCAACTCTGGTAGAAGGCTGCATCTTCGAGATGAGCATGTATCCATTGCAAATAACAGGAAAAGAATTTGTTTGAAGGTGCAGTGCATCAGTGTCTGAATCAATGAGATACAGTAGCAAAAAGAGCACAACTTCTGGTTTTTCGGCTGTAACTTCTTTCAAAACAGAGTGTAGAGATTCAAAATTTTAGGAGACTTGTAGATGCTCATGAGAGACAGGAACAGCTAAAACCTCCACATTCCATAGACTTCTTGTTTCTTCGAGATTTTTTCTTTCGCAGCGGTCGAAATCTGTACTTTGGCAACCATCTGTAATGTCTCATAAAATGGCGTCTGTCGCAAGGATCTGACCACGAGTTGGCTCCTTACAGCAGAATCAATCCGTTTATGCCAGGTGTGCACGTGCTTATCACTGGTTTACATCTGCGAAAACTGTTTGAGGCTGATTTAGCAGTGATTCTCTATGGATGTTTCTATCAGCCTGGCTCCTTCCACCAGCTTAAAAGGGATAGGTGCTGCTGACGTCTCAATAAGTTTAGTTACGGGTGTTCGGTTTCATCGCAGTTTATTGCTCCCTCGGAATCTCGAAATATTTCGGCTGGTTGCAATAAAGCCAATTGTGCACATCACATTTCTTTCTGTCTCGAGGAGGAAGATATCCTAAAGATCCCACAAGCGGTGAAGATGCTCCAAGATTTCTAGTACATGTACATACGAGCCGCCTTGGATTTGATAAGGTTCGAAAGGAAAATTGCCATCCTCCGTTAGTGAACATAAGTTGATTTTCTGCGATCGTTAAAAGAAGAGTATTAACCAAAAGGGCGCGTGTGGCGCAGTGGTAAGAGGCTCGCTGCGCACGCACACGATCGATGGTTCGATCCCGCCCGAGGCCACCCAAGCCTTCCATCCCTTCGGGGTCGGTAAATTGGTACCAGAGGAGTCTGGGAGGATGAAGCACTGACTTGGTACATCGGGTGCCCCCCGCAAGTCATTGTACAGGGCACATACGCATTCAACGCCTCTACGATGCTCAGATGAAGTCGAATGCGTGGCGCATCCCTCGTGACGGGATTGATTAACGCCGACCACTTTATCCTTTATTATTAACCAAAATGATGGGGGTCAGTGCATGTTGTTGTTCGAACGGAAGTTAAAATAAATCGAAATTTTGACTATTTGAACATTGGAAGTCTTTGAGCGTCCGAAAATCTGTTCGTACAAATATTCAAATCACTCAAAAAGTTCAAATACGCGGTGGGAATGTCTGAATAATCCGAGAGGTGCTGCATTTCAGTTATTCGGTTAATTAAAGAAAAAATTCGAATAGCATGGCGAATACAGTATGTAGTTAGGATCGTTCGCTTATACAAAGTATGTGCTGGGTAGACGCCAGCTTATATATTATATATTAGGTTTTTACATGAGTTTCCGCTGTTTTTGCATAGGGATTTTCGAGCGCTTGTAATAGATGCTTCCCGATTAGATTTTGTTTACGTCCGTATAGTGTTTCAAAGCGTATGATCTTGTGAACATTCTGGAATGTGAACCACATTCTTCTATCTTGTTTTGAAAATATAACAGACTTCGAAGTGAACCCATCAAGAATGCTAATTCGGCAACTGCACTTGTACGAAGAATAATTTTAACGCAACGCTGCATGAGGATAACCAGATTTGGGTGGAGTAATCTCGAGGCCATTCTTATTCTCCCTGATACTTTATCTCCCCATTTTATTGTCGAGTGGTCCTAAGCACAAACACCAAACTTAGTAACACAAAATTTTAATTATGCCGTTTTTCTCTCTGGAGCCTAAACGAATTGGTGTGGGATTTCTTCCACTGTGGCTACAAACATCAAAGTTTGCAGGCACTAATCGGTGGAATTTTGGGACAAGTTCCAATCGCTCTGTGGAAATCACACCATTTTGCCATGCCGCGGACGGCGATTTAATTTTGTTGGTCGAACTCTCCGGAAATGCGAATAGCTCGCAAAGGAATTTTTAATTGCGCATTATGTAGCATAAATCTTGCCCTAACCATATGCCGGTTATCAGATCACAAGAATGTCTACTGAGCGAGAACCGATTTGCCAAAGTTAGTCACCCCCCCCCCCCTGCCTCCCCCACCCCCCAGCACTCTCCGACTCTGTTCTTTGCCTCGTAGTCCACGGATTTGCTGAGCAGCACAGTCGGGCTTCAGCTGTAAATACTGGTATAGACCAGCGACTGTTGTGGTGCATACTTCGATTGATACCCGTTCTTGTTTGACGTTTTATAAAACTTTTCTGTCGAAAATTACAAAACAGCGGGAACTTATTTAACTTAAGAATTACTCGTTCAACAATCGTCGGAGAATCGCTCGAAAACTAGAACTGGCTTGAAACACGATGGACAGTTTTGTGTGACAGAAGAGGCGTTCCACACGAAATTCATATTATATCCAAAATAGTCACATGGATGAGCAAGAAAACAGCAACAATTAACAAGCAATTTCATCAAAATGGCAACGATACCTGACTTAACATATCAAAGGCACCAAAATCACAGCAACTATGAACATATGTATGTGAACAACAGAACAAGGAGCTGCACTAGACGGTTGAGATCAAGCAAAACGTCAATAGATCACAGAACATGAGCTGAGCGAAAAAAAACACTTGAGGTGAGAATGTCGCAAGACTTCTGACTTAGAGACCCGAAGAGCGAGAGGCGGAAACCTCGTTCTTGAGGACTTGTTGGATTTGCCAAACGTCAGTGCTTCGTATCAACTCGTCATCCGGCTTTATTCGGAGAAAGCCGTCTGGCTCGTAGATCCATCGTCTAAAGAAGATACCGTGAAATCCTCATTAAATGTGAAGTGCATGCTCACAACATCTGGACAAAGCCTGTTCCTCAGCACAAAACCACAGGATTAGATCACCAAAACATTACAGTGGCGACTAGAAGAAAATTTACACTAGAAGCGTGCGTTTGATGCGCGTGAGAAGGATACGCACAGTCGCAGCCCCGACGCAGCTCGGAAGCAAGCCAGACGCACGCGTTTGCAGCTTCGCTGCTACGCCCGCGTTCAAGGAATCATTTCATTCAAGGTGCGCATGCCACGTTTATGGAAAATTCCCCACAAATAGAGGCGTGCGTCTGCCGCGCTACTACATGCACCTAGCGTAAGTTCCCCTTGAAGATTTTGATTCTTCGCACAGGAACCACATCAATCACAAAAGCGTAATAATCATTTCAAAGGAATAAAAAAATAAGTCACTCCCATTCCCCCATGAGGATGTCGGCAAATTTGGAAAAAACTATTTTGTAGAAAGGGAAAATACTTATGGGATTGTATTTATTAGAAGCAAAATCTATCTACTATTCACTTTGAAATCCCTACTAAACTTTCAGCTGTGATAGTTTATACTCAAAAAAAAATTTTAGTCATTTAGTACTCCATTTTTTTAAAATTCGAGTCATTTGGTCTCCTGTTTCGACGGAGATTCAGTTTTTCCTCCCATGGCCCTGTCCCTTTCCTTCTGTTTAAACCACTAGACGATGTGTAATATGAATGCACGAACATCGGTGATATAATTGAATAATTATCAAGCTGAGGATATAAACTTCGCGACTCTAAGCTTTCTGCCTCCAGAGGCCTGATGCCGGCATGCCGCGGCCAGCGTTCAGCCACCTTTGGCCGACCAGAATTTGGAAGAATATGCTGATTTCAGCAGGAAAGCGGCAACATCATGCAAAATGACATTGATAGTAGTGTTCAGAACCTCAAATAAACGCCTATGCACAGTTTCAGAAAATTCAGTAAGATACCATACCTTTCGTACACCTACCGTAACCCTATTAAAATGGCGCTATTATGCGAGATTGATGCGATTTCTGTGCACAGCACCTAAAATAACCCCTCCATGCAAAGTTCCAGCCAAATTTTTTCCTGACCATTCTGGCCACATTTGGCCGCCTTTCAAAAGTGGGCCAAACTGGCCGCTTTCGTGGCCATGAAGGGCTAGCCACATGGCGCCGGAACTAACTACGGTTTCCATCATATACTGTAATTTCCCCACAGCGGGGTTCTGGTACAAAATGAATATGATATTTGTGTTCAACGCACCGAATAACCCCTATTTTCGAAATTCGAGAGAATTCTGTGAGATACCGTGCCTATTGCTTACATGTCGGTGGCCAAATCTGGCCGGCCGAAGGTGGCTGGCCGCGGCCATGCCGGCCTCTGAAACGCGCTAATCAGTCTCCTGAGCAGATAATACCATGGCAGGTGAAGCTAATAACAGAAGAGTTGGACATAGATTATAGTAAGAGAATTAGCCGTGGTAGGTGAAATTCTTATTGTTGAAAACTTATGATAAATTAAATATCTCAGGATGAGCCAGCAGAAGCGAAATCACCGACCCATCTCCGAGAACTTCAGTTATGAGGTATTTAGCGATTAAATATGCGATGCAGACGCTTTCTACGTAAATCGTGTTATTGGGGAATAAAACCAATGCATGCAAAGAAAAAAAAAATGAAATCCAACTTTGCCAAGACATCGTGTTCCCCAATCATCTCCCAAAGGCGTAGTTTCTCATCAGCATGAAGATCGACACCGTAACGTTTGAACAAGTCGTAGAGGCGGAGTGCCAGCGGAGCCAATTTGCGCTGTTCTGAAAATTGAAGTTTTTACTCAATGAACTCTCAAAAAAATATGAGTGAAGCAAAATTGCGAATGTGTCTGGGTGAATAGAACATATGCAGAATTATCGGAATCTTTCTGCGTTCCTCCGTAAAATCACATCCTATTCATTTGGTATAGAGGTGAAAATGTCAAAAAAGTCAGTTTGTATGCTCGATTGCTCCAAGTACAGGAAAGTAGTTACCACATAAGCGCATCCAGTCGATCTGCATCTGCCGCGTCGCTTCCGTGTTCTCGCTCAACTTTGTGTGCTTAAGACATAGCTCAGCGAAGAGTCTTATGAATTCTTCATCCACCTGAGTAATCGCACATTTTTTTAAAAGATACAACGGAGTGTTTTTTTAAAAACAGTTACAATTTTTGCTCTTAATGCATTCATGTAGCGCATCGCTATCACACAGTCGAGGGGGTCAATTTCAGCCTGAAAATTCCTCATTGTTAGTGTACAACCAGCACCTTGAAAGATGGCGATGTACCTTGTGCTCCTCCAGATAGCCAGCAGCCTCTTCCTCGTAGCGTTTCGCGACCAGGACAGCCGCGTAGAGACAGTGAACCCGCGATTGTGGCAGAAAGTTTTGCGCTTTGTGCAGCACTACAGAAAGCAAAATCAGTGACAATCAAGGACGGAATGAGGATGATACATTTACGCTGAACAAAGCAGATCGTAGGTCCTGCAATCAAATGTTTTTATTTATGTAGGATCCAAAAGGTTGAATTCGAGAGCAGAAATTCATATCCTCTAGTGACCAACGTTTCGTATGAGATTACCCCTCCTGTTCTGGATAAGTAGTATTCACTTCATTTTAATGCTGAAAGTAGGCGGGAGGGGCGTGGAAAAAAACTAAGGTCTTCGCCTTTCTGGCACTCGGACAGAAAATATTATGAAAACAATGAAAATAGCAGTTCGAATAATAAATAATTAACAATGGATATCTAAAAATGATAATGAAAATATACAGAAAAAATAAACGAATACGAGGTTTTTTTCATGATCGAAAGTTCGGCGAGCTATTCTAGGGGACGGGGGCGCCCCTCCCCTTGCATTCACTACTGGTGTGGGGACAAAGGCCGACCTGGTACATCAGGTGCTCCCCCCTCCCCGCCACCCGCCCCCCATAGGCACTGTTTAGGGCACATACGCATTCAACGCCTCAGCAACTCTCAGATTAAGTCGAATGCATTTCGCCCCATTTTCCTTTAACTTTCATTTTTTATGTCTTCGTTACGAAAATAGTCTTTCTTATTACCAATGTAGGTAACAAAAATAACCTTATTCTGTCTTGTTCGCTTGTCCCCCCCCTTTTTTTGCCTATTTTTGCCCAAAATCAAGTATCAACTGTTGGTGGTTTTTGCCCAAAATCAAGTATCAACTGTTGGTGGAAGTTCAAGATTATAGTTCAAAAACAACGACTCCTGCATTGTATTGCGATATACGTACCATACTGTATATTGCGCTTAGAGCTATCCGTCTTTTGCGTGAGACAATACCGCAGTAAAGCAACAATTCCATTGGAGCAGTATAAACCGGACTGGAACTTCATCCACGTGTTGACAGCTTCCTCCCAGCCGAGCCTAAAAAGGCGGTGACTCGCGCTACAAGAAGAGTGAGCTGCGTGAACTCACTTTTTCAAGACATTCCCTATGAACACCGAAGTCAAAGTCTCGTTCGTGTGTAATTGCAGAATCTCGAGCTTGATCAAGGTTCGCAGCAAATCTATGCATTCATCGATTTTCTCCACAGACGGATTGGGAAGCCTCTGAATTGAAAACATGAGAGAAACTTTTCCCTCCACTTTCCGGAGGGAAATGACCTAGCAGCTTTGGGAAGAACAATGACCCCTTGTGTGATCTTTTCGTGATATGAAGGCTCACCTCGAAGCATTTTCCAAAGAGACGATTATACTCGTGCAGAGTATTGAAGAACGTGTCATAATTGGCCGTGGCTGTAATAATAATGTACAATGTTGACAAGCTGACAAGGGAAAAAGAAACTTCCGGAGACATTCTGTGGCATTTGAATTTAAGCCTAAATCCCCTGTGGAAGCATCCTCAAAGAAGGTTTTCGTGAGAACTTTTTGGCGAACGTTCATAATTACTACAATACTATGATACTTCATAGTTACTTGAAATATTTAGAAAAAAGCCACCTTCAGGAAACAATCGTCGCAACTCATACGCGTAATTGATCATTTTCCGTAGTGAGATTTCATCGCCTTCATTGCACATTCTTCGCAGAATTTGAAGCAGATGATAGTTCTTCACAGGAGAATACGAGGGATCGTCATTTTTCTGCCATTTGCTGGACTGAGCAGATCTAAGAAAAAGGTAACCGTTAGAACTTTTCCGAGTATTAGCACGCAAGAACTTACAATGAGATAAGCATTTTCTTAACATTTGTCCACTCTTCATGATCCAGGTATAGTCCGAGTAGATCTGGAATGATCTCCTCGAAATTTGTGTCATCCGGCCAACCGTAGGATGATACGAAAGCGTGAACTTTCGAGGAGTCCTTAAACAGAGACTTTAACAGATGATGATGCATTTTTCCCTTATAATGCTAAGATTAACTGCACTTTAAAGTGAATTAGACGACTGCAGAAAGTTCGCATAAGAAATCTTCATAAAAAATCTACATGTAGAAATCTTGTACTATTTATTTCTATTAGTTTATTATTATTATTATTTTTAATATAATTTTTATTAATTATTTATTATTATAATTAAGGTTCTTATTAATGTTATTTTCCGTCTGGGTCCCGAAAACGGGACCGGAAAATAACATTAATAAGAACGGGATCCCCCCCCCCCCTCCCGCCCACTTTCTGCGTCCGCCATTGGTACATTGGTGGCCTTGAATCGTTCATAGAAGCAAAGAATCCATCATGCCACCAGTTCCTTTCCTAGTTTTAATTAAATCCTAACAAATGTATAGGAGACAGGTGGAACTGATAGAGGAGGAATACCTGAGTCTCACTTTGCCGACTTGGACGTATAAAATTTCAAAAATGAGCCAAGCAAAAGAATGAATTTGCATTGAGCCTTCTGAAAATTAATTTCGAAATAAGAGTGAAAGTAAGAAGTTGAAAAGAGGGGGATTTCCTTGTAGTTCACGAATCTTGAAAAATATGCAGACTACTCTCTTCACCCTTCCACCCTCCCCTCCACCTTCAGTCCCCGAGCGTCCGCCTATAACATCTACGAATACAGAAAGATTTTGAAGGCAATGTCTCATCGCTTTCTGATGCAGGAGATTCCAGCTGACCCTTCACCCTTTCGCTGATTCCATATACATTGAAAGTCAGAATAGGGAGGAAACGTCCGGGAAAAGCGACGTTTGAAGGAGTCCAAAACGCAGGTTTCGAGGAGCATTTTGGCAGAGCGGTACGTCTGTTTGGTTCAGAGGACCGGCACGGACCCCGTTCAAAGCCAAACGGATTCAAAAGCTATTTTGAAACATTTCACGTGCAGGGCTGGAATTAACGCGTCAATAGGACCAAAACCTGCTCATACATCATAACGTGTGATAACGCTGCTCTTGAAGAATATACTACGTATGTCTCATTAGTACTAGATTGAGTCTAAAGTTCTGAGACAAATTGTCCATATTTGTATTTACCTTACAATTTTAAACGATAAGTGTGAATCATTTGAAGCATGCCCCATTGGCATCGATGGTCTTATGCCAAGGTTTAGGCAGATCATAGATGCCCTTGCTCCAGAACTCTGGGGATCTCTAGAAGTCATCACTACCACACTGTCTGAGAACTTTCGACTCGACCTAATAACCACGTAATTCGCATAGCAATAAGGTGAGAGGCGCAAGACAAGGATTACAAGTAAATGAATGGACTCACTCGGTCTTCCACAAACTTCTTCAGCCTCTCATAAGTGACGCGTATCGCTGGAGCTTTCACACTGCTTTTTCTTTCCAGTTCGAATGTCGCCGTATAGTGCTGCCGTAGCCATCTGCACTAGACGCAGATTTGATAGGTGAAATTCCTGGGCAGTTCCTACCAGGAGGCAGACCTACCCTTGCAGTTCCCCTGCCAACGGCCGTGAAGCAACTTCTAAACTCGGTAGTCGCTTCTCGTCGGCAATTTTCTCATGCCACCACGAATGCATCGTCTGCCACACTGAATCAGATGCAATTCCAAAGCTTTTCAGGATCCTAGCGACTTTGTCCAGCTTTGTCTGTTCTCCGCGAACTATCCGTTGCCTATCTGGAGGATAGAATATTGAGATGCTCCATGATGTGAGACAAGGCCCATCGATAAGCATCTCACCATATAAGGGCTGCAGAACAAGCTGCGACAACACTGAAATATCAAGTTGCGATAAGTCCTTGTATCCAATGTTCGTGCAACGGAAAATTATTTTCAGTCGTTCTTCTATGTCATCAGTGCTGAAAGAAGGACGATACAGTTACTCAAAATCCCACAGAAGAGTGACATTTTTGTACCTCGTAAGAATAGGCAGCACCAGGTGATGCCGTGTTCGCTCTCTGTCCACCATATCTATCAACGCTGTCACATACTCAATCCTCTTATCCATAGTGAAATCCTTGTACATGATGACTGCGTAGAGCAGATCATCGTGAATTCGTGGTCTAAACACATAATCAGGTAGACAGCTATTCACATTTCAGATAAGCGCACTATTAGAAGAATCGTGGGCAACTGGCGATGGTTGTTCAAATATGAACAGAAACTTCTCTCCAGTTAGAAATTATCTTCAAATAGAGTAGCAGAACAAAACGTGCTATATAAGTGTTTCCATATCAAAATTATTCTACTAGGGACAGAGTTGAAAATATTAGAAAATATAAAATACACAATTAATAATTTTTTTCGCAACTTCTTTTCTCGATAAAAATTGAAGCGTCCCAGGTGTTTTTTTTTTCACGGAGAACCATTTCCATTGTTAAAGGTGCTATCGAAAGCCGCATCTGCATCCGCCATAATATGCTCTATCACTCGCGGAAAAGTTGGAATGCAGCTCAGTCATCTTGCAACCTCAGCGAGCCTTTCAAAGATGGACCAACCAGCAAGGTTAAACCTAAAGATTGCTCATATTCATAAGGTACGAGCTTCATAGATGAAGACAGAAGAGGTTGGTCATCAAATTCTGAGCACCAACAATTTTGGGCAGCTTGGAAGAGGGCGAATGCTTGACAACGAGAATGCTGTCCGCACTTTTCAATATGGACCATTCGACCATGATGCTTCCTCTCAAGAGGCTCAGAAGAGCATGAAGATTTGCTACATGGGTCCGCCTCACTAACTAACTCTCAGACAGGAACAATGTTCGAATTTCCATCAATTTTCTGTAGCAAAACGAGCAGGTTCCATCCCTGAGGAATCTCGTCAATCAAACCTTTCCTTCCGCGGCTGCCAAGAGTTCCTAGTCGTAAAAATTTGATCGTAGACCTCGTCCTTCTTTATCTGTAGGATTGTGCCTTCCTACGTGAACTACTTAAACATTTTCCGACTTGATGTGATTTTTCTTCAGCCAAAATTTCGTTGAGATCGCGGAATGACTGTGCATTCCAACCTTTCCCGAAGTGGCAGAGCATGAGATGGTGGATGACGATTTTCGATAGCATCGTCACTAAATGAGAGAAGAGAATTGTTTACATGAAAAAAGAAACCATTCGAAAAATGTTAATTTGTGACGAGAAATCCCATTAATTATGCACCTACTTAATATATTTATTTTCAGATGAATTCGAATAAGCCGTAATTCCGAATGTTATGAGAAGAGAAGAGAAGAGAGAGGGTCAGAGAGAATGGCAGAGAAATATACATAGTCCTAAAGATGAGAAGGTTCGTTACGTTTTTTCGTTCTCGACTGTTCGAATGCTCGAATTGGTTCCTATACCACTATATTGATCAACAGTTATTCAGTTTCTTATCATTCACTCTGATTATAAAAGCAGTAACTTTATGTATTCTGACATTATTCTCCGAGGAAAGCCTGGATGGCAGATCTTTTCACTCACGCATTTTGGTGATTCTGGAAGATCGCAACCACCCTGTTGGCTATATCGTTCATTTTCGTCACGTTTACTTCATTGCGAACGATTTGCCGGCTGAGCTGACCAATCATCTGCTTCAGAAACACTGGAACGAAATTGCATGAGGTCTCCAATAAGTGGGGTATGAGGCGATTGGAACTTCTGGAACAGTGTCTCCTACCCCCCCCCCCTTTTTTTTTAGCACAAAAATTCGTTTTCGTGGAAGTCGGAGCAAATTCAGCACCTAGTGTGTAGGTTCACGATCTTAAATGCTTGTTGACTTTTGCGGCCCTTTAGTGAACAAAATCTACACTTTGAAAAACACCCACTGTATGAAAGTCATCTGGAGAACACAAACTCTTCTTCTCAATAGCTGTCCTTGAAGCTAAGCAAACCGCTGGGCGAAAGTGGTAGCACAGCATAACCGTGTTAGCCAATAAACAGTTCGCACTTACGAAACTTCTGCTGGTTCTTCAAGCAATCAGATATCCTATTAGTGTCCTCCAGCAGAGCTACCGCCGTGTAGTAGTGTTGATGACAGATGTGCCTTTCAACTTCTCTGATTAGTAAGCGAAAGAAGCCCGGCCCTCGGGAGGTGTGATTCAACATCTGAAAAACCGAGGGACCTCTTGAACTCGTACTGTTTCGAAGGAGTTCGTCTGCAAAAAGAATTATGAACCTGTTCTGTGAGATTGACGTATTCAGCTGCATCTCCATCTCGGCTTTTCTCAGACAACAGCCAAATAGTTTCCAGGATGTCGTTAACAGATAATATGAGGCGGCGCTGCTCACCCATAACAGCACGGCGCAGAACCTACGACAGATTGAGATGAATAGAAGTCTCGGTATGCTGGCCTGAGCACTCCTTAAAGCTGACCTCAAATCTGCTTTTCAAACTACCTTAGGAGATTTTTTCACATGCATTTTTGTGATGACGCCTTTGTGCGACCACCGAAGCCCCCTTCGACATGGTTCGATACCATAGTCGCTCCTTTCATACTGTCACGTCATGTCTCCACCCCCAATAAGTCCTTCCGTAAGTTTGGAACATTCCGAGAACGTTTTTGTGCACCGCTCTTTCCCGATATGTCAGCACGTGTACCAGGGATGAGCGGATACGAGATTTTTCACGACCCGGATAACGGCGCGGATAACGGATAGGCCAAAAATGACCGGATAACGGATAACGGATAAGTGTTAAGATACTACAAAGCACCACCTTCTACTAATACCAAGAATAATATTAAGATATTCTTAATACCAATATCTACTAATATCTAATATGTATGAAGAATTATAAAAGGGAAATACGACCTGAATATTGTGGATGAAAATCAGCACAAGCTCAGTTCTTCTCATTAATCAACAGCGATACTTGGATATTCGATAACTCGATTGGCACACTAGTTACATATGATGATGCGTGACCAGGGCGTCTTCAATATAAAGATCCCCATAAAGAACTCTGGTCCTTCCACGGTTTCGGGTGAATATCATCGTGAGGGAAAAGGGGGCGTTACCAGGCCACCGTGATTGGCACATTGATCGAATACACCAATCACAGCAGCTTTTTAACGCTCCATTTCCCCTCACGATGATACATACCCCACGGTTTCGTCTTTAGACCCATCAAAGACAACACGACAAAGATGTTTTTTTTTGGGGGGGGGGGGGGGGGCGTCACATAGGCCGATCCTTTGCTCCATATATCTTTTATGGAGTTCTGGTAAACCTTCTAGTACTGACTGAATATTATGGTCATATTCACTCCAAAACACTATGTGTATAAATAGATCCGAAAAGGGTACAGCAGGGTTGAATAGTCGAATTGAACTTCGCGAGCAAGAGGGCATTACTCGTCTGTAATTTGTGAGGTCATCAACTTCAACTTTGTCAGAGGTCACAACATTAGTCAGCGTTGTTGATAATCTTACAGGCAAACAATGGTTTCGAGGTTGTTGCCTCGATTTCGGAAAACCCAGTAAACCTGCGCAAGAGCCTTCCTAGACGAGTACAAGTCTGTATTACTTTCTCCTACATCGCTTCCAGACTCAAAATCACATACGAGAAAAAATGCGCCAGATCATGTGATACGAAGGATTTTCTTGAAATGGAACGCTCTCCTCTGTTGGGAGCGTGCGGAATGAATCTACTATTGTTGGCCTTATCCGCACCGTTATCCGGCATCAAAAGCCCGGATAACGGTGCGGATAACGGACAGGCCAAAACCTACGGATAATGGTAAAACGGACAACCGGATACGGACAATCCGCTCATCCCCGATGTGTACGCCATAGATCTCGCGGACATGATATAATACGACATGATATAATACAATGGCACCAGTGCTTTGGATTGCAGAGGTGATAAGGATTTTAGATGATGAGGGAAAATATATAGCTTTACTGCTTGAAAAAAGCACTCATATCCGAGATGTTCGATTTCTAGTTTTCTTTACTACTGCTATTGTGTATTAAAAACCCTCCTACACAATTTCGCGAGAATGGCTTTAAGAAGGTCTAATCACTCAAGATTAGGAGAAAAGAACTCTGAAGATGCTCCATGCTAGTAGCAAACTAAGCATATGTGGAAACAGGCAAATTAGCATATATACGTCTATTCAGTCAATAGATTTTATTCAAGAAGACCTGGAACTCAACTTCGCGTCACAAGGACATCGTGAAGGAATGAATTCTGCTTAGCTCCCCTTTCAAGAAGGTTGCACATTCCAAGCAACAATGCAGGGTGTGGGAGCGCTTAGCATCCCTTGCAATTGAACAGATAAGTAGATATTGCGCATCTAATAAAAGCAGTACCTCACCAGGTTGAGAAAGATACACACTCAAGATCTCAGTAATAGAAGCCACGACAAAGGCACACCGAAAACAAAGTTAACAGTGCTGGTACGTGATCCTGTTCTCCTACCCCGGGGGTGGAAGGTGGCCTACATGGCCCTATGGTTAATTACAGCGATCGTCTTGAGGAGTTGGGAATGGAGTTTAGAATACTGACCTTGTTTTTTTTGTCCCAGTGGTGCGCGGACAGGTGCGTTTAACATACAATATGCCCATACAGAGAACAGGCAGCATTTTCATACGTTAAACACAGCCTTTTCGTGTGGCATGTTACTTTCAACTTCTGCTTCCACACGTTATGCGAGCTTGCACAGATTTTCAAGGTTGAATTCAGAGAAGTTGACCTACATCTTCTTAGTAGTAGCCTGCAGTGTTAAAACCATAGTTTTTTTTTCAGTCGCTGCAGTCGCTGCAGTCGACTTCGTCTTCTTCGGTCTTGCCCACTTCCGACAGTAAAAACCATTATTCGTCTTTAGCAGTTCTGATACTTTGTGAAGGACAATTCGACATTCTTAACTCAGCTCCTTCAACTCATCTTGTTTTATCCTTTGTATGAACGGCACTTCTATGGAGAGCGCCTAGGGAGTCCTACCAACCGTCTACGATGTCTCACTTCCGCTCTAGTTCACTCCTCCGGCTATATATACACCATAAGAGAATGAAAGAGATTCCGCCACGACACGCATGGAATTCAGATCATTCATCCAGGTGTTCTCCTCCTCCTCGTCGCTCGGGTGATAACTATCTATCACACCCGGACTACTTCAGACCAATGGTAATAGATAACATCTTAGTTTTTTGGACCAGCACCAGAGACGGATAAAAATAAGCTTTCTAGGAAAACTGCATGGGTGCAGCCGATGATTTCCCACCAAAAGCCAAATATGCTTTGATGCCACTGCAAGAGACTAGACTGTATAATTGCGACTATCGCTTGCTCATGCTGCAGTGACGTTAGCGATAGCCGGCTCAAAATCGGTAAGTATCGCGATCGATGTGACTGCCGACGTCGACCAAAGGTGCTGTACTCCAAATGGAGTATGTGGATTCGCTGCAGTGAGTTTCTGGTAAACTAAGTGCTTTTCTTTGCCTCATGGTACTACATAGAATATCATGATCGGTCAGATTTGAACGCCATACAGTTGCAGAAATGAGTCGCAAATGACTCACCGATCTCAGCCTATTCAAATCTGCACGAGCAGCTGCAGCTCTGGCACAAGCACCCTGTGCGCTCGCCACAGCATCAGCGCCGTACTTTCTCAGAGCTTGCTAGAATCAGTTGGTTTCAAAAGGCACAAAAATAATGGTGCATTGCCTAAAAAGTAGTGAAATCAACAGGTAAAGAAAAAAAGACCTCGGACAGTGAATCTGCCTTTGCGTGGTGTCCTCTAACAGCGAAACAATAAACAAGAGCGTCATTGCAAGAACGGTTCACGATGAAACCACGCTTTGCCATCTCGTAAACCTGAAAACTGTTCAGTTCTCCGAATCTAACGATTTAAACAAGAGACACACCTACCATAGCTCGACATGCTTCGGTGTTTCCATCTAGAGCCAAGTTTGTTAACAGTAGCTGGAATGTTTCTTGATCTGGCTCCAACCTCCTTAACAGGAAACACCGTTATGACAATCAAATGGGCAGCCCGATAGGAATTAGAAAGCTTATGAAGGCAACAACTATCTATAGTGAGCTATCTATCACCATTACGACAACATGCTTTCGTTGGTGCCATAATTCATTTCGTAGGATGCAATATAATCAGTTTCAAACGTGATGATAGTTGAGTAGCCGCTCTGTTCTTCTTTGGACGTTTTTTTGGAGTACCTTACCAGTGAAACAGATTATGTAGAAGTGAAATTACAAAAAAAAATTACATGTGCAAGTCAGTGTCAGTCACGATTGCATCTCTCCGCGGCGGCCGCACCACCTCGAGGCGCGGGCCAGCAACACCCAAAATCCACAGCGGCCAGACGCACCGCGTGGTGGCCCGGCGCTTCCGTAGTTGCTGTGGCGATCTAGGCCGCGGTAAGGTACAAAGGCGATTGACGCTCCTTGTAGATGGACATGGGACTCAATAAGCCAATAAAATATTGGTGAAAATGGAGTTAGGGAAGGGCCACTCCTGTGAAGCCTAAGCCTAGGCCTGCTGCGGCTTAAGCATAGGAATAGGCTTAGGCTTAGCTTAGGCTTAAGCTAGTACCTTGGCTTAGGCTTACAGGGTGAAGCCCGTGACCTTTTATAGGGAGCCCCCCAAACTCCTTTTTCGCTGAAATGTTTGTTATTTAGAGCACATGTTGCAAGTTTTACCTCCTATAAGGTGGTACGATTCGTTGGCTTATCGAAACAACAGCGGTGCTTCCAGTTCAGTTAAGGTCCACTGGTCGACTAAGGCCCAAGACCGATCTTTGTGGAAGAGAAGTTGGGACCCGCGCAAGGCCAAGCGCCGTGCTGAGGAACGGGTCGCCTAAGTATCCTAAGTAAGTAAGTTGCAAGTTTTTGCAGCAATACTAAACAACTGTCCTCGCTTCTAACATACAGGGGTATCAAAAAGTTTCCGGTCTCCGCTCGCATGTCCCATATTTCTGAACAATTTCGTGAGCGACATGTAAGGTGAAGCCTTTCATGTTGGCTTATGAAGTTTCATGAAACTTCGTTAGATCTCTCTGGAAAAAGAAAGTTTTTTTTTTTCAAGTGAAGGTGTGGTCATCGCTCAAAAAATGTCTATCCAGCGGGAAGCAACTGTCAAATTTTTTGTTCCGCAAACAAATTTTATTGAACAAAATCTTAACCCGTAAAATTTGAATAAGGAGAATAATCTGGCATTCCCTTAAGAGACTTTGGAAGTAAGGGCTTTTAAGGGAATGAGAATCGGTCAGGAATTGAGCGATCTCTGATCAACGAGCACATACGAGGACAGTGTACCGCGACTGTAGAAAAAATAATTGAGCACTGCGGTCAGATTTTAGGAGCAGAAAGCGTACAAGAAACAACGCTATCTGAAACGTCCTTTGGAAAATTTTTAGGGAATCACCTGATAATGTTAAGCCTCACAAAGCATTTGGTCTGCAAAACCTTCTCCGCACTCGTCAGGGAAATTCCAGTTGAACGTTCGAAAAAGATTTTCGGGCGTTTTTCAAATAAGCGACATAGACATCCTGTAGTCTCTTGACTGCCAGTAAGTGGCGAATTCACTGCCATGATTAGAACTATCAAGCGTGGAGCAGTGAGTCAGGACAGGCAGATCTCCGAGACCAGTGTGATCGAACACGGAACATGGAGGCGGAAACGTATCGCCCACAATTTTGTGGGATAGGGAGAAGATCGCGTTACATGGCTACCCGTATGTAAACTCCAATGAATTACATAATTACTATGCTATTTTGTTCCACCCCGTTCAGAAACCAGCCAAGAAAAATGACTACAGATATTCAACCATGGAATTCAGGCTTTTCATTGGGACAACCTGTTTCACAAAATTGTATTGCTTCATGAGAGTGTGGAAGCACTTCGCTAATTCGGCTAGTTCGTAGGCGGGGACTAGGGGCTGGCTACCAGAATCCGTGAGAAAATCTGAATCGGCATTTCAGCGGTACCAGACAAATAATGAAAAAGAGTCTATGTTCGGTGTTTATGTTCGGGTGATAAAAATCCTTATAACATTGGGTAAACGGAATAAAATGACAAGATAAAAAGTGCCTCGAACTTCTAAGACTGCGTTCACACTCGACCGACGGTGAGGGCCGTTGGTGAATAAAAGATGCATATTGACAGGCGGGACAGACGGAGCGGTCGGGATATTCTCCGCTTGGGTGTTCAGACTTCGGTCGCTTTCACAGCCGAAAGAATACGCTAACCAAACATTTCATTAATGTAAATAGGGAAGTGGTTGTGATGATCCGAGTGCTTATTGACCGGTCTATCATGAATGTAGGCTTATTTTCACTGATTAACGGGATAGCAGGCCGCTCCACTTATCATTACAGAGTTAGAATTTCCGACGGGATGAGCGTATTTTTGCTCGCCGAAAAAACACCGTCGGCAGCGACCGATTTCTCACCGCCTAGTATGGACATTGACTAAGGAACCATGCTTATTTGCCTCAAAATTTCGCTGCAGTAGCTAATCTGCAAGTGGTTCATGCCCTTTTTGATATCCCTGTAGCTGCATTTATAGTGCATCGGAGTCCGATCCGCTCGGATAACAAAAGATAGCTATCGATCTTTATCTAACGAGGACCGATACGTATTTTTTGTTATCCGACCGGACTCCAATGCACTCACTATAAATGCAGCTAATGGGATGGACAGACAAAATCACTGTAAGTATAGCCACACTCGCGCCAACTGTAGGCTTTACAGTCAAAAGGAGGAGGTTTGTTTCAGAACAATGTTGGCAGTGGCTGTTAGGTTCTCTATAAGGAAACGAAAAAGGTCGAAGATAAACGGAGATAGATACAAAACTCTGTAATTCATAACTTGCAAATGAGTCGAATGGGTAAGAAGACACAGACTCGCAGATGGACATTCAATACACAGATACTCTGCTTTAGGCCTTTCGCAGTGTATTAATGTAACTTATCAAAGTAAATTACCTCTTGCATTCCACATCCTCCAGCACTTCGTTGGTATCAAAACGTAGATCATTTTCTAACATAGAACATAACATTGCATTGATAGACGGCATATCGACAGGAATTTCTGCAGTGGATGAATTAGCTAATCAAGAAAGACCAGTACTTAAAAGTTATCAGGAAATAAAACTGTTGAAGTTGAACACATGAACTTTATAGTAGCAAAGTTCCAAATACCTTTCAGGTTCAGCTGTTTCCAAAAACGGGCCAAAATCTGCTGGCGAGATGTTTTTGGGATGTTTGAAGCAGCTCTTCCGCATGCCCGAAACAGCAGCGGTAACCATCTATTTGGGGAACGACGTAGAGTTGAAACGAGCGATTCTCAAAACATTCAATAAAAGCAGCAAACAGGCGAAAATTTGGAAACACGTGAACTAAACATGCTCTCAACACACCATCGTCCTCTTCTAATTTCTTCACAACGTCGATGAATACAGTACTAGCTGATACTCGGTAATTTCGCCGTAAACTTTCTTGTATTCTAGATAGAACCGTTTCCGGGAGAAGCGCATTCTCTCTCTGAATGAAAGCATAAGCCTGCGTCATAATTCGCTTTATAATCGGATCGTAAACAAGCCTTTTCATTTCTTGCAGACACTCCTCGGAAATCATTTCGATTTATGAGCCTATCGTCGTCGGCAACAACAAATTCGGTATTGGAAGTGGAACAATATGGATGAGGTACAGTGACCTTGAACCGTATAGATAGCACAAAACTGAAAAGAGCTGCGAATTTTTGAAGTGTTCGTAACTTTTTCTCATTAGACAGAGACAAAAATGATGTGTCGATTTAGAAGGTGAGCAAAGGCACACCGCCTCAGCCCCAAAGACTCCAAAAAGGATCTTTTCCGCTACAACCTTGCCCAAAGGAGTTACTTGAGGGGAAAACGAATATCGTATCCACTTCGTAACGTAACCCCATCCTCTATGGATACCACAACGTCGTTTCTGTGGGAGGAGGATTACTGTTTAAAGAAAACCTGAAGGAAAACGCCGAGTTCAACAGGAAAATGCTGTAGCAAGCAAAGTGGTGCTGACAATCGAAATTTCTGTGTAACACCGCACATTATACCGTAACTCTACAAAAATGCAGTCAAGAAAAAGTGCTGAATATGTATAATATTCGTATACGGCGTCTCAGATAATTATCCAGGGCAAAGCTTCAATATTTATTCCAATCGGAATTTCAATTACGATTTTCTTTTAATTTTTGGGGAATGCCATTGAGCATGACGCCCAACATACCGGGCAAAACCGAATTTTTGTCGACCAGTGACACCTGTTCATGATTTTGTGGAGACACAGTCCGCTCTATCGGAAGCTCTATCGAAAGAGTGACGCAGAAGTACCCAGTGTCAGGCGAGGGAAGTAAGGTCTGCGATTCTATGGAACGTCTGGCACACAGCAGCGACACCATTGCGCTACCGAAGGAGAGTCTCCACAAAATCCAAAAAAGATTGACGCTCCTCATGTCACCCCCCCTCCTCTCCCTCCCTCGCCCGAGTGAAGAAACCCCCAATCGGCAACCCTGGCCACGTGAGAAAGAGATGACCGAAGAACCACTGGCTCACGCAAACAACCGTAAGACGACAAAGAGTGGTTTTGACGTCGTAAACGCTCCTCACAATGAGTGAACACGAAAACCAATGCCAATTATAACTGGGACGGAATACTTCATGTAAACATAGGGTCAAAACTAACCGTCTTCTAGCACAAGCTGTGGTCCAGTACGTGAAAAGCCCCATACGGGCCAAAAGCTTCAATATCAATCTGCAAACAAGCCTCACATGTGATAAATGTATCTATAGAAAGGAAGAGTCAAAAATCAGAGCTAACTACTTCCCATATGCTCAAAGGTCAACAAATTCTTCATGTAATATTCATTAAGCATGACTAAAGTTTAAAAAAATTCTTGACAACCTCTAGCAGACGTAAAATGAAAAAGTGAGGATGGTACAGAAATTCGGAATGTAGTTATGAGCTTGATTAAGCACAAAAAGTTAACAGAAACTCGACCACAAATGAAGTCGTCAGTAGTTGTACTGAATGAGCTACATCAAGAGGAGCACTGGAAAAAGGCAGCTCACAAGTTAGGAGGCAGCATTCACATAATATTTACATTCGGTTGACTATTGGTATGAGAGTAATTTGCACATTGATAGGAAATCCAGAAGGGAAAAACATGAAGGCTACTACAGCCGAAAACGACTGAAGCCGATGAGCCGTGACGCAACTTGGATGTAGGTTCACAAAAACAGAAATGATATTATTAGGAAAGCTAACAATAAGATGCAGTCAAGAGGTATTGCAAATGAACAGAATGATATTCCAGTTTTGGAAGTATGAATTCTGGAATGAAATCTTGGCCGAAGTAAGCAGACACGAGTAATCTTTATGCAGGTAATACTGGTAGGGAAAAATCAAAGGCAGGATGCATGGGTGATCAGTTCAGAAGAACGGCGATCCACGAATAGGGAAAAACGGCTGGAAATTACAGGAAAAATCGTAAACTCGCCCTTTAGCAACTCTATGTGCTCATATATCACTTACGGAATCTCCAGACAATGCCCTGGACACAGGATCCTTTAGACGCAGACGCTGTGAAGAACGCCTTATTCGGCTAGGTGACGCGACTGCTTGGCGTTTCCCATACTCGTTGATAAGCATAACCTCCTATAACATTATGTATTAGATTAACAGAATGCATTCTTAGCCAATTTACCGACCTGATTGGCCTTTAGATCATTGCTAGAAGCTTCTGCTCTGGAAACGACCCTGCGGAATCCCGTTTTTGGCCTTCTAAGCTGAGGAAGATCATCGGGTATAGAAATTAGCGACAAGGATGTATCAGCTGGCATCAAGGCGGAGTCGTTGCGAATTCTGCAAAGAGATGAGCTGAGCCTAAAGCTTGAAGACAATACGAATCCTCAGCGACATAATGATATTTTCTGAGATTAAAAGAGATCGCGCAGATGTTATAGCTACGCTAGCAACCGGCATATCAAAATCGAAATAGAATCAGAGAAGCAGAAATGGGAATATGATTTCGAAACGCCGCAAATAATGAGTTCTGAAACGATAGAACGAAACTGTATCACCACTTTACCACTAGCGGTTCATGGAAGTGCTGTGAGTATACACATATTGCACATAGCTCATTTTTGTACTAAACCTATCAAACAAGGATGATGTTAATGGAAACATTTAAGATGAAAACATACGTTTCTCGCGTATCCTTCAGCATTTCGATCAACTCATCTAGCATTATTGGCTCCACTTTCTTCCACTGTTCATATTTCATGTTGAAGAGAGTGCTAAACAAAAAGACAGAATGTGTATCTTCACACAAATCAGGACTACTTCAACTTCTCACGTGTACGACTTCACAAAGTCTGTTTCCTGCTGCGCATCGGCGACTCCAGTCTGTGCTACCGCTGGAACCATAGTGGATTCATCGCTGGCCGTGGATGCAAACGATAACTGAACAGCGACATAGGAATTATCCATTTCTGTTCTAATTTGGCAAATGGTCAGCCCGCTTTGCAGAGAAACAGAATATCACAATTAGTAAAGTACAACGAAGAAAAAACATGTAGAACTAAACTTGCAAGCATCACGGTCGCTAAGGAGTCGATGCAAACAAACCAAAAATAATGTGGATAAGTGATGTAAGATTGCTCGCTTGAGAAGAAGTGACAATGTCTCCGAAATAATCATAAACTAAAACTTTTCTTGAAAATCTCTTACAGTCCAATTTTTTTTTGCACAATATATGAATTTTATGAATAGGAACAGAATTGTTCAATGGCGCCGGTTCTTCAAGATTCTTAGCACGAAAAAGTAGGTACACATTACTTGTGTCGGTGCGGTAAAGAATAAATAATTGTAATTGTAGTTGCAATTATATGAATTCCCAACGAGCAAATAAAACTGAAGTGAAAGAAAAGAGGTGTAAGGATAAAAAAAAGACCACACGGACCTGATGTCGCACAGGTTCGAGGACTGGAAGCGGACTTTTCTCTTTACGTATGCTTCTTCTAAGTGGCGTAGCACGTGCAGCTAAAAAAAAAAAACTCAATCTTTATTAAATGGAAGGACTCGTAAGATTATTACCCAGTGAATTGATCGAGTCGTTGGAAGGTGTTTTAGGAGGTGACGGCTTCCGGAACAGTGGACTCTGAAGAATAGGTGAACTCTGTGAAGAACAAAACCGAGAATATGTGCGCAGCTAGACGGAGAACAAAAAGACATATTCAGGAAAATTGCTGAGAATAATTGGTTACGCGAAAAGAATGAGGACCGGAAACAGGGTCAAGCGTGGTATTGGTAAAAATTCGACCCCAAAGCGACCCCCCCCCCCTTGTAGACGGGAAAAATGCGACCACCTCCAGAACACATTTAATTTTTTTTTGCGCTTTCAGTTATTGTAATCCAACAGCTTTCAAAATATCCAGAAGACAATTTTTGAATTCAATCAAATTTTAAAATTAATTTTTCACTATTCAGTTTGTAATTTTTATTTGTGAACTTCAAGTTTTATCAATGAAACAGCCAGTCATTGTCGCGCATGTCTATGTCGCACATCTACACACTTATTATAAGCAACTGGAGTGGAGAAGAAGTATTCATGTTCAAACAGGTCCAGGGTTCGATCCCAGCCGGAGACTTATTTTTGCAAAACGGAAAAATACATGTAGAGCAGTCGGACGTCAAGTATCTATGTGTATAAACAAAAGCAAGTTGCCAGGCCCTTTTTTGAGCTGTGGAACTAGCGCGTGAGTGGTGTTCTTTCACTCAGATTTGAAGTCGTACACGTGCAGATGTATGGTCGTTTGTCACGAATTTTAAAAGGATTGGCACGTGAACTGGGAAAATGGCTTAAATCAATCTGCTATCAGGAAGATTTGCGCTTTCTGGTGCGCATCTTCCTTTCTCAAGAAATTTGGTTTATTAGGGTTAAATCTGGGTGGAAATTCGTTGGTAAAAAGCTGGGGAAATTGCCATTTTTACCAACGGTTTACCATCTGTTTACCACCGAAATAAAACTCCTCCCAGTAACTTTGAGAGCTGAAATTTTAGAATAACATAGAGATTGACTTCCTCTTTCTGAATCATTTTCAAGATTTTGTCAACTTTCAAATGTGAAAAAAAGGCATGGAAGAAAAACCTGATTTTCGGCAAGTTTAAGAATGTGGTGTTAATCTGAGGCCAATAACTTTATGATTGCTCTGCAAGAGGGAGCATCTCCAACGCTTTACGATAGAGGAAGATTTGCTCTTTCTTATCATAGGGTCCTATTTTACAGGAACTTCTGATTTTGTCAGTTATTGGGTGTCAACCTACCTCAAATTTAACAAACGTTGCGGTTATGTCATATGTGGTCTTATCGCTATAAAAATTTCCAGTGAACAAGAACCCGTGAGATTTTGCATCATCATAAGGTTTGATTCTGGGAAACCGCCTCCACAGCTTCGAAACACCGTGTGATGTCCAGAGGTCCTAGGGCACCATCCACGGAATTGCATTTTGAGCTACATATTTTTTGGACCTTAAGAGTCGATTTACAGCCAAATAAAGCGTCCAATTTTAAGTAGAAAGTGTTCACCGACGATTTTACACATGTTCTTCACGGTACTGAAATAAAACAAGCATCTTGAAGTGTTTGCAACACTGCCACCCTATCGCGGAGTCGAACTTGGAGCCCGCTGATAAAAAACGAACTTCTCTACCTTGCTGTTATCATACTACCCTCTTCAGGCAACTCCTCCCCTCCTTCCCCGAGGCGACCCCCCTTGGTAAATTATTATCGTACGCTCGACCCTGACCGGAAAGCAAATGTTGGAGTGGGCCATACGAGGCCTTGGGTTTGATGCCGCGTAACAGCTATAGACAAGTATGATTCACAGGACATGATTAGCGACCTCTGATCATATCTTTTATGTCCGTTCGCGTACCTTCGCTTTCTTCTTTAGAATGGACTGAGGAACCGCGGTGATTCCGGAAGTGCCTGGTTGGTCTTGAACCAACTCCGACTGCAACTCGGATACCCCTTGTAGAAACTAAAACCCTTTCGATAGGAGCAGCAAAACAACATGTCTAATTTGTGAGAGATTTTACCTCATCGCTTCCTGATTCCCTTTGCTCACTAATTGTGGCCTCCACACAAAAACGAACTGTTCTGCAACCACGAGCGGAGCTGCTGTCCGTTTGAGGCTAGAATGAGGTGATAATTTTCCTAAAACTGTATTAGTGGACCAGTTAACAACATTGTACTCTTATTGTCACAACACTAGTACTCTTATTGCGATAGGTGCGCATACGGTTTTACAAAGTAATGCAGTTGGATTGCTCACAAATTGCAGAGTTGCTGATGAGCTTTTTTCTACAGACAGTCTTGTTGGGGGGGGGGGGGGGGGGGGTGATGTCAACAGCAAACCGAAAGCGCAGTTGCAGTGCACAGCACTGCTTCCACAGAGCGACTAGCCCTACCGCTAGTCATTGTTGTACCATAACCGCACAACTTCAGGTACAGCACAAAGAAAGTTCTGACAGCGACCTGCTCGCGCAATTACACACCTCTCAAGACCTTTAAACGACTTACCATTATCTTTGAGCACTCTTCAGATCATATTCAGATTTCATCATGGCAGTCTTAAGCTACATTTATAGTGCATAGGAGTCTGTTCCGGTCGGGTAACAAGAGATACGTATTGATTATCGTTATCCGAGAATCGATACATATCATTCGTTATCCGACAGGATCGGACTCCGATGAACTATAAATACAGCTTTAGCCATATACGTTTCTTTTGCATAGGCTGAATAGATGTACAGATAGCGCCGATGGCTGTGCGTTTTTAGCGGAGTCGAGAAGCAGGCGGCGTGACTGCAGCGCTCCCGCTAGAAGTCTCTCCGCAACAACAGACGATATTGTTTGCTTGCTAGATAGTTTTCTTGATAGCTAACATCAAATATAATGAAAAACTAACAAGAAAACCCCGATTTGCCACTGCGACCGCGATTCCAGAAAGAAAGCGACGCGATCGACCGAAAAACGCAAAGCAGTCGACGCTCACTGTGGAAACTGACCTTAGCTATCTATAACATAGCACAACTAAAACTATTTCCTCCACACCTTCGTCAATAAAGATTGCTGAACTACTGAACCGTATGCAACTGAATAACAAGAAAAGAAAAACCCTGGGTAAAATCTGCGAAATAAAAGTTTAATCAAAATGAGTGTAGATAAATATGAGCAAGATGTATGACATACGTCGAAGGAGAGTGAACATGCTGTCTTTTTCGGAGTTGTTCCAGTATTGAGACGAGCCGCAACAAAATCACGGACCTAATGTTCACGTAATCATAAAAAGGAAACAATAGAGAAAAAAAATGTTAGCTTCACCTTTTGTTGGTCAGTGACACTGACATTCGATTCGAAAACATTAATTCCAAGAGGAAGGAGACTTGGTCGTGGTCCCAACGATCTTGCCTGAACAATGCTATGCAATACATTTCAAAGGGAGTCTTAATTAGCAAAATATTTAAGCCGTTAACTCTACCCCTGCGATTGAGCTTGCGCGGCCGGAAGTGGGTATACGAATTCGATTGTTGCGAATCATATCCAAGGAAGACTTCATCGGTTTGAACGCGAAAGCATGTGAGGGACTTGAGGTGGTCTCAGGGCTGAATTTGAAAATATTCCCTACAGTATAATTCTTCTCGAATCGATTTTGAAAAGCAATATCGTGGTATAAACCAATGATCAACGTACTTGTTAGGCTCGTTTTCAATGTTTTCCGTCGGCTGGACAGATTTTGTTCTAGATGCAGGCCTTGAGGGAACACCAGAATGGCGGATAGCTCTTTCTTTCGAGAGTTTACTGCAAAAACCAGCTAGATTCTCCAAAACGATTCCACTGCATTAAATAACACAAACCAACATACATCAGACTTTTTACACGATACCTGTATGCTTCCCGAGCAGCTTTCATCCTTGCCACTCTATCATTTTCCTTCACGTTCAGTTTAGACTTGAACAAAGTTGGTGCGCCGGAACGTTTTGAAAGAGGTCTTCAAAATAGAATAAATCAGCGATCACAAAGATAACGAAATAATCACTCAAATCAGAAACAGTGAAACCCTCACCTGTCAACTTTCTTTGAAGTAGTTGCTACCATTTGGGCAGAAAAGCTTCGAGGTGAGATAAAGGCAGTAGAATATGTGCTAAAACGACTGAATGTGAATAACTAGGGGACGATAACGCTGGCAGAGGTGTAAGCAACTATTTCATATCGACAGAAAATGAAAAGAAATCACTGCAGATGCAGTAACGAAAAAGAACGGCAAACAAAGTTTGCTGCGATCATAAAACTTCAAATTTCTTTATCATTTGGGCACCACGTAACAATGGAGCAGCCAAGCAATTTACGTGCACACGTCTTTTCACGGGTGCGAAGGGAACCCTAATGCGTCTGGGTGTTATACACATATGAACGTATGAACCACAATCGTATGAAAGAGTGCCACTGATTTCAACACCGGGTCGGCTATTATTCTGGAACCCTTCAAAAATCTGCTTCAGACACAAGCATATGAAGAACTAATCGGCAACAGTACTGATAATATGTAATCATTTGCACCTCTCATCCGCTCCCCTTTTCAAATAGATGTGACTCACTTGCTTAACACACTCCAGAGGTTAGAGATGTCGATGAACGCATTATAGTCCCCAAAAGTGTGGTAGATGTGTAGTGGCGCCTACTTCTTTTTTCTAGGTGTGGCTTGGCAGTTTTTGCTGTTTGCCTTATCCAGTTATCATTGAAGATGTTTTTCAACAGGGTCAAGTATGACGATGGGAAAAACCGACCCTCAATACCCTCTCCCTATTTCCTCGTCCAACGCCCACCTTTTCATGACCCCCCCCCCCCTCTGTTTCCGCAAGTTTTCTCTGTACACTGAACAGTTTCAAGGAAGAAGACACAAAAGAAACATCTTGAAAATCCAAAATTGGAACTGAAACAACCTTGAAGTCGATATGCATCCTTTTCTATCCGGTAGGACCAGAATGCCAGCAGGAATGATCATGTCATTATGTGTCAAAACAAGACTGGTTGGCAGCGCATGCGAAGAATCGGTTTCAGCGTTGGCATTTGCGCGCCCACGGGTTCGATCCCCGGCGCCTCCAATTTTTGCACGAGTTGGAACCGCTTCAGGATTTAATGTGGAGTAGAGAGGATTTACAGGTTTGAAAATGAAGTGAGGGAAGCGAAATCGATCGATTACACATGCGAGAATTCGCCTACAAGGGACGCCAGTTCGTGGAAAACTAGGGTCACTTACACCTCGTACTGAGGTTCTCTGACTCAAAATCAGCATATGCTTTTCTGGATATTTATAGAGGACGATAAGCTCTATCTTTAGCCAGAGTTTCAATTCTCTAGACCTTCACACGTTTTTGGGAGCTCGATGGGAAATCGATGGGAAATTTGGCGAATTTCCCATCAATTTCTCATCTAAATTGCGGGAAAACGAGCGAACTTCGTGGAGCCAGATTCTGTATTCAAATGGGAAATTTCCTCAACTAAAACTCATGGAAGAAAAGTTTTCGTGATATCTGCAAATTGCTTCTCAGTGATTTCCCAAACAGATTTACTCCATTTTCACCACCTGTTCAAATTGCGAGATTTTCACTCCTTCAACTCCCATGAAGAGAGTTTGCCTTTTACCGAAGTTTCACTACCTTTACATAATAGAGCTCCAAGCACTGACTCTTCATTTCCATTATCGCACCCCAATAATCGCTCCTGCTTGCGTGAGTTAGATGGGAAATTTCCCCTCGGAGACCCGAAAATTTAAAAAATTTCCCATCGAGCTCCCAAAAGCATATGAAGTTCTAGAAAATTGAAACTTTGGCAAAAGATAGAGCTAATCGTCTTCTATGGAGAAGTAGAAAAGCATTTGCTGATTACGAGTCAGAGCCCTTCACCACGAGATCTAAGTCGCCCTACTTTTCCACGTTCTGACGGGCCCTGCAGGCGAATGCTCGCACGTGCAATCGATCGATCTCGCTACCCACACTCTATTTTTCAACATTTCCACCCTCTTTACTCCATACTTGATTCTGAAGTAATTTTGACCCTTGCAAAAATCTATTGAAGACGCCGGGAATCAAACCTGTGGGTGCGCTGAAGCCGATTCTTCTCATGCGCTGCCAACCTGTCCTGTTTTGAACGTAATGACATCGTGGTTCATGCTGGCAAGTGCGGACCGTCATTTGTCATAAAGTCATAAAACAAACGTGAATTCACTTTCAATGGCCAAGCCGCCCCTCTACTTACCCCATCCCCACCTCACCAATACCCCGCCCCTCCCTTCCAAGTCCCCTCCCTTACGACCCCCTCATAGGAAATTCCCATCAGACTCTTGACCCTGTTTGTCAATGATCTGGCTGCTAGAGGTAGGGTTTGAAGAAAGCGTAGCGTAGTTGCAAAAATCGGCACGACTCTTCCTAGTTGAATATGCTTAGACATCCTAATCATGCGAGCGCTCGCCGTCAGGCTCGAACCAGACTCAGCGGCGAAGGTATATATGGGTGACGCCCGCGCTTTGTCGACTATAGTGACTACCGACCCAAGCCGAGGATGCCGTTACCACACCATGATTAATTTTCAGAGATCTTGAGGTAGTATTAGGTTGGTCCGAAAGTTTTGCACCAATACATTCTTTAGGATCCAAAATTTCATAGGCATTGATTCAGAATGCCACTACATGTGAAATGTAGAACAAACCTGGCTGCAGCCGCACAACAATCGTCGGACAACTCCAAGCGCTGGGTTACAGAAAACTGATGTCAGCTTGTGTCCCCCACGACATGAGTGCCTTGCAAGACTTGAGTGTGTGCCAGCCTTTACTGCCGCGTCCACACAGGACGAACTTTCTCCCCCAGCCCCCCCCCCCCTCCCACTGGAGGCGTAGTTGGATGATGTGTGCTAACCATGCACGAGAGAAAAGTTTACTCCGGCGTGGCGAACCATCTTCAAAACAGCCGAATATAGTAGAAGGGCGCAAAGGAAGGGTTTTCCGTGCTGTTGGTGGGATTCCGATGGAATGCTGTATCGAAAACTGCTGACACCTGTACCACCGTGACCTCCTAAGTTTACTCTTCTTAACTACAGAAACTGGTAAAGGCAACTTATCTGAAGCGTAGAAAAATTGACCATGTTGCTCCACTTCATGGTAACGCCCGACCCCACAAGGCAAAGCTTACCCGCCAGAAAATTGCTGAACTAGGTTGGGAAGTTCTACTTCACTCTGCTTATTCACCGAATTGACCCCGTCCAACACTTGTTTTTAGCACTGAAGCTGCATTCACAAGAAGAAAATTCGATGACGAGACTAAACTGAGAGATTTCAAGCTTCTTAGACTCGCAGCTGCCAGAACTCTTGACTTCTGCACCTGATGCTCTAGTGGAGCGTTGGCCATACCTCGTGAATTATAATGATACTACTTTCTCAATTGATACCTATTCACAATAAAGTTAACATTCTTTGAAAGAAGTATGAAATTTGGTGCAAGACTTTCGGACCAAGCTAATATAACCAAGCATAAGACAGCAACTACTTGTGTCTTGTAAAATTTCCTCGGAGACGACAAAATTATTTCTTAAAGATATCCACGAAGGAAATGTTGCGAATAGACATAATCGGTTTCAAACTAGATCTCGCTCATTACATTTATTTCCATATTCATAGTGCAACAACATCCATGTCAACCAATTAGTTATTACACAAGTCACCGTACAGAGATCAATCGCTCGCAACAACGCGAACAAATAGAATGGGATAATAACAAAGGAGGATTAGTGAACAAAAGTTATCGCTTGCAGGAAGCGATACTACTTCCCAGTTGACCCGAAACCACCAGCGCCTCGAGTAGTGTCAGTTAAAGACTCACACTGCATGAAGGTACAGTGCGCGATGCGTTCACAGATGAGTTGTGCGATTCGATCGCCTTTCTTCACCTGAAAGTTAAACCTTAGAAACTTATCAAAATCTATCAGAATAAACGAATTACCTCAAAATCAGTGGAACCAAAGTTGAATAGCAACACTTTCAATTCACCGCGATAGTCACTATCAACAACCCCTGCGCCGACGTCAACAAAGTTCTTTGCAGCAAGACCGGAACGCGGTGCGACCCGACCGTAGTATCCGAATGGAAGTTCCACTTGCAGACCAGTTGAAACACACATCTTACCTGCAACAGAGAACTGAAGGCGAGATCGGTTCTACCACTTCTTCGTAAAGAAACTAGGACTAAACTAAGAAATAGAACTGGACATATCCAGTAGTCAAGATGAGAGAGGAAGTAACATCCTAGGGTGTGCTGGTTGTGTCCACTAACGCCTACGGATGACTCTACCAGCACTCCGAACTCTTCCACATGTCTACCGTGAGTTCACTATTAGGAGGCCGGATGTGTCCACTAAAGTTCGACGACACCACGTCCTCTTTAGCTACTCGATGTGTCATCCAGGAGCTTTGGTGGAGTCATCAGTTGTAGAAGGTAGACATAACTAGCATACCCCCGGATTTGTTACACCGAAGTTTGCGAGAAATCTTGCAAAACGTAGTTTCACTCTAAAACTGTGCCGCTTCATTATACTAAAATGGGACGTTCTGCTCTTAAGAGAGCCATTTCAGCCTAAGTTTGCAGTTTTCTACATCCGTCTTTGCTTGCCAAAGGCAGGTAGTTTCGACAAACGCTTCATACAGTAGCCCATTTTCACGCTTGCAGTGGCAATACTAACAAAATATAACAAAGGTATATACCAGATTGACACCTGCAGGATTTTTTTTTTTGAATGAAAAGCGATGAATTCGTGTGCGGTGGTTTGCGAATGGAGACTCTTGCAAACGATGTTTGTAGCACTAAACTCACACTGAAATCAGAATGAGATGAAAAGCTAAAAACTAACGCTACGGAACTCCAGACAATAACCTACACTGCCACTAGTTATGCATTGCATGGCCTCCACAAAGGTAGCACTATTAAGCGCAGTATCTAGATAATAGCTGCTGCTGAGAGGTTCATTTTAATGTGCAATCTCAGCTCCTCAGCTCAGCTTTTGCTAGCTTCCTCGCAAGGAAACTCCTCCGCTCCTGTATCTAATTTTGCCTTAAAAGTAGGGGTTTTTTGGGGGGGGGGGTGCGGGTCCTTAGTTACCCGTGGCATCTGGCACGAAGGGAAGCGAACACGCTTCGCAGTTAATGTCAGCACTAAGACATCAATGCAGTGCCCTAATTTTGGTAGCGATTTTTATGTTAGAGTGATAAAATTGTTCCTGGACACTTTTTCGTATGAACAACTATTTAACGAAACGAAATTACTAAACGAATTTACTTAAAAAATATTTTAAAAAACCTCTCCCTTATTTTGACTATTGTCGATGATAAATCCTTTTAAATTTCATATCACCAATTCGCATTTAATGGGAAGGGCTTAAAGTGCTCTGAGAACCCAAAGATAAATCTGAGCATAAGGATATTTGGTGTGATCCGTCTATTCCACAGGCCTCGCTCCGGCTGCACCTATCATCTCGGGTAACTAAGTGCCGCCTCCCTTTTTGGGGGTGTTCTCTGACATCAAGCACATCACTGGAATCGGCGCCTCGAGCTGCACCTGGGTCTGTGGATATCTCGATACTCAACATGAGGTGAGACACTGCCGTTAACTGAACCATCATAAGTTATACATTATAAGACGCTCAAACAACAAAGACCATAAAAGACTTAAGTAGTATGGGCACTGTTCCACCCGCTCTGCCCCAAACTCTCAAGATCGAAAATTTCTCTGAAACTTGCAAAATTAATGTGATTTTCGTGACCAGCATGTCAGCTAACCATTTTACACAAAAACTGAGACGTTTTCGTGGGATAGCTTACTTACCCCAACCCTGTGAGTGTGATATGGCGAAAAGGGAGTAGGTGGGGGGAGGGGCACCCTATAAAAAGTCATAGGCTTTATCTTGTAATCCTCAGCCAAAGCACTAGCCTAATCCTTTACTGAAGCATGGGTTTAGGCCTAAGCCTAAGGCTTAGACTTCACCGGAATGCCCCCCCCCCCCAAACTCCATTTTCACCATGTGATAATCGTGATCAGCATGTCAAATAAGCCCCTCCCTCCTACACGAAGCTTCGGAGGAATTTTTATTTTTGAGATTTTGGGGCAGAACAAGTGAAATGGTACCAGTAATACGTTCCGGGAAACAAGTGATCAAGCCACGACCTCATCACCAAGTCAAAATTCAGCAGTACAGAAACCAAACAAAAGGAGCCCAGCCTGAAGTGTACTGTGATAAATCGCAAAAAGGGGGACTTACCGTGTGCTGGAACCACACAGTCCTCTGCGCTGAACAAATCAGCACCTGCTGCAGCAGCAGAACCATAGACCGGTTCCTGTGCATCAGCGTTAAGCTTCACGAAACGGACAGTGAGGCGCTGAAATCAATTCGTCTCTAGCACGAAATCCCAGATGTTCTAAAAGCCAAGGAGAAACTTTGAAAAAAAAAATGTCGTTCATCAATACCTGCTCATCCATCCTTGGCTTCTTACATTCAACATCACCAGCAGCGTCATGCACGTTCAGGTCGCGGGCAGAAAGTGTCGCCATTTTTGGTGCGGAAAGGCTAGAACGAAGGAAATGTGAGGATAGCGCCTTTCTGATGAGAAGTCTCTGAAGCAACAATAACTAGGGAGGTTAACTGAAATCGGAAGCAATGTGGTCAAAACCTATCGACAACCTCCACAAACATCACAAGGCCATCGGTAAACAATGAATCCTGATGGAGTGGACGAAGGAACGGGAGAGTTCGTCGGCAACTTCGCGCCCATTTTAAATTTCGCGCATGAATTGGTTCACGCGAATGACGCTGGAGCGCCGGATTTTCGAGGACATCGCCTGTGACGCATTTCCCACGCCTGTCACTGGGGTTCGAGCGCCAATGGCGGCTCCTGCGGCATCACTTACACCAGACTTGAGGTGAAAACTCTCGAGGACCATGTCTCGAACTCGATATGCTGGGGACATGGCAAGAGATTGGATGCTTTAGATCCGTACCTACTATGAATGGGCGCATGAGGAAATCAGATCAAAGATCACACGGATCTCGATCCAAGGAGCGTTACAAACTGGCAACTACATTACTTGCAAGCAGTCGTTCGGCAGTAGTTGTGCCCAAAGTTCTAAGAAAAAGTTTTCTGCCCAGATTTCGCCTGGGGAGGTCATTGGAGGTGCTGAACGCGAATATCATATCAATTTTGTATCGTAACTCCGCTTTTGTAGGATTATGCTGATCATGGATTATATGTATGTATATGTCTTTTGTAGGAGTCGGAAGATATGATGTAAATGCTGTATCTCACAGAATCTTCTCAAGTTTCGCATAGAGGGGTTGTTTCACGAGCTGATCACGAATATTGTATCCGTTTTAAGCCTTAACTTCATTTTCGTAAGGATACTGTACAGGGTGGCCGAAAATTACCCGTGCACTAAAATTTTGATGCTCTAGTTAAGTCTTCAGATGCAGAGAGCCAAAATTTTCATAAAATTTTATCGATGACTGAAAATATCTTAAAAACTCATCAGACTTCAAAATAACCTTCATTGGCAGAAACGGTGGCCCTCAACGTCTTCGTAGGTTGTGCACATGATTCTCGCACGTACTCTTTACTGATTTCGTCCCAGGAAATTTTTTGGGGCTTCTTTCAGGGAATACAAACTTTTGCGCTAATAGAGCAGGTCTTCCTCTTCAAAAAGACTACAGGGGAAAATCCGCTGGATTCAAATTTGAGCAGTACAAAGACTTCAAGATGTGGTGAGGGTTGTGGATATAGCACCCACAAACCTCAAAAAGAAGCTAGTTCGCAATCGCGCGTACGATCGCCTCTGCAATACACCCGGATGCGTTATTTGTCCGAATGGCAGGACTGGTGACTGTATGATGTCAGGGATGATTTATCTGATCACCTGTCAATCTTGCGGGGACGAATACATGGGAGAAACGGGCCGCCCTCTCTGCATTCGAATAAAAGAACATCTAGATGGGCTCAACAGATCAAGACCTTCCACTCTACTGGGAGCTCATCGTATATTGCGCCATGAAAACTCTACCATCCACGTAGGAGTCACGAATTTGTCGTTGGAACCTGAGATCATAGCGCGAAAAACATTAGAAGCCTGCTGGATTGCCATCAAGAGCCCTAGAATGAATAGAAAAGATAAGCGCATTACTATCACTAACGAGCTGGCCTTGTATCACAATCTTTGCGGATTCTGATTCGATTATGGCAGATTGTTAAGGCACACTATAAAAGGCAGTAGGACCTTTCTACCATCTCTACTGCAGCAAACGTGAGTACTGGCCGGGCTGTGTGTGCTTCGTTGTGTTTTTGATTTGCCTTGTGACTAAACTGTGTTCTGCAATGCGATGAAGCGTTTGAGAGGATGGTCGTAAATGTTGCCTTCGACTTCCAGGCTCTGACGAAGGCGACATCGCCGAAACGTTAGTCGAAGTGGAGAAGAAAGAATTGTAAGAATCTGGGCAAAAAACAGCTAGAAAAAGAAATACGTCACTAGTACAAAGACCATTTTCCATGCCTTACGAACTCAGGCAAACGCTCACATTTCCAATCTTTAACACTTTTTTTGCCTCTTCCGCAGGACGGAGCTCTGTTGCAGGTCATTTCTTCTATTTTCAAAAAGTGCAGATAGCAGATCTTCTCGATTCAAAAATGTTTTGTGGAAATACCTCCTTGCACACATAAGTTTAAATTTTAACATCAGAATCCACAAAAACTAACGACCCTTGCCACTGGACACTGGGCAAGACGTCAAAAACAGGCGCTGTCCTGTTCTAGCAACAGTTCTGCCTTGGAGCAGGTCTAAGCAATAGATTCAACAGATTTGGTCGAAACCCTGTCACGCTCGGCGTTTGTTATAGTGAAAAGTTCCTCGCAGCAAAGATGATCGTGTGTTAGCGAGAATAATAAAATCGCTTCAGCGTCTGCCTGCACAAATTCTACCTATTCTTTCTCAAAGTACCCGGTAAGGTGTGGGTTTTTTGAGAATGGTAAGGGTAGATGTTCAACTTCTTTCATACAACTTTTCTCGGAGGTCTGCGGCCGATCTTGACCTCTATCGCCATTTTGAGCGAGGAACCTAGGGATTTCTGTCAATCCTGCTCTGGCCAACCATCACTTCCTTGGGAGTTGGTGCAGTGAGAGCAAAATATCTGCCCTTTTTGTCCTCACTTTTGAAGCTTTTGAAGCTTTTTATTGTATTTTGACCAGTTATTCGGTGCAGGGGCAACACTTCCTAAATGTATGTACGCCACAGATCTTCATTCCCGATGGCAGTTGAATATCGGCACTGCTCATGACGTTGGAGGCAACCATCTCGAGATAACTATTACTCTTGAACCAAATATAACGAAGTAATGGGAATATGAGAAGATAACGCGAAAAAAAATTGGATGTCCCGAAGAAATGGTGCAGGGGTAATTTTCGGCCATCCTGTAGATATACGGTAGAGAATTCAGAAAAGATGCCGATTTCGGTAAGAAAACGAAGGGGGTATGCGAAAAGTGTTGATGATCGCGATCAGCGCCCAATGCAACCCCTTTACACGGAATTTGAGAGGATTCTGTGGGATACCTTATTCCCAGTATACATACCGTAACCCAACAGATACGGAGTTACGGTGCCAAATGGATACGATATTCGTGTTCAACACCTCAGATACCCCTCTCCCTCAGGCAAAATGTGGGCGAAAAATTTCCGTTGAAATTTTGGGGCAGAACTAGCCGAACAGTGCCAATACTTCTATTCAAAGTAGAAGTGAACAGCATCTTCGTGGCTTTGCCAGTGATTTACCACACATCGTCGGCTTGTGGACAGATTTGAAGGCAAAGCAGTTCGAGGGATAGAGAAGTCACGGCTACGAGGCTCTAGAAAATCTACTGGTGGACGATTTTCCCCTCATATCAGCTTCGTGCTTTCTTGCAGCGGGACACTAGCTCGGCACAGGAAAATTTAATTTTTTTTTGAAATTGGAAGATTTAAAAATGGTTGCGATGAGTAACCAGGACACGTGGCTGGCTGGTATTTACCTTTTTTCCAATATTATTTATCTTGTTTTTCTTTGGGAGAGAATCTTGCAACCTATACCTCGGCTTTTTCACTCTGAACTATGCATTGGATTTTTCTTGGAGGTGTTAGTCTTCCTTCCAAAGATTTTTCACTGTGTGTTTGCCCGAATAGGGTTCTTCTTTCTTCGTTTCATTCAGACATCACATTATCAGTTTCTTCTCACAAAGGGCCCCAGGTTTACCATAGATGGAGTCGTCTTGCTATTTTGTGCTAGTAGATTCACGTTAAAGCATTTCAGAGCGCTGAAATAATACAGTGAAAAATTCCGTTTGCACAATGTTGGTCGGGTTCCCTGCATTTTCTGAAATTTAGCGGCGTGAATTCCGTATTCATGAACGAACCCGGGAAGGTTCTGAGCTTCTCGCTCACCCAAAGTAAGAAAAAAAAGTTTCTCAACCTATAATTTGGCATATTTCGATATATTCGCTACTATCTGTCATCATTGACTGAGAGGGGTCATTCTAGAAGAGCGGGTTGGTCACAACCTTCCCGAGTACGTTCATAAAACACGGGCCCTAGACTCCTTCGATAAATTTGCTTGAGATATTCCCGGTGCTCCGTCAGACATCTATTCGTAGCTGCAGTGACCACCGACCACGAGAGGCCGAGGATGTGAAAAACGCGGAAATCGGATTTTTAGGAACACTGCTGAGCAGCGGTTGTTCGTGCGTTAAGCAGGTCGTCGAGAGTGAAACGCTCGCTGTCGTGTTGTGTGTCCTTCTGAGACACCGAGCATTGTTTGTCTACCACGTGCACCTTTTTAGTTCTAAAAGGCCGGCTTTGTCGATGTTGCACTCCGCTCCCGTCCGTCTCCCAAGAGCTCCACCACCTACACCTCTGAATGCTTAGCCTCTTCCTATTCCTACTGCTAGTGGAAAGTGCTATTCAGGAGATGTCTCTGTGCGATTACATGCGACGTCTCGGCAGAGCCAGTCCGGGTTGCGTTGAGCCGAGTGCAATCGGTTGGTGATGATCATTTTATATGATAAAGTCTATGCATACACACTATCTATCCTTCATCGGGCTGCTTATTCTCCTCCAGCGGGTCGACTCCAGCGTGTCCGGACCCGGTTGCACGCGTTACACCATCTTGGTTGTATGACTGTCTGCGCATCCACACATTTGATTAATATCACCGCCATTATTTTCAATGCATGTGGCGCTGCGTGTGGGTCTAGATGAATGGAGCCTCCAAGATGTAAATCATAAGTGGCAATATTGTATCTTTCATTTCCATTCAATTACACTGGCTGCTATTGCTGAAGCACGGAAAGCTCACGCAATAACACGTCGCGGGATCCCATGAAGTGACGCAGCTCCATAACAATAAATCTTCTGGGAACGGACGTGGTCTACCTGAATTTTTTTTTTGCTGGGAGACGTGACCGATGAGCTATAACATGCTCAGGACTCCCACTCGTTGTTTATCCTCGAAACACTTCGAAGGAACACCTTTATGCAAATGGACTTAGTTAAAACTAGGAAGAAACGAACAAAAATCTAATCTTGGACTGAGATGCACAAAAACTATGTGACAGAAGAATCTGAGAAGAGTGCGTGCTAGGTCAGAATGCATCATTGAGATTACCCAGGGTAAATATGTTAGCAACACGTAAATTCACCCATTGTTGACGCGACAGTCATCACGTCTACCCTGGGTAATCTCATTGATGCATCCAAGTCCTGGTTTTCCGAGGCAAGTATTAGGTATGAAGTGTACATTTTACCACTTATGCACCATTTCCTACGACTTCACTAGTGGCGGTCACATCGAGGAAAGGAGATGATATAGTAAGGTGTCTCGTTTGCTCAAAATGGGCAGGAAAACATAACAAAATTATTCCATAAGTTGGGCGAACATTTTGTGTTGACTTGCTTTCTATTCTTCTTCTCCATCACTTCTATCAGTTTATCATTTTTGGTTCTTTCAACTCATGAATTCTTTTAAAAGCCCTCCAGTCTCAAAACGGTGCAGTGCTCAGGTTTCTTAACGTACAATCGACCGAAACCACGTTAGCAAACCAAGTTTCTCGTCCTGCACCTTCTAGCATTGCATTTTTATACGATAACCAATCACAATAGGCATCGCTAGGTTGAATGGTTATTGTTTCATGAATCCCAGACTAGGTCATGCTTTCAGAGCGGCTTACATTATCCCCCCCCCCCCCCTTTCGTGCCGTCTCAGCGATGGTGTAGGCTTTGAACCTGAGAAGGAACATGCGGTGGAATGTAAATTAGAATTTGGTAAAATATGAACTGGCGAGTTGTGTGAACAGCCCTGTCCTAGAACCATTACAACTCTTCCGCATCGCCATTTCCACGCACAGCGCTCCACACCCCCTAAACGACTAAGATCGCTCTTCACAAGGATCGTAGTCTCAATTCAACCCTCTAATCGTACTTCTGCTAATTTTTCAATACGAACACGGATATGACAACCACTTTGCGTCAAATTATCGATTTATTGATTTTATTGATTTTTCTCTATACTTGATCGTGGGATGATAAAGACATGTCTATGAGGTATCGCAATACGGTGAACACGAATATGACAACGATTTTGCGCTAAATCATCGATTCATTGATTTTATTGATTTTTCGGCTTTCTTGCACACGGGTTGGTGAGTGCGTGCCTTCTGGGATTTTCTGAAACGCTGAACGTGGTTAAGGCAAGCATTTTAGAAGGATTTATTCACTAGTCAAGCAAGTTCACCCCATTTTTGGAGGGAAGGGAGGAGGGGTGAAGAAAGTTACTCAAGCTGACACCAAATGATGGACATTTTGAGAGGATTTTCTGGTCCTACAAGTGTTGACATCAGGTTCAAATGGCCGGGAGAATTTGAACACCCGAGCGAAGCCGGGTACGGCAGTTAGTGGTACTTGAAGCAAACCGCCCAGGCAGCGCTCAGTTTAACGTGGGCTTTCTGCATCATTCTCCTCCATTTTCACCTGATCAACCCTTTAATTATTTGATGTTTCTTGTCGTTCCTCGCGCTTTGAGTGATCGTAGAGTTCTCACCTGGAAGAAGTGAATAGGAAATGTAACAAAAACGCCGAAATACATCAATATCGAAGGGTCTAGAATTTTCTTGTAGGCAAAGGAAAAATGCCTGAATAAGTGTAGTGAGTCAAATGAACAACAGTTCGACCATCACTGGAGTTTGGGCGTTTGAAAAAGAAACCTAGAAAATTCATAGTAAAGTTGCGGTGACTTCTCGGTCCCTTATGTAAATTCGAGATGTTTTCATCGTCGAGCTTTGCTTTTTTTCTTTGTGAATGAAAAATGAAGAATGCTTTTTTTGATGATGCTTTTCCGAAAATTAATAATATATTAGAAGTGGAGACATGGAAAATTCTTGGAGAATTTGCAGATACCGATTTTCACGTGATATTGAGCAATTTTTCAGAAGGGATATACGATGAAGTGAAATCAACTTGCATTTGTTTTGCAGACGTGTATATCTAAGAAAACCTCACAATGTGGCCTCTTTCAGCAACTACTGAGGGAAGTAGGCTGGCGAAGATGATAGCGATTCTTGAAGAGAAAGAGACGAAAAGTGGTGCCGCGGCAAATCAGTATATTCTCTGCGCGACGCAGGAGTACAGAGTCAGTGCGAATTCTGTTGCGTGATCATCCACGATTTCCACACATTTGACGAACATTTCAGGACTGTCGAGACGACAAGGAGTCATGCCTGTCAGGATACAGCTGTCGCTCGCCCACTTCCAATGAAAGGTGCTGTGTGAGCTCTACAGCGAGAGTTATGCTATCGAGGTTGGTAATGCCCAAGTCCGCACTAGCACCATGGTCAATGTTTATTTATTTATTTATCTTTGTCAGGAAGACAGTTCCCTTAAGTAGATATCCATCTTTGAAATCCTACATATACTCTCCATACGCATTCATTCAGTGTCTGTTTTTTACAGCAGTTTCTCAAGTTCTGGTTTTTTTCTTGGGCAGGAAGCCTCATAGGGAATCCATTATAGATTTTTATAATCATATTTATCAGCTAGCATCACTACACTAATGTCTAAGAAAACTGCTAAGAACATTCAGATCGTAATTATCTCTCGAACGGAACCATGCGAAAAAGGCGCGGCTTACCGGTGAGCCGCAGGGTCGTCAACGGGTTGATAAGCTCCCTTAATAACACCTTTTCTGGAAGGATATCATGACTTATAATAACGGGCTTACTTTGTGTGTCACGTGTGTGTGTGTGTGTGTGTGTGTGTGTGTGTGTGTGTGTGTGTGTGTGTGTGTGTGTGTGTGTGTGTGTGTGTGTGTGTGTGTGTGTGTGTGTGTGTGTGTGTGTGTGTGTGTGTGTGTGTGTGTGTGTGTGTGTGTGTGTGTGTGTGTGTGTGTGTGTGTGTGTGTGTGTGTGTGTGTGTGTGTGTGTGTGTGTGTGTGTGTGTGTGTGTGTGTGTATAGAACGAAATTCGAGGGCGTGGCTTAGAGTGATGCCGACCAATCCACCGTTACATGGAGGGTGCGCCGGCGCCCAAAGTGGGGTGAGACGGGTCCACTGCTGTGATAAGGGTGCGCCGGCGCCCAAAGTGGGGTGAGACGGGTCCACTGCTGTGATAAGGGTGCGCCGGCGCCCAAAGTGGGGAGATGGGTCCATGGCTGTGATAAGGTGCGCCGGCGCCCAAAGTGGGGGAGACGGGTCGACAGCTGTGATAAGGGTGCGCCGGCGCCCAAAGTGGGGGGACGGGTCCACTGCTGTGATAAGGGTGCGCCGGCGCCCAAAGTGGGGGGAGACGGTTTCATGGCTGTGATAAGGGTGCGCCGGCGCCCAAAGTGGGGGAGACAGGTCCGCGGCTGTGATAACGGTGCGCCGGCGCCCAGAAGTGGGGGAGAGGGGTCCACCACTGTGATAACGGTGCGCCGGCGGACAGAAGTGGGGGAGATGGGTCCATGGCTGTGATAAGGGTGCGCCGGCGCCCAAAGTGGGGGGAGACGGGTCCATGGCTGTGATAACGGTGCGCCGGCGCCCAAAGTGGGGTGAGACGGGTCCACTGCTGTGATAAGGGTGCGCCGGCGCCCAGAAGTGAGGGAGATGGGTCCATGGCTGTGATAAGAGTGCGCCGGCGCCCAAAAGTGGGGGAGACGGGTCACAGCTGTGATAAGGGTGCGCCGGCGCCCAAAGTGGGGGAGACGGGTCCACTGCTGTGATAAGGGTGCGCCGGCGCCCAAAGTGGGGAGACGGGGCTGTGATAAGGGTGCGCCGGCGCCCAAAGTGGGGGAGACGGGTCACAGCTGTGATAAGGGTGCGCCGGCGCCCAGAAGTGGGGGAGACGGGTCCACCGTGTGATAAGGTGCGCCGGCGCCCAGAAGTGGGGGAGACGGGTCCACCACTGTGATAAGGGTGCGCCGGCGCCCAGAAGTGGGGAGACGGGTCCACTGCTGTGATAAGGGTGCGCCGGCGCCCAAAGTGGGGGAGACGGGTCCACCACTGTGGTAAGGGTGCGCCCGGCGCTGTGATAAGGTGCCGGCGCCCAGAAGTGGGGGAGACGGGTCCACCACTGTGATAAGGGTGCGCCGGCGCCCAGAAGTGGGGGAGACGGGTCCACCGCTGTGATAAGGGTGCGCCGGCGCCCAAAGTGGGGGAGACGGGTCCACCACTGTGATAAGGGTGCGCCGGCGCCCAAAGTGGGGGAGACGGGTCCACTGCTGTGATAAGGGTGCGCCGGCGCCCAAAGTGGGGGAGACGGGTCCACTGCTGTGATAAGGGTGCGCCGGCGCCCAAAGTGGGGGAGACGGTTTCAAGGCTGTGATAAGGGTGCGCCGGCGCCCAAAGTGGGGGGAGACGGGTCCATGGCTGTGATAACGGTGCGCCGGCGCCCAGAAGTGGGGGAGACGGGTCCACCGCTGTGATAAGAGTGCGCCGGCGCCCAAAAGTGGGGGAGACGGGTCGACAGCTGTGATAAGGGTGCGCCGGCGCCCAAAGTGGGGGAGACGGGTCCACCACTGTGATAACGGTGCGCCGGCGGACAGAAGTGGGGGAGACGGGTCGACAGCTGTGATAAGGGTGCGCCGGCGCCCAGAAGTGGGGGAGACGGGTCGACAGCTGTGATAAGGGTGCGCCGGCGCCCAAAGTGGGGGGAGACGGTTTCAAGGCTGTGATAAGGGTGCGCCGGCGCCCAAAGTGGGGGGAGACGGGTCCATGGCTGTGATAACGGTGCGCCGGCGCCCAGAAGTGGGGGAGACGGGTCCACCGCTGTGATAAGAGTGCGCCGGCGCCCAAAAGTGGGGGAGACGGGTCGACAGCTGTGATAAGGGTGCGCCGGCGCCCAAAGTGGGGGAGACGGGTCCACTGCTGTGATAAGGGTGCGCCGGCGCCCAAAAGTGAAAAAACGCATGACGGTCCAGTGTTGTGATAAGGGCGCCCGCGTCCAGAAAAGGAATTTCGTCACGGCCTAGGTAAATTTCTTCATGAATGGTGCCGTGGCACCCGTTCCGGCTATTCCTTCTATCTATGTGACCTAGGTGCACGTTATTCCAATCCGTATTCCCCTCCTCATTCCAGTCCATTTGTATCTGAATCGACCCCACCCTTCACTCTGTCTTTATACATGGGCAGACCCTTATCACTTGAGTTACCACAACAACCTGCTAAAGATAGATTATTCCAAGAGAGCATTTCCACTGAATCGGCTACGTTCAGTTAACAACGGCCACTAGGGCCAATCAAAAGAAATTACTTCTCCCACGTGGGGGAAGGCTACCGCTCACGCAATCGAGACCTTTCCAAAAGTCGATGGACTTACTCGGGAGGGTACAGGACCTACTAAATCTGTCCACCTTCTTTTCTGCATCGTGTGCGGAGTATGCGAGCGAAGCGAGCATCAGTAGAAGTCTGGAAGTCCGGCGTTAGCCGGACGGTCAGACTGGTTATTTTATAGCCCGCTATGTTGCGTCGCCACATGATCAACCTCCGAATTACTTTTCCAGGAAAGAAAAGACTAAACCTATGCGTATTTCTTCCTTAAATTGTTTGAAGGAATAAATATAGGTGCAATTCGCATTTTCCATCTTTCAGTTTAACACTATAACGTTGCTGAGTGATCACACTTTGAGTTTTTTTTCCTCCAACTTCATGCAGAGCTATGGATCAAAATGAACCTTTTTTCTAGTTTTTTTAGTTCCTCTCCTTCAAAATTGACCATATGATCCTGATAATGCTGAAAGGCATGCCGTTTAAGGGTCAAGACACTGTCTTACAAAAGTTTTAAAACGCAAACAGCCAGGCAGCCACTCGCCTCAGGGAATCACAGCCACTCACTCGCCTCAGGGATATATGCAGCCAGAAGCAGTCGTAACCTTCTTTTCGCCTAGGAATTGCTTTGACTTGCGTTCGGCCATCCAGGCAGTAGATTAGCTAAATGGAAAGCCTATTTGTAGAGTTTCTTGACTAAGTAGCAATCAGCTTGAAGTCATAACCACTCTTCTTCTTTGTTAACGACGCCTTTATCCTTATTGTTAAAGACTGATTCGGAGTTATATGTATGTAGTCCCAAAAAACCATTTTCCTCTTTTCATTCTCAGGAGAGTCATGGCAATATATCCATAGGAGTGTTGTATCTGACTTGGGAAAATGGGAAAATGTACATTATACAAAACTAGGCGGCATACCCGGCTTCGCTCAGATGTGTTACTACCCCGGTAACTTCACACTGTTGATGACAGTTGCTATTGCCGATAAATTTATTTCTTAAAAGTGCCCATAATTTTGATGATCAGCACGTTAGCGCAGCTGGAACGACACTTTACCACCAACCCGTAAGCGAAAAGCCAGCAAAGTTATATCGTGGAAAATGAAAACAAAATGAATATACACATAATGAATATTCGTGCACAACGATTGTCATATTCACATCCAGCTTATTAGGGAACCCCAGTAGAGATGTCTTCACCGCTCGAGTAGAATAGCAAACAATTAGTAAAATAAATATAAATATCGATAAATCAATATTTGGTGCGAAACGGTTATCATATCCGTGTTCAGCGTACTGGGAAATCACAGTAGACATGTACTCGTCTGAGCTCTGTTCAAAAGTAGCCTATAACCTCCGTCGTCCCCTGTTGGGTAAGTGTTCAAAATTTGGTCCCGATCGGTTTATTCTCCGCGATTTCTATAAGGAACATAGAAACACACAAACCCACACACAAACAAACTTTCACTTTTATATATGCAGATCACATTGATGAATTTACTTGTAAATCTTAAGAAATTGTAACTGAAACAATGGGTTCGTGTGCTCCCAAATGGAAGGACATTGCAGAACTCCCACGAAATGCCCTCCGAAGGAGGAGATGGGCTACACCTGCACGTTTGGAAGCAAAAGAATCCCAACCAGCTGGTGCACGGCTAACGCGGACTGCACGGGCTCACCAGTGCAACTGTGCTGTGATACAGGTCCAACACTATAGGAACTCGCGGTACCAAGAAAAGTTTCTATTGCTTACAGGCTGCGGATTCAAGGCCTGTCTGTCTTCCACCAGTCATGTGCTCGATACAGGTGCGGGAACTTTTTTGCCTTTACCTGACAGTGACAGAGCTGCGGCCCGTGCCAAATGTAGATAAATTTATTAGAAAGGAATGTCGTGAAAATATCTGTTGATCATGTTCCCAGTTCGAGTAGGAATGACGCTACATGCGCAATGTTTAGGTTTTGACCCAGGATTAAGCGATTTTCATGAATTCGCGCAACAGAACTTTTCCCAATAAGGAAATTAAATAAGTACTTAAGTCCTACTCGATCTGGTAAGATTAGCTTTGTTTAATTGGAATTAATCCGATTTCTCTCCAGGAATTCGATTCATACAGAATGATCGCTGTCCCCCGACTTCGCTTCTCGGGATCAGATGCCGTATGAACAGTCTTCGCGCAACGAATTGGTGCAACTCCGACTACGAGTGCCAGGTGAATTTTGTTGTTTACCAAGGAACTGAGCCTCAGTCAAGGAAAAGTGCCATGAACATTACTCGTTTACACAAATGTAATTCGGGAGTTTTGATCTTGGCCAGTTTTGATCCTACCACCGCCCCTGAACTACCCATTGTATTGAGTTATTCGGAAAGTGATTGGGATTTTTACAAGAAATTCTCCATTTTCTCATAATGAAAGAACACTAGTCCTCTTATATAAATCATGGTAGTGTAACAAAATTTTCTAGAGCGCAGGCGTAGGGGGAATAGCACGTGATCGCATGCTTTAGCCGTGAGGCTCATATATACAGCCCTTGTCGAAAAGATAGACGGATTGCGCGTGCGGTTTTATATCATTCGGGATTTCGCGGTGGGACCAGCGGCTAACGGTCTCGAGCCCTCCGGGCGAGACAGTGTTTGCAACTATTTGACGATACATGGCAGCAATGTACGGAACAGAGTAGTCCTCTGATGGAGCTTTGTGAGTAACTGCACTCAATCTTGGGAACGCTGGACGTGGATCACTTCGAAAGAATGAGTGGAGGCCTTAGCGATAGGACAGGAGCGATTCACTCGGTTTCTTCATGTCGGATGTGCTCTTTGCGCACCTCTCATTATTGAGGTCCCATGGGGATTATACAGCTTGAGGATCCGACTGTTTTTATGAAGGGCAGTACAATCAAATACACATGATGAACGAACGAAGAACACGTCATTATAAGCTGTTGTGACGTTGTGACGTTTTCTGGAACCAGTTGTGCAACTGATCGAACTTTCTAAATATTTCCGAACTTTCTTCCATTTTTTTCCAAAATTTACAAAGAGTGCGGGTGCACTGATGAAGGACTGATGTACCGGGGCCCCGTAGTTCAGAAAAACATCAGGATGGGTGTCCACCGTTCGAGAAAGGGTGGCCCAATAGTGGAGAAAACGGCAGGATACGGGTCCATCTATGGAGACGGCATCCGCCGTGGCCCAACAGCGGGGAAAACGCCAGGATACGGGTCCATCGATGGAGAATGGGTCCGCAGGGAGCCCAATATTGGGGAAACGCTGGGACACGGGTCCCACCGATGGATTGGGTCTGCGCTGGCCCAATAGTGGGAGGAACGCCAGAATACAGATCCATGAATGGAGAATGGGTCTCCCCTGTCCCAAAAGTGGGAAAAGCGCCTGGATACGGGTGCACGGATAGAGAATGAGTCCGCATGATTCTCATTAGTGGGGAAAACGCCAGCATACGGGTCCACGGATGGAGAATGGTTCCGCCGTGGCCCAATAGTGGGGAAAACACCAAGATGCACGTCTACCGGTGGAGTAGGGGCACGCTACGCACTCGTTTGTGTCTCAGTCGACCATCTCTTCTTCCTCCCTGTACATTGAAGCAGAAGCTCATCAGTAGGACTATCTCGGCAACGTGAAACTTGAATCCTTTCAGGTGATTATTCGCACGGCATTAGTTACACTGTGTTGTTCACAAGTACTAAAGCCATGTGAAAGATACTAGAGTTGAAAGTGGCCGTTCATAACGGGTCCATGGGCATGTAAGAAATGTGACAAAAAAGTAGGTAGTATCATTGCATCGGAAATTAGCTTTACATGTAGGTGCGTGATTAAGAGTTTGCAAGCAAGGCTAGGATCGCGAGAGGACTCGAAGCCTGACGAGGCGGCCAGGCCCGTAGAATAAACGCAACTCATTAGAAGGATTTTGTATTTGAGCTCTGTTAATGATTAGTTTTGCTTATTTGCTAATTTTCTAACAATAAGCATTTCGCACGTGTGAAGCTTTTGCACATACCTCAAGTGGCTGCCCACCCCACTTTCTAGCGTTCCGAAGGGGCGCTAGTCAATAGAATATTTCCTATTTTGTTCGACTCTTTTTGCTATCTTTCTGGGTAACTTCATAATTCCTTTCTCGCAGAATTTCTGGCCTTTTCCAGCGAATAACAGGGCTAGATGAGATTTGATATCCTCATCTTCGGTAGAGAATTTCCCATACAAGTAGGTCCGCAAAGATCGAAGTAAGTGGTAGTCAGATGGCGCAAGATCAGGGCTATATGGTGGTTGGAACATCCAAGTCAGAATAATTTTTGCCGAGACGCCAAAGATGTATAGGTTCCAGCATTGCCTTGATGTAAGACCACTTCTCTACGATTCGCTAATTCTGGTCGGATTTTTAAAAATTGATTCATTTAGTTCAATCAGTTGTCGAGGTCCGACTTGATATTCTGATTCCTTGAAAGCACCTCAAAATATATCACATCTTAGTAGTCCCAAAGGAGTGGTGTTCCATCAAGACTATGCTATACGACATCCATCTTCAGCGACTCGGCAAAAAGTATTGGAGCTTGGTTGGGAATTTTCGTAGCATCCACCGTATGGCCCTGATCTTGCGCCATCTGGTTACCACGTATTTCTTTGCAGAACTACTTGGATGGGAAGATCGAAAATGATGGTATAAAATCCTATGTACTCCTGTTTTTTGCTGAAAAAGAGAAGTTCTACGAGAAAGGAATTATTAAAATAACAGAAAGATGTCAAAAGGTAATCGAACAAAACAGGAAATATGTCATTGACTGGTGTTCTTTCATTATGAGAAAATAATTTTTTTACAACACTCAAAAATCCCAATTACTTTCCGAAATAAAATAACAATATAATTTTAAACAATCTCTTTGTGAGGATGATAGAAAATATTTCGTATGTCGTGGCTCAATCTTTTCGAAAAGCCGAAGCAAGGCCTGCACTGCAAATAAGTAGCATCATGGTAAATATAACATTCTTCAAAGTTCACATCTTCCCATAGGATGACCGGCAATTCAACAAACGTAGAGAGTTTACTGAATTCACATAACCAGATTGTGTGCGTAAACTTACTGTGTGATAAATTCACAACTTATAGGTCGGATCCACTTCAAAAGTGCCTCGCACGTGCTGCCCAACTCCTTGCGGGTACAACGCTTGTGTGGGCAACAACGGCCGCGAACTTTTCTTCGGATGAACGTCTTCCACAGATTTCTTCGCCGAATAAATTATGATGAACGATCGGTTTCTCGCTGAACTCGCCCCGACCGGGCCGGAAACAATAGCGTGTTTGCACAAAGTATCGTTCGCATGCCTCTACTCACCGAATCAGGACGGAGGCTATTCCAGAGGAAAACGATCTGCCTGAAGACCAGAGACCGAAAAAACACAGCGTATGGTGACTTAATCATCTCTGCCAGTGCTTGGTTTAACCGTTGTGACATTGTCAAGGCCCAGGACAGTCGGGAAAAGGTGGAAAAAATTACAGCTTTTTCGTGCTTCTGTGGACAAGCTACTCTCGGGTAAGGTTAACGTGCTTAAAAGAGTAGCCTCGTTACATTTGCAGAGAAAGTATAATCTGCTCAAGTTAACATTTACTGCTTCTGTTCCTGAGCGAAGCAGTATTTCTATGGTTAATACTCTTTCAAATGGTTGATAGAATGAAGGCAGCAACCACGGAAATTTTCGACCTCGAGATTTCGGCACTCAGGGTAATCACGTGCGCAGAAGGCTACTACAATGTTGAGAACGGCCGAAACCTTCAGCCGTTTCCTGTAGCGTCGCAGACCATCGCCCTCGAGCAGATTGGGCTGAGTTGTGCGGCCTGTTCTATGTTTACCGATTCAAAAAAATTCAATTTCGCTGCCTTTCTTGTCAGTTGTTTTGTTGGCAAAATCGGTCTCTTGCACAGTTCTGCAGTGTTTCTGAGGCTGATGAAAGAGAAAACAAATTTTGAAAAAAGATTGCATAACCAGTGAAGATGTCGCAAAAACACTAACCACTTTTTAAATTATCCTACTGCAACGAAAAAATCCAAAAATCAAATAACTGACGAAAATCAGGCCACACTAGCAACTAAACAAGTAGATTTGTATTGAAATAACAGATAGAAAATTTTGGTGGGGTACGCGATGTAAAGAAGGAGAGCTAAAGAGTAAAAAAGAGCTTTGTAATTATAAGAAAAGAAATGGCTGCCCACTCGATCAGTTGGCAGCAACAGTCCGCTGCCGCCGCAACTCGGACGACCTGACTGCTGATCCAGGATCTTCGACATCCAACTCGTTATATCTCAAAGAAGCCACGAGTTTTCCGTGCTATTCTTTTGTAGAATCGCTGGGACAGTTGTTAAGGCTCCAAAACAATCAAAACCTCAGACACGAGTAATCCCATGAGTGTGCCTGCAGTACACTGAGCTGTGACACTACAGAAATGTCGCTAAGCACCCAGTGGTTGGGAGGCACTGACACAGCTATCATGCATGCCATGGGGCTCATATGTGAATACGGTATCGTAAATCTATGCAAGAGGTATAACACATTACACACAAATTTATTGGGATCGCGGTAGTATGTCCGCAAATATCGCAGTCGTTTTTTTCCAAATTTTCTCAGAGATGCTAATCTAGAAAACGCTCGCGCTAGGGTAGATTTTATGAAATTTGCCCAAAGAACTTAAAGTTTTACTGTTTATTGTTGTCTTCCAGAGCTAAAATATCCTAAGAACATAATTCGAGGAGACTGTGCCATGGATTTGCATCTCTGACGAATTGTAGCCGTCAGCCAGATTTATGGTGACTTTGCTGAATAAATCCTGGAGTCATCTCCTCAAAACCCATATTTTCTGGAATAGTCAGCCTTTAGAATATTTTCGTAAATAGACGGCTGCGACGGCCACGTATTTCGAGGTACTTTCGCTCATATGAGGCCTGTGCCGAACATTGTAAACCTGCTCCAGAAACTGGCCAAGCTCCTAATCTCTTCTCATCCACAACTGACAAAAGCGTGTGCAAGGAATATGAAGTTTGTTTACTAGTTTTCAAGTGAAGGGGAGCAGCGTGAAGACTTGTCGCCCCACATCAACAGGAAATGCCGAGCTGTCGAGCTCTTATCAGAGGGCGAAAAACACGGTAGCATCCGGAACGCAACCCGAGTAAGCGGCCGGAAGCAGTTGGCTGGGCGTGAAGTGAGTTCCAGTTCGGCGGTCTGGTTCGCACTTCTGATACGCGACGATGCAAACACACGCCACCGCGACGGTCAGTCGCATATCTCGTTTCCGCCCGCACTGTCCGGACCGAGCCATCTACTTGCCCCGGTTCCCTCACTTGTAGTCACACTGCAGCCTCGGCAGCTCCTTGCTCAGGTGCATCTCCTCTACTTCTGCCACTCTTGCTCCTCTCTGGTAAAGTAAGGCCGGAGAGTCCAGGATCGCAAAGAAAAATGGTAGACTGCTTCGGTGAGAAAGGCGTACGACTTTAGTTTCTTTGTGTCGAGCGTATTTTGCTCCCATGCTTCAGTGTGTACAGGGTGCGCACGAATTATTGGCGCGTGGTTTTTTGAGCCTCAATCAGGTAGGATTGAGCGAATTCATAAGTCATATTGTAATTGTCTTTGCTTGAGCCATCTCTACAGTAGACAGCAGCTGGTATCCCAAATGACCTCTTCCTGTGCCTACACAGGCTTCGGGAAATTTCCTGGTCAGATTGCTGGTGAGACGGGGTCGGTTACAGCTCGCTGTTAGAAGACTCCGACCATCCATGTATGATATGTCACGACTAAGTGTTAGCTGCTCCGCGCTAATCGTGGATCGGACCGCCAAATAATTACCATGGTCAAAACAGGCTTTCTATCTAACAGGCTATTTTTCCTATTTTTTGCGAACTTACAACTGGGAATTAGCAGTAATAGCAAATTTAGTAAATGTTTTGGAACAGTGGAAGATTCCCAATTCTACAGGTGAAAAGTGGCTTTTGTAAACTCGTTCAGCCTCAGTTTGCAAGGCAAAATCCTTTCAAAAGCAGTTTCACTGGTAATTCCCTTGAATTTTGGCTCGTAGGATTTGTCTACGTCACTCACTTCTTTTCCATTCCTATGAGCTCCACTTTAGACATCTTAGTGGGTAAAGTGTGTACTACTAAATAGATTGAAACAGAATGGTTGAAATTCATCCCTAAGGAATCCTGAAAAAATCTTGTGAAATAATACCTGCATGCTAAGGGCGGTCTGAGCTGAAGCTCCCCTAAGTCTTTACAGACCAGGAACGAGGTCACTCGGCAGACTTGCTATTGCCTACGGTAGGGGTTGCTGCAGCAAACATACCCACAGCATGGCCTTTGAATTCGCTCAGTTCAACAATAATGCGTATTTGACGCTTTCCAAACTCCACACTGGCAAGGGGATGTACTGATTCGTTGCTCGGTCACGTTCAGCATGATGAGGAATATGATTACTCGTCGATTTGACCACTTGTTCTGTAATCCACTGTAATCCACACTATTGAATCAGTGCAATTTATAGAAAGAGACTGATAATGATCATTGTCAGCACATTCCAAATGTGAGAATGAGCTGTGATATCGAGTGAAAAGCATAACTCGCTAGTTTCTGGGAGGTCATGAATGACCCAAAAGTACAGAGTGGCCCAAAAGTCTTTGGCCGACTTTCAAGTGCAGTAAAAACTCCATTTAATGAGAAAGAATAGCCGAACTACATCATAGGCTCAAAGAAGGGTCGAATAACAAAAGTTTGCTAGAGACATCCCAGAAGGCCTTCTTTTTTTGGCGTTATGGAAACGAAAATGCCCTGCAGTAGGATTGCGCATAAACATTGGCACCTCGTCGCCATTTTTATCCCAGGCTTTTTTTTTCGAAGGGATACTCAGAACTCAGACAGACATAAAGACATCAGTTGGGTCTTTGCTTTGCAAATCCCTGTACTCGAGCCTGAGGATTTGAATTTAAGCTATTGGGAGGCTCAAAACAGTGGGATGGGCCCGCGGTTCATTCTTTCTGAGCGATTTTGATGTGTACACCTTAACACCCTTTCTAAATAGATATGTATCTTTTGGTACCGTCGTGAATTTGACCCTGTGGACGCAATCAGTCCTTTGCATTCCTCAAAACTGAGATTTTGGCGTTGTGCCTCACTCCAGATCGGGTAAAGCTTGGAAACTAATAACCCGTAGAGGTCACGACTTCATCCAACATAACGTTCATACTCACTTTGGTGAAAGATATCCTGTGTCTGATCAGAAAGCTTGGAGGTCGCAATGAGACAACGGAGCAGTTCAGAAAAAGGTTTTTATCCTTCTCATACGAACGGAACCATTGTCTCTAGTACCTGTGCAATCTATAACAATCTCAGGACCGGGAACCAAAACTGTACTTAACAACGTCTTCAAAATCCTGAAGATCTGTTCTCCAGAATATTCGAATTCTTCCGTTTCCACTCAAAACCTCCCAGACCGAACACATCCACATTCTTGTCCATTCATCTAATGAAAGCTAGACGAAAGAGAATACTCAGTTGGTATTCGGCTGATGATTATTACTACTTTTAGTTGACTTCTAATTAAAATTTGAACTCTGCAAAAGTTCCAAAGTCTGCTACATGTTATATTACTCGGAATGTCTTAAACGGATCCAATTTTTCGAGGCAGAAAAACATTATTAAATGTTCCAGCAAAAGTGTTTTCGACGACTTTTGCTTTACTAAAACAATTGATTGCATCACGTCGATCTAAAGTCCTTACGCGCAATCGGTGGAAAATTTTCGAGCGCGCCCAGCATGGGGCGCATGCGCATCGCGGCCCTCTTGTGGCAGCGGTCCCCGTCGTTCATCAGATTTTTGGCCCAGCTGAGAGTTTTTCCTTCATTTTTTCTTCGATCGAAGTTTATCTGAAGGTGTGAGGCGTGTGGCTGACCGATGTCGACCGGACGGCCCCGCATGGCTCATAAAAACAATAAAAACAAGCATTTGGGGCATGCATGGAGAAAATGTGCAAAATATGAGGCATGCGGGGCCGTCCGGTCGATATCGGTAGCCACAGGCCTCATAGCTTCAGATAAACTTCAACTGAAGAAAAAATGGTAGAAAAACACTCACCTGGGCCAAGAATCTCACGAACGACTGGGGCCGCTGCCACAAGACGGCCACGCCGCGCACGCGCCGCATGCTGGGCGCTCTTGAAAATTTTCCGCCGATTACGCTTAAGGACTTTATGTAATTTGCATACGTGGAAAAACGGAAAGTGCGCCGATGAGTTCATTGACTAGCCAGCACGTCCACTATGCGCTAAAAAGATCTAGATGAAAAAAGCGAATTCATGCTTTTCGCACGTTGGACAGCCATTGCCTAAGCTACCGCAACGGGTTCGATTTTGAAGCAAAGTTTACGACCGTATCTTGCGGCTCACAAATATCTGCCCACAAAACTTCAGAAGCAGCTGGATAGGCGCAAAAGCTATCAAAGAAGAATCATTCATGAAAGGAATGCATTTCCATTTACACAGGAACTAGCACCCTAACTAATCTGTGGCGGGTCTCTATTAGCGCCCATGTTGACTATTTAGCATTCGCATCAACCTTTTTCTGCTGGTTATGCTTCTGAGAGAGGTTAAGAATTTGTGCGAGACTGATGGGGGAGTTTGATCGGATAGCCCCTTTGATATTGACCTTTCAAGCTCCGAAAAAGACAACTTCGCCGAGACGTGTCATCCTAGTAAAGATTTATAACAACTTGTTCCTGCTCAACAGGACTACGTCAAACAAATAACGTAATATCATAAAGGTGATTTGGGGTCACGCTTAATTGAAGGGGCGACGGGGAAGAGTCGGGTCCAACTGCGTGGGGTCGTTCTGGCTTCATGCTTCCCTACCGCGAAGTGTTGGAACCTTGTGCACATTCTGGTGAGCATTGGAGCGATTAGGAATTCTGGTAACATTTTCAGCAATAAATCCCTGCTTCTTATCATTAATTTGAAACGATGGGTGTTCATCGTTGAGCGCGTGGTGCTGAGCTCTGTTGAAGCGCCCTTGAGCCGGAAAAGTGAGTACCCGCTTTCTAGCAAGTTTGCATATCTACTTTGGCAAGTCTTTGGTCCTGTTTACTGCATGTCTCAGTGAGTAACGCTCGTTGCCTCGTCTGGTTCCAATCCTGGGTGCGAAAATCATGTTTGTCCATTGGATAGCGAGCGATCCGTAGAGGAGCCTTTTGGGACTTCTTCGCTGTTCGAGCGAAATTTCATCACTGTGATCATTGGCTCCCAACACAGGGTAAGGGCTAAAAACCTTGATTTAGTCTCTTTCATGTCTTAATTCTCTGGGAACTGTATCTCACAATATTCCGTCCCAAAATTGCGACCTGCCCGCGAGCTCGAGCTCTAAGAGCAGCAGCCGCCTGCTCTGCGGACGCTGCCACTGACCTTCCGTCCGGTCAGTGTTTGCACGGTTTCATGCGGTTCATGCGCGAGCTTTTCCTCTGTCAGCGTCCAGTTCCGCCTATTCATCGCGCCGTCGAATGCTTCCGCTCCCTCGGTAAGGGTGAGTCCAAGAAGTGCGCTGGTTTTTTGGACTGGCACTGCTCCAGGGATTTATGCTGACCATTGTGGCCTTTTTCGAGAGCTCGTTTTGTGTTTCTTTGAGCAAATATTTGACTTATGTAATGGAATGCGTCCGTTTCCAACTTTTTCCGGATTTCTCTCGGATCGATTCGTTTAAATGTGCTTTTTCGTCGCTTTTTTCAAGTTGCACAATTCAGGAGATGATCGCACTGGTGCTAGCATTCATTCCAATCTGTTTGGCACAGAAAATGAGCCTATGCGAATACTTCGAGAAATTAGGTGATTTGTTTCTTCTAGCATTGTTGCCTGGTGTCTATGTATGTATAGGAACGTACTTCATAACTTTCTTGTTATAGGAGTGGACAGGCCTGAGTGTCGCCCATTTTCGTCGCTTCCTCACAACACGTTTCACCAGCTCACGTCTCACTACGATGAACCGCGGACAAATACAGTAGTCGCTTCTACAAGTTGGTTTGACTCCGCTAAATCTACAATTCCACCTTTCTTTTTCTGCAAATAGAACTTTTTTCTACAAATAGACCGAAGCAACTTTCCGCAAATTTTCATGAATGCTCGTGATTGTTGTGGGACGAACGACTGCAATCCATTAGCAGTTCCCCACGAGCTGCGGACATGAGAACCAGGGCTAGGAACAAAATCATGAACGCATAACCAAGCGAAACCAGGCTAGCAAACCAACTTTCGCATTCTGCGCCTCCTGTCGATGCGTAATCTATGCCATAACCATTCACACCAACCTTTATTGGCTTGCTTCGTTGTCGCTTCAAGAAACCCGGCCCAGGTCTGAACGACAGCTGCCTTGCTTTCCTCAGTACTCGCTGGAACTATACATTCATTCGAGTTCATGCCCAGAAGATCTGCTAGATTAATGTTTCAAAATTCAAATCTTCAGGAGAATTAAAGACACTCATGTGGAGGCGGAATATGTATATATGAATTTATTAGGTTGGAAGATAAGTTCGTGCGGTTTTTTCAAGTTGTTTTCACGGTGGCTTGGACTTTGCTTGACTTGCAGTCAACATCCTTCTTGTAACGCTTGATTAGCTCTTTCTCAATTTCGCAACCGCGTTCCTCAATTCTGGCTTCAGCTCGCATGGTATGTGACCCTCCACATCGACAAAACTGAACCCCTCCCGACTACCATTCGACTCCAGTTGTAGAGCGAATGTGGCTCAAGTGGCTAGTCGTATCAATGATGTCTAAAGAGGAACCTTTACTGCTGAAAGAACAGCATAGAAGTGGTAATCCCACTTCAGGCAGGGCATATTTCCCTTAAAGTTGCTTCTCCTTCTGGACTCCCAGTATGTGAGACATAAAGGCGATTATCCGCTACTGAATGATCACTACTGATGCTAACTCTCAACGTTCTGTAAGTTTAGCTGGCACATTCCGTGCAAAACCTCAATATGCCTGATATGAGTGATTGTCCCCACTGGGTGTACTCGATTTCTGCATGCAAACTTCGCCAAAAAGACTAGCGGAATACTCGAATGCAGGGGGTTTTCACTTCCACTGACTCTACAAATCTAGTATAGTCATACAAAGCTCATTTTGTTCAGTTCCCTACTCATTTCATAAACTTCGTTTAAGAGTTGCGGTTGCGGTCTACAAATTAAGTCCTCTCAAACAGAGCAAATTTTCATGGACATGGAGCTGGTAAGCTGCCTTGTCTCTGGCGGTTTTAATAGAAGAGGAAAGGAGCTATGCAACCCATTCACTATGGTTGGCAGTGTTCGTGGATGATACTGGTTTTTATGCCCATGAAAAACCGCGCGAACTTATTCCCCAACCGAATATTTGCTCAGCGATTGCTTAAAGACATTGTCTGTGCTCAGATTAGATTTCGAAAATCTAAAATCAAAAGGATCTTCGGGTAACGCCATATTGTCATATTGGTATACATAGTTCATCGCAGAAGTGCAGACAAAATTCTTTTTACATCCCTTCTTTCTAGAAAGTTCCGGATACTGGTTGCGACAGCAATTACAAGGAGCTGCACTACTAAAAAATTGGGCATTAGCGAGCAATTCCATTGTTGCTACGGCTGGAAGTCGACAACTCCTTGGGGTAGCTGTCGCAAAGGACATCTCGAACTCTCCAAAATGGGTTTTCCGCCACTTCAGTAAGGAATTATATATACCACCGTGACCGCTGTCGTCTGTAGATTCTTTTGAATTTAAAATATCAAAATCGATTTTTAGCTAAGATACTGCATTTGAAAACAGCACCCACTATAATTTTCAGGTCTGATCCTACTTCCTTATTTCCACCCATCGTATGCTTCCACATCCACTTAATTTGGTCATCAATAAAATAAATGAATTAAAAATTTCTATGTTAATGAAATTTGAATTTCCGCTGCGTTCGTTTCCATTCCTCCCTTTTTTCCTCAATGTGTCACCATTTCCTGCAGATTCTGCGTATTCACTTCGAGGTGCATTTTAAGGCGTTTCAGAGCATATGCAAATTGTTTGACATTCCCCGATTTCATACTCCTCAAAGATTATTTTTTGATTGGTACTGCACCGACTCAATGCTGACCTGTTCAATGCACGAGCAGCCATCAGCCAAATCTCCGTTGTGTAGACAGTCAGAAGTTCTTTGAGCAGTTATAATGTCGGATAATGAAAGGGTGTCTCTTGAACATGTTAACAAAAAATTCACATTGAAAAGGAATCGAGTGCCCCCTAACCTCCGCATAGTCTAGTACTGGTACTCAGAATAACACTTATTCCTGTCGACGCAGCATCCCTTGCATGAGAAAAACTTTAGAAGCTGCAGCGAAGTCCAAATTTGGGTGCGACTCGCCACTGCTTCTCGTAGCGTGACGATTTCATCGAGAAGGGTATTCATTCCCTATATGTAAGAAGTATTAGATCGTCAAGTATGAAGTATCTGATTTTGAAAAAAAGCATTTAATTATATTTCTAACATAAAACAGGCAGTCAATCGAGTTATGCATCTGAACTATCTAACAGCTTCCCCATTGCGAAGGTAGTTTGTATATGTCGTCTGCTTAGAAGCCTGGAGAGCGAGTGGCGATGAAACGATGGAAGGCATTTTCAACATCATGTTGGGAATTGAATATTCATCCTTGCAAAAGCTGATCGTGCGCTTGGAAGAAATGGTAGTCACTGACTTCTACTACTACTAATCAGTTGTTGCAAGATCTGGGAAAGAAGTTGGGTGACAGGAAGTTTCCAGTTCCATCTAATATAGTTTAAGCAACGTCGCTTGCGCGACATGTCGAGCGTTCTCTTGCAAGAGGGTAGGTTTATCTCTAGTAATCAACCTCGGATGCTTGATCGCAAGCTTTCTCATCATCTCCTCCAATTCACTGTAGTAGACGTCTGGGGGACATCCGGCTTCGTGCTGTGTTCCGGTTGTTCATCCCATTCTAACCAACGTGATGAACGCTTGCGAATATTGAGAAGAACCCACTTTTTATCAAGGTAATGATTCGGTGCAAAAACGGCTCGCATCTCATGTCGTACCAAAAAAGAAAGACGGGCGTCGAAACGCTTTCTTTTCTGATCTTCGCTCAGATTATGTAGAACTCACCTGTCCAGCTTCTTCACCTTGCCAATTTGATTCAAATGGTCCAGCATGGTTTGCTTAGAAAATTCAAATCTCAAGGCTGATTCACGCGAAGTCTGGGATGTATCCTCTTTCACTACGGCTTGCAAGTCTTCATTATCCACCTTCACCTCAACTCAGCCTCATGGGTCATTCTCAAGATTAAAATCGCCATAATCGGACTTCTTGAACCATTGACATACAGTGCGTTCGTCAACAGCATCTTTCCCAAATAACTCGATAACATTTTCAGTTGCTTTCGCGGCATTCAGTCTTTGACGGAACTCATATTCGAGAATCAAACGAATTCTTGACATATCCATGTTTCCACGAAAATTGCGCTGGAGCAAAAATTAGACCGTTGATAAGATATCCAAAAAATGTTCTCGTAAGAAAGAGGATATACCTTGAAAATGAAGCAAAGAATGAGAAATACCATATTTAAACTGTGGAGATACTCATGGAACATAAAAACCGTGTTTTGCATCAGGTTGAAGGATCCAAATCCCACGATTGAGACATGCGTGCTCATGCAAAACAAGGTTTTTTTAAAATCAATATTCCTATACCAGCAATGGTCAATCCATGCGAAACCCATGCCCACTCATGGATATGCATGGTTTTGCATAGATATGCATGAGTTTTGCATGGATTTGACCACTGCTGGAATAGAAGTATTGATTAAAAGATCGCTCGTCTTAGTCGTGGGATTTGCATCTTTCAATCTCATGCAAAACACGGCTTTTAAATTTCCTGAGCATCAGCTAAGTTGTTTTGGCCCCCCAAAAACACTTAAAAAGACAAGTGAAGGAAAAGTCCGTCGGGTTGTGAGCAACAGGCAGCACAGGAGTTCAACAAACACTTTATTGATTAAATACAACACAAAAGTGCCACGAGGCACTAATGGGTTCGGATAGGTAGGCTGCTAACAAAGAACAGTTCATCTGCAGAACAGGAAGATTTTCACCTCTGCAAGAGCAAATCGGCTAGTGCGATGTGCCGATGGCCGCGCAGCCCCTAACGTTCCCACAAGCTGAAATTCATAGGTCACTCCAAACCGTTCGCGTTCACGTGTTGAGTGATGAACATAACATGAATGCTACACGTCCACCTGACATAAATGCCACAACAACGTTTAACAACAAACTATGCAGATATGAGCCATCAAACTTGTTTCCTGAAGACATTAGACACTTCACGCTTGACGCTTGAAGAGCCATGGATTAATCTAGAGAATATGGCATGGATGAAGCTATCCAACTGTTTTCTTTTTGGTATTTTTTTCGGGTCGAACGGACATTTACAATTCATCGACCTATTATTGAAGTACGAATGAAAAACAAATGGAGAAGCCCTGAGCTTCATCCAAAATACTAGATAAGCAAAAAACTCACCAACTCGGCTGTATCCTTATCCTCCTGGTCGGCCGAGTGGGTGGGACAAGGGAATACAATATTTCTAGCGCTTTTGAAGATGTTTCACCACGATTACTTGGATTTTCTATCTTAAAATTTCAAATGCTGGCGTTCTTTTGATCGCCGAAAGTTCATGTCAGTATCGAGGACACGAGTTCAACAAGTTAGGAAATGTCGGGCGAAATTCAAATCATGAGTGGAATGAGGGAGGCAGAATCGTTAGACAGCTGGACACCTTTTTACAATCCTGAACATGTCTTGACATGTTTTCAATTGCTCTGAGGGATTTGCTGGGGTAACGGGCACGTTGGCTACATAACCACTTAGATGCTATATTTCAGGCAGTATTTAATTAATTCACTTGATAATTCAAGAAGCACTTCAAAAAATTCACTCATTCGAAGAAAGCCCTACGGCACTGTAGATCTGCGAAAACGACTTTTTCACCAGTATTTACTCCCATTTTCAGTGTTTGCCCCACTGCCGCTATGCATGAACTACTTCCACTCGTGCATGCCGTCTCCGGCTTGTGAGTCTGGCACAGTCTGCACCAGTGGCGTCGACGCTGGCTCCTGTTGCACCAATCCTATCCGCAAGATGTAAATGATATTTTTTCATAGTTAGAGCCTCTTTGTTTTGTCCCATACCTCGAAAAATAGATGGTTAATATATCTTTTCAGGTGCCCATCACCCACCTCATTGAATGTCCAGTGTCGGAAGCTACGCGGAGTAAACTGGTAAGGTTACCAGTGTCGTCTTTGAGAAGTATAGCATCTTGGATCTTGTTAGCACCATAGAAGAAAAGGATGCGGAAGTGAAGTCTCAAGTTCGCTAGAACGTAAAACGGGGAACGGAAGTCCAATAAAGCAGTCACTACATACTCGGCTAGCTCTGCACCAAAATTCGAAGTGAAATTTTTTTCCAAACTTCGCCCATGAGGATTATTCGAGGTGCTGAACACGAATAACGCAGCTGTTTGTACCGTTACTCTGTTTTGAAGAGTAACGGTAGGTATGCTGTTGATACGCTATCTCATAGAATCCTTTCAAATTTTGCGCAGAGGGGTTCTTCTAGAGACTTATCATGAACATGTATCCATTTTGTAACGTAAACCCATTTCCGTAGGGATACGGTACGTATACGGTAGGAACTTCGGAAAAAATGCCAGATTCGGGAAGAGAATGAAGGGGGAGTGCGAAATAATGTTGCTAATCGTGATCAGCGCCTAAAACAACACCTCTACGCGGAATGCGAGAGGATTCTGTGAGGTACGGTACCAACGGTATACCTACCGTTACCCTACAAAAAAAAACAGAGTAGTGATACATAATGGATACGATATTCGTGTTGAGCATCTCAAATCCACCCCCCCCCCCTCTTGCAAAGTTTGGCGATGAAAAATTCTCTCAGAATTTTTGGAGAGAACTAGCTGAATATTGCCTATGAATTATCCCTGAGATTCATCAGTTCAAAGTACAAATATGAGTGAGAGTATGAGAAAGCTGACAACTTAAACATGAACAAGTTACTTTGGAAATTTTATTATCACAATTCCGAATACAGAAAAGCCACGGGAACCAGTGATAGGAACTAGTGGCAGATCAAATACGTATATTCGCTAAAAATATCGCAACACCAGCTGTCTAAGGTTGGTGCTATAGTCCACGTGAAGTGTAGTACCCCGAGTCCTGTCGATGCCGACGACAGCCTCCGATCTCCAATGTTGACGACAGGAGATCGCCGACGACGCGATCGATAGGTACTGATGTCACAGACGCCAACATTAAAGACTGTCGCTAACCAACATCAGCGACGATCGGTCACCAAAGTTGGCAATCGCCCATCGTTTACATCGGCGACTGCGGCTACGCTCCGCCCGCAACCAGTAGACTTTCTTGCACAGTGACCGGCGATGGAAACGCGGGTGCTATACTCGACGTGGACTATAGCGCCAGCCTAAAGCGTGATAGCGGGTCGATGGGCGAGATTTTGTGTCGATATAGGGTCGAACTGTCCGACTTTTGAACTGCATATGAAGCGTATTTCTGTCTGCCTCAATATTAACGATGCGGGGAGTCTTGTAAGCTGTGCGACTCTGACAACCCGTTGCGTATGGCAACCGCTCTTCCCATGTTTTTCGTATATTATTCTTTTTTATTATTTGTATGAGAAGATTTTTTCGCATAATTTCTAAAAAAATTTTTCGTCACATCTATGCCCGTCAGGAGAAATGGCTCCTTTACTGAGAATGGTTAGAAAGAATCGGTAAGCGGACGCCGAAAACTGTGGGAATGCTTGTCTTATACATTGCATTGCTCATGCGCAAACAAAAAAATTGGTCGAGAAAATACTGAGGATCTTGATTGAGGATTTCTGTGAAAACCAACATATCCTACAGGACTTGCTCTGAAAAAACACTCCCACTTTTTCCGAGCCATTATAACTCCCAAATATTCCCAGGGGTTTCTTACTGAGGTCAATGACTGTTATTCCACCAGTGGAAAACAACGTCCCATCATAGAACGATGTTGCGGAAACAGAAAGACATTTCTTCCACGGCTATTTTTTGTAAGTAGACTAGATAGAGTAGACTTGGATGGGTTGATTTACACTGTCAGGTACTCAGAAGTATTAGGAGTTCCATCACTCTTTTTTACTACTACTTTACTCTTTTTACCGTTCAATTATTCTTTGTCGCTTAGACACAATGGATGTATCCCTAGTTTTTCGTGCGAAGAGTCTTGAAGTCTATCTTCCTGCCACATCCTTGGTCCTCACTTCATTAAATCGAGTGAACTCGTCCTACTATTTTGATCAACGGCAAAAAACTGACCTTCCTTCGTGGGGGATCCAATCAGTTACGTCTCGAGCCCATACTATCTTGCACATTTACATTCTTGCTCGTTGAGTTCCATTTCACCCACTTATTTTTCCGTTTTTTTTTCTGTTAAGCGTACCAAGGGCGCGTGTGGCGCAGTGGTAAGAGGCTCGCTGCGCACGCACACGATCGATGGTTCGATCCCGCCCGAGGCCAACCAAGCCTTCCATCCCTCCGGGGTCGGTAAATTGGTACCAGAGGAATCTGGGAGGATGAAGCACTGACTTGGTACATCGGGTGCCCCCCGCAAGTCATTGTACGGGGCACATACGCATTCAACGCCTCTACGATGCTCAGATGAAGTCGAATGCGTGGCGCATCCCTCGTGACGGGATTGATTAACGCCGACCACTTTATCCTTTTATCCTTTAAGCGTACCAAATTCCGGAAACCTTGAAACTTGGAACGGAGGCGAAAATGGCCATAAAACGGGAAGCATAAAATGTAATATATAAAGATTCAAGCACAAATTGTAAAATACACATAAAAATTGCGCACATCTCTGATCCGGAAGTAGCTTTTGATGTATCCTATCATGCGCCACAGTGGCATCCATTGAGAGTAAGAAGAAATCAGAGGGACAAACTCGTTCCAGGTGCGACAGCGACTACGACTGCCACGGGACCTCAACCATGCCGTCCGTGTGCTGCCCGACCGGCTGCAACTACAACATGTGCATCCGCTTGGGCGGCGCTCCTCTAGTTCCTCACGTCCGAAGGCACATCATAGGTAGTTTATGCTCAAACAGAGGTGGATCACTTTATGAACTGAATCTACACAACAAACTGTTGTGTTGATTCCTTGTGCTCTTCTCTGAGTTATCGTGGATGAAAGGAAAACTTTCCAGCTTTCTCCTCGCTTCCTGGAGAAGAGACCTGCCCTGATCCGTACACGCTCAACCTGCGATGCATCGTGCGAAGGCCGACTAGCTGGTGTCTGACGGATGCAGAGTGTCCCTCCGTGAACACCAAGCATCCCCGGAAGTGAGTCGCTGTTTTCCAGTCTCTAAATTCTCTCCTGTACAGCTGCTCATGTCCATCACTTTCAGGTGTTGCGCTACCATCTGTGGCTATAACACATGTCTCATTAAGTACAACGGAAAATGGATGGTGGCGTAAGCGTATACGAGATACCAACTATTTCCTAATTTCTGTTACGAGTCTGTGATGGTGGTTATCTGTATATAGAAGTTGGAATCGCTTTAAGGCGGTCTTGGTTGTGCTGTAATAATTTTGAGGAACTCCATAAGTTATTTGCCGATTACTCAAGATTTGCCGTGTCTCCGATTGGGGGGACATGTACCATTTGTGCGCATATGTTGAAGTATGGGTTACAGAAGAATAATATGAATACAGACTGTTTATCTTTGTATCTTCTTACAGAATTCTTTGCATTATTCACGAGCAATGAAAGGAACTTCGTCATATTTCAACCTTTCAGAGTAGAAAGAAGGTAATGAATGATGCTCAAAACCTCAATACATGTGCTAGGAGGGTGAATTGTAAGGTGTAATACACGATATTTTCGTGTTTTCGTTCACGATCATTCCCTTTGTTTTTACGAAAAAAACTATTCAGGCTCCATCCCGTTCAACTCAGCCAATTTTTTTAGTGGGTCAAGCCAACCGAAGCCGTACTTGAAAATTGACCACAGCGTTCGTTCTCTTCACAGTGCTGAACTTAGGATGATAAAAAAATCTGAGAGGCCGAACCTGTCGTGGGTGCTGCCTTTACACTTGGGATTCTAGACGGTTCCATGGTCTTTGACATAAACCACTGTTTTCAGCACCATGAAGATTCCATCCATGTAGAAATCTCGAAGACGATTTCTGGGGTGAAACTCTGCCTTTACAGCTGTACAGTCTGGTAGCGCAGAGGTGGCACCTCGGTCGACTTTGTCCGCAATTACGACCTCGTCCCGAAGTGGACCAGATAATCAAAATTTTACACTTTTTTGATATGTATGTGGTGTGATTCCTTCCACTCTGATGTTTCCCTACTGTCATTTAGTAAGACCTCCTCCAAGACGCATTCTGCGGACAAAGTCGTAGTTGCAGACAAACTCACGTCACATGCCACCGAGCGGAAAAAAATTACGAGTTCCCCTTTGACCTAGCCAAAAATCTACGAAGCCCCCATTGTAAACAAACAAGTTAAAACAAGTTTGTGTGAAGAACAGTAGTTTCATGTTTATAGTGCTGCTTGGCGTATCCACACGAGTTAACAGGTCTTAACAAGTGCAATGGCCGTGGAGCAGGTCAACATGGCAGCGCCATGTTATAATTTTTTAAATTTCCGGCTGAAATTTGAAAGAGGATGGAGATTGCGCAGGTATTTCCCATCAGTTTGACAGAGCAATCTTTTCTAAAGACAACAATGTAAGCGAAATTGGAAATATTTGCATTTGGAAAAAGTTATTTAAGGAAATTGTGTCGAAGTGGTGCTGGAGACTGCTTTTTAACTACTTTTTTTTTCGCTGTAACCGAAAGAATGCGGCAATTTTCATATTCGTCGAAGCGAGCAGCCTCTTCTGAAGCTAACCGCTCTAGCAGAAACTGAAATAATTGATTTTTTGGGAAAGTTGTTTGATGAAAATTCTTTGGACCGGTGCTGAACCATAACTTTTGGGGTAAAGTTAGGGTTCAGAGAATTCCGAAGCAATATCTCCTCTCAAAATCAAAAAATTCTATTTCCCTTTAGCGGTTGGCGAGAGAATAGTGACAGAAATCTATTTATGAAGTTTGAATAGGATTTATCCAGTACCAACGATACTGCGGGTACTGCTAGGTACTTTTTCAGCTGTAACTCCTATCAAAATCAATTAAATCCAATTCTCTTTCGGATTTAAATAGAACGCTGACAATTGCAGCCGCATGCATGGTCTCAGCAAGATCTGGACAAGCGCTGAAAGCAGTGCTCCGGGCAGGATTTGAATATGATAACCCCACAAACTCCTGTCAAAATCAATTCCAATTTCCTCTGGCAGTTGAAAGAAGGATGGTATCTCTAATCTTATCACAAAGTGTCATCAGTATCCCTGCAGTAACAACAATACCGCTATTAACCTTTTCAAGTGTATTTCTTAAACAAGCTTTAATTCTGTTCTTATTTCAGTTAGGTTTTTCCGAACCAATAGAAGAAAATTCTTCGGTTCACTCTCTCTTCTTCATTCTTAGCTGCAAAGGAGTGGATGGTTATTCGACAAGTCCGAACTACGAATTCCCCTTTGCTCACTTTATCTTTACAAGGTCCCGCTTGCCTTGAGTAAAGTTCCTGCCGATGTCTGGTAGCAATTTAAATCCTGTTACGTAGTGGATGATGAGGAACTCTCAAGAGGAATACGAATTCCCTCGGACATCGCACTCCCGAGAGGGCATTACTGGAAACCTCGCCCCTCTCATCGCCTCTCCCCCACCCGGCCCTGTTCACAATCTCCCCGAGAATTAGGACGTGAAAACGGGGTTTTCAGCACTTTCGCAAGGAATCACGTAACAATTTGAATTTCGTTAGGGTCAGCAGCTTTTTTAGTTCCTTCAACTGAATATCTCAAAAACGATTCTGAGGCGGGGATTCTTCTACGTGAGAACGGCGATATAGTTGCGATACCTGGATGCGCAGACAATCAGAGGGCCACGTCGCACCTGCACGAGCTCCTAATCCCACTGGAGTCTCCTTTGTGTGTCACTCATTGTCACTCGTTGAACTCATAAGGAAAACAAGAAAAGTGTGCTTCTTCTTTCTTCTCCTTGTATGGACGGGGGGCAAAAACTACAAGTGCTCTTTTAGGAGTGGTTCTGTGCTATTTTGAACTTTCTTTTGATCGAACAAATGTAACGTGACCAACTTGCTATCATATTCTTCATTTTCCATAATATTACAACTTTTCTGGTTTCATTTTCAGTCGGTAGCCACCGCCAACAACAAGTCAACATAACATTTATCGCAATCACTGTGTCAGAGCGGAGGCATAAAAACAATGGGAATTCTTTTGGTAGTGGCAGTTGTTGCGTGGTTACATGGAAAACTGATATGAGGACGATTACCGGTAGAGAGAACAAGATCCATGGGAGTGGAGATTGGCACGCGGAGGTTTGGCTTCAGGGAGACCGGGTTTTGAGACAACATGCTAGCCCCTCTAGCTGACTGAGGCAAGGAATCGGAGGAGGTGCCTATGCAACATCGACATAATTTCGTAAGGCCATCGTTTGGTGGGGTTCGAATAAAAGTTCGATTAAGCCTGAGCTTGCATCAAAAGTGATTTCAATGCGGTGTGTTCGATACAACGTAACATAAACGTACAGCTATCAGCGTCTATAACGAGCCAATAAACGTTCTCTAGAAAAAAAAACATCGGAAACCCGTAGAGTGAGTGGTGGAAATTATTATTATTCGCCTATTAAAGATCCACATGAGGCAGTTCAGACGCCGGGGGTCAGACGGCGAGCGGCACGCCCTCCCGCTTGCTGGCCTCCTGAATGGTGTCACCGCCGTTCGGCTCGGTCACCTCCGTGCTAGGACTCGTTATAGTAACGACGGTACGGCGAGGCTTGACCTTAGAAAAGCTGAAATAAAGTTCAGATGATGTGGGTGAGGGTGATCACGCACGCACGCACGCAAGTGCCAGCACTGCAAACCCGTGGTGAGTGGGTGCGTGTCGAGCAAGCGGCGCTGCTAAGTGCTCTACGGCTGCCAACGACACCCACATACCTCGAAGTGGTCGCTTGAGGAGTCTGAGAAGGCGTCGCCTTGCCCTCGTTGAGCGAGCGATTCGTCGACTGCGTGCGATTGAGGCGAAAGCTACCACCAGTGCTCCTGGAAAGTCATATTTTCGGGCACCAATCTCATCTTTCAAAATTGGAAAGTCATGAGGGACTCAATCCCCTTAAATGTATCATCCCACAGAATCATTTTTGAGATTTTCATATGAGATAAATCTCCAAAAGTTTTATTGCGCGATGGTGTGTGATACCGTGTAAAACTGCAGAAAAAACCTTTCTTCAACCTCCAACTTTTAGGGAGATTGTGGGCGGAGTCATAGGCAGAGTTGTGAAGGCAAAACTTTCGAATAGAGCGCAGTTCCAGAGGCGCATCTACTGAGGGAATTCGCACTCCTCGTGAGGGTTACCTATCATAGACTCCCTAACAAGATAGAAGATGCGCTCCATGTATGACCATCAAGGTAGTGAGTGCATGGTATGGAAACCGCTAGTCCCATCTCGCTTCAACTACAAGCTCTTCGGAAGCTGAACTCCGAAAAGGGTACTCTCAAAATTTGCAATTTTCTGCACAAAATCATATAAAATCGAATCTAGGGTGAGACGGTGCTTTTGGACTGAACTAGATCATTGTCCCCGAGAAAGTGCTCTGTTGAGGAAAATTAAGAAATCAGAAAGAGGAAACTCAGGTGTTCATTCTCAATGATTTCCGAATCCTCGTCGATTTGGAGACTAGAAGAAAAAGTGAAGAATTTCACAAGCTGCATTAGTTTCTCCACTGAGACCCCTATGGAAGTCAAAACAGCGATTGGAAGGGGGGGGGGGGGGAGGATTAAAGAGAGATGGAAGTAATTCCACAGCAGCTTTGCAGGATCCACTTCTATGATGTGTTCATACCTATTTATACAGCGTTTTCCAAACTTCTCAATAAACATCAGGAGAACATTCATCCAAACAAATTTGTCTTTCGAGTTAGCTTTGAAGAGAAATGGAGCACAAATCGTGCTTCCACCTTCACTGCCTCGAAAACTCTTGCAGGTATGAGAGGAAGTAGGCGTGGTTCAAAGGAAGAATTGTCGACAATGCAAAATTCTGTCGCTTTTTCACCATTTTATTATGTACCCCTGCCGAATTTGCCTGATTTTGTGGGATTCTAACGGCGGGTGGAGATTAAATGTCATAATATTGAACCTGTGCGACAGAATTCGTCCGAGTCGTTGGTGGTTCTGGCCCTCGGCGCCGCCTCCGCTGTCGTGTCTCTTCCGCCGAATCGACTGTGCTCTGCAATGGACACGATTCGACGCTGTTTCTATTCCTTCAGCGACTTGCACAAACCGAGCAAAAGTGATCAGGCTGGAGTCCTCGTCGATCAGATTCTCAGGATGCTGAGAGAGGTAGCGCTTCCACAACGCGTCCGTAATTTCCGTGCAGAACATCACACCAGCGTGTAGCGCTATCATCCGTAGGACAAGCACGCCATCGACCTACAAGGAAGTCACACTGAGTTCGATTTTGTAGGGAAACGAAAGGACTGTGCATTGACTCGCCTTGAGGTAGGTACGCAAGAAGTGCTCCACCTGCTTCCTTTTCTCCTTCCGGAAGAGCTCAGGCTTGTCAGGATCGGATGTGAGTTCCAAATGCCGCAGCACGAAACGGAAGCGATCCCTGAAAAAAATAGTTATTCACTTATTTGGGTACTAGGCAAAACGTTGATAAGTACAATATCACATCAATCACCGCTAAAATATCTATTATTATTTTTTCATTAATTTATTAGTTATCTGTAGGAGTCATGGGTTATTAGTATTATTTATTATTAGTTAGTTTTAGAAGTCAGTTGTGGACGGCGTGAAGTCCTTATTTTTAGCTCTGACTTAGAGTCCTTGGCTTCACACTAAATAAAAGTGTTCAAAACCGAGAAAAATTGTGGTAGCATGAAAATATACTTTCCAAACATAGGCTGAAGTTTTGTGAGTGCAATACATGTGACGTAAATGAATTGGTATGAAAAGAATTCTTCTTTCTTTCTCGGAAGATGATGGAAACTGCGCAGGTTCTGCTATCAGAATTCATTAAAAATGGATTCAGAGTAGAAAAGTGGAATTTATTGGACTCAAAGTAAAAAAAAAAACCTTAACAGCATCAAATGCATAAGATATCCGTGCACTATAAGGTAGGAAACGGGCACAGAAGAGCACAGCATGAAGCTCTTGGTTTAAAACTGGTGAACGCAGACCTGTGGAACATCGATATGCTAAACCAGTACAGCATATCAAGTGTGGAGGCGACAAAAAGCAGGGTGAACCACAACCAGATGAGGATGAAGATCTTCTCGTTGAAGATGTTGATCACCAGCACACACTGAACGGAATGCCGCTGGTTGTTCCCCAACACCCTCACCTCGAAGTCGCACTGGAAACCACGATCATCAACCAGTGGACCCGTGAACCTCGCCTCGATGCTCTTACCAGAGTAACCCGCGGGAAATTGCCGCTCTCCATCCACGTCCGACCGAACAGCAGGTCCCGCAGAACGCCGAGCCCGTAGATGGAGTAGTCATCCGTTTCCAGGAATTTATTAACGAGCACGAGATTGGTGAGGATGTTTCCCACATACATAATCTTCGTCGCCTGAATCCGCACTAGTAGAAAATACGCAATAATAGATGCATTTCCAGGGCAAAGCAGAAGCCCGCAATGAAAAAGCTTCAGGAATTGTATAGCTGGAGGTCTTACCAAGTACATGCCGGTCACGTAACTCTCGTAGTAGCGCATGTTGAAACACTTGAAGACCCTGTGCAATGTGTACTGAGTTCGCGAGGTGGCAGTGTGCTGATACCTGCAACAAATTTCTTCATGCTTCTATTTTATTTTTTTTTACTTGAGTAAACACAAAGTGTCCTAAGAACCACTTGTCGTCATTGATCATAAGGATGTGACGTGGGGTCTTCCTGAGTCGGCCTTCCGCCCGAATACGAGAGGCGGGACTCGAGCACGGGATCCCGTGGGGACATGATGCTCTAGAGCAGCGCCTTAGACCATTAGGCCATCTCGCCCCATCAAAGTAGGCCTTGAGATTGAGGTACAGGGAAAACGGTTAAAGGGACAGCCGAAGCAATGGTGGCTGGACACATTGCATGTGGAACTGAAGCATGTGGACGACCGTCCAGACCAGCGCACGATAGAGCGAAATGGCGTCAGAAGACCAGGAAAGAGGACCCCGACAACGCAAGGGACAAACGCTAAAGAAAACGACACACGAAGTACCTCATAGACAAAAAGGAGGATATTGTTCTTGGGGAATTCCCTTGAAAATTGCAGCAAAATAGTTCTTGATTAGTTTAGAAAGACGACTCAGAACAAAGTGTGAGCATTTCGGCTCCTATATCAGAATTCCAGAAGGAGATATAAGTATGTACTCGAAAATGGTTTTTTCCCGGAAGAGCAACAGAAACTTTGTCAAACTTCGAGGAACCAACAAGCAAGGAGTACAAGCACTTCGGGTCAGTTTATACTGAGGCATATCTGTCAAAAAAAGGAAGTGGAGGATGATGATCCCAAATTTGTTTCACTTTTCCGTGAAACACGTGGTAAAAGAAGTTGCGGACGTTATTAACCGGATTCGTAGTGTAGTTTAACTCTCTCATCAACCACAGCTCCCAAAATGGCGTCACGATAAAAAAAAAACGAATGCGGAATTCGTAATTATGATCCGAAATATTACCCACACACAAACTTTCAGCAAAAAAGCACGGTCCTCACCGAAGTACTGAAAAGGGCGCTATTTTCTGTGTTTATGAGATTAGACCTCATTGGGTCCTGATAAGTCGAGACTGAAAATGCAAGGCTATGTGAATATGAGATTCTACTATGAAAGTGAGCAAAAATAGCTGGCAAAAATAGCTGCAGATGTTTGAATTTCAGACAGTCTTTCGAATCTCTCTTGTGAGAGTTTCGCGTGTTCTACGACCCTTAAGCGAGAGCTTTTAAAGCGAAGTGTTCGGATCGGAGGAGTAGAAAAACTATGCAAATTTTCATTTTTCGCGAAATCAGTAGGATTACCGCTTTATTATGTCAACGGTCTGAAAGGATGTTGGTTACATCGAAAAATCGCAGCTATTCCGCATAAATCGATAGTAGGCATGTGTTAAAGGTACAGGAAATTCCAGCGGTCGAGGCCATCTCATGCATAATTACCTATGTATGTACTTCGGTAAGAAGAGGAAACAAAAGAATCGTATGTGAAGCGGCGAAAGAAAGTAAACTGGAAGTATGTCGTTTCAATCCGTTGCCACAACAATTAATGATGAACTTCCGAGGATCAATAATAAAATAAAATGACAATCTCCGTTTAAAACGAGTACTGCCATTCATGAGCTTTGAAGGTTCACCGCATGCGGTCACGTAGTTGGAGACTGACTATTTTTCGTGCATTCCTAGAACGGCTATCAAAAGATCCAAATTGCGGCAGAGCGAACGTTGATCTTCGCCAGTGGCTTGACTAAGCACTCGAAAATGTCAAGCTGTAGCATATGTGAGGATCAGTCTTTGAACACAATGAAGCTCGAAATCAAAAAATCGCTGCAGACTCTTTGCCTCGCAGTATGTTTGTATATCCCTGCATACTTCTACAGGTTATGCATCTCTTCAAAGAAGAGGAACATGTGAAAGAAATTTTCACGAACATACGGAAGCTATTGAAGTAACCGCCTATAAACAACGTATGAAAACCGCGCAAGTAGATCTGGTGAGAAGTACTGAGTAACTCAACTAAAAGCATCATGATACCTCAGCGCAGACTCGATGTGCCTCGACAATGACTCGATGGTCCGTATCCGATAGTCGGGCTCGATGTTCTCCTTTTCAGTGGCCATCTGGACGATGTCGTTCAGCCGGATACCTGAATGCGACTTTTTTAGTCCCTCGTTTCCACTTGACTTTGAGGGAAATCCAGGAAGGGCTCTCGGGTAAACATCGTTCAGAATCACTGATGATAGCTGGAGTCACGCCACTAATTCAAAGCGTTTCATTCACCGCCCCTTCACGAAAACACTGCACCCAAGTCGGCGCCCTCAGCCGACAAACAAAGACTGCCCAATAGCTCGGGCGAACGTACCGGATTTGTCGCTCATAAGTCTCCACATAAGGCACGGAATGTAGTAGAGAAAGGCTTGGATTAGAAGAAAGAACGGAACCCATTGGTAGTACGAGATTTGGCGGTACTCGCGCTCGGATATATCCACCGGAATGTCCTGGAAACGAATAGAGTTCAATTCTTCGTCAAGTGAGAGGCAGTTCAGCACACCTGTTCAATTGGCACCCAATAGGTGTTCTGCGCCCAGCAGTACATTTCCGTGTAGGCCTCCCAGCTGGCCGTAAACTGGGCTGGCACCCAGCATTCCAGCGGACGACCGCCAAACTGAAACACAATGTTCTTTCTTTATGGATGGAAGGACTGTCTCATCCATGAATTCCGACTCTAGATTTTTCACGGAAATATTGACATCGCTTAGAAGGCACTTTCGATTTCAGCTGAGCTTTTGTTAGAGAAAACATCCCATCCAACTCTTCTCGGAAAAAAGGGATCGGGAAGCGACTCTTAGGTGCACATAGCAAAGATTTACAGTTATACACCACTTGTTGGGGGAATCAGTTGTTATATTAGGGTGGTCAGAAAGTCTTGAGCCGATTTTTTTAAAAGTTTCAGAACTTTCGATTCTTGACCGGTACCACGATGTGGTATCATCCTCTATCAGTATCACTCTCGAAACCGATAGGTATATATACCCAGGTTGCCTTTCTTAACTTTAATTACGATGTCAGTTCCACAAGTGCACATTCGAGCGATTATCTTCTATGAATGGCGCCGCGGCACTGGAGCGACGGAAACCGTTCGCAACATCAGCAACGCATTAGGAGAAGACCTACTTCCATCAGCACTGTCAAACGCTGTTTCGCTCGCTTCGAAGGAGGAGATACGGACTTCGAAGAAAAGCCTCGGTCGGGACGCCCCCTCAAGGTGGAAGACTCTGTCATTCTCGTCCCCGTCAAAGAGGACCCAGAAGTTAGCACCCGCAGTCTTGCGACGAGACTCAGATGTAGCCATCAAACAGTCCTCAGTTGCCTTCAGGTCCTCGGCTACAGAAAAGTGCTGACTCGCTGGACCCCTCAGGTCTTGACCGATAGTACGCGCTTCACCCGGATATCCATTTGTCAGTCTCTCCTTCTCCGCCCTCAACGAAAGGAGTTTCTGAGGGATCTGATTACCGGAGACGAGAGTTGGGTCCTCTACGATTCCAATACGCGTCGTGCCTTGTGGCTCCCTCAAGGAGAAGACCCTCCAACGCAAGCCAAATCGGACCTTCACCCCAAGAAGTGTTTCCTTTGCTGCTTTTGGGATTCGCGAGGAATGCTGTATCACGAGCTGCTCCCTCAAGGACACACCGTCACCGGTAGCGTTTACGCCAATCAGCTCCAGAAATTAGCGGACGCTGTTCGAGAAAGACGGCCGAGACGAGCTTTTGTCCACCTGCTCCACGATAACGCTAAGTGCCATGTAGCTAAAGAGACACGTGAAAAGTTGGAGGAGCTGGGCTGGGACACGATTCCCCATCCACCCTATTCCCCTGATATTGCCCCCTCTGACTATCATTCGTTTCGCCCCCTCAAGGCATTGCTGGCTAAGAAAAAATTCACCAAACTTGAAGATGTTGGAAGGGCTGTCAGCGACTTCTTTGACTCCCAGTCTTCCCAGTTCCTTGAAAAGGGGATCGCTGATCTGCCCATTAGGTGGGACATTGTAGTGGCTAATGATGGTGATTATATTGTCGAGTAAAATTCATTGTGTGCTGAATAATAAAATAAAGAAAAAGAAGGTGTCAAACGGCTCAAGACTTTCTGACCACCTTAATAGAATGAGTTGAGATTCCCTTGGTCAAGTTAATGATAACCGTACATTCACTTACGATTTACTATTTATGTACAACGGTTTTGTACTGTTTGAAATGTGCTCTCTAGCGATTCATTACATAGGCAAAACTAATGATGTATTAAAACGAAATCTTTTCGAAGCACGCCTCTTCTTGAGGTTCAATTCCGCCTTTCGCAAAATATTTCGATGCAGAAAACCGTTACTTTTCTATATGTACATAAGAATACAGTTATGAAAGGAAAATTGGGCGTATGTACATAGCTATGATTCAACCCAGACCTTGCAAACGTCTTCATGAATTCAATGGGTATGTGTTATGGATCGCAGGATAAACAAGATACGTAAATATCAAGTCCTCGTCAACATATCCTACCATGAAAATGCGTTCAAAATTGTTCCCTTGTAGTAGTAATATAATAGAATGTTTCTAAGCACGCCCGCAATTCGCAGCTCTGCACTTAGTGGCAGCGCATTTTTTGAGTTGTTGCACTTTAAAACATAGACAAGATGTTCATAATCTGTCCGGAATTTAATGGGCAGCAGTGCAAAAAAAAAAGATTCGCAAAAAGTATGGTATCTACATAGAAGACGTGTACTCTGCATATGTGGGAATATTCGCAGAACTTTTTTCATTGATTTCATTGAGATGCAGGATATGCAACTAAAAAGTGATGCTGGGTTTTGAGAAGTTGAAGGCGAACCATTCTCGACTATTTGATGCTCTCCGTTTGCAGTTTATTCCGGCATTTAAAGCCCTCGACAGACCTCAATTCTCACACAATAGACATCATCCGCATGCAAACAAGCACAAAGTATGCTGAGAGGAGAAAAATCACTCTACTCCCAACAAAGTGATGCTAACCTATGAAAATAAACTTGTTGAAGTAACAGAACGCGACTTTACCTAGTGATCTAATCATCTGACCGAGTACAACACTTCTTTTAGCTCCTCTCTGGTGTTTGTTCATGGTCAATTCCTTTTCATTTCCCTCTCTTCTATTATCTTCTCTCTCAAATGTTTTCAAGAGGTCATGGAGGAGAACTCGAATGAGTTCGATTTCTAGTCGGAATTAGAAGTTTGGAAAAGTAAAAGGTAAGTTCGCGCGACTTTTTCTATGTACTTGTATTATAATTTAGACCTCTCTTGATTATGATGACTCGTTCTGTAACCATTGTTTTGCTCTTTACGAAACGAAAAACACAACTTTGCTCCTTAATTATCGTTGTACGAAAGAGAGAACATCATTCCCTTAGATATCCTATAGAGGTGTGGAGGCCTCACCACTGATGTTAACTCTCGACAACTGGTAAGTTTAGCTAGGACATTCCGTGCAAAACATTTACGTATTCGATATGATGATAATTTGGGTCTTTGATCCTTCACATTGGGTATGCATGAATTTCCCGCACAAATTTACCAAAACGACCACTAAGAATCTCCGATAAGAGCGACACCCAATCGTGCCAACGTTAGGCCTTAAGCAGTCATTTACCATTCATTTTGTTAAATTGCTAGTGCATTCTGAAGAGTTTGATTTGAGAGACGCAGATGAGGGCCACAAATTGAGGCTACTCAAAAAAATGGGGTTTTTCTCAGACATGGAATTGGGGAACTGCCCTGTCTCTGGCGGCAATAATAGCCGAGAAGAATAGCTACTCAATTCACTTGCAACAATTGATGTTATCTGTAGGAAGTATGTAGTGGTTCCGATGACCGTAAAAAATCGCACTAACCTAATCTCAACCCAATAATTAATGCTTAAGATGTGGCATATAGGTCACGCTTGATGCTGATGCAGGTAGAGACACTGAATTAGATAAGATACCAGCCCACCTCATCAGCTCTGAAGAATCGAAGAAGTCAAGAAAGGATAATGAAAATAGGTAGACAAGATTGTGAGCGGATTTGTCGTATTCTAAAAAATTACGAAGAGGAAGGCACCACTCATCCTACACAGGTCGTCTCCGTGTTATCCGGGTTGAAGGACTGGCACTCGATTCGTGGACTGAGACCCTGACCTGACCATCAGTTGCCAGAACTTTACAACCCCGTATATCTGTTCCAAAACGGCTAGGTATTTCGATGAAAGCCAATTGCATGGAGCACCCCAAAAGGGGAGGATTACCTTTCTCACGCTTTCTCTCCTATGAGATCGAGAAATACAATGTAAAAGTCGCAAAAAAGAACAAATTCCACCAAAGAGTAGCCAAGATTATATAATAGTAAGAGGAATACGTGCACGAAGACAAACTTCAACGGCATTGGGACATAAGACTATTTTCATGTTTTTTTTTGCTAGACAGAAAACAAATATGGACATTTTTTAATTTTAAAATATCCTCCCTCACCTGGCCTACACAGACTGAGACAATTACGATTCCTTCTACTCTATTTCCTTCTACTTCTATTTACATAAGCGGATCCGTCTATATTACCTCAGGGTTTTATTAGGAAAAATCACATCTGATGGAATTCTTTTCACGCCACAGCGGCCCTTATAGGCGGTAGCCACAAAACTGGCGAATTCAGAGATCCATTTGAAATGAGAGTTAGTCGCCAAAACCAGTGCATTCCTAGCGTTCCTTTGGATCTTCGATAAATTTTGTCAGACCTTCCATCAGAATTATATGTGGTCTCATGTCGGAATCGTCTTCTTGGACATCGTCACCCGTTTGAGAACATCTCACGTCAAAACATCTGTGCTAGCTATAAAAATGTAGTTAGTTCCGCAAGTAGTGTAACCGTAAGACATCTAGAAATTTCATCTTAATTTCTAATTCTATAGCCAAGAAAAAATAAACCTGAATATTTAGTCTCGAGGGTAAAATATAAGCCTAAAATAAATCGAAGCAGGAGAAGCTCGCGCGATGCTGTCATAGCTTTGGGATGATATTCAACATCTTCGCCTTCGTTCTCATTCCAGTGAATGAACCACTAGGTGTGCGCTACCTCACTTCAGAGTTTATTCGAATTAGATACCTCAGGAAGTTATTAGTGAGGCCACTGCTTTTTCCATCTACATCTACTAGTCTTATAGGAAGGATTCCTCCATTAGTGCCACGAAAAAAGTATGACGCGAAAAAAGGGGAACGCGAAAATATTAGTAAGAAAAGAGAGAAATAAAGAGGAACGTACCTGCTTAAAGCTAACGAGAACTGCCATCATAATGAGGAATGACGACGTGTAGAAGTAGGACAATCTGTCGACAAAGTCGTCGTCTTTTCTGTAGTGGAGGAATGAAAGCGCACTGAAAAACATTCGTACAGGCACGGAGCGACGAGCCATCACTGATGATGTTAACACCCTTGCACAGACACTTAATGGGAACATATCTTAATCGATTTCGAAATTAAGCGAGAGCCAGTCTGGAAACCACCTCCGAGGGCTCCTCTGAATGTGTCAGGGGTCTCAGGCTGTCACCTTCTGACATTCGCTGAGCATCAGGTTATTCGGAAAATTTCCGGAATAGATCCGGATAATCCACAGATTATTAAAGGAAACAACTATAAGCATGAAAAGACACTACTCGAAACTGCTGAGAAAGCTGCTTTCTTTCAGATTATGACTCGAAATCGGTATTTCACTCCACAGTTCAGAATGAAATAATAATAAAATAAAATAATAAAAATCAGGCACACATATGCACATGTCAACGAGAACCCTTACTGATAAGTTGGTCAAGTATCAAAAAGCAAATTCGGATGCAATAATCTCAGAAATTGAGTTTTAACACCTTAACCCGAAGCGTATACTCCTTCAGTTTCTTTGCGATTCCTCATTCAGGACATAAATATTCTCCGGAAATGTAGAAGAATCCGCTGTGCTGATACTAGTACCTTACAAAGAACAATTTGGATAGTGAAATTTGGGGGAAGCATATGGATTCCATAATATTCCGCTCGCCGGAAGCGAACCGGACTCTGTTGGGATTTTGCCACATAGGCTGTTTACAGAGCCATTTTTGGAGAACGAACAGTCTGAATCCACAAAGAGCAAACCTCTCTAATAACCAAGTAGCTAAGAGCAATGCTACATTCCTTTGCCGTTCCAAAACGCAACAAATCCCTGCGCTGCCGAAAACCTAACAATCAATTTCGGGTGAAGTGCAGCAATTTAAGGGCGAAGCACAAAAACATTGCAGAGTTTCATGAATGGTAAATTACAGGAAAAATGCAAAACAAATTGGTTAGGTGCCATGCGTGCAGGAGGGTAATTAATTTGAAACTACACACCTTCGTAGGCCTCCGGCAGTTCCTAAAAAATGCAAGGAAATTCGAACAGCGTAGAGGTGGAAGGTGTGATCACAAGAAAGCCATAGCTGGCGCTGCTCTATTACATAAGTTAGCGATAAAAAGGCAGAAAAATTCGTTACTTTATTCTGGATAAAAAAAGATAAGGAAATAAAAATAACGATGGATAAAAAATATGGATAAAATTTTGAAGAAAAGAAGAAGTAGATAAGCCTAGGTAGTCAATCCTGGATTGGAGAACAGTAGAATATGAGTGAATGAGAAAGTCAACTTTCCTCTTCTTGATGATTTTCTATGAAGTTAGTACAAAGTTCACAATATCATTTCAAATCTATCCTCCACTCTTCACTGGAAGGATATTTGCTCAGAGAGCTTGATATTAGTTCCATAGAAACACTTATTTTCGAATAAGAACTGATTTGCAATGGGATTCTCCAGTATCGCAGCAGCAAAAAGCGGATTTACCACGCACAGAGAAGATCTTGTTGGGATCCCTCCTTGGGTAAACAAAGCGATTTCCTTTCGGTTTTCGCAAATTATTACCAGAAATGCCCTTCCTGCTTTCTCCAAGTCTTCATATAACCATAGGCATTCAGAGTGCCTCTACCATGATTTGTGGAAGCTAAGTGCATGAAGCATCCTAAAGAGCGACTGATGAACGAAGATAATTTTTCTCCTCATACAACTCTAAAATATTCTAATACTCTTCAAGTGATTAATAAAGTTTAAAATGCTTAAATATTGAGTTAGAAACACACAAAAGAAAAACGGAGAGGAGCCTAACGGAGTCTCATGCTACTTCCTTCCATGGAAGCTGAGTACAGAGCGCATGTGAAAAATGCAAGTATAATATTCAAACTATCAAGTCATTTACAGTATCAGATGAGAAATCACGTTTTTTTCCTGTCCTTCAACACCACTGATTCATTGTGTTTAGCTATGAAGGTATTATGCCATCACATCCTTTTCATTTGCGTATTTCGTGTTCAGAGTTGGTTCCGATAATTAATTTCCCAGGCTGCGTTATTCCGAGGAGAACCACCCTTATAGTGTTTCCTGAGAGACAAAAGCGGAACGCATCGCTGGCCATAGCTCTGTCTTACTCAGTTTGCAGCTCAAAAGTGGTTCAAAAACGAAAGCGGCGATGCTGTTGGGCGTAGAGGGTAGAATTCAGTACTAAAGGGAAGAATCCGGCATAAAGAGGAACGACAGTTAATCCTACCATCGCAAACGTATGAGCAGCTTTGTTGAGAATTTTTTTGTAAGGACTGTAGAAAAGCGTCCTCCGACAGCCAGGGGGATTTGGGTTCATTTCAGCGTTTCTATCATTATAGAAGATCTGGTAATAATAAAAAAGCAGGCATAATATTACACTACTTGGAGTGAACGTGAAGAAAACTACAACTTTGGAGAAAAAAAAGCTGAAAAGCTGGCCAAAAGAGGTGATTTGCGTTATTTTGCGAACAAACAAAGAGTTGCTAGAGATTGGGAGTTTTCCAGAACAAGTTTGCAGGGAAATAAAAGTAAGTGAGGTAATGCGCTGAACACTGCTTGTCGACGAATATAAGCAACAACAAACCGTATGCACTGGCCTTTGTATGGTTGTGAGTGGCATTTCCCAGTGCTAAAAAGCACTCGGCAGAACGCTGAGCAGCTAGTTCAAGCCGACTGGAGACGGTTCCGACATGAAAACTGCGGTGAGGATGTCAACATCGGACGCGAAATCTCAGCGAATCGGCTTGTACAGTCGCAGAAGCAGTATCGGCCGAAGCGAGCAGCGCCTCTCCCGAGCTCCATAGCTTCACCTGGCAGGTGACGGGTGGAAAACAACGAGCACGGTGACAGAAAACAAAAATTGTGTTCACGAAATGGCAAGCACAACTTCAAATGCAGACTCGACTTTGTCTGTACGAGCAGTCTGCAGATCTCGGAATAGAATTCCGCATGTCTGATCTTTTGATCCTTTGTACAACAAGTTCCTTCATAAACATATGAATAAAACACTGAGGCATCCTTATATTGTGGTGTACTTCAGAGCGATTGATTTCCATGAAAGATTTTTGAATATACGGGCTTAGGCAGGGGCACATTCATCGACCATATGTTAACCATATGTTAACAGCGTCCTTTCGGCTAACTCATTGGCAAATTTTCGCCGTTTTTCATGCACTACAGAGTTCTCTATACTTCATAAAAATACTTCTTTTTTTCTATGAATCTATATGAAAGTGATGGAAATCACAGCTAAAAATTATGAAATTTAGGACAAGAAATATATCCAGAATAGAGACAAGTTCCCAATGAATGACACTGAATTAATTTCTACTATATTCTTGCGAAAGAGCTAATTTTGCTGCGGTCAATACTTGTGTTTGCCATACTAACGGGTTGTCAAGAAATGGTGCAACGTACTTTCTTTCACGTCAATTTGGTTTTTTTTTTCTTAAGATCACTCGCTTCGTATGGTGTCTGTGGTTGTTCCGGCAAAAATATAGACCTTTCAACATCATGGTGCTCAAACCAATAAACGGGCAAATACACATAAATACAGATTATAGAACATTTCTGTCTTCAGCAAGAGGATTTCACTTTAGAAAGTGAGACGATTTTCTGAATTTCATTCCACGAATTCAAACCCAATAATTCAGGTCCGCTAGAGCGTATTGAAGTTACACACTCGATTAAGGACTTTCGAAACGGTGAACAATGTTTTGGACAGAGCCTGGGATTAATTTCTATGGGATTTCAAAAAACAGTGGCAGGAACTATAGGCGACTACCTCTCGAGAAGAAAGAAGAAGGGCATTGAAACAAGTGGTGAACATTTCGGGGACTGTCCCCTGACGTACGGACGTGCCTGCTTTTGTGTGGTAAATGACACTATTTTGTTAGGAAAAAAAAGAATAATTTCAAACCCGCTCTATAAGATCTTGCCACCCGATACTATTAATGAATGCTATTGACTATAGATGTTCGGAGTATCAATGAATAGATCAACGAAGAGGAAAAGGGGAGACTCTCAGTGAACGTGCATGAAATGTGTACCTCCTTGTCAAAGGAAGCAGATTCATTATAAGGGCAAATGAGAAAATTTTTTCATCCAAAATATGTTTACTAGGAAGTTACAGATTTTCTCCATCTCTTCGCTAGAAGAAACTATCATTATCATAAGTTATCAATAATATTTCCATTCTACAAGAATTTCTCGTCTGGCGATGAAATCGTCGAGTCATGATGTTAGTGAGGGCAATCAATCGTCTCTGACCGGAATAAGCGGAAGACTGATGGGGCCAAGTCCAGTGAACAGATCGGCTGAGGTCACACTCCTCACCCTAGCGGAGGTAACGCATCTTTTACTGCTGTCGTAGTTGTGCCATGGAGCATGGCCGCGAAACAAAACTCCGTTGCCGTACCTTCTGGCTCATCCTACTCTTTTGTTTGATATGGCATTATTCATATCGATTTACTTTTGTAGAAAGCATACTCGTTCAATAGTTCCACCAGTAGGGAGGAGTTCATAGTTTCTCGATTCTCACAAAATAGTCGGAGTTGTCTTGCTTTGAAGCGATCACGTTCTGCAGAGGTTGCTGATGGTCAGCATGGATCTGCCTTTTGCGCCGAATTCTTTTTTTTTGGTCAATTTTTTTTTGTTGATTTATGTACGAGGTTCAGCACCTTACTAAGGGCACAACAAAATACCTCAATCGCGGAATTCAAATTATCCCAACTCGCAGCAGCGCCAGTGCTTATTAAAATCCGTACTTCATTATACACCATTATCATATAATTATACACTTTCACCACCAGTTAAATCAGCGTAAAACCGACTTAAGCAGTACCACTTAACTTTAAACTAACTGGCCTAGTAGATGTTCCGAAAACTGCGGCTCCTATGAAAACTTGGCTTGCGCAGTCAACGAGGTCTCGGGAAAACGGAAGAATTTCGGTAGATTGTGGTAACTTCCTGTCCCTGCACCGTGTCAATTCTCGCCCATTTTTATTGCAGAAATATTGCCACTAGAAAGTACGGTAATAATCACCGTTTAGATGTATTTGAGATTTATATCAAAAACACAACAAATTTGAGCGTGCAATATGAACTAAAGGCTGAATGATCACGACTCGCACAAAAATAAAGGCTCAGTTTTGTTAACCGAGCCATTATGCATAGAGAAATATGTGCTTGCATACAGTATACGATATACATTCGGTCCAATTAGAGAGGGATTCTCAGATTTACACGACTACCCCATGAACTTGACAGCAAGCACGAAGCAGCGCTACTTCTTGAGGAATGAGTTCAAAACGTTGCTTCAGAATAATAACAAGGGACTTACCGACCGAGTCAGAGCGTGTATGTCGCAACACCAAAAATCTGCTCGCCAAATTGCCTGATTTTTCAAAGATTTTCGACCAGAAATTCGTATAATTTCTGCTCTATCAGAGCCAGTACGCATTAGTTGAAGGGTAGTTTATCTCACACCCATGGGTATGGTTACCATTGATAGCAATTGGGTATAGATAACGTTACTATGAGCAAACATGCTGATGAGTGTCAGGCAAGGATAAATTTGGTGTGTTTGGGAACGTTAGCACTTTTATCATGGGTAATCTCCATAATGCCTCTGTTGAATAATGACCCCTGTCTCAGCGTCGAGCAATAGGGGTTATAGCAGCGAAATGCGATAGTAGAAAGACAGGAATAAAATGAAACATATATCTTAAAGTGGCTCGCATCTTAATTAGAATATTGAATAACGTCTAATCATGAGAAGAAGAATCCTCCCATGAAATTAAAAGGCACTGATGACAAGCTATTTTACTCTATTTATAATTGTCCTTAAACATTTTGTTTAATCATCTTCTAGAACACTATGAACCCCCCCCCCAAAAAAAACGTATACAGAAGCAAAGCGTGAAAAAGAAATTATTTCGAAGTCTCACCTGAACATATTCTGGAGCACCATGGCTCCAACTTCGACCACAGCAGCGTGGTGATAGCTCGTAGAATCGCGACCGTGCCCTGAACAAGAGATGTTGATATTCACACTGTGGGTGATGGCCAGCAGAACATCACTTCACCTCTCGGAGACTTAATCGGGTGGCGTTCTCTTCTGATGGATATTGGCCTTTGCAATTTGCCCCATTTTTCCATTACCTGGGCTTTCCGGTAGCTAACACCAACGAAAGTGTAGAAAGTTCTAGCAGTTGCGAGGAAGGAGTAGGGAGTTCCGGTCAGTCATAAGAGAAGATTTGAATAGTAGCTGCAAGGTTTCATGGAGGTCGGAAAATGCAGCATCCATGGGCATGTAGGCGACATTTAGTTAATTATGGACATTCGAATTTTCTGTTATTTCAAATTGTCCTTGTAAGAAAGCGGCATCTTCAGGATGAGTTTCTGACTGCTAAAGCAACACGTCCTCGCAGGTTTAGTGAGACTTAAGGACTAGGACTAAGTAAGAATTGAGGAGTAAGTAGTCGAAAATCCAGGAAATTACCGTCCATTGCCCGTTTCTTATTTCGAAATCCTTAGAAAACACAATAATCGAATCCCGAAGCTATGGAACTTTCTTTCCTCCCCCCTCTCCTCTCCGGCCGATCCCGAACAATTTCAGTCGCATAGATGATAGCCTCGTTAATGTTGCACCGCCGCAGTTTCGTAGTGAAATTTCGTCATTACTGGAAGCCAGCATGACTCACGAGCAAGATTTCAGTTTTTTCAAGCAAGAACTTTCAAATCCGTGTTCTTCTAACGGAAATCACCAAGTTAGCGATTTGCCATACTGAGCTTTCACCACCTTAATGGAAGTATACTGAATTTCTATGGTTCCAATAACTTTAAAATCAAAACAACAACTAGAATACTGCTCCTATTCGTTGCAAAGAATATGCGCAATCGATTATTCGTTGCAAAGTGCTGGTCGTCTATAATTTCCTTAAAAGTGAAACTATTCCAATTCTCCTTTGAAAATCATCTGAACACATAATTTCTCCATTATTTTTTTTCTTTTTGCATTGCAGTAAATAACATTAAAAATTCGATTTCTAATCAAAAGAGTAGAGTCGACCCCGCTGATTGACATTTGCTGAGAGTTTTAGTGACCTTTCGACAAGTATCGGAGTAAGAACTGGAAAAATCGTCAACCGCGCTTTCGCGAGTACAGAGAATCCACCTATCCTAGAAAAATTCCAGCACCATTATTTTCAACAAAGTTATGGCGGGCAACACTTCACGTCGGTCAATGCCCCACGTGCGCTTTTTATTTGAAACATTAACAAACAGCAGTATTGTATCGCCAATTTTGAAAGTCGTAGTTATCCCACGCGCTGGGGATCAGTACAAAAACCAAGATTAGTCATGTGCTTTATCACGCTGAACATGAGCCAATGGCTACATAGTGCTTCGCCCACACCACTCATCCTTTAAAATTGTTCTCATCAACATACACGACTTTTTTCTCGAAAATGACAGAACCTAGCTCAAGAAGCTACATATTATTGTTAGCAATATAACCAGAATTTTGCTATTGGATATGGGCAATGTGACTTCACTAGCAAATGGAAAGCTCAAAAGCTTGGGCAGCCAACGCATTTCACGGAGATTATGATACAGCAGCCTCAGAATTCTCCACAACCTAAGGAATGAGAAATCATTTGACAAGGTCGATCAACTACGATCGAACAAATGAAATTCGAGGCTTGGATTAGAGACAGCAGAGAAGGTGCGAAGGACATAGAAGCATCGAGGAGGAATGTGTTCAGGTCCGGTTCAGATGACAGGCGGTTAGTTGCTCTTTTTGCTGTTGTTTTAGCAATATAGTCGAAATTTTCCCATTGGATATGGGCAATGTGAGTTTATGAGCAAATGGAATATGCAGAGTGCAGCCTGTACTCCTCTGACCTAAATATCCACTTACTACACCTCACTTAAAACACCTTCTGACATGATTTGAATGAAATTTGTGAGAATTGGAATAATAATATTTATATTGTGGCAGACTTGGTAGTTTTTCGAGTCCCATGAGTCTGCATATCCATGGAAACTGCCAAAAATTCCGTGATCTGATAATGAGGGGATGTGGATCGCTCAGAATTATGGGAAATCGAGGAAATCCAGGGGAATCTATTGTGCTTCAATGAGTTTGATCGCCTGTTTTCCGGGCAAGCGAACACTCAACTCAAGTGATCAAAAATTGGTCCGGCCCTGTGAAATGGCAGCAGAAAATTCCATTAGCATTGGTATTGCGTGCACGGGAGATCACGGTACGGAAACCAGTGGCGGAATCCATGAATTCTCCGGGGGAAGTTCCGGGTTTCCCGCTCATCCATAGTGGTTGAGCTTCTCGAGCAAAGAAAAGTTATACATCTCGCTATTTTTACCACTCTTGTCCTCAAACAAGTCGATCGGACGTGAGTCGGAAGGGAACCTTGACCAAATCAGTATCAAATAAGTCGTAATCTCGGATTTCGAATAACAGGGATAGGTACAAGCATGTTAATAAGGTATTTAAGGCTTTTCTATCCAGAGCACCAAATTTTTGGGATCGGGCTCTGAATTTTTAACTACTCTGGGGAAGTTACTGGACTTTTATTTGATCTTGCGTGTAACGGGTAAGTCACAGCCTATCCGGGGATTTTCACGGGTGCGGGTACAGAATATGAAAACCTCTGCGTCTAGCGGTACTTCGACGAGTCAAAAGTTCAAGTCAACGTTTTCTGTCATTTCCTGGAACAGAAGCAGCACCCTGTACTCCAATCTTTCCAAGATTATGTTTGAAATTGGTGATTATTGAGAGATTAATGATTTGATGGGCAATTTCGATTACGAGCTAGGCACAGCACAGATTCAGTACGGAAGGGTAAAAAGTTTCAGCGCAAGAACGCAGTGCCATGGGGAAATGTGGATGAAATTTCAGAAACAGCGCTCGTTCAATGAAGCCTGAGATGTGTCGTGGATGTGACAGAAGAAATGACATATTTCGTGTCGGCGCGCGATTCCGACATTTGAGAAATGCATGAAGCTGCAGCATTTCAATCTGTTCCTCACTTATAGATTTGGAAAAGACGAAAAAAAAAATCTGTAAGGATGAGTGGATACTAACATGGAAAACGTGGTAAAATTGGGTGACAATTCCAAGATTGTATTTCCAGACGGTAAAGATCGCGCTCCTAGGACTGCTATTGATTTGGGCAATGACTCTTGTCTGAGTGATCCTGAATTTAGTCGACTTTTCCACGATGAAGAGCGCCATTGGGCACGAATGCAAGCGTTTCGCCAATTCAGAACCGCAAATCATGTTTTCAGCTCAGTTTGCTCTAAAGCACCTTTTAACTAGAACATTGTGGTCGGCAAGTTTACCACTATCATCCCATCCAAAAACAAGTTGTCAGCAACCTTTTCTCTCGACAAGTTGTCCACGGGAGAAAACAAAAACAAAACATGTTGTCGTCAACCTTTCAGCCAACTTGTCGACTAGAGAGAGTTAGAGAGAGTTACGATCAGGGATAAGAAGATACGGGATTCTTCACGATCCGGATAACGGTGCGGATAACGGATAGGCCAAAAATGACTGGATAACGGATATCGGATGAAGGATAACGGATAAATGATCCAGATACTACAAGACACCGCCTTTTACAACGTTAAATTGGTAGAAAATGACAAGATAACGTATCGTGGAAAAGAATTTGCATATATTCTTCGTCTTGTTGCTCATCAAAATTCTCAATTCTGAGCGTGAAGCTGAGCATGGCGGCATTATGAAAAGGTGGAAGAATAGTAACTAGAATTTGCCATAAAAAGAAGAGCCTCCAGTGACATTTGGATATCTGTTAATTTAACTGGCACTCTGGTTGCTTGGAATGATATGTACCCGTGTTTTTTTTTTGGTAGAAAGGTAAGGTCCTCAAAGGCTGGTCCGTCCGAGATTTTGTTTTGGGGTGGGAGAGGGGGGAGAGGGGCTGAAGGGGGCTGCAGCTTTGCTTCACATATCTTTTGTGAAATTCTGGTTAACCTCTACTGACTGCTATGATCATATTCTCTGAAATTCTAAAACGCTATTTGATCAATAGATTCAAAGATTGGTGGAAGCAGTGGGGTGCAATAAATATTCGAAAAAATGAACCTTACGACGGATAACGGTGCACATAACGAATAGGCCAAAACCTACTAATGGATAATGGCAAAACGGATAACCGGATATGGATAATCCGCTCATCCTTGGTTACGATCCCTCACCCATAATATACACAACATTCATTGAGTACATCAGGGCAGCTTGGAAGGAAATATTTGCAAGGGGAAGAATTTCTAAAGGCTGAGAAGTTGTTAGCGGAAAGAGGCGAAAGAAGTTGTCAACAAGTTTATGAGGCCGTGTCGCAAAGCGACTTTGCTTCAATCCAATGGTTAGGAATAGCTTTCTTCTTCTAATTTAGCCCTTTTACTAGTGAAAATGATCAAGATTAACTCAGTTATTAAGAAATAATGCAAAATTCTCATGTAGAGTTTCTCACTGATCCGATAGATAGGTAACGCCGATGTTGACATTTACAGGCTCTCGCAATGCTACGCGGCTCGCATATATACAACTCAATTCTGCCGTTCATCAAGAAGGAGGGAAAATCGGACGACGAGCACAAGGGACCCCTTTTCTTCAATCGTCAGCCGTCTTTTCAATCCTCAATCCTCATCGCCGGCACTGATCCTGATTTTGCTGGTACTGAGACCTTTACTTAATTCAATAAACTATTTCTATTCAATCTGCGTGGCCGTTGCAGAAGCAGCGTAAGGGCGAGCAGTTTCCCCCACAGGCCGGCACTTGTCAGCAAGAAAAGGCGAAAACAAGTTGTTAGCAAGCTTTAGGGCAAGCACCTTCTTATTAGGACCTTGTTCGCCAAATGGTTGTCAGCATGTTGGCATTGGGGTTATGAGTAGAAGTACTCTCTAAAGAATCTCTCTTATTTGTTTCTTTTGCGCCGAGCTATCGTTTAAGATACCTCCAATAGGAGACAAATCTCATTAGCTATCACAAAAAAAGATAAAAGACGCGGATGAAAGACCGGGTAGTAGCGAGAGCGCGGCCAATGAGCGCTGGTGTACTAAAGCCTTATTTCGCAAGAAATCCACAAGATAAGCGACTCGGACCTTCTCAGTTCGGGCATTCTTGAGGCGAGTTTGTTGCCAGCCCTCATAAACGACTTCCCATGGCGAGACGCCAGGATGCCCGGCGCTGACTCGCCGCTGCCCGCTGCACCTGCACGCACTATAAGCGATCGGCTCCGAGCAGTTGCCCCAGAGTGCAGCGTCGGAAGCCCCTAAGAGCTGGTTGGCGAGGCGTCGTTGGCAGGCAGCTTAATCTCGTCATCGCGTAATACTTCGCGGCAATTTACGAGATTATTTTATGTCGAGCACGTCGACGCTGAAACAATGCGGGACGGTGGCGGATTAACCGCCACCGACGGCTGCGGGCCTGAGCAGAGGATGAGGTCCGCTCGGAGAGTACGCTGTCGGAGCTGCTCAAACGGGCAAGCGCCGCGTCGACGAGTGCTACGCCTGACGTTAATTGGCACGTCGTTTGAAACATTTATTCGCGCCATTCGAGGGAATTAGCGTTTCGCATGCACCACCTAGTCGCATAACAGCAGCGAACTTCAGCGAGAGAATTGACTGAGGTGCTGGAAAGAAGAAGGATTAAAAAAACCCACAGATTTTGGATGTATTGTATAGTTAGGGTTGAAAAAAAGACCGAATGTTTCGCTTAATCCAGCTGTTTGAGGAAATCGGGTTTGAACGATCTAGCGAACCTAATGGACATACCCTCCTATAATAAAAGTGTCGGCTAACGAGAAATCATCAGGAGACATCTATCAGATGTCAGGCATAGTCTGTGGCGACGATTACATAGGCGAAACAGCACGACCCCCAAAGCTTAGAATTAAAGAACATCTAGAGGAAAAACGAAACTCAGAAACTCCACGCTACCAGGTGCCACTTCGAATGCAAAAGCACGATAACGTCGATTTCAAAGTGCAAGTCACTATACTAGGACAGAAACTGAGAAAGGGTGCGCAAAACTATGGAAGCATTTCTGATCAAAACCAAGAGCCCATCATTGAATCGTCAGGATGAATGCGTTTCGATCACCAACAATTATCTAGATCTTTGTCGACTCTGATGAAGTCATGGTCGAGCGCTGAGTCTTCATGGCCCGCAACCACTGACGACAAGAGAGCGGTCACCCACCACTACTCATCATCAGGGCCCTATCACGAGGTGTGTACACGTTTTCCGTTGTGTACGGTCTTCTCCGGTGATCGAAAAATGAGTTTTCGAACTTTTGGCTTGATTGCTAATGCACTTGGTGAGGCAATTTGAACGAGTTGTTTAACCCATTTCAGGCACTGAAGAAGGAGATAGCCCCGAAACGTTGGCCGTTTTGAATAAACTGACTACTAATCTCGCGTCCAGTTCAACATAAAATATTACGAAATTCACATAGCTCAGCTACTCATCTGGAAACCGATTCGAACAGTCGAATAATTGAGGGCCTTACATCCCTCGCTATCTCCTCTCCAGGTCGGTATAGTTCTACTTCTCGTTACCGAAGTTTTCGTCCTATTGGCAATCGAATATTCGTATTCAAACATATCTGATGTTATTCAGTCCTTACAGTATACTTTGTTTCAAACGAGACCATAGCTGGATATTTGTGCATATTGCCTCGTTTTCTCACGACTTTCCCAAATTCTGGCACGCTTCCCCTCGCTCTTTTTCCCTAGCATCTCTCCGACTTACATTCGCAGTGGAAGCAGTATGATGTATTGATGAGTAAATAAACGGGTGAAAATGCTCGAGGAAAAATACAGGGTGGACCTTAATTATGGGAACAAAAACAAACACCCATTCAGAATGCACTTCAACTTCATCTGAAAATGCTATCATGGTATCTTCATTCTTTATTGAACGATTAACAAAAACAAATTTTAAGTTCAAAAATATCCCCCGTCTGCCGCTGCATCAACGCTGAGGCGTTCGACAATTTTGTTGGCAGTGGCAGGCTACCGAAATCGTCAAGCTCAATCTTAGCCAGAAAAGATTCTTATCAACAGTGATAAGGAGAAAATCAACAAATCCGCCTCTGTGCGAGGTTTTCATATACTCATTGTACCCAAGTGAGCAAGCCGAACGATTCAAGAGGTTCAATTCAGGGTTTCCTAGTGGTGATCACCCAAATCATTGAAACCCTCAAGCATTTTCACGTTTCCTGCGAACTGCATCGCACTTTCCACTTCCAATTCTATTATACAAGAACTTGTACCCAACTCTTTATGTATTGCAATCACTAAGTAATGCGATTCCCTAGACGCTGTCACTGATATGAAAACGCATCGTTCCAAAACGGGTGTTAGCGTGCAATGGCAGCAGGTAAGAATCAGGATGGAAATTTCCCATATTATGTGAGGATTAGAAGTGTTAAACAAGCGCTAACCAATAGATATACAATATAATATATATGATTTTGAGCAAAATGCAGCAACCAAGGAGAAAATGGAAAGGCCTAAGCTCGCATAATAATACCGTAATTTTGGGCCACTCTGCAAAGCCATAAAAGGAAACATGTAGGAGAAAGGAATGATGGAGAAAAATTGCTGGATTAGGAAGCAGAGGGGAGGGAAACAAGTTGACGGTACGGGGCACTGCTGGAAAGCAGAGACAATATGGTGGGAAGATCTACTGTTTCCACTTCGCTGGAACCCTAACCTGCTGCTTGCGATCTTCTGTCGTCCCCTATATCTTTCCCTGCTGTATTCCGCCGTAACGAATGTCCAGAGGAAGTCAAGGAGAGTAACATAGACATGCCTCAGCTTTTACTCAATGTTGTTCTGACAGAAAAAAAATATTCAAAGCGCTTTTTATTATGTGAATAGTGCGTGGCAGTTTGGATTCCCTCTGGCATTGAAGCCGCTCCTCCATAGAACGATCCGATATGCGAGCGAATTATCGTTCTTTGCATGTTAATTTATTTACTTGTGACCGTGAGGTAACCCATGCGGACATACATTCTCCAGGAATGTGTACGACTAATATGCATCAGGACTAATCGCATTCATTGAAAATCTCAGGTCCGGTGATTTTTCCTCGCATAGAATGTCCATTTTTGATGAAAACCCCAAAGCTCCTAGTGGAGACCGAAAATTCTACACAGCACTTCAGAATGCACATTTTTGCGTGAAATTCACCTAATTCCACATAAATTCGTCCCAAGCCCCTATCTCCTGCCGAACCTAGCAGGTCCCCTGCACCGGTACTCGTCTTTCCGGGAAATATCGGCTCATTCGAAAATATCGGCGACTGCTTCACTAATAACCTCAATATAACAAGCGAGGAGCAATTATTTTCTGCGGCAATCAGAACTCGCCGCTCGCGCGCCACCCGACACACCTCCGGAGCGGCCACAGTATTCCAGGACTCACCTTGCCGAGTTGGCCTTCCGGTCCTCAGAGACTCTCTCTGTCTGTAGAAGGAAGGCATACTAATAGAGGCATCGCGACGGCATTACATCATCTCGCAGGCGAGCACATCTGAAACACGAGCAGTTTAGCAGGACGGCTGCAAACTCACACACTATGCCCCCACGCAGGCAGGAGCGGCAGCACGATTTGAATAATCAGCAAAACAAGCTCTTCCGTGAGATTTTGGGTGGGCACTGAGAAAAACATGCTGGCAGTGAAAGAACGAGGTGAGGAAAGCGACCGAGACGAGTTCTCTAGGCGAGGAAAACAAGGCCAATGGAAGAAATCGAAAAAAAAACGAATAATCATTTCTTTGGATAGATTCCTCTCAAAGCATTAATCGACCGAAAATTCTCTGATAAGAAGTGAAACCTAGAGAAATGAGAGAATCGCTCCAGCCTCATCACCACTGTGATCTAGTTACAGAACCCTGGATCTCGGTAGAAAACCTTTTCATATTTTAGCAGCATGACCAGCAAGATGGAGCAGCATGACCTCATTGGCCATCACAAGTACGGATCATTACCATTGCGGGGATCTTTCCATCGTCATCAGGTCTAGGATTCATGAAAGTGTAACCAAGCGAAACCTGGTTAGTAAACCAGCTTCCACGTCCTACGTCGCCCAGCACTGCGGAGTCTGTAGAAAAACCAATCACGCTAACATTAAGGGTTTGCATGGTTGATGCTTCACGAACCCCAGCCCAGAGTATAATGGAATATAGCTGTTTCCAGCTTTGACCTAATGGCTTTTTTCTCTGTTTGATCACCTTTGGACGGAATTGGGTGAATAGATAAATGAAGTCATGCAAAATTCTTCATTTATCTCTTCACATATCATGATTAGTCACATTTAGTGTTTTGACAGAATAATGTACTAGACATACTCGATATCCGACTATTCGGTTTTGAATAGGTCAAAAATTGGAATGTTCTCAGGGAACCTAAAAGCCATGTTTTGCATGAGATTGGAAGATGCAAATCCCGGGATTAAGACATGCGTGTTCATGCGAAACACGGTTTTTTAGTCAGCAGTTCTATACCAGCAATAGTCTTATCTCGTGGGAAGTGGCGGTCTCCCTAACGTCACACACCTCACTTTCTTTCATTTGGTTGGGCTTTCCTTCAAGACTATCACTGTCCGCTTCGGCAGGTTTTCTAATTGGGCCACTGTTCTCAGCCTCCCCATGTAAAAAAATGATGGAAGCTTAGCTCACTTATTTGCTCCCTCTAATTTTACTCTACCTAAAGGGTCCTAGTTGCATTATTATCGACATGTGTTTGTGTACTGCGACTTCCTTTCTCAATGATCGTACCGCGTTTGAGATTTCATGACTTTTTTTTTCGAGTATACTAACGAGTTTTACCTGTCATTTTATTTCTAGAGTAATGCCTTCTTTTGTTGCTTCTGAAATCGTTTGATGTAATGTTCTCATGGCACACCTTATGGTGTATTCGAATAAATAAATAAATAAATAAATAAACCCATGTAAAACCCATGCACACCCACGGATATGCATGGGTTTTGCATGGGTATGCGTGGGTTTTCGTGCGTTCTGCATCGAATTTGCATAGGATTTTTGGGAAGAATGAGTTCTGCGTGGGTATGCATGAGTCTTGCATGGATTTGACCCCCGGTATAGAACTATTGATTGAAAGGCATTTCTTAATCGTGCGATTTGCATCCTTCAATCTCATGCGAAACACGGTTTTCAAGTTTCCTGAGTTGAGGAAAGGGTGAGCTTCACAACCTTGAAGGACAGGAAACAAGAGTCACAGAGCTTTTACTTTTAGATTATCCTGTTCTTCGGACGTGTACCTAAGTCAAGAATTATTCGATAACTTCATTCGGTTTTTATTCTAGCAATGCTATAGTCACAATGTAAGACGTCACAATGGGGGTTAAGTAGAAAAAGAACTACAGAAAGACTTCAGAAAGTTCATATAAGCAAAACAACTATAGATCTGTACAGCAAAAGCAATGAGATAATCAGCTGATGTTTCCGCTGTAGATTGGTAGTGTGCTTGAGCAGAAAGCGACCAGTAGTGTCATGAAGATATAAGCAGCACAGCCGCAAAGTTTTAAAATAACATCTGGATCTCTAATCGCCACTAAACCCGTTTCTTCCCCTGAAGACGGATTTTGAGAGCTCAGCACTTACCTCCTCGTTTCCCCTTGTACCAGAATCCTACCACAAAAATAAGGCAAACTGGGATAACATATGTATGTAGTAACAAGTGTAAATGTGATCCATGCTCTCTACTTGTATGGCGAGGTTCTTGAACATTCCCAGGAACGTTGCGAGCTTCGCTTTCATTCCGGGTCAGGACTGATTTCTCTTGTAATGTGAAACTGACTGAGATGAGTCGTTCGCAAGAGAAATCCCCATTCTTATTAAGGAAACTGGCTTGTCAAGTGAGTGTTTTCTCTGTCTATTTTTTCCAAACTCAAATGTATTAGTCATTTCTAATGTTCAGCGCATTCTTGTGAAGTATAAATAAAATAAAAAATGTGATATGAATGAAATAAAAACTTTGAATGTTGAATGTTGATTACCACCTCTTTGGGAACGTTTAAAGTGCCGCATCACGCAAATATAAATGATGTATGAAGCAGGAAAGTGTCGCGTCCCATTGCAGGCTTACAGCAAATGTCAATGTTGTAGAGCTAATGCGTGATGTCATCGGTTACATACGCGATGCGAGGTGGGATTGACATCAAAAGATTAAGCGCTAAGCTGTCGAGGATCGATCGAGGCAGAAAAGGAATAAGTCAGTGAGGTGGTAATTCACATTTAGAAAACTCAGAGTGGTACGGCACAGACAACAAGTGCGCGACGCAGGTGAAATCAGGTAAGAAAAGTACAAGTCCTAATGGGTGTCTATTACGCCCACAACCGCGAACTACGATTGATCGGATTATTGAAAACACACCACACAAAGATAAAATCAACTAGGATGAAGCTGGCCGATTTTCGTGACGCTCACCCACCCTCTCTCTATGTTGTCATCTGTGGCAGGAAATTAATAATTAATAATTGATCCACACATTTGAGGCAGCTAGAAATAACGGTATAATACAATACACAGACGGAGAGAACTACAATAGCGATCAGAAAGATATGATCAGAGATATTTCTGAAAATTAGTCATATTCCTATATCTCAGCTCCGGGTTAAGGTAATTTTATAGAATTAGTTTTAAAGTGTAATGAGGTTCGATGCTCTCTCTTCCCTCTTTTTTCTCACATCATAACCTCGAAGAAAACCAGTTTCGAACTAAATTACAGTGCTCGAAGTGCAACTTCACTGATTCCCTTATTCCACCTCAAAAAGCTACTGTTTTGAACTATGTGTATATTGGGTGATTTTCTCTGAATGTCCCCTTCTACGCTCTCTTTAAACGTCTCTTTAAATGGAAAATGATAACCTCCAGCATGTGCAGTAGAAATCAGAAAAAAGAGCATTCAATAATTATGGAGGAAGAAAACTGTCCCGACATGGGACAACCTTCTGGTACATATAGGCAAGCAGTCTAATGTTCATTTGGAAACTGCAGTGCTGCTGCTATTCTTGAAGCTCAGAAGTGATTTTTTGGTAGAGCGGGTAACATATCTGCGCCCTTGTACTCACTAAAAAATGAGCAGTGATACCTGTTCGGTGGTAAAGGCTGGAAAATACATATGCCCAATCTATGCCAGCTCTTACCCTTCCCCCGTAAGTGGAAGTAAGGGCATTAGACAATTCTTCGTAACCGAGGCAGTTGAAGTTCGAGTACAATAACTCAATTTGAAGCTGGGCCCATGCCACTCCAGTGTAAGCAAGAATCAGGGAAACCTCCTAGGCGAGCTTCAGCAGAAGACTCTGTCGTCAACATGACCACTGATCATCGCCTTGTTGGCAGCTACTCTACATCAACGGAAGGAGAGCGTCACGGAAAATGGCCAGGTTCATCTTAATATAAGTATACTGAGAACCAAATGGAAGCAAGTGAAATTGATCAGTGAACCCACAACTACACAACTATACTTTTTTGGAGTCAAATTCTCACGGCTTCCCGCGCATGGAGTTGGGGGAACAAGTTAGGCTGAAAAGTCATGGGAGGGAACTTCCGAAGATACAGGAAGACGTAATAGAGAGGGAACACAAAAAAGTGTAGGAAAGAAACAAAAAAAACAGGGAAGGAATGAAGCTCAAGCCATTAACTATGCTTCGCCGGATTTTGTTCTGAAAGTAGACGAAAGGCAGGAAAAAAGATAACGAATCCGGAGCATGACCTAGAAAGAGACACTCCAAAACAAAAAGATATGATGATTTGATATGAATGGTATGATGATATGAATGATATGAAAAAAGATCTCCCTGTGCAGGAGGAAGTATGTAGACTCTCACCACAGATTATAACCAGTGCGAGCTGTCACAGCCTTCATTTTCCTCGCTGCTAAGAAATCGAGCATATCCTAAGTACAAACTGCAACTCTGCGATGAAAGCTGCTTTGCACAAACAGCAGAAGCGACTAAATTTGGAAGTGTTGGATTGTGAAGTATCCTACTTCCTGAATTTCTTCGTTCTTACTCATTTATGTGAAATAAAAAATTCCGATTAAGTGCGTACAACTATTCAAAGGTAATTCTCTTTCTGTTCTGTACGATGTTATTCGAAAGTGCATAGAAAGAAAGGAGGTGCCAAAAATAGATCCATGCACCTCTTCGAATTTCCATTTTCGAAGGAACTCAAGTAACATTGAAACAATCAGTACATACATAAATGAGTACAACTTGTAGAAAAGGAGAAGCACTTAGCGGAACATATTTGCCCGCACTCCTTGAAGCAACAACAGGGAGAAGAAAAACAAATGGTTAAGAAAGAAAAAAAAAAACAGGAAGAATTCATCAAACAATTTGAAATTTGACAATAACAAGATGTCATACGGTGACTGCAGTACGTGGTCATGTCCAAGGCATATCAACAATGACGTGAAAAGGTAGCTGGACTGGAGGAGTGGATGTATTATACAGATAGCAATTAACGCAAATATCCTCGTATCTGAGCAAAGGATATGACTCTAAGAAACGTTCAGCAAAAAAGCTTACGAACTCTAAGCACTGTTGATAAATATCGAATGACATCAAAAAAGACAAAAAAAAGAGGAAAAGAGCTCATAAAAGTTCCTTCTTCGTGTGAACCTTTGACGGGCCGTAGTGACCAGATCCTGGCGTTTAGTTCGATGTTTTTTAAAGAATTCTCTGAAACTTTGATGGGGATTGCTTCCGAGAAGGCTTCAGATTCCGCTCTGCTGCAGCATGATAAAGGAGTGGGACTTTGGTTTCTTCGAAATGTAGGAAAATTTGGCTTGTGAGGTTCATTCTGCGAGACATTTCTACAAGAACTAACTCAAGGGAGTCATCCAAATTTCTTTTTGTTTGCGTGATTATGGAAAGTGTTGATAGTCAAGTGGCCTGTCAAAATGGGGGCTTCAAAGACAGTGATGGTGCCGAGACATCAGCCGATAAAATAAGTTACATTCTATATGCTGCAAAAAAGTGATTCATCATGTACATAGAGAAGTCGAAGTTCATGGATGATCAAGAGTTCGAATGATTAGATTTGATTAGAACAATGGGAGTAAATTTAGACAAGCAAGATGCTCGCAAAAGAAATTTTCGGGAAAAATCACGAAAGGCAAGGGTAGCCGGAATTCACACTTAGGTGATGCCGAACGATCCAGACTGTTTATGAGGGGGGGGGGGGAGGTGATCTTCCTAGGAATTTCTAGAAAAGATGAATTTTGTAGCGATAGCAGGCGAGCAGAACGAGCGTGTCTCATGTGCTTTTGTCGCCTTCGGGTGTGATGAAGGGCAATGGGAAGAAAAGTTAGCCTAATAAAGGTGTGTGTCCTGGACAAGTCGATAGCAGCTCGTCCTGCTCGGCCCGTCACAGTTTCCCCGAGGCCTCCGAGCTTACACTAAACCTTCCCCTTGTTCTCGCTTCTGCCGGCCGTTTCTGGCAGTGATTCACGCACTATATGGATAATTTGCATCGGTAAAGAGCGTCTCCACCGAGCGCTCAGCGCCCTCAGATCGATGTCGCTCCGACGGCAGAATCAACGTGGAAGTCGTCGCGCGAAGACGCCACAAACTCATTAGTACTTTCCGCGAACTACCCGCTCCGTTTCCGGATTTCGGACGGACCCGACACCTTCGATGAAAGCAGGGGCGGGGAATCGCTTCAGAAATGAAGTCGCACCCCTGCTGCACTCACGCTGGCAACGATGGCGTATGAGCGGGGCAATAATTCAGAAGACGACGAATGTTGCTCTTTTTTTGTTACGGCTTCTCATAAAGTTCAATACAAACGACGCACTCGCCTAATTCAGTCGTAAGAGGTCTTAGTGGAAATTAACAACGGCAAAACTACGATTTCCATAAATTTACCACGTCGATACTCATGAGTAGACGTGAAGTAATGAGGTGCATAGGAAGTATGTTCACGTTCCATTTGTCAGCAAAAAGATGCAAAAAATATAACAGAATCAACACAAGCCGGTTCGAAAATCCACAATGCCTTCTTAGGACATCTCCAGCAGGTTACAAATAGGAATTTAGCCAAAAAATCACAAGCTAACGTTCGTACAGCAAAATTGTTGCAAAAAAAAAAAACATAGTTTGAGATTGAGATCATCTTCACCATAGGAAGAGACATTGTTGTCGACATGGTTTAATTTTTCCAGCCATAATACTTCACAAAAACTGGAAATGACTCATTTATCAGCTTCTCGTTAAGATTTCTCTCGCAAACAACGAGCAGTTTCTCCATCCAAGAATGGGTCGTCGGATTCGTCAAGAATACTTCAGAAATAGAGAAAAACTTTGTGGAAGCTTATTGACAGTAGTTTACTTTTGTTGACTTTGAACTATTCACTTTTAATTAAATAGTATCAAAATTGATATCTTCTGACCAGACATCCAGACGAGAAGTAAAATTGATATCTTCTCCTCGGCTGGGCTCCTAAACTAGGGGAAATCGCAATTTTTTTCGCACACCTTTTTAGATGGGCTTCTGCGTCCGCCATTGCTTTATAGTGGCAACTCTTAATAAATTTCAAATCTAATAATTTTTTCCATTCGTTAACGCTGTAACCCGGCCAAAATACGTAGCACAGTGTTAGAGCAGCTATCATTAAGGTTGCGGCTATACTCAAGGCGAAGTGTAACACGCGACGTTGCCGTTGCCAGCGACATCAACTCAGATACTTATCGATTCTCAGAAGGCCGTCGCCAGAGTGTCTACTAAACCGACCGGCAGTAATCGATACGTATCAAAACAAACGTCGCCCAAGCGATTGCGGCGCAAGATTCTACACTATAGTATCGCGGCAATTAAACCGTATAATCGAGCTATTACAAGGATTGTATAGAGGGATCTCCATCTAAGGAAGGGAGCAGTGAAGCTACTATTACTTTTATTTTTGCAAATATTTTACCAACTTTTATTTATTTTTATATCCTGTTTTTTTACTAATTTTATTAATTTTATTTTCGACATTTTTACAACTGTTCCGGGAGAAAGCAGCTAAGAACACTAGTGCAACCTTCAATTTTGAAATCCTCAGATGTGATCAGAGACGTGGCGGCTGAACGCGGCTAAGACAGTTGTCACGGAAATTTCTGATTCCATGGAAAAACACCTAAATCCATGGGAAAAGGCTTCGGAAGAGGTGATTTTCTGATTGAATTACAGTCAAAGACATGGTGTAGTAGCTCCACAGCCGCTTAAATCACGTTTCTGTTCGGACAAAACGCCCATAAATAAGCGTAATCAAAGCATGAATGTCGGAGTAATTCAGAAAGGGCACGCAGGAAACGACAACGAGTTGATTCTCCGAAATAATTAGTGAATGAATAGGTGAAATTGAGTTCTTTCTTTGTAGGAGAAATATAGGAAATTCACGATAGTTAACATCGTTTCTTTACGCATCTGACCCTTACACGGGAACTAAACCCAGGATATGCCTCCCCGCGCTTAAAAGTAAAGAAGTGCGAGGTTCGTTAGAATTACGAGCTAAATCACAACACAGTACAACACTGCTAATAATAAGTCACAGAATAGATGAGGGCAATTTTCCCAGACAAACTTGCGGAACTTCCGAAAAAATGGCGTCATACATCCGCGGAAGTTCCGAAAATCAGGCAAGCTCTGCGGAAGTTCCGAAAGTTTGTCCGGGTTTATCAAACACCAAAATTTTCCACAAAGTGAAAATACTTTATGAGTCTGTTTTTTGCACATCAACGGGTCTGCCAGTGTCTAGTCAAACAACTCAGCATAGCAGAGCAATCGATGCCTGGATAAGAATTCTGAAGCCCCGAAACGAAGTGATTCTGCGCGTTTTAAGTTGATTAAAGCAGGTGCCGGCTAAAGCAACCTAAGAGAGCTTCTGCACTGCGGAAGTTGCGGCCTACATCTTTGCACTTCATATGCTCCTCAAGCATGTAATAAGCAACGATGGGAAATCCATCCGGTCTCCTGGGCGTAATGGAAGCGGAGTGCTAGTGCTGAGTGCTAACTGCAGGTTGTCTTTCCTGGTCTGCAAGTCCCCATGCCAGGAAATACGCCTCAGAGGCAGCATAGGTTGAACAAGGCCAGATCGACACCCAAATAGCTCTGTGGAGATCTTTAAAATCCTGAGGAAAAGAACTGGAAGGGTCAGTACCAGCCCTAATCGCTTCTGTCCCGCAGTTCACCGCATGGGATGCTTAACAGCTGGCAAAAACTTCGTAAGGGGAAGGTGGTGCTGGCGTCGTCCGAGACACTGCAGAATGCCTAGATGCCGCTAACTAATTGGCAACGTAACAAAAAATCAGAACAGTAAAAGTGAGCACAGTGAAATTGAAGCAGGTTAAAAAGTCGTTTAATCCCATTCAATTGGAATGGAATGTCCAAGAAAAAATTCAATTGGCGTCAGCACAATGGCGAAAGGTACAATGGAACGAAGAATCTTGGAAGGGGACTGGCCCAGCTTTATATTAGAATCTGCAAATATGGAGCATAACAATAGCAGGACATAGTGCTGCATCAAATCGGAACGATTAAAAAAAGCTCAACCCACTCCAACTAATCAATCCATTCTGAGTCAGGAAAAATGTTTTGAGCTATGTTTCCACACTCGGAATCGAAGTGGAACGAAAATGCATGAAGTTCGTGTTTACCCCTTGACGTTAGACATGGGAAGGCTAATGAAAACAAGATCTTTTGAGAGATTACTAGCAAAAAAATCAACAAAAAGGTGAACAATGGCGTGAATAGGCTCATAAGTGCACTGTTATTCTAGCACAGTGGAGAAACGGATCCTTGCTCCAGTCAATTTTTAATTTGTGGCTTTCAAAGATATCAACGTTTTATTGGCAGATACGCTTGTCATACTATCATTACAAGATCTCGGGCTAGACAGTCATATGCCCTGGGAAGTTGGTCCTCAACCCTAGAAAGATAGCGGTAATAGTGTTACTCCTTCTGACGTAAGAGGAACAATGTGTCCATGTCCTTGGTCCACCAGTGGGTACTACACTATGACGTCACTAGGGACAACAGGCTGTGAAGACGTGAGTGAATGTTTACTACGAAATCTTCATGAATCATGGCTGACAGCCATGCAGTGCGACAGCTGGTTTCGGAGAAAACACTTCTGAAGAGTTATTGACAGCTCGCAGCAGTTTCCGTCGGGGGAAGCCTTCAGGGAGAAAATTCACGTCGAAACGGCCAGTGTGTGGAGCGCGCAGGTGCCGAGGCGCTGGTCCAAGAAAATCCCAGTTACCTGAGCTGAGCTCGAGCAGTTCGGGATCGATGCTATGGGCGGATTTCATTCGCCATGTCATGATGAGAGTCACTTGAAGGGGAGAGCGCCGAGACTCAGACGCGTAGAGACGACCAAACGAGGAAGGCTTCAAAAGGCAGCTTCGTCGGCGACGCCAACGACGAAAAAGTACGGAGACGACCGTTTGTCAGGCTCATTTCGAGTGCACAACTGTCACTCTCAGTAACGCGTCTGGAGCAATGGCGACCGACGAAGTCCGGAACGGTTCCAGTCCGGATGAATGGGACTCGGCGAGGTGTTGTGGCCAGGACTCATCGAATTATTCATTCGAATAGAGAGCTGGAATCAATATTTCCCCATTAATGCGTCTACAGAGGATTTTCCCACAACTCGAGTTTTCGCTGGCGAACAATATTCTTCTCATGCTGCCTCACTACTTACGCTGACTATAGTTGAAAATGAACTTCAATGTGCGCAAGAATTGTCGCCCTTTAAATCTAGATTCTTCCAGGAATTGAATAAGGTTGAGCGACTTTTGAAGCTCATCTTGGAAAACCAGTACTTATCAAAACCTAGGGTAACGGCGCCGGTTCCGCTGATGTGGCAGTGGTAACTACGAATAGTTAGTAGAGTAGAAAGCAGTTAACATGAAGTGTTGCTGGATGCCCCCTCAAGAAAGTGTATAAAACCCGAAGAGGGGAGGTGCAGGGTGCTGAGCCGGATGGAAGCCGTAATCGCACACTTATGACGTCTGCAGATTTGCTTTGCTCTACCCGTACAAGAAGCGGGTGGGTATTATAGCTGCATGCCTACAAGTAGCCAGTCAGGATGGGTTGTCACGGATTCGACGCCACCAGGGCTTCGTTGACGACCAGTTAAAGTGAAACAAAGCCGTGTAGTCAGAAGATAACAATGTTTCAGGCATAGTTCGAAACAAAGCCAAAAAAGGCTATCGAGGAGAAAGTGATGCTATTAAATCAACTACTATGCATATATTCGAACTCCAGCACGTGATATACAATGATGAAATGCTAGAATTTTCGAAAATTTCTGAAAAAAATGGGATTCTTGGGTTCAGAATTCGAGTAGTTTTATGTAGTACTCAACCATAACTTTGATAAAGAATCCGAAAACGTGCTCAGATCTAATGAAGCTTCATTTTGAAGGAAGTTGCAGTACTGGGACGGTTTGCTAACGCTAATCCGTCGCCACCCCTTTCTTCTCGATGGAGTTACGAGCGATATGGGCTGTGTTGCATAATAGTTGGAAGTTCATTTCAGATTTACTGCTCGAATAACAGAAGTTTGCGATAAGATGACAAGTACGTAGTTCCTCGTACAGAATTTATTTTCACCTCTATTTTTGGCTGATCTCACCTTAAGTTTTCTTGCGTTATCTCTTGTATTCTGAGGCGCATCACTAGTCGATAAATAGAAAAATAAATAAATAGATAGGAAAATGCATAGATAAGTGCATGAACAAACATATTAATGATTCAATTGATGAATAGTGATTATAGCCTTTTCTCCCAGTGAAGAAATATGAAGCAATGCTCGGTTCCAATCCAATCTTATTTCTGAGCGCGGTCTGCATGCATCCCCAAAAACATCATGTTTTCCTACATAGGTGTCCTCGGGAGTTACCTCGCAAGAGCTGAAATATCTTCAGAATTCTGACATCTGCTATTGCAATATCCCTCTCAGAAGACTTTTGGAACGAATCCTTCGCTGCACTAGAGCAACCTTGGGATGAATCGACCAAGTTCGAAGCACTACAAATCGACTAACAGGGAAAACAATGAACAAAGCCTAGCCCCGTCTTCACTAGGTCCTATGTGTCATAGTAAAACTGAAACTTTCTTTCACGCATCTATTTGGAAGTGGGAATTTCTGGTGCGCATATTAAGGCTCTTGCAGGTAAACCTGGCAACAACTTAGGTGTCTTCCGGTTTAGTGATAACCATGATGCTCAGGGATGCAAGAGAGAAAGGCTTGGGAAATGCTTCCCCTAGAAATTCCAGCTCTTCTACAGAGTACTAAGACAACCTGGCAGCCACCTTAAACGAACAGGTGTTTTCGATCCTTTGCGTTTGGAAACATACTCTTACTACCCTAGTAGAATAAATAACGAGAAAATTATAAAAATATCATCACAATAAAGCGACTGTGTGGAAATAGTCGCAAGAAATCATAAAAAAAGGCGGAAATTGTGACTCGTTCCGCCTGTACAAGGAAATGTAGTATAACCGTGAAGTGTTGCTTTTCATCACTGCGCGTAAGACTCACGTAGTACTTATTAAGTGTAGGTACGAGCCTATTACGGCTGAGACCAAATGCAAGTCTCCATCACAAACACGGTTTTGCCGTCTAATCCACTTCCAACTCATCAAATTAGTAATTGCGAATTTCCAGTAGAAGGCCTGAAGGGGCATGACTATTGGTCCAGAGATCAAATATGAAGTTGGAGTGGAAACTTCCCTCCTTCAACTTTAAACACCTCTTCTACCTAAAGACAGAGAGCCACCTCGAATTTGTTTCCCAAATCTCAACGTGAGTCCCAAGGGGCTGCTGATCATGGCGATATACGGGATTTGGTGTAAAAAAGGTTAAAGACCTGGTTTAAACTTCTCTTCTTTTGGGGAGCATTTGGGCGGAGCCAAGGACTACTAAGCTTCCGCAGCATGCCGGCCCAACACATGAGTGTACCTATTATCCTGTTCGGTGCTATCTATTGAGGAAACTTCACTGATAGAATTTCCCCAGGGTTTGTTGAGAGTGCAGCATTACACAAGTTAGGAGGTGCACTCCTAATTTGGCTCCGCCCAGAGGCTCCTAGAAAAAAGGGGTAGAAAACCGGGTGTTTCGGCACGGGATCATGAATGCCGTTGTGATCATTATCTCCCGGGGATACTTTTCACATGAAAATCTCAAAAACGACTCTGGAAGGAAATGGTGGCATTCAATCCAGTGAGTCCAGAAAGCCCACAAAAATTCGTAGTTCTCCGAATAAGGTAAACTATGCGCGTTCTTCACCACTCTATTGGAGCAGAGTTCCAAATAAGCCTCCAACTTAGGTCTTGATAGGAGGAATATGAGGAACAATAGCATTGTTTGGGTGTAAAACAGTAGTTTAGCCCAGCGTCTTTTGCCAGATAACTAACGCGGTTAGGAGGCAGTCCATCTGCTGCCACCAATTTAAAGTTATTTTAAATAAGCAGAAAATACAGGATTGGTTTTCTCGGCCCTTGGATTATTAAGAAAATCATGTACAGAATCTTATGGAGATAGTGAGGAGCGGAGCGCACCGGTAGAGATGGTGCATAACGAGGGCTAAGCTGTGATCAGTAATATGACCAGCGGCCTACTATTTTGAAAAATCTTCAGTGAGTCCCTGAGGATTGGATCATTACTGCAATTTGTAGGGTTGGCACGAGCACATTGTTATCTTGTACAGCAGCACTATGGCAGCAAGTGACCAGTAGTTGTGTAGATCGGCCTACATCCTATGCCATATCGGGTGTTTCAGTATGTTCCTCCCTAAAACGTCTCTCCATTTTCATTAATAAATTGACAAGGTTACGGACTCCAACGCAGCTGTGCACGTGTTTATCTGGTACAAAATCTTATGGAAATAGTATCTATCTGGTACAGACTTCCCCGTTCCTGGCTTGTATTCATGAAATTTTGACCTTGCCAACGGCCGCCATGATCATTAGCTCTAAGATAAGTAATATCAGAATGCGCAGGAAATAAAAATTGGTTTGATAACAAGGTCATGCCCGTGAATCCTTGCTATGAGTGTCGTAGTCTGATGGTATGTACCAAAACCTAGACCACCCACTATGAAGACCATCAGTTACAAAGGCTGCCCGCCGTGTGCCTTGACGTTCCCTTAAAAGCCCCTGCAAGAGGCTAACCCAGGTTTGGGATTCATACCCAGCCCAATTAACAATCAACTAACGTGTTGATTATCGTGGTTGGTTATTTAGTCTATTTAGCGTTAGCATATCCTCAACTCGAAGGCTGGTTTGCTAATCGGGATTCAACTGGATAAGCGTTCGTGAATGGACTTCGAAGTCAGCATAAGCTCAGGGCCTCGTCAGCATAAGTAAGCCCATGAAAAAGTTGAACTGAATCATCTGAGAGCTGACTCAGTGCCTTCCCACGATTAGTGCTGTGCACGATAATTAGAGAGGCTTTTACACGTGTGGTCACACGGTGGCTTGTAGTGCTAGCGCAGGGGACAGCGAAAACAAACGTTGACTCCAGCGAAGAGCGAACGTGTACTGGACAAAACTACTAATTAGAAGGCTACATCTATGTTTACAGCCACCAGCAGGAAAAATCCGAGACAGCGGCAGAGCAGAGAGTGAGGAAAGTGGCCATCGGAGCGTTTTCCCACGATTCAACTCGACGGTTACCAGTAATTCACTCCGCTTCGCAGTAATGCGAGTGGCAGGAGCAGTGTGGCAGCGCAAAGAGCGCGGAAGAGCCGCGTGTCGTTCGCTGTTTGACTGCGAGACGAGCGAAAAGTGCGATATATTTGCATTGTCGTATTTCAGAAGGTAATCCGATAGCGCTGGAGTACGCTATGGGCTATGCAGAGCTCAGTCGGATCGAAGGAAGTGAAGGAGACGGCGCGGAGGCCGTTGGCGACGGCCGGCTGGCTACGGAAATACAATCTGTCCAGGGCGTCGGCAGCTCTTAAAAGTGCAGTCAGTGTCATGGAGACGAAATCTGTAAGGGGGGCGGATTGGCCGTGATAAGCGAGTAAAAATTAGCCGGCATTCATCACTGGCGACGGCCTGAAGAGGCGTCGCGTAAAGGCCGGAAATAGATAAACACTAGGTTAAGCACCCTTCCACTCAATGCAGCAAACGAGTAGGATCTCCCTCGCCTTTCCGAGGCCTCCATTTCGGGACCCGCGGGACGACGAACTTCGACAAAAAACAGGAGCATATAACACAGACGTGGAAAAAAGGAGTTACGTAATTTGGTTCTGGGCAAATCCGATTTTGGAACGCCCTCCCAGATTAGAGTTCCAGTTGTGCCGTATCAATACTTCCGGAAGGGTACTTGTTTTCAAGAACGCCCAACAATAGAAGTATAAACTAACAAATACACTAATACGTATATGCTACTTTATAGTAGGAGTACATAGTAGCAATATTTATGAAAATAATAGATGGGAAACACAATTCTGAAAAATGTCGTGAAAATATTCGAATTTGGAAAGCAAATCTCATCTCCTTCCCATGAAAATAAGTTCAAATAATACAATGTGCAAACCACTAATCAATGAGTTCCCTACTCTGCTCCATTAGCAGTTTTCCCACCTAAAAAACGTAATTTCTGCCATCCCATAAGATGGTTTTTATCCGCCTGCAAACTGAAATACACTTAGAGCTGCATTTGATATGAAATGAGGTGCAAAGAAAGCTGTAGTGCTGTGGAATAAGCCCTCTCTACCACTATCAGGAAGGGATGGTGCAATCAAAGAGGTTGAGAAACAGACAACAAAACATATTTCGCATTTAAGGGCAAGGTCCGGTCGAAACCTTGCCCACCCAGGTTTTTTGCTCTCTGGAGTCCAAACCGTATGTGTAGCACGTATCTCAAGTTTGAGACCTCGATATAAGCGCTATCGCTGGATATGGGACAAAACGTCAGAGGATTACGGTAGCCGTAGGAAAACGCGCTCCAACCGATAAAAGCTGCGCGCGTACACACTTGACAACGATGGGATGGACGCTCAGATACATACAGCCTAACAAACACTTCATGAAACCTTCCATTCCCCATAAAACGAATCAACGGTCCTTTGAATATGATGTTTTCCCTACGACGCCACAAGAGACAACATGTAGTGCGGGTCGTAAAACGTCATTTGAAAGCACGAACACCGCAAACCCGCAATCGCCGTACTGAAATTGGTCGGTGGAAAGCATTTGTTGTGGGACCTCTTCAGGTATTTTTCTATAGTTTTCGTTCAAGGCGTCGCCGTGGGCAACGAATCCAATAGAAGTTCGGGAGATGAATTTTGCCCGGACCTAAAGGAAATTGCACTTGAAGAAACGTCTGCCGCGACACGCGGTCAGCTTGAACACGAATTTTCGCACTGATTCACCTCATCTTCGTTCCTTATTATAAGATTTTTGTATACTCTCAATAAATTCGACATGTTGACTTCAATGCGAGATGTGAAATGTTCCGAATCGGCCGAAATACATCGTTCCACAAGGGCCAGCCAACTGTCCTCCTCAAGAATGGGTTGCCGAATTTTTGGAATTTCTCTAGAAAACAAATAAAAAGCTTGCATAAGTTTATTTTTCATAGTTTATGTTTATTATTACTGTTTTTTAAATAATTATCTCCAATTATTCAATACTTAAATTAACATTTTTACCATTTTTGTCCTCCGGCCGGGTCTCTAAAGCTGTGAAGACCGCACGTTTTTCCGACCATCTCCCACAACATGTAAGCGCTCTGCCTCTGCTCTCGCCGAATAGTGTTGAAATTGAGTGTTCCCTATGCTCCTAGAGTGTTTCCGTAAATGCTTGCTGCTCTCACAGATTCTCCATGCAATTTCACGAAGATTATCTTACTTCCATGTTACAGGACAATTGGCGCAGAGTGCGCTGCTGTCAGGAACCCTAAAAGAACCGGAAGTGCTCAAATCCTGCGTTTCCGGTTTTCTCAATTTTGAGAATTTTCCTGTGACATCGCAAGCAGTACAGTGCAAAACACTTTTTTGTAGTTTGCCCGACCGTCTCAACCCACACCAGATGTGAGCTCTGAGGCATCTGCAGAAGCTTAGATAAGCTCTCTTCGAAGCATTTCCTTGGTCATTTCTTGAATATTTGCTAGGTGATTCCGTCCAAGCCGCTGTTTAGAAACATGCATTCTTTCCATGGTAGTTACGTGCACTGAAATCATTTCCCATGATGGACCCGTCAGATGGCCGATCCCCAGTTGATCCGCCGTAGCTGGCAATAATCCCGCACAAACACCACGATGGAAACACAAGAGTGACGTCACGTTAGCGTCTTTATCCTAGCTGCCAGGGCCATGAACTAAATGCTCTTCTCGGACATAACGTGGACACTCTGTGGGTAGGAATTAGGAAATGTCAGAAAATCACACATCTGTGGATCAGAAGCGAAAAGCATCAGATGGTATTGGGCCTAACAAAAAGAAGAGTTGTCGAAAGAGCTGGATTTCATACGCGGCACGGAAATGAAGCGACGATGACGTAAAAATGCTTTAAAATGACAGGCAACAGTAGTACTGGCTAATTTTGAATGTGAGAAGTCTTGGCATCATATTCATCATTAACTTTACTCGTGGTAACCACGGTTATTCCCAAAGTTTACCCTGCTCCTGTTCGAATTTCCGACCATCTCCTTTTCTCTAGAAAACAAATAAAAAGCTTGCATAAGTTTATTTTTCATAGTTTATGTTTATTATTACTGTTTTTTAAATAATTATCTCCAATTATTCAATACTTAAATTAACATTTTTACCATTTTTGTCCTCCGGCCGGGTCACTAAAGCTGTGAAGACCTGTCTCCCACAACAACAATGCGAGATGTGAAATGTTCCGAATCGGCCGAAATACATCGTTCCACAAGGGCCAGCCAACTGTCCTCTTATTCTTCCTTCTTAACTGGTATGATGGGAAGAAGAAGGTCGTTCACTTACGGGCAGGTATATCAAGAGGTTTACCCGTTGTTCATGGGGTAATCGGACAACCTATACCTGCCCGTAAGTGAACGACCTTGGTAATCATACATATGTTTGTTAACCTGTGATAAAGCTTCACCATCATTTACAATGATGATGAATACGGCTGTTGGCTTCTTAGCTGTGGGGTAACGAGCACATCCCAGCATTTTCGTAGCTGCTCTGGAAGTTCTTACCATACTGATTCGTCCACCACAGTAGAGTGAGCGTCAAAATAAGCCTTATCAGAGACAAAAACCACTTATGAACCCGACCTTTACGAGGGAGTAGGACAACCTTTTAGTTTTTCGAACGCAAAGCAATCCTCAAATTCTCTCTATGATGGGAAGCCTTGTTTGAATCAACAGTGAGCAGTAAAGCTTCCGCCCAGGCAATTCATTAGTCGTAGGATGCGGTTACGATGACCCTGAGGGGCCCCGTCGTAGCTGCGACTTTGCGGCCGTGATCCTGGCAACTCCTAACGAGTCTGAAAAAACTCAAGTGAATTTTCCCACGCAGGAAGCGCTAGGCGTGAATTTGTCTCAAACAAAACAACAGATCCTGGAGCAGGATCGATCCAAGAGGAGATGCTACGAATTCACAGAAAGGACGAGGCCGGGAGAGAGGTTCGCATAAAGCTGCACTAACGCCGAGGAGTCCCCCTAATGCGCCGCTATACTACCGCATATCCGCCAAGTTATTCGCCGATTACTCAAGGGCAGAACCACCGGCGCGCACTTGTAAATCAGAAAGCGATGAGGGGATAATTAGCGCTTTGGGTATCCCAGGAATCCGAAGCGCTCGAAACGGCTACGCGCGTTTCCACTCCCGGAACGACCGACGCACACCGCCATCCTAATTGCGGTGTTTTGTTGGTGCTTGCAAGTGCTCGAGTTTACTTCTAAAGGGGATGTTAGCGTACTCGGATGTAGTGTAAACAGGCCTCAAGCGGGCGCCGACAAGTGGACCCCGCCCACAGCGCGTGATTCCTGGAAGGTACAATGTAGTAGTGCACAGGTATGACGAGAGCATGGACTCCTCGGAACTCCTCATAGCTACGGGAAAAGAGCTGTGTGTGGGCTAAAGAAAAGCGGATCTGAATTCTTGGTTTATGAAATCTGTCAGTGAGATTTTTTGAAAACAAGGCTCCCACCGTTATTTCCAGAGAACCTTGTCCTACAAACATACCAGCTCCTCAAAAATGGAAAGTACGGGTCCTGTTCGCGAATGCAACGTTGCGAACGCGACCCACAAGGCGTAAGACCAAGCCTTCTCGAGAGTTTCTATTTCAGGGTGCCTACGTGAGAGGAGGCGAATACAGGGGAGTTGAAAGGAGCAGGGGTGGCGGTAACGGCGGCCACTGCTACCTCGGGGATCAAGATGGCTGAATTTTCAAAAAAAAAAGAAACTATTTTGTTTGAAACAACAATGCTAAGTGAAGATAAGCGCAACCGTCTGGAAATAATTATAAAAAAGAAAGCAAGGATAAGTCACTCAAAATTTTTGATTCTGAAAATCTCACGAGAATTCCATGCTGGATGGGCTGTGGAAGGCTGAGGGAGGAGGAGAGGGTGCGTCTGCCCTAAGGATGGAAAATACGTGGTCTTCGCAAGCTCAGAACAGCCTTCCCAACTATCTTATTCCCATTGTTTGTCCTCGCAATGTACTGGAAGGGTCGATCAGAATATGCGCATATTTTCATGGAGCTCCCTCCACGATGAATAGTGCGAATCTATGCGGAACGATGAGCACCACGGATACGGTGGAAAAGGGGCGTTCTTGTTTCACTTGCAGTGCATCTAGTTAAAACACTGTAGCTGATCCTTTTACGTCTCCAACTGACATTAAGAAATTGAAAATCTATACTGGGTTACTTAACACATCAATGCCCAAAGTGAATCCCCCAGTTGTGGAATAAACTAAAGTCCTGACGTTCTACTATGAATTGGGTCCTGCCTATTTTTGTAATTTTGCCTGCATGACTGGAATTTTCTTTCTTAGCTACAGGCTTGTTTTGGTTGTTTTTGTTGCATCTTGAGGAGAATCAAAAAAGGAGTAGCAAAATGTGAAATTTTAGAAGTGAGCAGGAGTCGGAGCTTCCTTCCTGTCTTCTTTCCGTCATATACTGCATTGTGTGTACGCGCGACACTGGTCCGCGCTTCGTAATAAATAAGTAGATGTGTAGATGAGTGAATAAACAGACAAACAGATAAATAAATAAAATATCCGCTTGGTGCACGGAGTATCCCTAATGAGATAACTCAACTTAAAAGGCTACTAAACACCCGATCCTGCTGTTTAAGAAAAAGCGAGGAAGACGCATTTTTCTGCAGGTTGATTTTGATGAAGAGAAGCTAAGACGCGTACTTGCACAAAAAATCAGGGAGGTAAAAGACTTTTTTCGCTGCCAGCCAGTGAGCTCTACTCCTCCAGGCACGGTTACGTTGCTGCGCATAAAAAAACCGACCTTCGGTGACCTTCTAAACTATGAATACAGTAACAGCTGGAGAAGTTCAAGAAATATTCTGGATTTCTCCATCCTGAATTGTTAAACATCTTATATCGTGGGCCGAGCTTCTTAAATAGTATGCGCTGTCGTCGTAGGGATCAGAAATCCTCATGACCTGGGGAATATAGTCAATGGCATAAATGTAAAGGGGTAAAAATTATCAGACGAACGGAGATGAATGAATTCCCACGATGTGAGTGAAACTGTACGGAAGCAAATTGGAGATTTGTTGAGATGAAAATAAAATTTAGATGAGAAGAGAAGGTGAGGAGTGTATAAGAAGAAGTTGCTACTAGGTCGAAGCCGTAATCATGGGCTTTTTCTGGTACACTGTGACACTCCAGGCTGTACATAGACGTAATCCGAATTTCATTGGACTAACCGTGCATGAACCAGCATCGCATGGTCTAGTCAGTACTGTTTACGAATACGGGTTTAATTGCACTGTCCAGTCTAACCTAGTGAGATATGTATAATCCTAGAATGTTCTTCCTAAATAAAGCCTACGCTCTTAGAACAGGTGGCCATGTCCTTCACCTGGCCCCCGTCCAAATCGAGCCGCGGCTTATTGCCAATAGAGTTGAGAAGCGGTCGGGCAAGAACATTGACTTTGAGAGGGAGATCTCACCCGTAAATCAAGGTAAATCGTCGAAAAATGACAAGCAATTATCAATTTTTTTGTATACAGTGACTACAATGGCCCTGAGGACCTTAAAGAAAACGTCTCACCTTGAAATCGAGATTTCTTCAGAATTTCATACGGAAATAATATTCTGGAGACTCTGGTCACAATTGCATCTATTGATCATTACAAAAATGCCGTAAAAAACCTTTTTTGAGTCTCTTTTTTTGTGGAGAGCTTTGGATTCCACTGAGACATCTGCCACAACTCAGAGCACCTTATGATATCGATCGTTGGCACCTTGTGCTTCCTTGTGGCAGATGACTCAATTGGGATCACGAATCCCCCACTATGGAGGCGGCTCAAATGCGGAAAACTCGGAGCCCTATAAGAAATCACGAATACCATTCTGATCAGTGTCTTCCGCTGATTCTTCCACAAAAAATCCCAAAATCGATCCTAGAGTGAGAGATCCCCTTCAAGCTCCTCTACAGGCGGAGTCTGCGGGGAAATAACCTCGCACAACTCTCCCGACTAATATTGAAGGCGCGCAGGCTCCCACGTTGACGTTCCACCATCCGTAAAAAATTATGCAAATCCTGGGTTGCTGCACAAGCTGAGGTACTGAGCTTGACGCTTGACAACTTTATCCCTCAGAATGCCGCAGGCTGAGGAAACCCGTTGTGCACTCGCACAAACACTAATCCATGGACGTCTAAAGAGAGAAACGGAGAAAGAAGTTCTGGTGGCAGTGGCTGAGGGCAGCGCTAACTCACTTGAATAGGCTGTGTGGGTTGCCGGCGTCGAAGTTGTATCCAAGCGCAACGTTGGACTTAGAACTACATTTGACGGCTACGAATAGTAAATGCTTGCGCTGCTGTGACTTCTATCGCATCGGGAGATACGATTTGCCACAACCGGGAGCTTGCCTTTTAAGGATATACATAAGTTCACTGTTTCTTTTCTCCGCTTTTAGCTGTATGCTTTCAAAATGACGAGCTTCAACGAAAGTTCAAGGGCCAAAATATGCAGCTGGACCAGGATTCCTTCCTGCGCCCAATAAATTTTAGCAGATTCTTGTGTCAGAGGCTCATTTTCGACCAAGATTCTATAAAATGTGGGTGTATTCTGGTCTGGCAACGTATGTTTTCCAGCTTTGCTTCGCAACCTCCCAGGCGTTTTTTTCTCCTTGGCCTGCATACGAGTGCACAAACGACCGGACAAAATAAATAGAAAATGAAGTAAAAGAATGGCTCAGATGCTACAGCGTTGGTCGCTCCAATATGTCTTACTCACATCGTTGAAGAGCCGAGTGTGACGGTGTGAAGCGCAAAATATTGTTGTTATTGTTCACGAAACAAATGACTCTAATTAAAACTTCCGAGAATATAGGGGCTCTCATAGGAGCTGTGGATCACCTAGCCTAGATCTTTTCGCAGATTATAGCCGATGGCAGTAAGTACCCCGTCGTAGTGGTTCTCTCTGGACCATGAAGATTGAGCAGGAGCTTGCAGGAAAGGAAAGGCTGGAAGGGAATTTCTGGAACGAACATGAAGGGAAGGAAACATTGTCATTGAACATTGCAAGCAAGCCACCTCCTTATTGGGCCAATAACCTGAAAAAGTAAATCACGCGGTAGCTGATTAGCACTTAACAAAGTACGAAGCTAATATGTAGATATGTGCGGCAGAAAATCCAGGAATAATTAAAGGTGAGCCAGCCAGCGACAGTGAGTGTTTGTAGGCAGCGCTGGAAGGAGAAGGTAAAAACAAGCGACGAGTACAAAAACCTCAATGCCTTCAGGGAAATATTAACACTGCACTCACTTCACAATGTGCAACGAACAACAAAGAGAGGCAGACAATGCCGTGCCGAAAGAAGCCGGGGGACGGGGCCAGCGGAGGGAAGTGAAGCGACTCACCGGGACGGAATGGCGAGCACTCGCTTGTACAATCGGGTTCCATTCGCAGGTGTCAGTCAGAGACGCACGGGCCGTTTCCTTAGTGACAAGAACACACGATCCTGAAACGGCGGAATTCTCACTCGCTCACTCTGCCAGAGTCCGCTGATACTAACACGGAGATGCTCGTACACGACAGCCTGCTGTAGACCTAACACGGCATTGTACATAGCTTCAGAAGGTACAGTTCAGAGAAAAAAAACACGGAATTAGTTGCTAAATGACACGAAGAATGGCAGGGAAAAATCACTCTGGATGAGGTTGAGCGCTGGCAAAAAATGGACCATATTATCGATCGATTTGACTCACCACTAAACGCAAATGGACTTCAGTAACGATGTTGAGTATTTGACCTTTAATTCACTATGCACTGATTTACAGCCGGGACGGTTGGAGTATGGTAGGAGGAATGGTATCCACTTGTACCAAAAAAAAGGCTAGGTGAGGGGTTAGGATGGGCCAGGCGCTGGCTTGAGAATGAGCCGGAAGGTCTGGAACTGGAGGATCAGTCAACTAGTGAAACTAAAACTAATTTGCTTCGAATTTTCGGCTTATCTTTCATATGAGTCAAACACATTGTACAAAGTATTTTAACGTATTCTAACATATTAACATTTGTTAATTGTTTAACCATTCAGTTTTTTTCTTTGTCGTACCCCCCAAACTTGATCGTGCTTTTTTTGGAGAGAAACTCCAGTAGAAACTCCACGTAACTATACGTACACGTATATAGAACGAGGTTCATAATGGTAAGACCTGCTATACCCGTCGAATTTTGCATTATTTATAGTCTGTTCGCTCGGAGAGGGTCGATAGAGTGACTTTGTCTGCAGTTACTTAAAGTAAAATAGTAAATAATAATAAGTGATCGTCGTAATCGTGCTGGTTCCAGCGATGGGGAGGACGCCGCATCACTCGTCTGGGAGAAGATTTCACTGAGCACTTTTTTGACGATTAGTAAGGAAATATTATTATTATTAGGTTGGTGCAAAAATAATGCGCATTTTTCGTTGCTTCATTTTCGGTGCAGAATTGATTTTGAAACGAGTTGTGGGGTTCGGTATCACAGGCATGAAAACGCGCATTATTTTTGCACCAACCTAATATTATTACGACTGCGATGATCACTTACTACTTACTTACTTATTACTTATGTATACGATTACTTATTGATTATTACGACCATTATTTAAGAAACATCAAAATGAAAGGAATCACACCACATAACTCAAAACGTAGGGAAAAAGCGTAAAAATTAGACCAGTCAGACACCATCTTGCTGAGGTCGTAATTGCAGACAACGTCACTACATCAGCGCTCTCTGAGCTAACAGACCATACCTAGAATAACAGCGGTGAGTGAACTTTTTCACCACTATTTTTCTTATGTCATTATTCCAAATTAAATTCGTCGAATATAATTCTAGCTTAACTCTTAGAATTTTTCCTTTTTTCTATTTCTAATCTCTAGGTGTACCTGTGTGGTCGCATCCCTTCATAGTTATAAGATCATTTTGAGAACATGAATAAGTTCAGGCATTGAACACCCGGAGGAAATCTTCAATAACGACACAATTATCGGTTTTGCTCATTGGTGAGAAGCTGGTAAGCAAAGATTGGTTGGAAAATAAGTATATCTAACAAGGAGAGGATACCATATGTCTGCAGCTTTTCAAGTCGAATTGCACACCACTATATGGAGTAGGGGACGCGATTCCGAATATGTTGCCCACTTGTGTTCAATGACAAAATGAAAGAAGTTATTAGTGTTTTCCTGTTTAGTGATCATATCATCTGAATGAGCGCCCCTCAGATGGTGTCGATGCTACTTGGTGGTATAGTGAGACGTCTCTCATTCTATAAAATCTGGTAGAATGAAGAAAAAATCAAAGAATCACGAAAGGTTTTTCTGTGCAGTGTTCTCATCATTTTGAGCCAGCACTTATTTATCTCTACCAGCGGTGAATGGCAGTGTAGTGGTAAGTCTCGCGATCCAAAGGGAATCCGTTCTCGTTCGATTCCCACCATCGGCTCCACTTTTGCATTTCCCCAACCTATCACGCTATCTGCTTGAAACGCCTTTTTGTTATATGATTTTAAGACTCTCCAGCCGGATTAAACTAGGGAGACTTACAACTACACCACCACCACTGGTCTACTGGTAGAGATAAATAAGCGCTGGCTCAAATTGATGTGAACAGGGCACAGGAGAAGCTTTCATAATTTTTTTTCGCCAATCTTTATAGAGTGAGAGACATCTCACTATATCATCAAGTACCGTGCACACCTTTCGAGGGGCGCTCATTTAGATGATATGGGCACTAAACAGAAACTAAACAGAAAAATATTCATAACTTCTGTCGTGTTACCATTAAGCACAAACGGGCAAAAAATTTAGAATCAGCGTCCCCGACTCTGTACAGTGATGTGCAATTCACCTTGAAAAGCCACAGACATCTGGTATCCTTCCCTTGTAAGAAGAAAGTGGTTTTAGAAATAAACAAACGTATGAAATTCACGATAGCAGCGGTTTCTGGGGCCAAACGTATTTTTAGCCTCAGGACGGATGCATCACTGGAAGGATGGGCAATCTCAGGATAGCAGCTGGGTATGATTCCCTGCCGAGTATACAATCGTTCGCTTATGCAGGTAGCAAATGGGGGAACATAGTCGAGCTGCTTTGGATTAGCGCAATATCACTTGCTCAATTCGTATTATGTGTTGATCTGCGTTGTTTATTCGAGGAACGCATCCCCAAATACCCACAGAGTGGAAGCTCCGCGGAGTTACGAGACAACATCGCGAGGAATAAACAAATTCACTGGAAGAGAAGATAGCGGAGCAGTGAAATGGTGATAAATCGTGATGCTAGCAAGTCTGTCAGTGACTGACAAGATAATAAGGAAATCTGGACGCCATGGTAGAATCCAAAGACCAGAAATTCCTTCGAGACCACGAGAGCAGAAGGGGCTGTCTGGATGTGAACCGCTCGCTCCGCCCCGGCGAACACCAGCTTGGCCGCCTGCCCTGGAGGGCGTCGCTCAGCACTTTTGCTTCCCCGGGCGGTCGGTTGATGCTTCGTTGACGGCTTCGCGTCATCGTCGTTGACGCGTCCCGTGGCAATTTCCGCCACAGGGTGCTATCACGCGCCGAAGCATTTGAAGCGATGCCAACTCTCGCGCTGGGCCAAACATCTGCGCTTTTTCTGCATTGGAGTGAACTTCTGAGAATGGTTTGGTCAAATTATCCTCTCACTGGATGAGTTAAACCACTGATTGGCTTGCAGAAACACTAAGCACACATGAGGTGCGAATGCTGGAAGGGAGCATCACCAAAAATGGCCTGTAAATTCCATCTCAGGTTTAAAACGCTTACTGAAACTGATGAGCTGTACGACGAGTGCATTCTCAGGACGAGAATCTCTTTTTCTTGAATCGTTCTTGCAGGGCAAGCATGACCCTTTCGAAGCGTGTTCGAAACAAGGCGAAAGTTACAAAATAAGAGGAAAAGACTATAACTGAAAAAGGAACATCGTACTTCTTGATTATCTCATTTGAATGAGGGAGTTCAGCTGAAAGAATCCGAACATTGTGGTGAAGTCAATCTAGCCCATGATAACGTCGGTTCTCCCTCTGCCAAGTCGTTGCCAGTTGCCAGAAATTTTCCTTCTTTTTCAGTTTCAGTTCCACAACAAATTCAAGAAATCCAGGAATTATAGAGACCTTATTTTTCTTGCGACAAAAATGGACGTTCAGACGTTCGCGGGTCCTGCCACGAGTCATATGCTGCGTCCTAGCATGAAGGTAAGCAAGTTTGCATAAAATGCTGCGCCGGCCAAGCAGTAAGTTCAAGCAAGGCAGGTGAATGCATCCAATAATCGTAAGAGCAATTTACACTACATAGACGCGTGAGTTTGACATGCGTGCGTCTACACGATGAAGGATCGCTGACATCGCTGACGCAGCTCAGACGCACGCGCTTGTGGCTTCGCGGCGGTCGCACCGTCTTTCCACTGAGGATCTGCATGCTGCGTTCACCAGTCTTCATGGAGAATCCTTTGCAAACGAATGCGTGCGCCTAACGCACGCACCCTAGTATAAATCGTCTTGTACTGAAAAAAACCAAAGTAATCAAGATCTTCCGGTGAAAGACGGAAAGGGAGAGAGGGGAATAAAGAAAGAGAGAGGGCAATGAATTTTTTATCATACAAATCCGTGGTTCATATCATATAGCTAAAAGTTTTTTTTAAGATGAGCTGAACTTCAGAGTGCCAAGGTAATGAAACCCACATTCTCGCACAAAATCGACGAAAATTTTTTGCAAAGACCTGTAAGCCCCCGACAGGAATCAAGTGACATTTCTCATCGCACTTCTCGAATATACCATTTGAATCGGTAAATTCAGCCCAGAGAATCGACCGGTGAGGCCAACGTAATCGGAACGGTAGGGTGAGGTCAAGTCGCCCTACCGCAGGATTACGTTGGCCTCCGAATTGCCAGATCGTTATCAGCCAAGACATTTTCAAATTGAAAATTTGACACTTTAAACTTAAGTTAACATCTCTGTTCATTTAAATATAAATAAATTAAACGTGAAAAAATATAACTTTGAATAAAAATACAAAACGCTCTATCATAATTGCTAAAATTCTAATTCATAAATATTTTTCATCTAAAAAATTCTCAATACCCATATATAGCATTACCCTAATCAAATGACCGACGAATTTAAAGGTATTATCTGCTCTTTTTTTTAATAACTTAACCCCATCTAACAAAGCCTGTAATACACCTATAAAACTCACTTTAGTAGGCCCTAAACGATTTTGCCTCCTACCTAACAAATGACGCTTGATGTTCTTCATACAGAGTCTACATACAGCGCACGTCAATCACGATCAGTATTCCCGCGGAATGGCGCGCCGTACCACCCACGCGGCGCGGCGGGCTAGCTGGGTGCTGCGGCTGGTGGATTTTGGGGGGATTCTCAGCTTTTCTTTAATTTCTGCGGCATTTTCACTCATTTGTGGCGCCGATTCAGTTCCAATATCTGAGTTCGAGGAAGATATCGTCTTGTAGTTTGTCTCCTACGGAGAGGCTTCTTCTCATTGCTTATTAGAAAGCTATTGTATATAATTTGCGGTCTTCACTGTGGTTGATGACTAGCTTTCTCCTATTCACGATGATTTTTAGGTCAATCGTGTGAAGAAATTGCATCGTGCGTTTTTTGTCGAAGCTACTGACGTCAGGTAAAAGTTTTTGCTGGAGCACCTGTGAAAATTCAACTCAATCCAGGAACATCCGAAGAACAGTGCGATTGCCCACAGCGCCACTCTATCTCAAACAGTCACCAAGAAGGCCCACAAGTGAGTGAAATTCTCGCAGAAACTAAAGAAAAGATGAAAATCCTCCCACATCCACCAGCCGCAGCAATCGGCCAGCACGCCGCGCCGCGTCGGTGGTGCGGCGTGCCATTCCGCGGGAATACTGATCGTGATTGACGTCCCCTGTATGCTCGTGTTGTTGGTGTTCTTCCTAGTAATCATATGTGTATGGTGCGAGCTCACGTCTTCGAACAGCATCGGAAGCCCTTTGATCTCTAATGAATACAAAGAAAAAGCGATGTTTTCTTGTCGTTTTAGCCTTTCCTTTCTTGAGCCTGAAAATTAAATAAGATAATATTTTCGAGAAGAAGGACCGAGAAAGGACTGTAGAGTAACGAAAGCGCTTCCCAATGGTTTTGAGCACTTTATGGAAGAACTGCAGGGAAAAATCGCATCAAATATGCAAGAATTATGTGAACACCCATTACACTGGATACGAACCTGTTCGGAGAAAGTGAAAGATAAGTGACTGGGTCCTGTGCTTTTTTCATTTATTTTCTAACTTCACAACAAAGGACCTTGGTCGAAAGTGAAAAACTCCGTTGGCGTCTCCATAAGACACTGTTAGACTTGCACCTAACTCACAGCAAATAAAGAAGGTGGATTCTCTCATAAGAACATGGATGTTATAAATATGCGGGAGTAAAAGTGCTGGAGTAATGGGAGCTTACACGCTACCAGGAAGAAACATTCCGTATTGCTAATAACGTGGAGCAGGGCTATTAGATCTACTTCCTCATATAAGCTTGAATTGGGCACCGGAAATCCGAAAGGTGGGGTGGAGCAAGCAAAAGAAAATCGTTGACACTGAAAAAAGGACATTTGCATTCAAAGGAACACCACATGAAATGGCTGTAAAATGATATATGGTTGTGAGTGCTGTTAGTGAGTACATGCAATAATACGCTACATGTCGGTCGCCCATGAGGAACGAAAAAAATTAAGGGCAAAGTGAGGATGTGAGGTGTTGTGACAGATGATGTTCTTTCCTTAGATATCCACGACAAAAAAAGGGTCAGTGGAGCGAAGTTAACGATGAAATCTGTTTAGAAGAAGGCGTGGATAACACGGCTAGAAAAACACAGATGTGATGGAAATTTTGCTTTGCAAACGCGGCCTTATCATCCCAGCCTAACAACTGCATCCGTGTGTCAAATAAGCGGGCAATGAGCGAACGTCTGCCTCCCTTTCCGTGCTTCTGTCTAATTACGGCGTGAGAAACATCGCTGGTGACATGAATACTGGCTATTTTCAGTGAAAAGTTGTTCAGGAAAACCATCAACACCAACATCGAACATGTGTGCTTTCTCAACAGCTCTGATTCTGACAGTTATATTTTTTATTAAAACCTCAAAAGTACGTTTCTATCATAAAAGCAGTGGATAGAAAACATCTGTTCAGTCGAGTTGGTTGCCAGGTGCTCTTGAAATTCCACTGAAGTCCTAGTATTTCCTTGGGGCAGCACTTCCTCAGATCTTTGCTTCTTTTAGAGATTTTATGCTTTGATGCACTGCTCCAAACGCCCTCGTTAGATGGCTACATTGCTTCAGCAAGCTAACTTATAATACGTGCTGGTTATTTGGCCAATATTCGTGCAGCTTCCTCAGCAACAACTAAGGCGAATACCCTGAAATTCAGGCATCACTCGCTTCTAGATTTATCCATCTAGGCTAACCGGAGCGATGATTGGCTTCATCAGCATTTTTCCTATGAGCGTGGCCTAGCTGGCCAAAAATACAACTCGCAAACCACGCACAAAATTGGGGTGCTCAACGAACAGAAAAATCATGTGATAACGTCGGAACTGGGCTCGCATCTGTGAGGAGTAGCCGAGTTTATATGGAAAACAAAACGATGCTCGGCAAAAATGGGAAAAAAGGACATCAGATAGAGCGAACAGAATAAAAGTGACAGTATAACATCTTTGTGATGTTGGTAGGATGCTCAAAAATCTCAGTGGCCTGGTCTAGAACTCATCTTATCCGAATTTCTTCTCAGTGTGCTGCTAAATGACATACATGGTGATGGTGATTTAGGATTTTTAGATGTGATCCTGCGTCCGAGGAAAATTATAGAACATCGAAAAAAAAACGAAATAAACTCTCAGACCAACCTAATATGTGAGAAATTGCGTCTTTCTGACTTACGCAATTGCATTACTATCTTTAGAGTGAAGTTCTGCGAGGAAAGAGAATCGTGCAAAAGATAGAAGGAGAAAGAACAAATATGTACGTATGTTATAGATTGCAGTTTGAAGTGAATGCAGCTCTGTGTAGGATGTGAAGCGAGACAAGGAGACTTAGTAGAGGGGCTAGAGAGTGAGCACCGAACACATGACAGCGGCATTTTATCCACTAATAAACAAATGAAACACTTTACAAGTTCCTAATATTGTTCGACCACTCAAAAAGAGTAAGATTCTATTATGAACTGATATTCAGCTGTGCCCCAAGAGGTGGTTATTGAATATTACTATTTTTGCCTGATGTTTTGACATGGCTGCTGTTTTCGGAGGCCTGAAGATGGCTCCCAATCTTTCTCTGTACACTAGACCACCGAACGTCTCTTTCCACTCTGCGAGCTTTCGACCTTTCATGCAGCTTACTGTCTCCAAAAACGGGACAAAATACAATACCATCCTATAACCACCGCTAGGCACAGAACTCCGCAATTAATCAAATTTAACGACTTGAAAATGCTTCTCAGCCGATCTCTGATTCAACGACGGATAAGGAGCAGACGATCTGCCCGGATAAAATTGTGAGCACTATGCAGAATGAAAGCTTTCTCTAAAAGGTAGCAGATTACCACCCATAATGGCCTCGTCAATCTCTCGCTTGATCGATGCTCGAGCTGTTCTTTTGTGCCTATGCTCAACAAGTCGTACATAGGGTATGAGGATGAAAATTAAAGACGGTTTGGATTGAAAGTTAGAAAACTCGCAACACAATCGCGTGTACATAGTTGCTACAGTTCACATTTTAGGGTCAATGCAAATTACACTCGTATTTCACATATGTAAGCATATTGGCTGGGGTTTTTTCTTGCCATAAAGATGTAGATCCATCAGAACAGTGGCACGCATATCACAGCTGATCATATTTCACCCAGTGTATACGTATATGTCAACAGCATCTACATAGAAAAGCGCATTTTTTTCGTTAAAGGGCGCGAATTTTGAATAAATATTCTCTGTCTCGAAAACTGTTCGAATCTCGTTGCTAAAGAGCCATATTTGCATCGTCGTCTACCCAGCACATCTGCATAATGAGGCGAAACGACATGAGCAACACAAAGTCAGCGGATATTTGAATGTCAAAGAACTTCACAAATAGACTCTAAATAAGTAGGTGTTTTCGAGAAATTTTAGCGTCGGAGCTGTTCTCGGAGGTGTGCGCTTTCAGATTTAGCAAACACTCCAATTTTTAAAATTTGAATATTCGACTAAAATCACATCCCTATACACAAACCACATAAAGTGCCATAAAATTTGCAGCTGCCCAAAATTTTCTTCTTTTTGTCATGCTGGACATGGAAGAAATTGGCTCATCAGCATTCAACAATATTCAGAACGGCTGATGCTTTTGCATGTCTCATGGTAGCCCCAGGACTCTGACAAACCGAGTCCCACAAGGCGCACGTTTTTCACGTCTACATGTACATACATACATTGAAGCTTTACAAAATCGAACTGGAATTAAAATGAAATAAAGGCTGAAAACTAAAAATATGGAAAATTAAGCACTGAAAGCTCCTATTGCCGAACCACCCAGGTGCTTTGGCACGCAAGTTTTTCCCTAGAAACACTCATAAATATAATTCTGTTCAATCTGTTCAATGCACCTCATGAAGCAGTCATAATCGCTGCTTCTACAGACACTTATCACCCTCGTCATCGGCGTAGCACATCGAGATCTTCTGTTTTAAAACTCGAGTGAAAAGAGTCAAAGTTGGTCTCGGAATGTCATATGCCCCTTTAGCACATTGTTGACTACTCTTGACTATTGTTGAATACTTCAGTGCTGAGTTGTTGCTAAATGGGAAGCAACAGAAATAGCAGTTTGCTGTGCACTATCCCATCGGAGCCTTGAAATGCTTAATTTCTAGCAATCTAAGGTGAATTGTATTCTAAGTGAACAAACTATGTACATACAGTACCCGCACTAAGTTTGTTAAAAATGAACATCTAAAACGCGGGTTTGCTTTATTTTCGTTCTAGGCTTATAGCTCATCTCAACAAAGCGATTCACAGACCAAACCAGGGGTCAAAAACGGCAATGGAATGGGCTACCATATTTCATGAAATCAGCCCTAAATTCCGATTTTCAACAACGAAATTCGCAAGTTTTTAATTCTGCCGCGGCCTTGCCGTGAATGGCGCGCGACGTATCTTGGTGCGCGGCATGGTCCGAGCACTATAAATGGCTGTGGGATTTCATTGTTCAAAATCGAAATTGAGAGCTGGTTTCATGAAATATGCTAGCCCAGTCCACTGCTGCTTCTGACCCCTTTTTTGGTCTGTGAATCGCTTTGTTACTATTAGTTATCGCCTTGGAACGAAAAGAACGCAAATCCGCGCTCTGAATGGTCATTTTTAACAAACTTAGTGCGGGTATTGTACATATACATGTACCAGCGCCGGACGCAGAAAGTGTGCCCGAGGGTGGGGGGGGGGGGGGAGGGGAGCGTGGGAAAAGTGTGGTCTCCACCGCTTTGGGAACCCAAATTCACAACCATATAATGGAAAATAAAATTAATAAAAATATTTTCATAACAATAAATAGTTGAGGAAAATTATTTCAAAAATAATAGTTTAAATAAGCAATAAAAGTATGAGGAAAATTATTAATTTCGAATCCCCCTACTCCCCTGCGTTTGTGAGAGTATTCACTGGACGCGCACTGGGATACTGCATGGGAAGTTCCCCACTGAACAAAAGAAAAATAACGACTAGAGAGTGAGTAGGCTAATGAATAGATAGAGTGAAGTCAAAATGAAGTCCTTCTGGTTTGAATGCATATTTGTTTTGATTTATTTTATTCGTTTATCTAGTGTAAACAGTTATGTTTCATACGTAGCGTTGCAGTATCTAGCCACTTTCAGCAATTTTGTCTAGAGAATTCCATCAACGACTCTGTGTTGCGTTGATATGTCAATTCTTTGAACAGAACCACCGGTTTTTGATAAGGTGGCTAGACACTGCTCTTGGTGTGTCGGGGATAGAGGAAGGGGTCCAAAAGTTAGGTTCCTCTGAATTTGTCTGAGCGCAATTCCACCTCAAGTCAGTTCTCATGTCCTTCTTTCTCTAAACCAGGACATTTTATTGTAATCCTGGGACCGTTTTAATGCCAACCGCGGTTGGAATTAGGTTCCCGAAGAAGACGAATGAGTCGAATCATCGGGCGGAAAAGTAGGTTATTTCATCCAATAAACCTGGTTATCACAAGAACACAGTCAAATTCCATTTTAAGTATTCAGAGAGGATATCGAAAACAACTCAAATCGTCAACGGCAATCGTAGGTGAATTTGAAGGAAGAAGAGGTAGGCCGTGTGCAGCAGCTATAGAACGCCCACCACGGAAGAATAAATATTTTGTGCGAAACGACGCTCACGCTCACTTCTCGTTACTTCATTTCGAGGAGCTCAAAGCACCACTCTCCAGTAGCAAAGCCCACAACGACCGAAAACAAGCCTTGCTCTAAAATTCTCTATGCTGGAATTTCGAAGGCTTCAAACTGGAGGAGCAGTAGACGCGGGGGTGTGGGGTGGGAGGTTAATGAGGTACGATGCGACGCCGCAACTCTCTTCGAAAGGTACATAATTTATCGCCGCTGAGAGCCAAAGCAATAGTAGTAGCGAAGGAAAGTGGCAGAATATTAAAATGTACGAGGAGAAAGTCTCGGATGCTAAATCAGGAGAAAAGGAGAGTGTGCCATGTTGCAGAAGCATTTATGGCCTGAAGTGCAAGGGGATGGATGCCTCCAAGGCTGCTTCATTTGCTCGAAATGCATGGAATGTCAGCGAAGAGATTAAGCTCATAAAAAAACTTCCTCTAGTGCTTGCCGTGTTTCGACTCTCTCGAAAAACGCTCGAGGATGGGGGCTGAACCCGGCTTTAAGAGGAGAAATGCTCATTTAATAGCTCTTCTGCTCCATTTCAATGTATTTTTTACCTGTGACACTCGACTTCATTGCCATGCAGCAAGCCGCGAGACATTAAACAATTAAAGGAGACGAAGCAGAAGAGCTCAAAGAATGATGTGTAGAGCAAACTGCATAGCGACAAAATGCTCAGCGAAGCGACCAGAACGCGTTCGGAGTACACTACATCAGGTGTGCTGTGGCCAGAGATTGCCGATGTCATGAAGCGTACACAGAACAACTCATGAACAGAAATGAACAGAAATCAAGATTAGCTCTTTACCCAGGTTTAAATTCTTCGCCCGGGTTTAACACAATTTCAGGACGGGTTTGTTTGCGAAGCGAGAGCGACGGAAATGAGCCCGCAGCCGTACGTCGTAGTACTCTTCCATGTAAAAGAGTGAGATGAGGCAACCACTTGTCGGATAGCAGCTCCCTGACTAAGTTCTATGTGCACCACTGGTCCCAGCGCTTCTATAGGCGGAAGACATTGATTTACTGATATATAAGAACTGTATGCTTTCAGAGGGTATGAACAAAGCGGTTGACCCCTACCATAAGGTGATGTTATTGGTTACAACTACGAAGGACACTTCTAATTCTCAATATTTCCTTGTTATTGGAAACTATCTCACATTTCCTGGCAGAAACTAAAAGAGTGGTGCCCGCATTGCACACTCCATGACTACATAAGTACAAGAGCATCGAGCGAGAAGCGGAGAGATCTGTAGATTAGCCAGCAAATATTGGATGTTTTCTGCCCTCCAATGAACTTTTCGCTGCAGATTTTCTCGAATTGTCTGAGATCTTTTCTGCTTAGCACTTGCTTTTCACCCATCTTATTATTATTACTATTGCTTTTATAGACCCAGAATTTAGAATATATTCCAGAAATTGTGAAGTACGTAGCCGAAGATTAGATTAGATTAGACTTATAACACGGATGAACCGTGCAGAATGAAGAAGAAGAAAAAACTCAGCAATGTGAATGCATAAGTAAGCGAACACCAGAAAGAATTACATCATCACTAGAGAGTGGAACTTCAAACTAGTAAGAGAAGCAGTTCTAGAACGAGACGCATCCTGAAAATTCCGGGAAGAAACCCCGGAATTTCCTCTACGAATCTGCCAACAACATTCTTAAACTGATCAGTGTTGCTTGAAATGATGTGGTATTTTGATAATTTGCGAAACTCTGAACCCACTCGATTTACAAAGTAGCTGACATTCAAGAAGTACTTTCTACTGCTCAATCCTAACTTCGTACGCTAAATGTGCTGGGAACGCAAGTAGTGTGTCCTAAAACCAAAAACTTCGCTCTGAATTTGCGGTAATTTTGTTAATGTCGGAATTTTGTAGAGAAATTTTTTTCATGGATTGTTAGTTTCTCCAGGAAGCCAAGGCAAGCATGGGGACGACTGTGCAACTCTCAGAAGGTGGGGTTGCGAATCGACAGCGGATGACAAGCAATTTCGAAAGCAGCTACCTGAATTCAAGAAATGAATAAAAACGTAAGATAGATGACTCCGGGAGCCATGCATGAGTCGATTTAGAACTGGCAGTGACTGGACATGGGGTGCAGTATAGAGTGGAATGATGGACGAGTTCGTCCCGGTATCAGATCTGCTGAAGCGTTCCAAAATGAATAGCAGCCACTATAGTCACACTTTCAGCATCATAACATACAACTTGTAGCACGGGAGCAGAGAATATTTCAGGAGCTCGTTCGAGCTAGTTGTCTGAACCTCTTTGATATCGAGTTTCTACGACTTTACGAAACCCTTGCAATCACGAGTAATACGGACAAATTCCAGCGCAAACTTGAGTTTCTTGGTATAAAACAGACTGGTTCTTAGAACTCTTCGCAACGGAAAAATCCCAGCAAGCCATCCAATACTCTATATTTAGCATGTATTTTCCAACGCCATAATCACATGCAAAGCACGCTAGATCTTGCTTGAACGCTGTTTAGCGGCCTGCAGTCCATTTTAGCAGTATTAAAAATGAATGGCTGTAGAATCGACATTGCAAGGGAAAGGCGGAAGCATGGAGGGAGATAAACGTGTTCTAGATCCAGCTGAAAATGTAACGAATCTGGTTAACATTGGAGTTGAAATTGTGAAGTTGTCGGCCAGAGCCGTTCACTCTCCAGAATTTGCATATCAAGCGTAGCGATTAAGAGTTCGGTAGAGGAAAACAGACAGCACAAGCCGCACCACGTTTTGGACAGGTCTAGAAAGGGAGCGGAGGGACAGACTGAGACGGGGCATGCGAGATTTTTGGAGCTTGCAGAAGCAGGTAATCCGACGCAGCTGGTTCACTCCATGGAGTTTCCTGTGACTGCAACTCAAATTCTACTAAATCGACAGTTACAATTCGCTCTTGGCTGTGTCTTGAAAGAAGTCAAGCGACAAATAAATACTTGCCCGGACAGCAAGTGGGCAGATGCACCATGAAGTGTCAGAACACCATGGAGAAATTAACAAGGCCCATAATTTGAAAGTTTGAGACCCAGGCGCCACCTCCCCCTCCCACTGCATCGTGTGGACAAGTACCCAGTGTAAGCAGGCTGCTGGTTGCTCCCGCCCACTGGCCGCGCCATTTTCGACTGAGAAGACGCTGGAGGTGGATGTGTTCAGAAGTTGCTCTTCCATGCCACCTAATTGCCCAGAGCTGATCAATTATAACACGACCACTGGAATGAAAAAAAGGCATGTATGCTCTCAGTCAATGCCAAGTATGTATAAAGGGGAGAAATATTGCCTAACGATGTTTTTTACCAATTTCATAATTCAGGTGGATATGAATGAGAATAAGGAATTACCAGCTTTCACTGAAAACCAACTTCGAAATCCAAGTGCGTGTATTAGATTGATGCATAGAAATGGAGCGCTTTTTGCTGACATTTATTTACTTCCACATCTTATTGAAAGGAAAACAGTATTCTCTAATTTACGGCATCCGATAGAGTGAAGTGCCCCTTTGATTTACAGAAACCCCTTTGATTTACAGAAACCATTCCTCAGCCATTGTCTGGTCCGCGACGCCCTGATTCCAGAGCTCGGAAGACAGCGAAGCGAAAAAGAGAAGAGCGCATTTCTCACGCCTTCATGTTTGGCAGATCGTTCTGGCGAAATGAGAGCTTCTGGAGCTGTGGAATTGGGCTTACGATATGTAGCTACTCGACTGTTCCACAACAAAATTATTGAAATTCGAAACATCTCTCCTGTGCAGATTTTGGCTGACAGCTTTAGCGCAGAAAATAGGCACTTAATCATCTTGAGAGCCTCCCCGGCAGACCGTTCACAACTTTGAGGAGCAGATATCAACACTGATGTTGTTGAGGGAGTTATTTCTGAAAAAAGCTTAGAAAGAACCGGCTAGCAAGAGTCCCAAGAATAACAAGGAAACCCTTCGAAGAGGGTTTATCTACATTAGGTTTATCTATGTTACTCCAACAGAGACATTGCAACAGAGCTCACATGTGGACCAGGTGGTGACTTTCTGGTCGAATATGTATGCAAAACTATGTCTAGCACTGTATAGCTTGTCTTGGAACACAAATATCCTTTAAATTCAGAAAACTGAACACGCTTAGGCATTTCCAAGTGTTTCATGAGTCCTATTTGCAGTGGACATCTTTAATGCCTACAGCACAAAGCAGCCCTGTTTGCTCTACTAAAATGTTGTCATATTTGAATGGTATGCCATGGCCAGACAAAACAATGTGTTCCTAGAAATAAATGTTGTGTGTTGCAGCGGAAGAGATGGTTATGGAGATATAAAGAAGAGGAGAAGGCATGAATGTGTAAGTATCCGAACAGATAGGCGACAACAGACAAACAGACAGAAGGACAGACAAATAGGCAGACAGGTATACGCACATCAGTAGTATATGTATATTATTAGCATGCTACATTGGGACCGGAAGAATTATTGGAGCACCTATTCTGGCGACAGTCGGAGCTGCGCATGGGCGAAAATGGTAAAACGGACAGTTATGACAGTTCCACAAAATGATTAAGGAAAAGAAGGGAAAGTCGCCGCGACATAGGGCTGTACAGCTAGCTGTATGCCACTTTCCATTTCTGAAAGAAATGATCACGATGTCGTAAAGCGAATGGCCCATAAAGCATGTAAACATGTACGTACAGCATGGGTATTACGGCGCAGCTAAGCTTCCCAAAGCTGACTTTTCCAGGAATTGTCGTAATTGGGTCTACTTTTCTTATCAATGTGGTTGTAATCTTACATAGGAATTCTACAGCCTCACCTGAAGCTGATTTTTTAGGGACGTGGGTTGTTGTCTCCTTCCTTACCTACATTGTTTTTATTATTTATACTATAGTGTATAGTATGGTCATAAGCAGGACGAGAAAGAATAACGAGCTGGAAGCCCCTGCACTATTCCCCAAAGAAGCACGTGATCTATGGTTAGCCCGGTTAAATCCAAAAATTCAAAAATCCAGAAGAGTGCAAATAGCTGTTGAGTACGAGCATTAGCCAGAAATCGGCCACCAGCAGCCACAGCTCAGTTCGGCGAGTTGCCAATCCACGCGAAAGAATCACTAGAGTGGAAATTGTTGGATGTGGGAGTGTCAACCGCCACGCAAATGATTAAAAATAACTTAGTCGTAGTGGAATTCCGGCGAAACGAAAAAATATCGACTTCACGGTCGAGGCGACGTGGATTCAATACCTGTTGTCGTTGGTAGGGATCTGAGATTGACTAGGAAAAAGTTGTTGTGTTCTCTACAAGGGCACAGAGAGTGGTATCCAAGGGAAGCAAGCCATGCACAGACGTCGTATGTAATACGGCAGCTGTCCCATTAAATATGTAGAAGCACGTAATCAAAATAATTATGGCTTGCGTCCAAAGGATATTAAGCAGCGGCGAGTTTTCCATGCTGCTGCGCCGACTGCTCCTCCACTGAAGTGTCGACGCCCTTTTTTGCAACGATCAGCTGAGTATTCTGTTCTAACTGAGAGCTCAAAATCGGCATAAAATATTCGTTAATTTATTCACTACCTTCAATAAGGTCAGAAAGTTCAAATCTGATGATTACGGTTTCACGACCACCTCAAATTTAAAAAAAAGCTTTAAAAAATGCATAATGTTGAATCGATCAGGCAAATGACATATTTATATTTAGAATGAGGAATTATGGAATCTGGTTTCGTAGAGGTGTTGGATCGTGGAATTTATGGAAGGTGGGAAAAATCCTATGCCGAGACCAACCACGATGGAGGCTCTGATGAGGGCTACGTGCGTACACAATAGTCAGTTCAGGATATTCACATCCGTTGATAGAACAAGCGGTGGAAAAGTCCTAATCATAGAAAAGGTCACACAGACAAATGGCTTATTTCGCACTGCAGTGATTTCACTCCAACACACGTAGGCCATATTCGGGAGGAGAGACAGAAATTGTGGGAGAGTTCCCTGAATTTTAATAGAGGTCCTTGAAAGTATTCTCATACGCAGTTGTTTACGCTTAATAGTTATTGTTGGGCAATGTGCTCCATGCTTTCTGAAACATCAATTACCTCAGCTTTTAGACGTAAGAAATGAATTGTCACTAAGGCAAAAAATAGCAGTTTCAAAGACGGCTTCCGCTTGCAGTCGGTGCTCGAAAACATAAAAAGCTGATCGAAGAGGACGCTGCACCTTGAATCATCGTTTAGAGGTGATTCCCAAGCACAAAAAGGACACATGTACTCTCTGTGACACCTAACGATTCTGTGAGGCTCTGACGAGAGAGACAGGAGTTTGAAAACACTTTTTCTGATGAATGCGCGCTAGAAACACAGCCCAAAGAGCGTAACACCTAAAAATCCCAGCAACATCACTTCCCGGTTGCTCTCTTTTGCAGCAACTGATGGAGGATTTATCATTATGAGAAGAATAAGATGCTCAACGGAAACATTGATAAGCACAGATACAGCGCTTGAATGTACCGTTCAGCTTAGAAGGCTGTATCGGCGTGGCCGTCTCAACCCACCTCAATCTTCTCTTTTGCGTTTGTTCTGTTTGACTTTGCACTTTCGAAAAGCTTCGCATTCCATTCAACCTCCGCCGAATGTGAAGAAAAAACCTGTTATTTTGAAATGACATTTCTTTTCGTGTGCCAAATCCTAAGTGAATTAACGATTCCATATGCGTGCTTCAGAGCGGAAAAATCAATGCCAGAAAATAAGAAGTGTGTGGAAATCTGCAGCAGGAACACCGAAACGACGCATGCTATATTTATTTATTTTATTTATTTTGGAGCGTGGAGTAGTTCACGCATGTGATACATTCAATATCTGGCACCGATAAATACAAATGGCGGTAAGCACACATCTTGGAAAATTGATGAGGCTACAATGTAAACAGAGAAAAATCTACTATTGTGTCTTCAGTCGAGGTCAAGGTATAGCTTGAATCTGTTAACAGACATGTAAAGTATTTTATCTCTCAGTAATAGAGTAAATAACCCAATCGTTCTATGCTGGAAAAATTTTGATCTGATTTGACTTCTAGCTAATGAGACGACAAGCCTTAAGCCGCCGCTTCTTTTAGTTCTTTTAGCTGTAAACATGAAAAATTCAGTAGCATCAATATCAACCTTGCCCGTTAAAATCTTGAATATCATCACTAAGTCATTTTTTGTTCTCCTACTTTTGAGCGTTGGCAACCCTAGTTGTTTCAATCTTTCTATCGCGCTTGGAATTGAGAAATAATCCATCCAGAACACCTCACAGTTTATTTAAGAGTGAAATTGTTTGCACGCCTTCCAGTAAATCGATATCTTTTTGTTTGTAGGGGTTGAATACTGTAGTTCCGCTTTCCATGATCGAACGTATATATGTTTTATATGCTCTAATGAAAACATTTGTGTCTTTGGTTTTCAAAATTTTAAAGACGTTTTGAGTAAGTCCCATGGCTTTATTCACTAGATTCCTGTGATGTTGCTCGAAATCGAGATTGCTATCAATAATATAACCTAGACCTCAAAATTCCCTAACATTTTCTAATCTTTTATCTCCAATGTAATATGCAACGTCTGCCAAACAATTTTCAATAGAAAGAACATGAGTTTTCTCAATAGCGAGGGGCAAGTCCCATCTTTTAGACCATCTATCAATTACTTCAATACCCGCTTGTAGTCTTTCAGTGTCAGCCACTGATTTTATGGTCTTATAATTTTTTATGTCGTCTGCTATACGTATATATCAAAAATAGAAGAGTGATAGAACCCCGCCTTGTTGAACGCCGCTTTAAGCTTGGTGTACAGGCGAGTATTCTTTACCAACTCGCACCTGGAATGTCCTATACAAAAGAAAGCTTTTTATCCAAGCTATGACTAAGGGATGTAGATCTACGATTCTCAGCTTGTCCATCAACTTTGCGTGCGGAAATTTATCAAAAGCTTTGGCAAAGTCGAAGTATACAGAATCGTGAGAAATGATACGAACTTGTTTTCGCATCTCATCTCGTTTTTCGCTTCTTAAGATGGTCTAACTTTATCTATTAGGTTGTGTACGGATTAATTGCGTTTTTTGACGCGTAACTTTAAACGTTTACAACTCGGCTCAAACGGAAGTTTATCAGACAAAATAAGAACCATTAGAATCTACGCATTTTTGCCAACGTTTCGCAAGATCATAAATTCCCTTGCGGTAGAAGTCCGAACTTCCGGAGGCTATGAACTCGTTGAAGGCATTTTCAGCGTCGGTCTGACTTTCGAATACTCTTCCCTTAATGAAGGTGTCGAGGTTCGTGAAATAGTGATAATCGGTTGGCGAAAGGTCTGGTGAGTATGCCGGATGAGGCAGTACTTTGTAGCCAAGGTCCTTTAACTTCTGCAGCGTTTTTCTTGAAACATGAGCTCTGGCATTATCGTGGAGAAGAATCGGACCTTTTCTGTTCACCACTGCTGGGTTCGCATGTGCCAGTTCCTCATGCATTTTGTCTATTTGGTGGCAGTAGTTGTCCGCATTGATGGTTTCATCTGGTTTTAGGAACTCGTGATGTAAAATTCGTGCGTAATTCCACCAAACTGTGACCACAGTCTTCTTTTGGTGCAACTTCTGCTTCGGAAAAAGTTTTGGGGGCTCATCTTTGTCCAACCACTGCGAAGAACGTTTCCGATTATAGTACAGAATCCATTTCTCGTCGCAGGTTACGACTCGATCAAGGAAAGGCTCGTTTTTATTCCGTAAAAGCAGCTCCGATGAGATCTGATAAGGCCTGAGCATCTGTTCAGCGTCCAATTCATGTGGCACCCACTGTTCCATTTTCTTCACTTTTCCAATTTTTCCAGAACGCTTGGCGACGGTGGAAAATGATACTTGAAGATCTTTCGCTATCTCACGAACAGTTTTTCGTAGATCCGACTCCACCACAGACTTCAGGACGTTGTCGTCAAGTTCACGGATGCGACCTCGACCTGGTTCATCTTCAAGGCTCATGTTTCCTGATCGGAACTTTTGGAACCAGAGTTGAGTGGTGCGAATTGAAACGACATCTGGTCTCCATGCTTTCGCGATATTTTCGTGAGCCTCCACTGCTTTCCGTCCAAGCTTGAACTCATGAAGCAAAATGATACGAATTTGTACCTTGGAGAGCATCTTGAATAACGGGCGGAACCAAGCCAAGAGTGAGCTTCGAAACAAATGAACATCATGAAATGAATGAGCGAAAGATAAGCTTCTAAATGGTACACAACATTGGGAACGTTACATGAACAATACACGAAAACCAGTAGGTCAAAAACTGGTTTGCAAAAAAAAAACGCAATTAATTTTTACACAACCTAATACTTGCTCGAGTGCCCTCATTTTTGTACACGGCTGAGTAAATCCTTGTTTTACTTTTGTATTCCTTTTACGATGTTGTCAATGCTTGGCCGTTGCTCACACTGGAGAAGCTACTGCACAGCTAAAGTTGGGGCCTGGACCAGCTAGCCTCTGGCACCGGGTTCGCTGGTCGTTTTTGTAGAGAGGCTTCAAAAAAGTAGCTGCTGCGCTGTGAGTTCTAGCGAGCTGTTTCGTTAATTTGTTCCAAGTTTGGCACGTCATTGTAGTTGACGTATGATGAATAAATAAATAAATATTACATCAACTCTATCATTAGATTCTATGGCATTAGTCCAACCATTTAATGACGTGGGTACTGCAGTTTCAACTGATTTACCATTTAAGAAACCGAGCTGACTTTTGGGGATTACACAATGTTGTTCCAAATATTTTAAAATGTTTTTTTCTCATTATCTTCTCAAAGAGTCTAGCGAAGATGGAAGTTATACTAACAGGGCGGCAGTTCTTTGGATCGTTTAAAGGGGGTTTTTGGTAATGGCGTGACAAGAGCATGTTTCCATCGATTTGGTACTACTATATGTACACGTGGAATAAAGGTTTCCGGTTTCGTTTGCCTAACTCATTAATCTGTGACAATTTGAAGCTATATATCACGAAGCATGAACCGTGACATGACAATTTGCAAGGCTCCAAGAAATATGAAAGAAAAGAAATTTGAGAAAATATGAATGACAGCATTTTGTTGAACTTATTTATGGTGATTGTGCGGAAATGGGGTTTCATGCGAGTGGCAGTTGTCGAATTTCTATGTCGCAAACGATTTCTGAGTAGAGACATCTTCATTAATTCAAGGGCAATTTATACTAGCTGCGTGTCAGTCGCACATCAGTCGCACCCATCCAGTTGCAGGGGATTCTGATCTGCGACTGCGATGCGACTGGGTCCTATTCTTCATCACATAGATGCGCGCGTCACTCGCACGCATCCAGTATAAATTGTCCTTAACATTTATTTTCTAGGGTATGTTAACTTGTACCACGACCTCTTTTACTTCTAGGTGATGTTTGAATAAGCGGTGATCCCAGAATAGAAAAACAATACAGAAGAATGAAAAGAGAAGAAAGAAGAGCTGTCAGCAGCAAAGCGATGCCCGACCAACAAAAGCAACTGCATGTAGAAGCAGAATATGGCTAGTAAATGGTTCCTGGTGTCAAAGGATCCCTGTTTGGACATCGTCCAATTACTGGAACAATCCAAAGCCGTACATATTTAGAAATGTTCTAAGAGGCCTTTTAAAAGTGTTGGGCTTCTTGTCACATTAGAGCAGGAAAACAGTTTCGACGCTGCCGGAGAAATTTTCGTCGGGCAGTGGAGGCAAATTTCATGCGTTTTCTACGCGGCAAAAGAGGTAATTTGTAGTGCTTGTTGACTGCTGACTGGTTGCCTATCCAATAACAGAATTAAAAGTGTCAGGAACAAACAGTGAGTCAAAATGGGTGGCTTCTCAAAAATAAATACCGTGAACATAAAGTCGAATAGCCCTGCTCAAGAATTTGGGAACACGGAGAAAATCGCACCAGTTGGCATCCTTCAGATAAACAATACAAAGGCGAATCAGTGTTTTCCGGTTTGCTACATCATATATATATATATATATATTTTGTCACATACGGATAAGCTCATATGTTAAACAAAAACTCCACGTGTGCACGATTTCTTTTTAATTAGGTCAGAAGAAATAAAATCTTGTTGTGGAGGGTGTGTTGAACTGACACTGCAGCATATTAGTCAAACAAACAAAGTTGCGCCGCACTCGCTATTTTGGAGGAGGTCTACTTCTTTCTGATACCCTTGTGACACCGGATAGTAGGGACACATTCAAGGCTACCGTACAGAAAATTCTGTAAGCGCTTTGGACGTGTCCACGTCAGCCTTGCTCGAGAATCCAGTGTGAAATGGAAAATGGAGACCAGTTCTGAAGACCAGAGGCGTGACGCCAATCATAGTGCCTTACACGCATCAGTGGCTAATCTATGTAGTGCAAACGATAGGAAGTACAAGAACTGAAGTGCTGGAAAAAAGAGGTCGCGTCACAGTGAGGCTTAATGAGAACCCAGTGCTGGAGCGAAAAATACAATTCATCATTGGAATACGGGCAGTTGCTGAATTGTTTTGGACTGACAGCATCCGTCTGCGTTTGTTCTGCTACTTACGGACTACGAACCTAGACGACATTCAAATCAAATCCTGACTCTTGATATCCCATCAACAAACTAGAATGAGAGTGAACGAAGACGAAAAATTCCGAAGGCTTCAACAAAACGCACAAGGTGGGGTGCTCAAAATCTGGTTGGGGAGACACAATAGCGTCGCCTAGGGATTTGTCATCGTTTGAACTCAGCTCTTGAATTGATCTTCGGTAGAAACACCTTACCCATAGTCCAAGAAGAAATGGCAAGGAGAACACTACTGAAGTTATGAAGTTACTTGTTATTCTTTCTTTTATGGTACTTGAAGCATACGCTCTGGTTATATTGGGTTAGGGAATAAGTTCGTTCGGTTTTTTTTTTCAACTTGTTCTTTCACGGTGATTTGAACCCTGCCTCTCTTGCCGTCATTTTGTAACCCTTGATTGGCTCTTTGCAACAATTGCAGCCTCATTTTTCAATTCTCGCTTTACCTTGTTTTCTACATCATGGATTGTGACCACCCAAGTCAATAAAACTGAAAAGAAACCCTCCCCGCAGCCGACTATCGTTCGACTTCAATCGTGGATCAAATGTGGTTCAATTGGCTAGGGATATCAACGACGCTTGGAGAGGAACCTCTACTCCTGAAAGGACAGCATAGAATTGGTAAACCCAATTCAGACAATGGAAATTTGGCTTTGAAGTTGCTTTTCGTTCTGGACGTCCAGTTTGTGTAAGGCGATTACCCGCTAAAGTTGCTTTAGATGTAAGGAATAATCACTGCTGATGCTAACTCTCAACAATGTGTAAATTTACCTAACGCATTCCAAAACCCCAAAATGCTCGATACGAGGTGACCTGTCACATTGGGTGTGCTCGATTTCTTTGTATAAATTTCACCAAAATGACTAGAAAGAAACTTGAGAGTAGAGGTCTTTCACTACTACCTACCCTACAGGTTTAGTGCAGTCATACACACCTTATTTTGTTCAGTTTCTTATTGATTTCAAAACTTTATCCTAGAGTTGCGGTTGCGGGCTACAAATTGAGTCGTCTCAAACAAACAATTTTTCGTAGACATGGAGCTGACAAGCTGCCCTGTCTCTGGCAGCATTAATAGAAGAGGACACGAGCTATGCAGAGCATTCAGTATGGTTGTCATTGCTAGTGGAAAGTAGTGGTTTTTATGTTCATAAAAAACCGAAGGAACTTATTCCCCAACTCAATAAGTCCGGAATCAAGGCTGGGAAGGAAAACAGAGAGTCAAATTGGACGCGATTTGAATCACAGAAAATAAAAATAACACGCACTAATAAATAATAGGCGAGACTGGGGTAAACAGTAATTAAGATTGTGCTGCCACGAGGCGTCTACCACCCAGGTCTCAGGATTGCAGAAAGAATGAGCAGAACAAACGGGCATGGGAAGAGTCCTCTCGGAGAACAGCACACTTTCCCGCTGGCGCATAATTTTTGACGAGCACACCTAATTGGTTGTGGAAATCTGGCAATCCATTTCCTACACTAAAGGAGTGCACATCTCGCAGATAGACTCTGCGCATGAAAGTGGCGCACTTCTCCGGAACTTACGTGGAGCTGCACTTTGGTATCCAGAACATTGTCAAAAACATTTCCATCCATTGTCACTTCATCTGAATCGTAGGGCTTCACGTTCGTTGGCGAAATTGAGTGCATAGCAGAATAATATTTGATGTGGGAATGTTGTGAAATGGAGACAATTTGTCCGCTCAACAAGATTCTAACGAAGTATTTTATCGAAATCCTGCGAATATTGTTCTATTTTCCAGGGAGGGATGCTAGGGAGGTCCGGCAACGCGTAGAGGAATGTATTCTGCCATACGTAGTTTTTGATGCTGATTTCGAATCCGTTTCCCTTCTTTGCTGAGGAGCTCTCTGTGAAGAGTTAGTTATGGAATCATTCCTACTTGCCCAAGACAGCCAAAATTTGGCTTCCTGGATATATTTCACTAAAAGATCACGAGAACGTACCTGAATTTGACAAAATTTTGGAGGCATTTTTTGATTTCAAATAGTTCACAAGCTAGTGATAAAGTACTCTGATAACTGTTTTTCAGTTTTAACTTGTTATGATTGCATTGAAGGGAATGTTAGTACGGATTTCCACTCAAATGTAATGATATCTATTTTTTAATGCCTGTCTTGAACAGCGTAATAAAGTACTCTGATAACTGTGCAGGACCAACGCAGACTAAACAGCGTAATGGTTCGAGTAGTCGGGAACCGTTGCTGCTATGGTTTCTACTCGAACCGTTACGCCGTCCGGGCTGCGTTCGTGCTGCACAGTTATCAGAGATGGTGAGCGGTGAACAGATGAGAAGACTGAGATGTTAACCAGCGATTAACTCGGATGTATTAAAGCTGTAGCCGTGTTTAGCCCATTGTACTATTGAATATATTACTGAACCTGCGGTCATTTGGTCTTACAAGTTTGAATGCAGTCGAGGTCCGAGAGTAGCTGGTGTTACACAAGGTTGCTATCCAACAAGGGCAGTTGTTGGTAAAAGGATTGACCGAAAGGAGGAAAAAGAAATAAATAGAAAAAGAGAGCTGCCAATGGCCAAGGGCCATGCAACAAAATTGAGGCAGCCTCGAGCCCGAACCCATCGATTGTGATTGGCCGAATGTGGTCAAATCCAGATCACATCCGCCCTCGGCACGATAGTATGTACAGTGCCACAACCATTCCATGGAACGGAACCATGATAACCAGTATTCACTACGGGTACAATGGACTCTGAATTTACGCCTACTACGGCAATGAGGAAGTAGCTGGTTACTCTCGCTAGTATTTCCAAAAGTAGGGCGGTGACTCCTCTCCCATACTGCTGCCACAATGAGTAATGGGTTATTAAGAAGGGAGTAGAGAGGCGCCACAACAGAACACCGCAGCCGCAGTGAGCTCTCTAGAAAGCTGTGCGATTGTTCCTGCCCACTCGGCTTTGCAAACTGCTCGGCGGCGCTCGCGATTTCGCATTTTTGATAGTGTTTTTCGCGACGAGACGGAATATTAATCTGCTGCGCTCACGACACGCGCCAAGGAGCTCGTCGCCGCCGTACTATGCGCATCGAGTACTGGGGTGGAGGTGGGTTCGCTTTCCCGATTTGTAGTCGCTCGCTGTGGCTTTTAGAGGGGATTACGACGATGGCTTGAATAGAGCCATAGGCTACACGTGATTCCGATTGCGCACTGAACAAGAAGCTGAATTGGAGGAACTAATGGGTACCTGAGGTTGAAGATCATTTAATAGTTTCTTCCTTCTATGTTCTTTCGTTTTTACTTGTTATTCGAAGTGTAGCTGATAAGTATATATAAGAATGCATAGTGCTAAAAGATAGCAAAAAATATAATGAGTGAGAAGAAGAGAAAAACAGATCTAGGAGGACAATATTTGGGGTGGTGCTAGTGGTAAACAGAAAAAAAAAGATCCCTGAAATCTGTCAGATAGATACCGTGGGTACTGCGGCTGAGCATGTTTCCCACTTTTTTGTGGAGGCGCATTGGGTCAAAACCTCTCACCCAACGCTTTTCTTGCTCTTTGTACAGGCAGACAACGTCGTCGCCGAACCCCATGAGACCTATGGTCTAGAGAAATGGGCACAGAAAACGTTGAGCAAGTACATCTTTCTTATGTGATTTGTTGCTCCTGGACTTCAAAGTAAAAGCCAAGGGTAGCGATTTATGAGGAAGATACGTATCAGTCGCTGCCAGATTTTATTGCTCTAGACTAGATAAAGTAACCAGTTCCCAAATACGCTTCAATTGCTTCCCCAAAAATTCAATAAAGCCGCGTGTTTTCTGCCTTTCCAAGACAATTTACACCGGATGCGTGAGGCTGACGCGCGCATCCATTTGCGAAGGACTTCCCATAAAGTTCGGTCAACGTGGTATGTTCGTCTCGAATACAGCGTGACCGCCGCGACGCAGTAAAAGTCTGGGCTGCGACTGCGATGCGACTGGGCCCTCTTCTTCATCATATAGACGCACGCGCCCCAGTCGCACGCATCCAGTAGAAATAGCCCTTGTAACGTGACCTTCTGTGATGTATAGATATCAATGTACAAGGGAGCAGGTGAAGCCTATGTGACGTGGTCAGCAGGTCAGAAAGATGACAGAATTTGCCTGTATACAGCTCAGAAGATTACGAGTAGGTTGTATACAGTCAGGAGACGAAGTACATTGTGGAAATAACTTGTAAACATGCGACTTGCAAAGAGATGAAATTAGCAGAGGAAACTATCGAAAAAAAGTGATTCTGCGGAGTTTTTGAGCAGGAATGACATTATCAGTCGCCACCTCATTTCTGTAACATTCAACAATGAAGAAGAGTCAAGCATGTTTCGTAAGGCTCCGGTGTGCATCGTCCATCGCTGCAGTCGCGACTTGTTCCGCCCCATTCACGACTTGGTTTGCATTTTCAAACTGCATTGTATGGAGAGAAGTGGCATATATTTTATGTGCATGCATAAATGACAAGACATGCAAAAAGAATTCCGATTGGGCTCTAATTGGGTTGGCTGCAAGAAGCCACTTCCCTCAGCTGGTCATTCTGGCTGAAGGCAACCACTCTTGAGCGAAAAGAAAGGCTCGGATGTTCGCCATTTTCGCTACATGCTGGGCGTCATCCTTTACCATCTCAGGAAAGAACCTAGCTGAGGATTACATGCTGGACAGGTTCTTGAGAGCCGCATAATTTCAGGTTTAAATGAGCTTGACCTTGAACAATAAGAATGTTTACGCACACTCGCACATCCGTATCTTAGCATTTACTGTATGATGCACACCTTAGCTTTCTTGCAAATACGAAGGATCGTACTCAAACAATTTGGAGGATTGCAAAATGTAATGACATCAGAAAAATTCATGCGCAGTTGATAACAGACCACAAAAAAGAAAGAATTGTAGTGTGCAGAATACATAGCTCATCCACTATCAACAAACGTTACCATGAGCAACTATGATAGAAACTAACTTTTTCTTGCTTAATTAGAAAATAGTATCCTAACAGAGATAAATAATTTGCAGTTGAAATTGTGCTGGTGTTATAGATTGATAAGAAATTCTCTGCGTTCTCTAATGGCGAGGGGCGCCGACGCTTTTGTATTATTTCAAATTTATATTTGAGATCAGCTGGCAGAAATGACCCAGAAATTTTCCTGGACGATACAAACGGTTTCTTGACTGGAATAATGCTCCTTTCTCACTTAATAAAGGTGCTGCTGAAACTCGTATCTAGATTTGCTACTTCACGCTCTCCCCTTCGAGAAAAGTTTGACTGCAGCGCGGTTCAATTGACGAAATCCTTCAGAAATGGATTCTGCTCGTTTCCCCGCAAAAAATCGGTGTGAATTCGAACACGTCCAGCTTTGCTTCTGTCTGAAAATTTGTCGGGACACATCCAGCAAATTTCCATGCTTTTGGAGAGGAAGAACGATGGTCAAGTGGTCCACACTGAGGTATTCGTTCAGTATTCCCGTTTTCCCGTTTCGGTCAGAAAATGTCTGTGGCGTATCCCAATCCTTCTCGAACAGTAGAGCAGGTGATGACAAATGTGGATATGATTTTCGATAGCACCTTACCTAAACCCGATCCTATCTTACCAATCCTTACTTCAATTGACAGGGTAAGGAAGGTAGGGAAGTGAACACGTTACTATCTGACCGATGACCAGCATCCCACCCGATGTGACATGTTTGGTAACTAGATTTTCCGCCCAAAAGCTACCCATTTCTAATTTGTAATTTTGAATCGGAAATTCTTAGTTAATGCAGATCAAGCTCAGTTCCTCAGCGATAACAGGAAGCATAATTGTGTATGGGTAGAGACCAGTGGCGGACGCAGAAACTGGGTGGGAGGGGGTGGAGTGAGAAAAAAGGTGGGGTCTCTGCTTGGGGGACATAGATGGGGAATAAAATTAACCAATATATTAATTACCAGTCTGGCCGTTCGGCTGACGATGGAGTTCCAGACTTTTCCTAATGCTCATTCTAATAGACTCACAGTGATGCCACATTTTTGCTACAACGCGTTCCACTTCCTTTGCATTGCTTTCCCTCATGTGAAGATGAACTTATCACAAAGGATTCATTTTTTTCTTCTTCACAAAGGATTCATTTTTTGTCTTTTTTTCGTTTCTCACTTCGATTTTATCTTTCGCTTAACTGAAATAGCTACTTGTAACTATATATAGTGCTGTAGATTGAGACAGAAGGATCTCCGCAACGCTTGTGCTCCCCCACGTCATTATCTCTAACAAGAAGATCATTGATTAAAGGCAGTGTGTCACCTTGCTTTCGTGTCTGAGCTTTTACCAGATTCTGGATCTCCTCGACACGCTGAATCCAACGGTATACCTAAAATGTTACAAATAGGTCTTTGAACCCTACTTTTAAACGTTTTTCGGGACGGGATTTGTAACATTTTGTCGAGCCAAGTGGACGCGCGAGGCCGTTGATCTCGTCGATCGGACACGTCTAGAAGTGTTGGCCAACACTGCAGACGTGGCGGGCAGCCAGCACATTCACGGACCGCTCTGCCCAGGAGGTCCGTGAACCGCACTTTCGGACCCTCCGAAAACGGGTTTTCGTCATTTTTATGAGGTTTGACGTACATCTTTGGAATTAGCGTGACGAGGACGTCTAGAGTCTGCTGGTATTTTGAGTTCACGAAACGAGGTGACACACTGCCTTTAACATGTGAGACATAACTCACGGTCGAACGTTGTCTTCAGTCATCTCTGACATGTCGATCTGCTTGCTGGATATGACCAGGTGGAACGACGTGGAGAATTCTAAGCGTCGCGGAGATCCTTCCCTCCTGATCTACAGGACTGTATAACCGATTCAATCCGGAAAGACTATAGAGAATGGTTTATCATTCTTTGTTTGTTATAACTGGTCAAATGATAAGAGCCAGTTCGAACATGTAAAAGAGGAGGGTGTGGTGTGTTCATAAACAATTGAGAGGAGGAAAACGCAGGAGGGGGTGCGAAGTGGAGTGGATCACCGGGATTGCATACTACTCAGTGCTGAGCTCTGACGTTTAGTGTTTTACGAACGATGTTAGAGGCAGTGTCCAGGCAAAACCTTGTAGTTTGCGTGCTCATTAGATTATGATAGCGGGTCGACTCCGTAGGCAAATGCCAAAGTTACAGCGAAAAAGTCGCAGAAATAAGCGAGATATCCGCCTTAGACCCAGTAACCAAACCCATCTCCAGTGCCCACCCCGCCCACCTGGCATCTGCCGTTTTGCGCGTGGAATTGGTGGAAAGTGAAGCTTCGTTGGAAAATATCAAACTGATTGTGGCAGTGTCTCTCTGCTGTTATTGATATATCTCCATGTATGCGTCTCAAGTCTGCGTATGTGTTTTAAGCATCCAGCTACTGTTGCTGAACACTCCAATTCTTCATTTTAGACGATCCTGAATCTACAGTTTACAGGTCTATAACTAATGGACTGTTCAACGACCACATTGTGTCGGGAAATGGCTATTCATACCGAAACTTACCTCTACATGTTTAAACTGGTAGAAAAGTAGCACTTTAGCAGAGATGTGGACCCCTGAAGGAATAGCAGCTGACTGGTTGAAGCTAAAATTGAAGCAGCGAACTGGCGCTATCAATCGATAAAAAATTTTCTCTGCGCCCTCTATGACGAGAGTGTTGTCAGACATCTCGTCCGCATCAGTCAGCAAGGCGTTCGGAAAACGGTTTTTCCGAACGTTTTGTAATCTTTCAAGTTCACACCTTGCATGAGAGAGCCAAGCTGGCGTAGAAACCACCGAAACCAAATACTCGGAAATTTTGCCTGGACACTGCCTTTAAGCGCCAGTGAACCGATTGAGCAAAGATGGACTCAACCGTTTACGGACATCTAATACCTAATTCCCTGGCCAATCGCGGCGGGAGCTCGCAGTAGTCCTTCCCAGGATTTTCTTCATGGCAACAACGTTGAAAGACACTCTGTTTGCTCAAATGAAGAGTGTCAAAAGATCCTGAAAGTGTAAAGGACTTTTAATCTCATGCCGATCAACTTGCTGAAGGACCGCTAGGCCTTCAGCAAGTTGATCGGCATAAGATTAAAAGTCCTTTATTAGTCCTTCAGCAAGCAAGCTAGCGATGCACAAGCTTAGCAGCAGAGAGTCCACAGACGATCTCAACCAGAACTCTTTCTTCTGCAGGTTTTTGGCCCTTCTGGAAGTTTCACGCGTGTCGCAATGGACTTTGGTGTTCAAATGTTTTGTAATCGTTACTTATCCGCATGGGATGCTGATTGTATGAGACCTGCCCCGCCCCGCAACAAGTTGGGTATTAGATGTCCCGCAACCGGACTCAACGTGGCATTTTATCAGTAGTGAACACCGGCGCACCCATCCTCCATCGGTCGCCACATTTTCAGGTGTTTCCCCACTCGCGGACGCCGGCGCACCCTAATCACACCTTTGGACCCCTTCAAGCGTTTCTCCACTTTTAGACGCTAGCGCGCCTCTAATAGAGTGTGGATTTACTGTATCCAACCTATGTGAGAAAAAGGATATTGCAAAACTTGAAAGAGTACAAATTAACCTGACTAGGAAGTTACTTATTAGGAAAGGAAGTTTTTTATTACTCAAACATTCCTTGCGCAAGAATAAGGAATCGTTATCTTGATATTCCCTCTATTGAATCTAGATGACTCTTCGATGTTCGCATGGTTCATCAGATACTACACGAATGGGATATTGATAAAGCTAAACAATTCTTTTCTTTAGTGACATCCATAACTAGTGGTGGTGAATTTAAAATTCCTATGGACGACCCCAAAATTCGGCAAGAGCTAATAGCTTCACAGTACGAGCGGAAGCGATATATCTATCTCTGAGCAAGAATGCTCTTGCTCTAAATTCTATTGCTGCCCTCAAAAGATTTGCCAGTACCATTAAGTCATCAACCACATCCACCCGAAAATCGCGTCGGCTCATCATTTGTTCGAGACTTCATAAAAATTCTCAGGGAGAAGCAAGCCAGAACCAATCAGTATTTGAAAGAGGAAGAAAAGCTCCACAAGAAGGTCACAAAAACTGGGCCGAAGTTGCTCAAATTGGACAGAAGAAAGAAGTTTAGTTGAGCGTAACCCAAAACGGAAATTATTTTTGCAACAACAAGATATAATTTAAGCATTCCATACTTTTCTCAGCTGGGGTACACTTCCAAGCAACTTTCCAAGTTGAACAGGGACAATCCTACACCACGAACTGTCAACAATGGAGCAAGGGCCAATATGTGCACAGAGAGGCATTTCGCATTCTTATGAACTCATGTTTTTTAGAAAACGGCTAGGGAACACTAGTTATACGAAAGCCTCTCTTTGTCTTGCTGGGACGGTATTCTTCAAAAATGCAATTGAATTCATGACGGCCCCCTAGCCATTGTTCTTTTCCCTGCGCGCATCAAGAGTATAGAGGTAGTTGCTGCCAATCTATTATTTGTTCTCCAGAGAGTGGTATTCGGTGCTCAGAGGGAGAAAATTTGTGTGAAGGCGCCGCACTGGTAACTTGGTCAGGGACAGCAGTCAGACATTCTCATATGTACATTTTACAGGTTGCGACAGGGTTATTGACGCACCTGAAATGAGCCTGTGCCAAAGACAAGATGGGAAAACGTTTCAAATAATCAGATGCAAAATAATGACCGACCATGTTTTGGCGATCGGAATAAACACACTCTTGACACATCTCAGAAGACTTCCTTCTTGTTGAAGCAGTCACGAAGACGACGAGAGAGCACACAGCCTCAGCGTAACTCGGGTCGATTTTGTTCCAAATCTTTAACAGATAAGCACTTCTAAGTTTGTTATTTTTATGGATGATAGCGCAGCTCCTGCTCTCTAGAATATCCATATGGGGTGGTCAGCAGACTCGAATTCGGCTCACAAGCAAGCCACTTCTCTGCCGATTCGATGTCTTTCGATTGGATTTTTGAAAGTAGGCCTGTATCATTTTCGTCTCTTGCACAGGAGCCAAGCCACAGCCAAAGTACCTATGAATTCACCTTGTGATGGGAACTGAGGTAAGCAAGGAAATGTGACCTTAGAAGATTGCTTGGATGAGAAACAAGGAAATGAAAATATCCTCTTGAATAAAATATATATTCATTTTCCTAGCGAGAAGGTGACTAGATTTGCTGACAAGGAGTGAACTTATCTATTTCTTGGGAACTAAGAACTGCCCTTTTCCCGTAGGAGTATCATGCCCCTCATGGTTAACCTCTTTATAACATGGAGCAAAAATAGATGAACTTCAGTTGCAGCTCTTCGGCAATATTCTGCAATGGCATCTTGTCGCTGCTATGTTGTGGTGGATTTCTTGAATTTGTTAAGAAATGGTCTTCATTTTGGACACGCACATGTAGGGTTTCTCCGGATGTTCTCTCTTTTACAGTATAATTTCAGTGCGTCATTATTTATGGCGCACCCACCTTGTATAAGTGCAATTATTGTAGAAATGCCCGTACAAGGCTACGGTTTCATCCCGCACAAGCGAAACCTCATACCGGGCTGCTGCCAGCTCACAAGAAACGAGTGAAGATGGAGCATTCAAGTCGTCATAGTCCTGAGTGCTGCCTTTAACTCGTTGCTGATATGTACTCGTCTTTTCGTCACTGTACACAGCGTAGCGTAGAACTCTGATTGTAAGTTATCATAAGCCTCTTTGACATTTTCTGAAATGTTCTGGAAGCAATTCATTGCTGCTGGATGCTAACCATTGATAAACACTGTCACACGACTTCTTCTTATTTCAATTCACAGCAGTGGCGGACAGAAATTGGGCGGGAGGGGGGGGGCGTGGGAAAAAAAGTGGTGTCTCCGCCGCATTGGGGACCCAGATGGAAATTAGAACTAATAAAAATATCATAATAATAAATGAAAATAATATTAAAAATAATATTAAAAACAAACAAGTAAAAATAAACCAATACAAGATTTTTTATGTACTGTGAAGTGATTTCAAAAATTTGCCGACACATTCTCGGGGTGGGGAGGGGGGGGGAGTGCCCTGATCCGCCACTGATTCACAGGCTAGTCTGAATTTAGATCGTTAGCGGGAGCGCAAACCCATCGCCCAACTTCCGAAAATTTATGGTCAAATTTCCCACGCATGACCACATACACGTGCGACGTTTCCCTACATTAATTTAACCAATTATAGACCGTACCGTAGTGATGGGTAACATGCTATCCATTGGCTGGCATAAACAAAGTTTAAGTGCTCATAAATCTGCCCTACGCATAGTGCAGTGATGAGTTTCTAGAATTTTTGAGTGTGGGTCATGATGAGGCAAAATGGGGCGGCGTCTTCCCGCCCTTCGGCATCGACTCGTCCCCGCTCACATTCAAATTTGCATATGCAACTATGGTGAAATCGCGCGCGAATTAGTGCGAGTAGGTCCTGAAGGGCGGGGCGAGCGTTCGAATGAACCAATCGCAGACACACTGCCCACCCACTTTTGCCTCATCATGACCCGCACCAAGAATTTTTATACCATTGAAAATTTTGAAGGTTAGCTAGCGTCATCTTTTTGCAAGCCAAGAAGCGTACTTTTATAAGCCTTGCTTTTTTTCCTTTTTAAAGTCTTTCTAACCTGGTTCAGTTTTATACTTTTTGTTTTACTTCGATATGTATATATATAATCGTTTTGCATACTCTTGTTGTTCCACCTCCATACGTTCAATTTTATTCACCAAAGTAGTAATCGCAGGAAATATCAACCACGATTGCACCTAATGCGGCCTGGAGCGCCGCACTATCTACGCGGCGCGTGCGAGACAAAACCCGATATCGGCAGCGCACAGCCGCTCCGCGTAAATGGTGGGTCGCTCCAGGACGCGAGGCGAGGGGTGCAATCGTGGTTGACGTTCCCTGCACGTCGGATGTTAAATTTCCAAACGATGCAGAACGAAGGAAACATGTTATTTTTCCGAAACTTCTTAACGAAAGGTACTTGAAACATTATCGCTATACGAAAAGCTGCAGTATCGTCCATTGCTCGTAAATTCTCAGCGACGAAGAACTATAATACATAGTGGTGCGCTTGTATGCATGCATACTGACAACTCCCCTCCACCACCTCCTAAAAAGAAAATTGATGTTTTAATTTACCACCCAGTTCCGTAGGAACTACCAATGAATCTTTAGCTTCCAAGTTGACGAAATTTTGCTTACAAATGTCAGAAAAAAAAGGAAGAAGAAACTGTGTTGACTTATGTCCATACTCAGTAACATGGAGTGAGCAATTTTACAATCAACCCTGTGAGTTCGCGAAAAAAGTTGTCTTTGATTTCTTTGCTGGTCATTCTTCACACCAACGCATGACATGCGCATGACATCGCTCTGGAGTTCACAAACAGAGGAAAGCGAGCAACGCCACATGATTACACTCCAAAACCTGGTAGTATTCTACGTAAAGATTTTTTAATGGTAACTTCATGTATTTTTGGAACTATTCCTCACAACGACTTACCCCGCAACACAGGTACAGCAACCACTTAGGACCGCTTTTCGCATGGTCGCAAGTGAGTGGAACGTTGATCCGGTAAGCCATCTATTCCACCAAATCTCCCCTGAATCTCACAAAAAGAACTTCAGATCTATGTTGTAGTTGCAGCTCTAGCTGGCAGATGCTCATACTTATGATGTTACAGCACAAATGTTACGACTCGACGAATGACTGCTGCTTAAGTGATCAGACAAGCGGCTGATGATGCTTTATTTGAATCAGAAGACAGTAAAAGATACGGACTGAGCTACCGTGCTTTTGGAAGGCCTTTTTTTGTAATTCTTTCTTGGATCTTCTCTTTAACCAACAGTGCCTCCAAACCTTTGCCTGCTGACGTTTCTACTTCCTGTCTGAAAATTATCTTACTCACTTCAAAATTTACTCTATCATGTCGCATCATTCTGTAGGTGTTCAGAGAAGTGATTTGGCGGGACCTTCGTTAGCATCTCGATGACTTTCAATCCGTGCGCACGAAAGGAGTTCGGTTTAGGTAACACACTTCACAATATGTAGCTCATACAAAGAAGGTAGACGACTCTCGAGCCCGGGGCGTAGCAGCATTCTTTGGCTCGGTTACTATTATCGACGACGAGGTTCAGGAATGATTTATTTATTTATTTACTTATTCTTTTGTTTTTTTTTACACTCAGTGGTGCACATTAAAAAACAACATATGAAAAGTGGACAAACGCATTCTAACAATAGGTTCTGCAGTGACCGGTAATGTGAGTTCATTTTTATAAATGTGGCTCAGTTCTTGACGGTGAAGCAGGCCGTTCTCCTTCTAAGACAGGGAAAGAAGTCCCCTACCGAGTTCGTTTCTCCTTATCCAGAGTGCAATATAAACAGACGACGACTACCAGGGCTTGCGTGGTCGACTGAGCCCTTAAAGGCAGCACTCACGAAAAGTATCGCTCATGAAATGAGTCGCTTACCATGTAGCCGGCCGCTGGATAATCGCAAATTTAAGTTGAACACCATGAATGACCTCCGACCTGCGAAGATACCGCCGTGGACACATCTGCCGCTCTGGACAAAACGGTTCCGTCGCTCCAGCTAACGCCATCAACTGGATGTGCGCATGTAGTTTACCGCGGGGTGGTGCATGGAATTCGTACCAGTTTCAGGGTTCCGTGACAAGACCCATTACAGAACACTCATCCGCGCTATGGGCGCGCATGAAACACCGCCATGATTTCCCGTGTTTTCCGCGTGTTCCGCGCAACTTCGTCGTTGTTGATGAGTTCATCGTCCCTAAAAATCCCGATATACCGCGAGATCTCCGACCCAGAAATTTTCGTGAGTGCTGCCTTTAATGAACAACTCCACCAGGGACCCTTGGCAAACGGAAAGGGGGACCTCAAGGAAGAAGGTTCACCAAACCATCGTTATCTTTGTACGACTAGCCTTCAATCTCTAAGCTAGACTGGAGGTAAACTTAGACCAAGTAACCTGTCAGAAAAAGTTAAGCAATGTTAGATTTGAGGAAAATGAGAAGCAATACCTCATCAGGCGGAGTTACACATGAGTGTTCGTTTGTCGACGAAGATTCCGCACGATGAGAAAGATTTTGCAACGGTATGTGTGGTCTGTGAAAGTTTCGCATGGTGGGCAGAAGATCGTACGGGCATGATGTTATACATGACTCGGAAGAGGGCTATTAACCGAGACATTAGCCGAAATAAAAAGTAACCAGTGTTTGTATGCAGTTTAAAAGTCAATTAATACATTTTGTTATTATGCCGAGGTACATTGACGATCGATGTTCTGAAGTAACTAAGTAGATACACAGTAAATGAATAGGCCATTAAATAAGTACGTTCACTTAGGTTTATGTGGGGTCAATTGCCAAGATTACATGGACGATTTGTAAGAAAGAATGACGCTTATGCGAACATACCGCAAGTAAAAATGGTTCAGCAACTTCTAACAGTAGCAGGAACCACTGAGCTCCTCAGATAGATTGATTCGCAAAATATTTTACATGTCAGAGATCCACTGCAGTCTCGTCCAAGATCGTTTTGGAACACATAGCGAAGAAGCGAACTCTCCTGCAACAACTTTTGTTGACAATATGCAACATTTTCATGTAGAAGGTGACGAATTTCCCGTCATTTCGAAGCTGTGTTTGTTGGTTCAGCCGGAAATATCACTGCAGTGCACTTTTTGCAAGATGTTGACGTCACCGCAAGGGGAAAAGGCTGGACGTCTGGACCCATAGCCGTGAGAACAACGTACACATACACACATCACCTCATGGACTAGCGATCCCCACGTTTTAAATTAACCTCCAGCTCAGGCATAACGCCACTTGCCCTTGAAATGCCCTTCTAGAGGGAGGAGAGGCTCGGGCTATCGACTGCGCTGTCCATGCAGTATCCTGGTCCAACGCAGGCTTACCAGCCACGCTACTTTGGAAGCCATGGAATGCTCGGGAACGTCCTGGTTGCGAGGTGATTAGTCCTTCGACTCGTTAACGTCTGCCAGGCGCTGGCTGAGCAAATCCGCTGCCGGTCTGGGCCTCCCAGCTCGTCGCGCGCTCTCGCTCCGCTCTCAGCTGTCGTTACGTCATCGATTTTGACCACCACCGCGCCCCGACCTGTTTCCCAGGCCCTCAGTTCCTTGTTTGTTGTATTCCATTGGGCGCTCCATCTCACTGAAGGTGCTTTCATCGCTTCACAGGAAAGCGCCATCGATTTCAGGACGAGCACTAAGCGCATAATTATGCGCCGCTGGCTTGTGTGGATCTGTGACGTAATAAAGCTGCTCCGCTCTTGTTCATGTTCTCGTTCCGTACTTCTGTATCCCGACGAAGGGTACCTACTCCTCCCGCCAGGTGTTTTCCTTCGTTATCTGCCGGTGGCGCACGACTCTGGACGCGTCGACGCGAGCCCGGTTGTTTTGCCGGGTGATTTCTGTCCGAGTTGTGTCTCATTGTTGGTCGTCACCGCGACGCTGGCACCTGTTCCCTGAACCACGGCCTTATCGCCGGCTCCTTCGCCCTTCACGTGTTCAAAGTGATTCCATCCGCGGAAAATTCCGCCCTCTGCTAATGCGCTATTATTGCCAAACTCTGATGTATGCGGTGTTATTGTCTCTTCTCCACATTTCCTTCGCAGTCCCACAAGTTCACCTGCTTGCTTTGCTCAACGCGCTTGTCAGCCCTTCTTCTGCATAGCTGAGTAAACTTTCGTGCACGGAATGATTCACTGCGTCAGTAAACTGCACGAGGTGGAACCAAGACTAGCGCTACATTTTCATGGATGGTCATTTTCGGGCAGTTCACTTTGCATTCATGGAAAACGACCATAAATTTGCCAAGAATCTTTTTATTCTTTTCTGTTTCATTTCTGATGTGCACTTCTGTCAATGTTCTTGAAATTTGTAATAAAGACGTCTTTAGAAATATAATAGTGGTGCTAAAGACACGCAAAATATTAAGAGCCGTAAGACTGTATTTTTTCAAGACATGGACGTCACCGATTCTGGAAAAGCTCAGTTTTGTAAATTCTAGGATGTTTTTCCTCATTTCCAAATCCTTCACTAAGCTGTAGTCACATACTTCATAGATAGATATATTATAAAAGAATAGAAGGTTCAAAGTAAGAGATATATTATAAAAGAATAGAAAATTCAAAGTAAAGAGGTATGAAGGCTTCCCTTTCCGTATTATCGTGAATACGCCATATTAGAAATGTCGCGCTTTCATTTTTCAGGATTAAATTGTTCTCATACTGTGACAATACTAAGTTTTTTTTTCTGTCAAAACTCATTGCCTCATTTGATTTATACGTAGGTACCTCTTCCCATACCTCCCATACCCAAATATAGTTATCGCATTTTGCCTTGGAAAACCCCACACGCTAGTAAGTGCGCATGGGCCTGACTCTGAACAGGGACAAACTGAGTTTATACACTCCACCCACTGATTTCCAGACCTGTCACTTCTCCTTCATTTCTTTAATCTACCTGTTACTGAGTATTATTAACACAATTACAATGTTACCATCATTCATTTGTTCATTTATGATTATTATATTATCATTATGTATTTATTGTTATAACCACAACACTTTTAAAATGATACACACGTAAGACATGCTTCACAAGTAGTCATTTCGGAGATTTTCCATATATGGGGCTGTCCTATTCATTTCGGGGGTTTTTCACGTATTTTTCGTTTTGCGTAATTTCCATTTTCACAGAATTTTTACATTTTCGAGCGCATGTGAACCAAAATTTCTATAAAACCATCCGAAATACGTGAATTTTTGGTGTAGTTCTCCACCATTCCGTACTTACCCTTGCTAACGACACCGATCTCTCTTTCTTTTCTTTCACTGAGACGCTAGTGTCCACCAATTTCGCCATCCTTTCACTCGTTGTTGCATTCTCGTTCCTGGTCGCCGCGCTGTGAATTTGCCCGAGTCTGTGGCTGACTAATTTAGCGAATTTCGTTTTTGCTGGTTTCTGGTGTCTACACGTTGGGCCTGCCACTTTTCTCATCAATTTCTGCAGAGAAAGTCGTTGTCGGTGTGAGTTTGCGTGCTACCCACTTCCATATTCTGTTTTATCCTCCAGTCTTCGCTGGAAATTGCTCGCGGCTACCCTATCATTTGCGTTCTGTTTCCATTTGGAGCCACACCGTCGGAATGTTCAATCCTTCCATTTCGAGCGTGTTGGACGTCTGAAATTCCCTCATATATCCACGACAATTTCATAACATCACTGATTCTGAAGTATATTACTGGATAAAAATGTTTTTGTTCCAGAAAAAGGCTCCGGAAAGGGCATTTCTTCCCATCTTAAAAGAAATTTTCCTTCTTTATTACTTTCGCACCTTAGTTCTTTCGATTGGATGTTTTCCTGTTATGCTATTCAGTTATATAGCCATTCAATCTTGAGAAAATTCATGGCGCAACTATGTAGAATTTTCTGCCCATTGCAGAATTCTGTTTCTTTCAGAGTGTTATGAACTTTTACTATCTGTTTAGGTGTTGTATCCTGCTCTGCTTTGTCGGGTGTAAAACAAAGCGAAAATGGAAATGGGCGAACAAAACCGCTGATAAAATACAGGCGTTATCGATGCTTTTTTCTTTTCCACACGCAACGGCTTGCGTAATTCGATACATTTCAATCAAATTAAGCGAGTTATCAGTACAGTTCGAACCTTGCACTCATAAGATATGCAAATCCAAATTCGAATCCGAGTTCGATCACAGCTAAGTTGAAAATTTGAATATGTGGACAAGTGAGAAAAAGAAGGAGAGAGAGAGGAAGAGAAAAGGAAGCAGAGGAAGGCAAAAAAGATTCTGTTTTGCATAAAGGCTTAACAAGCTGGAGTGCCTTCTTAGCACATATGTTCAAATATATACTATATTTTAGTCGGTTTTACATTAATAGTTGATTTAACAAATTCCTTCGGTGTTGTCCGGTCCTGAATGTATGGCTTGCGAGGACATAAAGAAGACGGTTATTCCAGTAGTGCTTAGTGTTTCCCAGAATCTTAGAGAAGGCCGAAGTCTAGAGTCTGAAAATTTCTGCTGGTACTCTCCTGATGGAAACCACGGCCTCTCGTATCATTGTTTGCGCAGCCCTGTTTGTGCTTACCCTGCATATTCATCAGTGTCCTCTACATATTTCAAAACAATCTGAAGCAGAAATTGAGTCGCTGGGCTTTTTTTGCTGGATGGTTCTTGAGAAAATTGCCCACATATTTTTATCATTTATTATAAATATTTTTCTAGTGGCAAACTTGTCAAAGAACATATATTCACTGTGTACATATTGGAAGAGACACATATTACTGATGGGTGAAAGCCATAAGACTTTTGTCATGGATCTGATGAGAGAAATAAGAGCTTCGAGAGGCATCTTGGAAAGCTTGAATACTCAATTTATTTTCACACATCATTGTCTTGGCGTGAACGAGACCTTGAATGTGGTGCAATTTCTTTACACCATACGCCTTTCTGCCTGCAAGTAATGCACTTTTCATTTCGCGTTGAAAAAATAGAACATCAATTAAGACCTAGCAGTCAGATGTGTAAGGACATGAATAAAGTCCTGGCTGCACATCCACCCAAATGCATTGGGTATTCAGACGTACGTAGCGAAACAGTCTGCCTTCGACGAGCATGTCATATGAACAGGGTCAAGCGTCCGATGGGAACCCATGAGGGGGTCGTATGGGAGGGGGCTGGGAAGGGGGGGGGGGTCGTATTGGAGAAGTGTGGGTGGGGTACGTAGAGGGGTGGCTTGACCAATGAATGTAAATTCATGATTGTTTTATGACATGACAACGTTCCGCCCAAGAATGATCACGTCATATCGAGTTAAAGCAGGGCTGGTTGGCAGCGTATGAGAGAAATCCGCTTCAGCGCACTCACAGGTTCGATCTCCGGCGCCTTCCACAAATTTTTGCACGGGTCGGAATCACTTCAGAACCAAATGTGGAGTAAAGGGGGTGGAAATGTCTAAAAATAGAGGGTTGGTAGCGACATCAATTGATTGCACATGCTAGGATTCGCCTGCAGGGCCCGTCAGAACGTGGAAAAGTACGGTGACCTAGACCTCGTGCTGAGGTCCTCTGACTCGAAATCAGCAAATGCTTTTCTACGTATTCATTGAATTCATTGAGAACGACCAGCTCTATCTTTTGCCAGAGTTTTATTTTTTTAGAACTTCATAAGCTTTTGGGAGCTCGATGGGAAATTTTTCAATTTTTCGGGTCTCAGAGGGGAAATTTCCCATCTAACTCACGCAAGCAGGAGCAACTATTGGGGTGCGATAATGGGGATGAAGAATCAATGCTTGGAGCTCTATTACGTGAAGGTAGTGAAATTTTGGTAAAGAGCAAACTCTTTTCATGGGGGTTGAAGAAGCGAAAATCTCGCAATTTGAACAGATGGTGAAAATGGAGTAAATCTGTTTGGCAAATCACTGAGAAGCAATTTGCGGATATCACGAAAACTTTTCTTCTATGAGTTTTAGTTGAGGAAATTTCCCATTTGAATACAGAATCTGGCTCCACGAAGTTCGCTCGTTTTCCCGCAATTTAGATGGGAAATCGATGGGAAATTCGCCAAATTTCTCATCGATTTTTCATCGAGCTCCCAAAAACATATGAGGGTCTAGAAAATTGAAACTCTGGAAGAAGATAGAGCTGATCGTCCTCTAAGGACGAATAGAAAAACATTCGCTAATTTTGAGTCAGAGAACCTCACTGCGAGGTCTAAGTAACCCTAGTTTTCCACAAACTGGCGTCCCTTGTAGGCGAATTCTCGCATGTGTTATCGATCGATTTCGCTTCCCTTACTTCATTTTCAAACCTTTAAATCGTCTCTACTCCATACTAAATCCTGAAGCAGTTCCAACCCTTGCAAAAATTTTTTGGAGGCGCCGGGAATCGAACCCTTGGGCGCGCGAATGCCAACGCTGAAACCGATTCCCTCGCATGCGTTGCCAATCAGTCCTGTTTTGACACGTAATGACATGATCGTTCCTGCTGTCGGTCTGGTCCGATCGGATAAGGAAGGATGTATATCGGTCTCAAGGTTGTTTTAGTTCCAATTTTGGGTTTTTAATGTGTTTCTTTTGTGTCATCTTCCTTGAAACGGTTCAGTGTTTCAGTGTACAGAGAAAACATGCGGGAGCAGAAGGGGGGGGGGGGGTCGTGAAAAGTTGGGGGTTGGACGAGGGAATAAGGGGAGGGGGTCGTATTGAGGGTCGGTTTTTCCCATCGTCATGCTTGACCCTGCATATGAATCCCTTTAGGTTTCGTTTGCCGCTACTTTTTCAAAGGAATACTAGAGTGCTCGGAAAAACGAACAGTTCATATTTCGAATTTAGTGTTTTTTCTTGTCGAAGTTCGTCTATGCACAAAATCCTTCCACTTTTTACACTGTTGTGTGCTGATGGTTTTGGTCGACACTTACGATTTATCCATATCTCTCCGGCAAATGTGGTTTCAATCAGAATACTGTCCAGTTTTGATTTGGTTTCATTTCAATTTCTTTTGCCACTTTCTTTGTCAGCATTTGTAAACGCAAAATTTTCCTTGTATTGAAGACGCTCTAGGTGGTAAACTAAACAAATAAACACTGGATACACAATGATTGATACAATTGATACCTTGGACGTGTTTTCAAGAAGTGATATTAAGTCTCGATGAGTGCTTGATCATTCTGGTCCAACGGAATCCTCTCCATCCTTTTGCGCTTCGTTACGCTTTTCCTTGAAAATTGTGCTGCCAATGGCTTGTCTTCCTTCTTACATAGTCCTGTGTTATTCGTTCTCTTGCTTCCCACCATTGCCAAGTGTCCTTGGCAGTTGTGGAAGGTTTTCTCTAGTATCGAGTGGAAAAAGCACCGTAATTGGACCTGCTATATACTCCCAATCGATTCACTGCTGCTTGCAATATTTCTGTTGGGTTACCGGGGAATTTCCCGGAAGGGATCCCAACATAAATAAGTCATATTTATGCTGTCAAGAAATATGAAGTTCTGATATCTAATTTTTGAGAGATGTACATTGAAGACCTTGGTTGATTAGCTAAACTTACTATGCAACCTGATTACTTTGCAAATTATCCTCTAAATATGTAAAAAAACAATATTTTCGTTGTGAGAGTCAGATCTTCAACATCATTCTTTAAGAACGAAACAGCAACCACTGTCCTATGATGTGATTATAGCGGAATCGAAAGAGAGTTTGATGAACACGTTGCTCACAAAGGGTCAAAGAACTATCTCACGGGGAACCGGCCCCAGTAAAACCACTGTTCCAGTTTGTCTAGACCTCGTCTGCCATTGACGATTCGGGACGGTCCTTTTGCTCACTATTTTTTGCTTATGTCTTGTGAATGAAGTTCATTACTGCTCATAGTCTGGGATGAACTGAATCCAAAAAGGGTTACAAACATTTTTAGCTATACGGTCTATCAGTCACTTTTTTTCCGCTGTACAAAACCCCACTGACTCTACGGAACAGTGCAGTTGTACAAACATTCACGGTGTGGTCATCCAGCGAAAGGTGTGTCTGACTAGAAGAAGACACAAGGCTATCAATCTCTCCTATCATTATCTGCATCGAGAATAAAGTAATGCTGTGTACTAATCCTTCGTACTAAATATGTTCCTATGCCTGGACAATCAACATTTCGATGACTTTTAAGGAAGTCCCAAATGTCAATGTCTGTTATGCTTCTATTCTTGCCGCTCTTATTCTGCAGGGTATTTACAGACGTTTCTTTTGCCTGGTATCCACATTAACTCCCCATTCGATGTTTAACCCACTTTGGAGTACGTAACCAGCGCTTTTTCGCTTTCGAACGAGGTCGCATTTGACGTCGCCAATTGTTCGAGTTCCACTACAGCACTAATTAGGTGCAACAAATTAGTGCTTAAAACGCTTGCCGCTTTCACTGAGGCTATTTTCTTCCCCGTGAGAAAGACGACGACAACATTAGGTAAACAGCCGTCATTTCTCTGCACTTTTGAAATTGTACGATGAATTGCGTGAGTATTGCAGTGTGATCTTCCTTTGCAATGAGATAGTCGGCGACTGAACTATACAGATTCACTAAGTCTTCAATTGACGTTCACCTGACCTGAATATGTAATCTTGCTATATTCCCGTCGTTTTAGAAACTTCCATGATGTTATTTCAAATTTCCTTCATTGCAAATGCCATGCCGGTTTCTAGCGAGTTTTCGCCCTTTTCCCTGCTGCTTTTATGCTGTTTCTTATTCATCCCACATAGGAGTGCAGAACCTCTCGGAAAACGTCGATTGGTGTTTTTCTTGCTTCCTCGATTGCTTGATTTCAACGCATTTTCGCAGGGGCTTTCTTCCGTGCTCCCATTTCTGGACGTTTATTTACATATTTACTTATTTATGAATACACTCAAGTTTTGCAGCCAAAAAGGGGCTGAATGCAAAAAAGGAGATGGGTAAATAAAGAAGAAAGTGGAGGCAAGTTAATTGCGTGAAGAAGCTCACAGTGCTATATAACATTCCTAGTCACTTCTTTTTTTGCCTTCTACTGAGCTAGTCTTCTTCAATATGCAGAACAGACTAATCCTGTTTTCCAAGCTCGAGAACGACGTTAGAAAAAACACACACTATGAGCAGATGCATGACCTCTTCGGAGGAGAAAAAGAAGGTAGAAAATTTTATTGCATCTACGTACGTTGTACCTCGCTCCAATTTGCCCCAGTTTTTTCAAGAATAATTCTGTGGTACCACCCCCTACTCCGCTCTCTATCAGCTTACCTACGGGATGTTTCGGCCGAGGTTGTGAGCAACAGGTACATAGCTGCTGATGTTGATGATTGGATTTTATGATTTAGCAACCATCCCACCTGCTTTTGTAATTCAACGAGGTAGCGCTGGGAAGGTGATCGCACTTCCATTCCTGTAAAATCTCTAAGAGCTTCCGTAGAAAAGCACCAGTCTATGCTCAAACCTCTCTCCATACCCTCTGAAGTTTCTGAGCATTTTCTCCGTAATTTTACGTTTCATTTTTTACTAAAGGCCCATGATCTGTTCTTTGAACAACGACTTTGTTTTAACCTTGTTTACATCATCGGGACAGGCTCTTTTGTGACCATTCAGTTGCGGTACAAACGCTGTCGTCGTTTGCAGGACTTCGATGAGCACTGGAAAGACCCGAACGATCTAGGTGCGCGCCATGGTCGACCCGGTCTCGCGCCTCATCTTCGGCCTGCCGCCGCTGGCTCGGCTGATCGTCGTCCTGACGGGTGCTGTGCTCATCCACCTCACCATTGGAACATATCACACCTTTGGTCAGTTTCCATACAGGTGGTTCCGTCAGCAGTGATCTGTTCATAAGTTCTTTCTAGGCAATATGCTCCCATATATGGCCTCGTACATGCGGAATTACACCGACCCATCAGTGCGAATCGAGCATTTCATGTGGGTGCCGACCTTTCAAGGTATGTCATAGTCGGCGGTGTGCTGAGGGAGGGTGTGGGCCACATATCAGTGTGCTCAGGTTGCTTCCCTTTTGCAATGGTGATCGGCGGAACGTTGGCGCTGCACGTTGGCCCACGCATGGCAACTCTAATCGGATGCACTATCGCGACGTGAGTTGGCTCATCCTTCGCTTTCCAGCCCATCTTTTCAGTGTGGGACCTCGGACGGATTTTCATTTACCACTCGCTCATTTCTTTGAACTTTTGGGGTGCAACCTGGGCTGGGAGTCTTGAACGCAGAACCATCGAAACCAGGTTTTCCTGCGTCTCCTGACCTTACGTGGTCTATATAGCATTAGATTGGCGGAAAATTCTTGTTCAAAAATTTTCGAAGATTCTTAGTCTTGGATGACACCTCGTCACGAGGCTGGAGGGATGCTGCAGTTGGAAGTGTCCCCGAGAGGCAAGGCAGTCATGGCCACCATCTGAGTAGGCCAGTTTTGGAAAATGGCGGAAATGATTTAAAAAAAACGGAAAGGATAGAAGTCCCTGCAGTGTCCATCCTTTTGCCCACGATAATTTCACCACACTTTCCGACGAAGAGGTCTAGAATAAACAAGCTTAGCCCGTTTGGAAAATATTTCTCGTACTTCCTATTCTACTAATCTTGCACTCTCTGTTTGAACAAGCTAATGTAGATAATATAGATCTTTAAATGACAACTCTGAACAGAGTTTTGGTGATTTCTGAAGTTTTTTTTTCCTCTTGCGTTCTATGCAAAGGTTCCGACTGGTCTTGCACAGCGCGATGATTATCTGCATATCTTCAGAAGAAAATGCAATTATGTGGAAGTGCAATAACCTATTCTCCTAGTTTTATGATAGTTTTTTGATATCCATACCTGCAGAGCTATTGTGTAGAGCCGGTACGCTGCAGAATTGCCTTTGAGCTTCTCATTAAGGTGGGCAAGAAGCATATGACACACTGTACCGGTCGGCTCCATTGTATGCGCTTTGTTGTCCTTGTTCCTACTTTTTGCGCAGTCGTTCCCTTTGCCTGCTCCGCTTCTCAAAGGTCAATGAAACTGGTCTAGTGAACAACTGGATGTCATCGCTTTTGCTTCTTCTAGCCTCTTTTTTGTGCATTATTGTGCGGTTAAACAGAAGCCAACCTTATGATGAACCACCGTGTTTTGTAAGTACAGGGATGTTATTAGATCCATCGCTTCATGGTGGATCTATAATACAGAGTAATCATTTTGTAATTCAATGTATGTAAAGGCTTGCATTAAAAGTCGAGCAGAAACAGCATTTCATCGCAATCCATATTACTTTAAGTGCAAAAAGACTTTTTCCTCGTCTAAAAACACCAGTAGAGAATTGTAAACGAGCATTCCACAGAAACTATGTATCACCATCACATTTCCTATGACTGTCGCAGTTTCATGCTTGATGATTGCATTTACAATGACACCGCTAAATCCTAAATCTTGGCAAAAAAAATTTGAGGTGAAGAAAAGGTCGGCTTTCCCGCCCCTTCGCTATACATTGTTTTTGAGAAATTCAGTGAAATAGCAAGAAACTGTGTACAATCGAGTCCGCAATAACGAGATCTAAAAGAAGCTGTCAGATTTCACAAATCACTAGGGAAGCAGCTTTTTGCCAAGATACCTGCAGCTACGAATTGGGCGCTATACGCCGAGATACATAATTCAATGTATAGACATAACTTCCATCCCAAAGTATGTACTCTTACAGACGCAATTTACGGTGAAGAAGTGTTAGTATCCATACATGCTACATATATAATATGTAATGAAGCGCATATGAATGCGATTATTATGCTTTCTCACCCGTTTATATCCCTGAAATCTCTACAACTCCGAAGTTCTGGGCTTAGACTCTCTTTAAGCGCTAAAAAGTTCTCTCCCGGATAATTCAAACTCATGAAGAAGTTCGTTCATATATACTTTCTGTCGTGGGTCTTTCTTGATTTTTAGACTTCTGGCTCTGTTGATATTAGAGATATTTAAGGCTGAATATGCTACTTTCTGATCTTAGCTAAAACTATTGAATTCCAGCTCTTTTACTTTGTCGACCACGGTGTTCAGGTCAGGCGTTGCACTCTCGTTCTGGACCATTAAACACTCGTTCTTCGCGTTCTTCGTGACGTACGGGCTCCTTTTCGGTCTCGGTCAGGGAATTGCTTATGTCACGGCTGTTGCCACCGTTATCAACGTAAGCTGCGACTCATATTTCGTCACACCGAAGTTTTTATCGCGCTAAATCACTTCTGTTTGCAGTGGGCCCCAGATAAGGTGGGATTGGCGAGTGGAATTGTCGCGGCTGGCTTCGGAGTCTCGTCATCCATTTTTGCGCCCATTCAAACGAGGCTCATCAACCCGAAGAATTTGCCGTCAACACGGGATGGGCAAGTTCTTCCTTGATCGAGCACAACTTCCCTTTTATCCAAGGATGATCTTCTATTTCTGCTTTAGCTATTTTCTGGACAAAGATCTGCTGCTTCGTGTTCCTGATGTGTTCCTCACGTTGTCTGCCGTGTACGCCATCATGCAGCTGATTGGCCTCATCGTCGTGTGCGATCCCCCCGAGAAGGTCAGATGTTTTCCGCGACACTTTGCTCGCCGTGTTTCCGTCTAACATCCAGATCCAGTGTGGTTTTTCAAACCTTGTCTTGATCGCACCTACTGTGTTCGGCTGCAGATGCGTAGCTCGGGACTCGGCTCCGTGTCCGAGTACCTCCGTGGAATGCGCCATGGCCGCAGTGCAAATCCTCGACAGCGATTCTCAGCCGTCTTGTATAAACAGTTGCCGCGTGAGGAGATAACGGTACTTGGACGGAAACTGCATGTGCCAGACTGGTCAGTGGGTTCGTTCGGTATGTGCACATGGCAAGCGAACAGAAAATACACGAGATTCTATCTTTATCTCGACTGAAATACCGAAAGAACTTGTTGGTTGCTGCATGCTATTCCTGTTGAAGTGTTGCTTGTGGTTTGATATATTGACTAGCAATGCACTAACACTTGTTTGAAAGCTGACATGCTATCTCTACCGCTTTTGGTCCATTTTCTTCTACATATCCAGTGAAGGTTCTATTGTAAAAATCTCGTCCATTTTACTACAGCGTTAGTTTTTAACTGCTAGGAAGCCAACATAATTCCTCAATGTTGAAACAGGTGACCTAGCTTTTATAGAAATTTCTTGTTGGGAAACTCTTCATCTTATTCAATTCCAAAAAGGAGCAATTTTACGGTGGGATCCCTGTGAGCTCAATGCTTTTCCATTTTTATTCAGCTCACCATTCATAAGTGTGATCGTGTACGAGAGCACGCGAACGGTCACGATCTGTTTCCTTTTTGTTGCTTCCAACAAGAGACCTTCCTAGTGTGTATAATAGTGATCAGTCTAGCTGCATAGGGTAGCTATTTAGCATTGACGCTCACACACTGAACATGCGACAGGGGTGCAAGTCTGTTCCCGCTTGTACTCTTTCCCACGAGGACCACCCTGATAATCCACTTAGGTAAAATATTAGGTTGTTGCGAAATTGATTGCCAAAATGGACACTCCAGTTCGAAGTGCTATAACTCTGCTCAAACACAACCTTGTTCACCAATTTAGCAACCATCCAGTTCGGTAGATCTTCCGCGACAATACAGCTAGGATTGCATGTCCCTACGGCGAAAACTGAGATCACAAGAATTCGCAAACTTTCGAATGGCCATCTCAACATGCTCCAGATCAGTAATCTGCTGTTGTCGCAGGAATGCATCTGGAGCGCGGAAAAAGGATACGCGGTAGGGTAACGGTCTGAGGAATGAGAGCATTGAGTGAGAGCCTCGACGCCTCACTGCAACAGTTTTTGCTGGGTGAGTTTTGGGAAGTGAGGCTTAATGTTACATTTGAGCAGGGGAAAACCAGCCTTTCTCTCCACTACGGACCACATGCATGAGCAGATTTGCGGACATCAACTCGAAATTACAATGCTAGGACCCTGCTGTCAATGACTGACTAAGTTGTAAAAGGCTGCAGTGGATCACGCTCACAGCACCACCAAGCTCCTGCCAGAACTTCCCTAATGTGAAGATTTGATTTAGGAGTGCTTAGAGATGAGAGGACACAAGAACTCACATTTCCCTTTATCTTGTAGGAACCAACCTCCATCTACAGGGCGCGTCAGAATTATTGACGCACTCAAAGTGAGTCTGTAGAGAAGGCAAGATGGGAAAACATTCTTAATAAGCGTATGCAGAATAAAGTCCATGTCTTGGCGATCAGAATAAATGCACTGTAGTTCGCAGCAGGCTCCTTCCGTGCTGAAGCAGTCACAGAGACGAGGAGGGATCGCGTAGCCTCTGCGCCGCAACTAACTCAGGTCTACTTTGTCCTAGATCTTGAATAGATAAGCCTTTGGGAGCTTGATGTTTCTGTGGATGATAGCGCATCTACTGCTCTCTAAGATATCCATATGAGGTCTTCCGTAGACTGGAATTCGGCTCACAAGGGAGCCTATTCTCTGCCATGTTGAACTCCCTCAAGTAGATTTTTGAAACTGGTCCCGCACCACTTTCGTCTCTTGCACAACAGCCAAGCCCTGCCAAAGTACCTATGAATTGAGCTTGTGATGAGAATTAAGATAAGCGAGAAAATTTGTTCTTAGAAGATTGCCTGGCTGAGAAACAAGGAAAGGAAAAAATTTTCTATAGTAAAACATAGATTTCTTTGGCGGGAACACAACAAGACTTGCGGGCAAGGATATGCTTTTATGTGATACTTGGAGGTCAAGACCTGCCCTACTTCCCATAAGAGTATCGTTTTCCTAAAGCTTACCCTCTTTAAAATATGGAAGAAGAATGGGCGAACTTCAGTTGCGGCGCATCGGCGATATTCTCTACTGACGTCTTCATGGCTGCTTCTACCAGGAGAGAGCGCTCTCCGAACAGGAGTGGATTTTCTGTATTTGCTAAGATATGAGCTTTATTTTGGATATGCATATGTGGTGGTTTTCGGAATAATGGGTGCGGATATATTTCGTTGACAAAAAATATTGCTGTAGACACCTGGAATGAGACCAGATATGCTAAAGCTATTTATAGCTTTGGGTTGGTAGAGCTAAGTTGCTTAGCTTCCGCTTTGGTTGCGAAATTTTCCAAGGCTCATGTTCTCCTGAAGGCCGCTGTACAAGAGTTTTTGCAGCTTCCCACACTAATCAATTCTCTTCCATTAATTTGGAAATTATCACTTCGCGTGCTGTTGTTGTTGTCACAATGTTCGTTCAAAGTAGCCGTGGATGGTGTGGTGGTGAAGGTCTGCTGACGTCAAGTTTATCTTCGAGAACACCTTGCTTGTTCAGACTCCCTCGCGTGAGACAATCGCTCGACATCGCTCGATATCGCGAGAGTCGAACTCCAGCGACGAGTCGGACTTGTCCGACGTCTTTATCAATGATCGATCTCAGTGAGCAACATTTCCTTGAGCTGATGGTCAGATGCTGCGCGGTACATAACCACCTCCTTCAGCGAAACCTCGATGCGACCGAGGGAAATGCTGGCCTCCTCCACCTTCTACTTCCTGTTCGCCGCTCTGTTCTGCTGCTCCTTCTATGCGAACATGTTCTACAACCTCTACAAGGTACGCTGGAGAATGTCACCACCACTGTCCTACAAGTACTACGTCATTCAGACTTTCGCAGAAACATTTATTGACGACGATTTCTTCCTGGCCAGAGCTTTCGCAATAGGTTCAACTGCAAACGCTATCGCTCGTGTTGGCTGGGGCTATCTTACGGATCGTACGAGCTTTCAGGTACTTATTTTTGTGACTGATTCCTACTGATTGTTGCAGAGAATTTTTGTCCTGTTCGCGAAATTACGTATGTATGTATTCATTCGGAATTCCCTGAGAATCGCCGAGTAATTTTGAATTTCTTCAAAGTTTACTCAGGCTCAGTGGAAAGCAAAGCAATACAAGTGCTCTCCTTCTTTTTCTATGATTGGAATGCAAATATGTATTAGGTAGCTACAAAAGTTTTGTCGGTTTTTTTCGTCAATTACATATATTTCTTCCACAACTTTATCGAAGTATTACCATCGCAATTGGTATAAGTACTGTGATTACGAGGGACCATTTGTGATTTGCCCTACGTATGAGCAGTTCCCTGGCAATATGTGCTCAGAACCAGATATTTTAGATCTTGTGCACAAGGCTTTAATCTATTATTAATTTACATTACATTTCACATTTCTCATTTTTTTCCTTCATAGTTTTGGAATCCTGCAAGCATTTAAAGATTGGTATTTTTTCTGGGGATTGGGAATTGGGTATCAATCTATTCATTGGCATTGAAACCGGCGAGAAATATTATTAGGCTGGTCTCAAAGAAATGGCGCACTTCTTTTGAAAACCATACAAATTCGTTAGGGTGAAGTATGACATCTGAGCAAAGTAACGCACTTGTAAGGAAGGGCACGCTTTTCGGTGATGTAGGTATGAAAGATGTCTGCTGCAGTCAGCAGTCGCGGAATACTTAGATTCCCAGACACGCTTTTCCAAGTTTTCTGAATTTTTGAGATTTTTCTGTGGACCACAAGCAATACTGCTCAAAACACTTCCCTGTATTTGGATAGATTGTTACTATGTACTCCACATTTAAGTTCCGATGCAGTGGTTTCGCTGTTCGGGAAGCGTAGATGAGCATTTGTTAGACCATTTTCTTCCTCATCTCTAGGATTTTTGCGAAGTTTCTAAGATAATTCTAACACCCAACCCCCAACTGGTTTCGGGAAATAACACTCTCAACAATACTCAGTTTTGTTATTTGGTTCCAAAGGCCGCGAATGGTCTGGAAGAAAACACTCGAGATGCACAAAGAACCATTTTCTACCCACTTTCCTTATTTCAGCCAACGCCCAGCCGAAATTCATTTGCGGGACCTGGCTCAAATTTTGATATTTTCACAGATAAACGGAAGAGCGCAATCGTAGCTTCTGGGAAAATTGTCGTGTGGCTGCCAGCTTCGCCATCTCCAGATGCCTTTGTTTCGTGAGAAAAAAATCCGCTAAACATGATGATATAGAGAGCTGTTCTCTTTCTTCTTCGCTTCGCAGTTTCCCGAGTCCTGTGGGCAGGGCGATCTCGTGGTTTGCCAAGAATATCGTTCATTAAAGTTCTGGAGGAAAACCAGAGTCAATGACAAACGAGCCTTGTATTATATTTTGCAACGACCTAATGGAAGGAGGCCAGAAAGCATGTTTCTTCATTCGACTCAGGAGGAATATAAGTGACAAGTAACTTTTTATGACCTTGAAACTCTGAGCATTTCCCAGATCTGTTTGGATTCTAGCCGTACGAAAAATAAGAGAGCACGTTCATCGATTTTTTCGCACCAGCTGAGCCCACGTCAACAGCGCAAACACTGGACCACTAACAATGTTTCCCATATTCGTATATCACTTTATCCGGGTTGGGTTCCAATAAAACGTCGTCTGTGGAATTATTGGGAACTTTGCAAAACATTCGATCAGGATGAGATTCGAACTCACGCGGGGAAACCCCAATGGATTAGCAGTCCATCGCCTTAACCACTCGGCCACCTGATCACGGCAGCCTCCACTTGTAGGTCGCTGTTTCGATGGCAACGTGCATGGCCTCTGCTCTGCTGCTGACTATACCTGTGACACGTGAACTCGGTCGCTACGCATTTCTTCTCTGGGTGAGACATTTTTCCACAAGTTTATCGTAAGAAATAAAGCATTTTCTCAGTATGCAATTTTGATCTATTTTTTTATCCATCATTGAGGAAAACATGGACATAAACGAGCGATGATCACTGTCAGGATAGGAAATCATAGTACTTTCCCGTTTCAGCTCGTGGGGATTTTCATCTGCATGGGAGCTACGCACGCGCTGTTTATCACGGCGGCGGTGAAATGCTTCGGAAATCGGTACAAAGCTTCCAACTACGGATTCCTGACGTTCTCTACGGTACGTACCACATTTCTTCATGCTTCAGAAACACAAATTCAAACCATTCCAGTGCGCGTCCATATCCATATTTATTTTTAGACGTGCAGTGGCATCATTCTCTCGATTGTTTCCCAGTACTACCTCACAACAATCGGCTACACCTGGCTTTTCATTATTACAGCTGTGTTCCCGTTCATTGGTGAGTGATCAAGGGTTCCAACTATGGCGAGGTTCATGGACTTTTCTGGCAAGGTTACTACATAGTCTTTAATTTTAATGTAGATAAGTCTTCAGTCACAAATGAACGTTTTGTTACTCAGTAGGCAATGATGAATGATGGCAAGGATAGCAAGATCACACAATTCTGGCGGAGAAACTCATCCACAGATGAGCGAGAGGTTTCAAACCTTCCAGAGAACGTTCATGAATCTCAATACTAAATGCATGATTCTTGGTTATAATGAGCATTAACTTCTCGCTTCAGCCTTTGTCGTGACGTCGCTGATCCACCGCACACCACAGGGAGGTCTCATATCTAGCTGAGCGACATCCATCGCTAGGAACTCGGTTAGGAACGCTCATTTGACTGCCTGTGAGGCAAATACTTCAACCTTGTACTCTTGGAGCAGTATCACTGGTACTATCCCACATAGTTTCTATTGATCTTCCGCCTTGTCTTTCCGGTTTTTTTCTTTAGTGGTCGCTAGTAATCTGTTTCTCCGTGAGATTTCTTCCTTTTCATGGATTCGCCTGGTGCGCAGCGATTCGTACGCACACTGTTCAATACTATTGGGGTCCAGATAATACATAGTAAAAGCAGCTACGGTGATTGCTTCACTTTGCCTTGTGATCTCGCTTGTTCTTATTCACAGAAACATCTGCATTCCATTGCATTGGTCGCTAGGGAATTTCCATTCTTCACATGCATACATGTATTTTACTTCGACCTGTTTTTTCCTCTGACTACATACTTTACGAGTTCTTTCAAAAAGACCGGTTCGGAAAGAGAAGTTGCCCATGGCAGCTTCTCATGTTCCTGTTTTGCCTCTTTGATTTGAATGGTTGCTTTTGAACTAATCGGACTTTGTCGCTCATTTGGGAATCTGTGAGATTCTATTGGTTTCCGTTCGCAGTGCTACACATTGGTGCAGCAAACTATGGCATATTAATAAAAAATTTGATTTTTTTTCAAACAGTGCCCTCCTAGGTCTATAGCTAAGGCATAATGTTTATCGAGTAATTGAGATACTGTTTTTGTCTCGAAAGTAAGCAAAAGGAGTTTGCGCTTCAGGATTACTTATTTGCTCACTATAAATTGTAGTTGGTTTGAATAAACCCAACAAAGTCTCATCTGACAACCCTCTATACTGTTTCTTTACCATCTCTATGAAAAAAGCAGTCTCTTTGGAAGAAATACGTTGAAGTTTGCCAGGAGTGGAATACTAGGAGTGCTGCTCTGGAAACTACTGACAAGGGAAGTGCACGAGGCTAACCTTTAGGATTGAAACGAAACATTCATTTTTGGTAATATTGTCTAAGGTAATGTTGACGTATGTACATCATTTTCGCCCAATGATCCTGATGCTCGTAGGAGAGCGCATCAAAGACTTTTCGGCGTCATTCATCCTCCACGCACCCAAGATTTTTAAAAAGGTTTTTTTTTCACCCTTTCCAGCCCTCTCTCCACCGAATTTTTGAAATTGAAATGAAAGAAAATGTTAAATGGGCTTATTTTTATTCTTTATTACTGTTTCTAAAATATTTATCATTAATCCTACTCCATAGTAAAGCGCTAGCCCCTTTGTTTACATCCAACGTATCTGTCAGTGCTTTGATCCCTCTTCGCGAGCCACTGTTGTGAAATAGTCGCTGCTCTAAAGAATGTGACTTTTTCGGCACTAACATAAGATTCTCAAAGTTATACGAGTAAATTCATGTTAAGAAGAGATGAAAATACAGTGCGTGTCAAAACTTTACGCCCACCCTAAAAATTCGTCGTTTCGGGCAAGTATCAAGCTTTCTCGAGTAATGGCGTTCACTATCGTTTTCAGCGTGCTTGAAAACCCCAGAAACTTTCACCAAGTCTTTTCTAGGTGATCCTCTAATTTTTTATTAGTTTTTGAAAGGAAAATGCCGCGGTTCAAAACTTTACGCCCACCCTTGGAAATGTCGATTACGGAGGAGAGGAATTGCAAATAAGCGGGAAAATGATAAGAACGGATGTAGTAGCGCTCAAGAAGACTTTAGGTAACCTTATGGAGCAGTCAAAACCAATGCCGAAGGTATTTTACCTGTCACTGACTGAGCAAACTCTCCCCCGAACAAGTGTGAATAGAACAAAATTTTCTAAAGACTTTGGGTGGTCGCAGACACTTAGCTGTTATTTCCATGAATAATCCTAATACGCATAGATGGGAAAGGACACACTAGGACACATTTCAAGGTTGACACGACGGTCATATCATTCGTCTGGTCCTCTTCATCCACAGTGTCGGCCGAGGAAGGTGCCCCAGGTCGTGATCCTGGCGGAGTTGTGGACGCTGTGTTGGAAAAAATATGAGAGCAGAAGCCTTTGTAGAGCACTGCTATGAATAGCTAAGTCCATTGGAACCCTATCTGCGCAATTCCGATGTTAGTGATCTGTACTGACCATCGATGTTCAACCGCCGAAGTTGCGGCAAAAAAGAAACCTCCCATTTCCCTCATAAATCCCTACAGCAATGCAGGATTCGGTCTGGAAAATCGTTGCCTGTCTTCTACTCCCATGAGTGAGCAGCGCATCCAAAGTTATGAGTGACATCTTGCATGCTAATAAACACTATGAAAAATGCCGCCCTAGCCTGCATGCTATTCATGTTGTGCCTAGCAAAATCATTCAACCCCAAAGGTGGTAGGGTCGTCCGCCGGAGAACAGGCATTGTGTTCTTGCTTCAAATGTCCTCAAATGCTGATACGCGAAGAGACTGGTTAATTTGAAAACAGTTAGCGGGAATTTAATGCTGATTTTCTCGGTCGACACTGTGAAGGAGAAGGACCAGATGGGTGATATGGCCGTCGTATCGACCTTGAAATGTGTTCTAGTGTTTCCTTTTCTATCTATACGTATTAAGATTATTCATGGAAATAACAGCTAAGTGTCTGCGACCACCCAAAGTCTTTAGAAAATTTTGTTCTATTCACACTTGTTCGGGGGAGAGTTTGCTCAGTCAGTGACAGGTAAAATACCTTCAGCATTGATCTTGACTGCTCCATAAGGTTACCTAAAGTCTTCTTGAGCGCTACTACATCAGTTCGTATCATTTCTCTGCTTATTCGCGATTCCTCTCCTCCGTAACCGACATTTTCAAGGGTGGGCGTAAAGTTTTGAACCGCGGCATTTTCCTTTCAAAAATTAATAAAAAATTAGAGGATCACCTAGAAAAGACTTGGTGAAAGTTTCTGGGGTTTTCATGCACGCTGAAAACGATAGTGAACGCCATTACTCGAAAAAGCTTGATCCTTGCCCGAAACGACGATTTTTTAGGGTGGGCGTAAAGTTTTGACACGCACTGTATTGAGATTCATTTCAACCATTTATAAGATGGGGATTGTTAAAGGAGGTATTTCGAGAGCAATATTGTGGTAAATCTACCGATACTGCAGAGTGCGCCATATGTTCTTGCACACCATATTTAGTACCTCCACGATACTAAATATGGTGTGCAAGTGGCGGAATTCATAGTAATGGCATGACCTCTGCTACCGCGCTAAGCCAGCTCAGTAGCAGCTCGAATAACCTAAAAAATCGGGAATATGTCGCCATTTGCTTATAGAACAGCTCAAAGTCGACTGGGAGGAGCACCCATCGCGGCACGGGACATCGATGTCATCTCAGAACTTTAGCCGCTTCACAACAGAGTAATTCTATTTTCGTCAGAAATGTGGAATAGATGTAAAAAAGCATTAAAGAAATTTGGGGTCGGAACGGAATCTCGTTTCCTTCCTTACTTCAAAGATTTTAATGTTTTTGAAAATATCCCCAGCTAGAGGAGGTTTTCTTACGTTTTTGTGATTCTTAATATCAACGTCAGCACACATTTTATTAAGTGTTTTCACAACATTTTAAGTGAGAAGCGGATTTGCAGCATTCAATTCGTAGTGGTAGTCCAAACATGATGCCTTAGTAAGACTCAGAATCTGCTTATACATAGAGAAAGTGAGCATCCTGAAACAAATCCAAAGCTATCATTCTATATAATAACGGGCTTAGCCTGTTTACATGTGTGTCTGTATGTATGTAAGTATGTGTGTCAGACCGTTACGAAATTCTACGATTGGTCAATGATCGTGATTGTGAGGTCATATAAAAGGCTAGGAACGGGTGTGGTGTGGTGGAGTGGGGTAGGGATGAAATCGAACAGAAGGTCGGATGGTGTACAACGGGTCCGTCAGTGGAGTCCATGGAGAAGGGCTGCGCCGGCGCCCAAAGTGGGGGTGTGGGGGGGGAGACGGGTCCACCACTCTGATAAAGGTGCGCCGACGCCCAAAGTGGAGGGAGACGGGTCCACCACCGTGATAAGGGTGCGCCGGCGCCCAAAATGGGGGGAGACGGGTCCACCACTGTGATAAGGGTGCGCCGGCGCCCAAAGTGGGGGGAGACGGGTCCACCACTGTGATAAGGGTGCGCCGGCGCCCAAAGTGGGGAAGAAGGGTCCACCACTCTGATAAGGCTGCGCCGGTACCCAAAGTGGGGGGAGACGGGTCCACTATTGTGATAAGGCTGCGCTGGCGCCAAAAGTGGGGGGAGACGGGTCCACCACTGCGATAAGGGTGCTCCACTGCCTAGAAGTGGACGAGATGGGGTCACCACTGTGATAAGAGTGCGCCGGCGCCCAAAGGTGGGGAAACGCGCCACGATCCAGCGTTGTGATAAGGGCGCCCGCGTCCAGAAAAGGAAGTTCGTCACGGCCTAGGTAAATTTCCTTATGAATGGTGCCCTTTCATCCGTTCCGGCTATTCTTTCTACCTATGTGACCTAGGTGCACGTTATTCCAATCCGTATTCCCCTCCTCATTCCAGTCCATTTGTATCTGAATCGACCCCACCCTTCACTCTGTCTTTATACATGGGCAGACCCTTATCACTTGAGTTACCACAACAACCTGCTAAAGATAGATAATTTCAAGGAAGCATTTCCACTGAATCGGCTACGTCCAATTAACAACGGCCACTAGGGGCAATCAACAGGAATTACTTCTCCCATGTGGAGGAAGGCTACCGCTCACGCGATCGAGAGCTTTCCAAAAGTCGATGGACTTACTTGGGGGGATACAGGATCTACTAAATCTGTCCACCTTTTTTTCTGCATCGTATGCGGAGTATGCGAGCGAAGCGAGCATCAGCAGGAGTCTGGAAGTCCGGCGTCAGCCGGACGGCCAGACTGGTATTATACATAAGTTTGGACTCACACCATAAAGCTGAGGAAAACAATGAGGCTATTCAGACCGGGAACACCACCGTGCAGCGATAGGTGCGCCTGACAGTCGACACGGCAACCACCTCGGCACTCCAAGCCAGGAGAGTCCAGGTGCCGGCTGCCAACACGGCAACCACCTCGGCACTCCAAGCCAGGAGAGGCCAGGTGCCGGCTGCCAACACGGCAACCACCTTGGCACTCCAAGCCAGGAGAGGCCAGGTGAAACAATAATGAGAAAGATTTTTGAACTTATGGATAATTTTGAATTTGCACCTGTCCACCTCCTCTGTGGAGGGGCCTCGCGGCAAGCCACGGCTTGCTCACCGATTCGGATCCATCCCTGAATAACCTGCACCGTATTCCGCACAGGTGTACTCATGTTGGTCAACGTGGGGAAATTCTTGGTAGACAGTTCTGGCTATCAACCGGCTTCTGAGGTATTACAACCACAGATACACCTCCACTATGACGCTTTCTTGTTGTGTATGCAAATTCAAAATTATCCATAAGTTCAAAAATCTTTCTCATTATTGTTTCACCTGGCCTCTCCTGGCTTGGAGTGCCAAGGTGGTTGCCGCGTTGGCAACCGGCACCTGGCCTCTCCTGGCTTTGAGTGCCAAGGTGGTTGCCGTGTTGGCAGCCGGCACCTGGCCTCCTCCGGCTTGGAGTGCCCTGGTGGTGGCCTTGTGGCAGGCCTGTCCTCCTCCTTTGTGGAGGGGCCGCGCGGCAAGCCACGGCTGGCTCACCGATTTGGATCCATCGCTGAATAACCTGCACCGTATTCCGCACAGGTGTACTCATGTTGGTCAACGTGGGGAAATTCTTGGTAGACAGTTCTGGCTATCAACCGGCTTCTGAGGTATTACAACCACAGATACACCTCCACTATGACGCTTTCTTGTTGTGTATGCAAATTCAAAATTATCCATAGGTTCAAAAATCTTTCTCATTATTGTTTCACCTGGCCTCTCCTGGCTTGGAGTGCCAAGGTGGTTGCCGTGTTGGCAGCCGGCACCTGGCCTCTCCTGGCTTGGAGTGCCAAGGTGGTTGCCGTGTTGGCAGCCGGCAACTGGCCTCCTCCGGCTTGGAGTGACCTGGTGGTGGCCTTGTGGCAGGCCTGTCCACCTCCTCTGTGGAGGGGCCTCGCGGCAAGCCACGGCTGGCTCACCGATTTGGATCCATCCCTGAATAACCTGCACCGTATTCCGCACAGGTGTACTCATGTTGGTCAACGTGGGGAAATTCTTGGTAGACAGTTCTGGCTATCAACCGGCTTCTGAGGTATTACAACCACAGATACACCTCCACTATGACGCTGTCTTCTTGTGGATGCGAATTCAAAATTATCCATAAGTTCAAAAATCTTTCTCATTATTGTTTCACCTGGCCTCTCCTGGCTTGGAGTGCCAAGGTGGTTGCCGTGTTGGCAGCCAGCACCTGGCCTCTCCTGTCTTGGAGTGCCAAGGTGGTTGCCGTGTTGGCAGCCGGCACCTGGCCTCTCCTGGCTTGGAGTGCCAAGGTGGTTGCCGTGTTGGCAGCCGGCACCTAGCCTCCTCCGGCTTGGAGTGCCCTGGTGGTGGCCTTGTGGCAGGCCTGTCCTCCTCCTCTGTGGAGGGGCCTCGCGGCAAGCCACGGCTGGCTCACCGATTTGGATCCATCTCTGAATAACCTGCACCGTATTCCGCACAGGTGTACTCATGTTGGTCAACGTGGGGAAATTCTTGGTAGACAGTCCTGGCTATCAACCGGCTTCTGAGGTATTACAACCACAGATACACCTCCACTATGACGCTGTCTTCTTGTGGATGCGAATTCAAAATTATCCATAAGTTGAAAAATCTTTCTCGTTATTGTTTCACCTGGCCTCTCCTGGCTTGGAGTGCCAAGGTGGTTGCCGTGTTGGCAGCCGGCACCTGGCCTCTCCTGGCTTGGAGTGCCAAGGTGGTTGCCGTGTTGGCAGCCGGCACCTAGCCTCCTCCGGCTTGGAGTGCCCTGGTGGTGGCCTTGTGGCAGGCCTGTCCTCCTCCTCTGTGGAGGGGCCTCGCGGCAAGCCACGGCTGGCTCACCGATTTGGATCCATCCCTGAATAACCTGCACCGTATTCCGCACAGGTGTACTCATGTTGGTCAACGTGGGGAAATTCTTGGTAGACAGTTCTGGCTATCAACCGGCTTCTGAGGTATTACAACCACAGATACACCTCCGCTATGACGCTGTCTTCTTGTGGATGCAAATTCAAAATTATCCATAAGTTCAAAAATCTTTCTCATTATTGTTTCACCTGGCCTCTCCTGGCTTGGAGTGCCAAGGTGGTTGCCGTGTTGGCAGCCGGCACCTGGCCTCCTCCGGCTTGGAGTGACCTGGTGGTGGCCTTGTGGCAGGCCTGTCCACCTCCTCTGTGGAGGGGCCTCGCGGCAAGCCACGGCTGGCTCACCGATTTGGATCCATCCCTGAATAACCTGCACCGTATTCCGCACAGGTGTACTCATGTTGGTCAACGTGGGGAAATTCTTGGTAGACAGTTCTGGCTATCAACCGGCTTCTGAGGTATTACAACCACAGATACACCTCCACTATGACGCTGTCTTCTTGTGGATGCGAATTCAAAATTATCCATAAGTTCAAAAATCTTTCTCATTATTGTTTCACCTGGCCTCTCCTGGCTTGGAGTGCCAAGGTGGTTGCCGTGTTGGCAGCCGGCACCTGGCCTCTCCTGGCTTGGAGTGCCAAGGTGGTTGCCGTGTTGGCAGCCGGCACCTGGCCTCTCCTGGCTTGGAGTGCCAAGGTGGTTGCCGTGTTGGCAGCCGGCACCTGGCCTCTCCTGGCTTGGAGTGCCAAGGTGGTGCCGTGTTGGCACCTAGCCTCCTCCGGCTTGGAGTGCCCTGGTGGTGGCCTTGTGGCAGGCCTGTCCTCCTCCTCTGTGGAGGGGCCTCGCGGCAAGCCACGGCTGGCTCACCGATTTGGATCCATCCCTGAATAACCTGCACCGTATTCCGCACAGGTGTACTCATGTTGGTCAACGTGGGGAAATTCTTGGTAGACAGTTCTGGCTATCAACCGGCTTCTGAGGTATTACAACCACAGATACACCTCCACTATGACGCTGTCTTCTTGTGGATGCGAATTCAAAATTATCCATAAGTTCAAAAATCTTTCTCGTTATTGTTTCACCTGGCCTCTCCTGGCTTGGAGTGCCAAGGTGGTTGCCGTGTTGGCAGCCGGCACCTGGCCTCTCCTGGCTTGGAGTGCCAAGGTGGTTGCCGTGTTGGCAGCCGGCACCTAGCCTCCTCCGGCTTGGAGTGCCCTGGTGGTGGCCTTGTGGCAGGCCTGTCCTCCTCCTCTGTGGAGGGGCCTCGCGGCAAGCCACGGCTGGCTCACCGATTTGGATCCATCCCTGAATAACCTGCACCGTATTCCGCACAGGTGTACTCATGTTGGTCAACGTGGGGAAATTCTTGGTAGACAGTTCTGGCTATCAACCGGCTTCTGAGGTATTACAACCACAGATACACCTCCGCTATGACGCTGTCTTCTTGTGGATGCAAATTCAAAATTATCCATAAGTTCAAAAATCTTTCTCATTATTGTTTCACCTGGCCTCTCCTGGCTTGGAGTGCCAAGGTGGTTGCCGTGTTGGCAGCCGGCACCTGGCCTCTCCTGGCTTGGAGTGCCAAGGTGGTTGCCGTGTTGGCAGCCGGCACCTGGCCTCTCCTGGCTTGGAGTGCCAAGGTGGTTGCCGTGTTGGCAGCCGGCACCTAGCCTCCTCCGGCTTGGAGTGCCCTGGTGGTGGCCTTGTGGCAGGCCTGTCCTCCTCCTCTGTGGAGGGGCCTCGCGGCAAGCCACGGCTGGCTCACCGATTTGGATCCATCCCTGAATAACCTGCACCGTATTCCGCACAGGTGTACTCATGTTGGTCAACGTGGGGAAATTCTTGGTAGACAGTTCTGGCTATCAACCGGCTTCTGAGGTATTACAACCACAGATACACCTCCGCTATGACGCTGTCTTCTTGTGGATGCAAATTCAAAATTATCCATAAGTTCAAAAATCTTTCTCATTATTGTTTCACCTGGCCTCTCCTGGCTTGGAGTGCCAAGGTGGTTGCCGTGTTGGCAGCCGGCACCTGGCCTCTCCTGGCTTGGAGTGCCAAGGTGGTTGCCGTGTTGGCAGCCGGCACCTGGCCTCTCCTGGCTTGGAGTGCCAAGGTGGTTGCCGTGTTGGCAGCCGGCACCTAGCCTCCTCCGGCTTGGAGTGCCCTGGTGGTGGCCTTGTGGCAGGCCTGTCCTCCTCCTCTGTGGAGGGGCCTCGCGGCAAGCCACGGCTGGCTCACCGATTTGGATCCATCCCTGAATAACCTGCACCGTATTCCGCACAGGTGTACTCATGTTGGTCAACGTGGGGAAATTCTTGGTAGACAGTTCTGGCTATCAACCGGCTTCTGAGGTATTACAACCACAGATACACCTCCGCTATGACGCTGTCTTCTTGTGGATGCAAATTCAAAATTATCCATAAGTTCAAAAATCTTTCTCATTATTGTTTCACCTGGCCTCTCCTGGCTTGGAGTGCCAAGGTGGTTGCCGTGTTGGCAGCCGGCACTTGGCCTCTCCTGGCTTGGAGTGCCAAGGTGGTTGCCGTGTTGGCAGCCGGCACCTGGCCTCTTCTGGCTTGGAGTGCCAAGGTGGTTGCCGTGTTGGCAGCCGGCACCTAGCCTCCTCCGGCTTGGAGTGCCAAGGTGGTTGCCGTGTTGGCAGCCGGCACCTAGCCTCCTCCGGCTTGGAGTGCCAAGGTGGTTGCCGTGTTGGCAGCCGGCACCTGGCCTCTCCTGGCTTGGAGTGCCAAGGTGGTTGCCGTGTTGGCAGCCGGCACCTGGCCTCCTCCGGCTTGGAGTGCCAAGGTGGTTGCCGTGTTGGCAGCCGGCACCTGGCCTCTCCTGGCTTGGAGTGCCAAGGTGGTTGCCGTGTTGGCAGCCGGCACCTGGCCTCCTCCGGCTTGGAGTGACCTGGTGGTGGCCTTGTGGCAGGCCTGTCCACCTCCTCTGTGGAGGGGCCTCGCGGCAAGCCACGGCTGGCTCACCGATTTGGATCCATCCCTGAATAACTGCACCGTATCCGCACAGGTGTCTCCTCTGGTGAACATGGAGAAATCTCTCGGTAGACAAGTGGGCTATCAACAGACCCTCTGGGATTACAACCACAGATACACCTCCACTATGACGCTGTCTTCTTGTGGATGCAAATGCAAAATTATCCATAAGTTCAAAAATCTTTCTCATTATTGTTTCACCTGGCCTCTCCTGGCTTGGAGTGCCAAGGTGGTTGCCGTGTTGGCAGCCGGCACCTGGCCTCCTCCGGCTTGGAGTGACCTGGTGGTGGCCTTGTGGCAGGCCCCACCTCCTCTGTGGAGGTGCCTCGCGGCAAGCCAAGGCTGGCTCACCGATTTGGATCCATCCCTGAATAACCTGCACCGTATTCCGCACAGGTGTACTCATGTTGGTCAACGTGGGGAAATTCTTGGTAGACAGTTCTGGCTATCAACCGGCTTCTGAGGTATTACAACCACAGATACACCTCCACTATGACGCTGTCTTCTTGTGGATGCAAATTCAAAATTATCCATAAGTTCAAAAATCTTTCTCATTATTGTTCCACCTGGCCTCTCCTGGCTTGGAGTGCCAAGGTGGTTGCCGTGTTGGCAGCCGGCACCTGTCCTCCTCCGGCTTGGAGTGCCCTGGTGGTGGCCTTGTGGCAGGCCTGTCCTCCTCCTCTGTGGAGGGGCCTCGCGGCAAGCCACGGCTGGCTCACCGATTTGGATCCATCCCTGAATAACCTGCACCGTATTCCGCACAGGTGTACTCATGTTGGTCAACCTGGGGAAATTCTTGGTAGACAGTTCTGGCTATCAACCGGCTTCTGAGGTATTACAACCACAGATACACCTCCACTATGACGCTGTCTTCTTGTGGATGCGAATTCAAAATTATCCATAAGTTCAAAAATCTTTCTCATTATTGTTTCACCTGGCCTCTCCTGGCTTGGAGTGCCAAGGTGGTTGCCGTGTTGGCAGCCGGCACCTGGCCTCTCCTGGCTTAGAGTGCCAAGGTGGTTTCCGTGTTGGCAGCCGGCACCTGGCCTCTCCTGGCTTGGAGTGCCAAGGTGGTTGCTGTGTTGCAGGCCTGTGCTCCTCCTCTGTGGAGGGGCCTCGCGGCAAGCCACGGCTGGCTCACCTATTTGGATCCATCCCTGAATAACGTGCACCGTATTCCGCACAGGTGTACTCATGTTGGTCAACGTGGGGAAATTCTTGGTAGACAGTTCTGGCTATCAACCGGCTTCTGAGGTATTACAACCACAGATACACCTTCACTATGACGCTGTCTTCTTGTGGATGCTAATTCAAAATTATCCATAAGTTCAAAAATCTTTCTCATTATTGTTCCACCTGGCCTCTCCTGGCTTGGAGTGCCAAGGTGGTTGCCGTGTTGGCAGCCGGCACCTCGCCTCCTCCGGCTTGGAGTGCCCTGGTGATGGCCTTGTGGCAGGCCTGTCCTCCTCCTCTGTGGAGGGGCCTCGCGGCAAGCCAAGGCTGGCTGCACCGATTTGGATCCATCCCTGAATAACCTGCACCGTATTCCGCACAGGTGTACTCATGTTGGTCAACGTGGGGAAATTCTTGGTAGACAGTTCTGGCTATCAACCGGCTTCTGAGGTATTACAACCACAGATACACCTTCACTATGACGCTGTCTTCTTGTGGATGCAAATTCAAAATTATCCATAAGTTCAAAAATCTTTCTCATTATTGTTCCACCTGGCCTCTCCTGGCTTGGAGTGCCAAGGTGGTTGCCGTGTTGGCAGCCGGCACCTAGTCTCCTCCGGCTTGGAGTGCCCTGGTGATGGCCTTGTGGCAGGCCTGTCCTCCTCCTCTGTGGAGGGGCCTCGCGGCAAGCCACGGCTGGCTCACCGATTTGGATCCATCCCTGAATAACCTGCACCGTATTCCGCACAGGAGTACTCATGTTGGTCAACGTGGGGAAATTCTTGGTAGACAGTTCTGGCTATCAACCGGCTTCTGAGGTATTACAACCACAGATACACCTCCACTATGACGCTGTCTTCTTGTGGATGCGAATTCAAAATTATCCATAAGTTCAAAAATCTTTCCATAAGTTCAAAAATCTTTCTCATTATCTTTTCAAAGAGCCTCTCCTCACTCCATGCCAAGGTGGTTGCCGTGTTGGCAGCCGGCACCTAGTCTCCTCCGGCTGGAGTGCCCTGGTGATGGCCTTGTGGCAGGCCTGTAGCCTTCCTCTGTGGAGGGGCCTCGCGGCAAGCCACGGCTGGCTCACCGATTTGGATCCATCCCTGAATAACCTGCACCGTATTCCGCACAGGTGTACTCATGTTGGTCAACGTGGGGAAATTCTTGGTAGACAGTTCTGGCTATCAACCGGCTTCTGAGGTATTACAACCACAGATACACCTCCACTATGACGCTGTCTTCTTGTGGATGCGAACTCAAAATTATCCATAAGTTCAAAAATCTTTCTCGTTATTGTTTCACCTCGCCTCTCCTGGCTTGGAGTGCCAAGGTGGTTGCCGTGTTGGCAGCCGGCACCTGGCTTGGAGTGCCAAGGTGGTTGCCGTGTTGGCAGCCGGCACCTGGCCTCTCCTGGCTTGGAGTGCCAAGGTGGTTGCCGTGTTGGCAGCCGGCACCTAGCCTCCTCCGGCTTGGAGGGGCCTGGTGGTGGCCTTGTGGCAGGCCTGTCCTCCTCCTCTGTGGAAGGGCCTCTCGGCAAGCCACTGCTGGCTCACCGATTTGGATCCATCCCTGAATAACGTGCACCGTATTCCGCACAGGTGTACTCATGTTGGTCAACGTGGGGAAATTCTTGGTAGACAGTTCTGGCTATCAACCGGCTTCTGAGGTATTACAACCACAGATACACCTCCACTATGACGCTGTCTTCTTGTGGATGCAAATTCAAAATTATCCATAAGTTCAAAAATCTTTCTCATTATTGTTCCACCTGGCCTCTCCTGGCTTGGAGTGCCAAGGTGGTTGCCGTGCTGGCAGCCGGCACCTGGCCTCTCCTGGCTTGGAGTGCCAAGGTGGTTGCCGTGTTGGCAGCCGGCACCTGGCCTCCTCCGGCTTGGAGTGACCTGGTGGTGGCCTTGTGGCAGGCCTGTCCACCTCCTCTGTGGAGGTGCCTCGCGGCAAGCCAAGGCTGGCTCACCGATTTGGATCCATCCCTGAATAACCTGCACCGTATTCCGCACAGGTGTACTTATGTTGGTCAACGTTGGGAGATTCTTGTTAGACAGTTCTGGCTATCAACCGGCTTCTGAGGTATTACAACCACAGATACACCTCTACTATGACGCTGTCTTGTTGTGGATACATATTCAAAATTATCCATAAGTTCAAAAATCTTTCTCATTATTGTTTCACCTGGCTTCTCCTGGCTTAGAGTGCCAAGGTGGTTGCCGTGTTGGCAGCCGGCACTGGGCCTCTCCTGGCTTGGAGTGCCAAGGTGGTTGCCGTGCTGGCAGCCGGCACTGGGCCTCTCCTGGCTTGGAGTGCCAAGGTGGTTGCCGTATTGGCAGCCGGCACCTGGCCTCCTCCGGCTTGGAGTGGCCTAGTGGTGGCCTTGTCGCAGGGCTGGCCACCTCCTGTGTGGAGGGGTTTCTTGGTTATGTGTGCCTGAAATTTTTTTCTCAAGTTCGGAAGTTTTTTTCCCCGATTTTTTCCCTAGTTTTCTGGCTTAGTGGCTACGTGGCACGCTGCTCCGAAGCAAACCGCGTAGAAGCGGCCCTTTGGCTCGTTAATAATAATATCTGCAAAAAAGGCCTTCTGGCTTACGCAAGCAGTGGATTAGCTGGAACCTCTGAGGGATTTGTATGATCCTCATACTCTGTCTGTGTTAGTGAGCAGCGAAATTTGGAAGTTATCTGAAAAATTTTGGTGTACTCGAAACTTCTTGTTAGTAATGTGGGGTGACTCAATAAGTGAATGTTCTACATTTTGAGTGGCTACCATCTTTCAACCACATTTTGAAAAACAATGCTGCCTAAACCTGAGGTTATCTCTCTGATCCATCGTATGGTCCATTAGCTCACAGATGGCGCCTGATCTGACATTGTCTGCAATTACGACTTTGCAGAATGCGTCTGGAGGGATATTTCAGCGGATGGCAGTGGGGAAACATAAGAATGGAAGGAACCACACCATATGGATATCAAAAAAGTGCAAAAAATAGATCGGTTAGCCTAAAAATGGTGAAGTCGTAGTTGCGGACAAAGTCAGATCGGCCGCCCTCTGTGAGCTAATACAGTGCGTTTCATAAGTATAGACGCACCTTAGAAAATGCCGGTACCCAGTTCATTACAGGTTCATGAGAAAAGTTACAAACGTCAATCGATTCGGCATGCCAGAAAATCTGAGATTGCGTTGTTTCACTAGTGATTATGGAAAATACGGGATAGATTTTGCACATCACCATTAAATGTGCCGTTTCATAAGTATAGACGCAGTCTATGAGAAAATACAAATAAATCATATCTTCAGGGGAAAAATTGGGCTCAAAATTTTGATAAGAACTAGTAAGCGTCTACAACGTAAATTTGCATTTCAACTTGGATCACAACGTTTTGGAGCGAGGCTGGGGCAGGCAAAAGATTTACAGGCTGTAGGCTGGTAAAATCGCAGGATCTCTGGGTAGAGGGGAGGTTCTTCGGGGTCCACCTGCAAATATGTATGAGATATTGAGTCCTACAATCGAAGGAAAAATTTTGGTATGCAAAAGAAGACATCGCATCAAAGACGGCGTCGCATACTGTGCCTGAACTCGAAGCACATGATGTGCATTAATGGGGGTCTGAGCCGTTGCGTCGGCTCCGTCATGCAGTGCAGGGGTTAAAAAGGCATTTAACCGCTACATCAGCATTGCATATTGTTGACTTCGTCTCATGCCTGGGGTTATCCCGTCCCAAAAACCTTCACAGCTTTGTTTTCCGGGAAGGAACGTGGTGATCGGCATGTCGAAAAAACCAGTCGGTTGTTTTGGATCTTTTGAAAGCCCGTGCTATGTTTAAATGATTTTACAGGACGAGAAAAGCTTTATTTGGACTGTTTTATAATGAATGCATGCCGCTGGGGTGACATACAAGGAGGGCCAGACTCTCTCGAGACAGCACCTTTGGAGGTAGGCGCTGCCAAAGTTGGAGATGCTTCCTCTCATAATGACATCCTCGATATTATCTCCATTTCTACATAATCGAATACCTCAAATTACAAGAGCACCTTTAGTGTTCAATCCTTACATTTTCTTGCAGTAAACAGAAGGAAAAACCTCACTTTCCATCGAAAAACCGGCGTGACCTATACCAGTCGCTCAACAATTAAGTATTTTGAGGAGCCCTATTTGACGGTATTATCTGCCTTCTAATACTTGGAAAATCGGACATCCCTGCAGCATCCTACCAGATGATATTCATGGCTGGAACCGAACATCATCCAGCACAGCCAACCTGGAAAATGCTATTGCCTGTACTAAGAGCCGTTTTGATAGCCATTGCTGGAAGGGATGGGTAAATCTATGCCAACCCATGTTTTCTGAGTTGCTTGGGAATTGCGGAGACCCATCAGCTACAAATCCTCTGTTGCATAGAAGTTTCCTCTGTGAAATCACCAGTTTCTGAAAGTGCGTCTATACTTATGAAACGGTTCCAATGAGGGGAAAGTGCTGGATCTACCTATTTTTCTCCATAACTTTGGGTGAAATGATGGTGACAATGGTTTTTGGGCATGCTCGTTCAATTGGCACTCGTGGTTTTCTCCAAGAAGTTACGTGGAACTGTGTATCAGTGTTTTCTGGGGTGCGTCTATATTTATGAAACGCACTGTAGACTGTACTATATACTACCTTGCTCAACCTGACCAGTATTGCTTTTAAGGTTGGACTTCTCAAAAGAAGTTTTCAAATTCCAGCATATTGTTTACGACTCTCTACGCCACATCTTCGTCACTTGCAGTTACTCTCTAGGCTCTCGAGCTGTTAACGCAAGGAAGGCACTGTGCGGTACAACCGTTAAATACCTAACACTTATACTCGACGATGAAATCTGGCAACATTGGCAATTTCTTTGTTACTCAGATAATAGTTGTTGCTAATTGTTACTTTGTGCCTACTACGTTCATGCGTGTTTTGCCCTCTCGCTCATCATTCTTCGCTCCTCCTAACCACTCATGTAACACCTTTCTTCGCCCTGCGGTGTTCTCTTTCAATTCAGGGTGGCTCTCTGTTTCGTCTTATAGATGAGAGTGGACAAACGGATCTTGAGAACATCCAAGCGCAAAAAATCTCGCTGGTCAGAAGTTGTTGTTCTTTCCCCGAGGCCTCTCAAGACTTCTCGCCGTTCAATCCAGGTGCCAAAAACTCGTCCGTATCCGAAGCGCATCTCACATGGACCTCCGAAAAAGCATTTGCACAGTCTCGGCTACGTAGCCGCTATCGTCGGCTTCGATCAAGAGCGCCGACCTACATACCGCAACTATCTTCCGATCTTTCCGTCGTTCTGTCGTCTTTTCGAGGCTCGACTTCCTCGCCATGGCGTACGTGTCCCTCAGCCATTTTCTGCCAAACGATCGCCACAGGAGGCGCAAAAAACTGGTACGCCTCGACTATGTGCCCGTTAACCGATTTTCAGTCCTTCTCCTCTGCACTTTGCAGCGCTACCGAACCTTTGAGGACCCGAGCGTCTCTGTGCCTTGTATGAGCACTTTTCGTAACGAGCCCCTGCCTAGCCTGGGGTTAGTTTGCTGTTTTCAACACCTTCTAAATGTTATATATCTACGATGCAAATGGTAGAAGTGAAAAAAAAAACAGATAGACCTAATCAGCGAACATTTTGGTAATTTCAAGGCCTTTAACAGATGTTACAGGTGGATTTTCAAGAAATCTGAGGACGCTGCTAGTGAAGTACGAAAGCAGCCGGTACCGATTCAGGAAGACAAACCAGCACCTGTATGTAAGGAATGTAAAACGAACAGTGAGGTTCGTGCGGTCATATTAACAAGCACTGTGTTACTTCTCTGTAAAATGGCAGAGCCGAAGCAAAACATCACAGCTTTTGTGCCTTTAGCTAACGTTGTGCATTTTGCTAAGTGACATAGTCGAGAACTAATTGCACAGTATTATACAAATATTCGATAATAGAATAGAAATTAACAGTTATAAAATGCAGAAGTGAAAAGTCGAAACACAAAAACACCAATAGTGAATGAGCAATGTGTAGTGGAGTAACAAGCAAAAAATAATAATCATTTAAAGATAAGATTAAGAAAGTCTGCATTTGTTCTCTTATTTTTAGTTGGATTGACGCAGATTTTCGTGAGGAGTATTTCTTCAAAAAAAAACTTTCCCAAATTTTATTTTTTTTTGATTTTCTCTGATTTATGCACATTAGGTACCTCCTCACAAGGGTAGTGGACTTTTGTCCGACCTATTTTCGCCCAGAAATATTACATCAGAGTGGGGTTGTGCTGGCTTTTCATGGAAAACATATGTTTAAACTTTTCTGAGATCTTCTAATCTCTCGAAGAGCTCGTGCGAAATCTAAACGGCCAATTTCCTGAACTAGTCATGTTTTCTTCAGCAGACAAATTGTGTTGGTATGGAAGACTTAGAACCCTTTTAAAAAATTTCTCATCTTCGAACCTCCTCGCCTTCTCTTCCTATGAGAAAGAAACATTGACTATATTCAATGACCAGCCCCTCATTTTAGCAGAATTGATGTTGAAATTTACTCGTTAATTTTTCGCCAAAACCCAGATGGCAAAATGACCTCTTTGCTGTCCAAACATCCTCGAAATGGCAAAGTACAATACCCGCGCTAACTTCGTTAAAAAAGAACACGCGGCACGCGAAGTTGCGTTCTTTTCGTTCCATCGCTATAACTACGTTACAACCTAAGGTATTGCAAAATAAAATTGATGGTAGGAACAGTATTTGATCCCTCGTCAGTCCGATGGGACGTTGACTAGGAGTTTTCATTTTCAGCACGAAATTTTGAATGTTTTCTTTTCGCCGCAATTTTGCCGCATGTCGCGTGCGGCGAAGCCCGCGACAAGTCGCGCGACGACCTAAAATTCTGCTAAAAAGTACGTTTTCCTAGCTTTCCAGTGCGATATCATTACAAAACCAAACAATCGCTGCATCTAATGACCTTATTTGTTATTTCTGTCTGAAATTTTTGGAGTTCTCACGTGCTGTTTTAATAGTTCTCTCCTACGCCCTTTCCGTCCATTTCTTCTTGATGTCAGAAATGAAAAACGGGAACAGGAAGTAAGAACTAGACGAGTTAAGTGAAAAATCTGACGGTTGCGTTAGCTCCAGCAAATTCAACGTTCATAAAATGATGCTATAGACGTTGTTTCGTGCTTGCAAATGTATGCCCTCTGACTTCTGCTCTGCTGCGACCGCTAGAACTTGAAGAAGAATGTTTGGAATCGTAGAACTTCTGGTAAAAACGCAAGTATAGCGTTTGCTGGTATGTCTGCCTTACAAATAACCAAGAATTCGCGATAGGGGTGATCACTAAAAATTTCGAGAAATTTCGCGAACTTGCAAATTTAGGGTATCACAGATCCAGCTTTATGAAAGCTGATACGCTCCGACTCTGCGAAATAAGAGTACTATTTCTTTGCTATGGAAATCTAGGAAAAAGCCAGCAAATTTCATTTTGGCGCGCGACTTTGAGATGTGGCAAGTACCAACCTTCACATCCGTAACCACTTCGGATGCCTCATTCGGCACGTCATTGCACGGCTCCCAGAAGGGGAATCGAAGCTAAATTTCCGAGGGCAATACAGAATTTTGTATACTTGCAAACTACGAAGAATTACACAATGAACCCCCGCCATCGTTTAGATACGATCTTCTGAAAATGCAAGAATACTCAAGTGAACTACGAAATGTGCAATCATCAGCTTTTATTCACTGTACAAAAAGATTTTGTGAACTGGGGACCCTGTCATTAGCCTCATTCTCGTCTTGTCTTATCATGATCCAAGAACTGGCAAATTTGGATTCAATTGATTTTTTCCCATTTTTCACCGCTTCAGAGCTGTCCCCTCAGCCGTCTAATCTTGGCACTTGAAGACAGATCGGCGGCGGTGAAAAATGGGAAAAAAATCGATTGAATCCAAATTTGCCAGTTTTTGGATCATGATAAGACAAGACGAGAATGAGGCCAATGACAGGGTCCCCAGTTCATAAAATCTTTTTATACAGTGATTAAAAGCTGATGACTGCACATTTTAGGGTTTTCTTGTGTATTCTTGCATTTTTAAAAGATCCAATCTAAGCAATGGTGAGGGTTCATTGCATAATTGTTCGTGGTTTGCAAGAATGGAAAATTCTGTATTTCTCATAGAAATTTGGCTTCAATTCCTCTTCTGGGGGACGTGCAGTGATGTGCCGAATGAGGCATCACCAGTCGTTACGGATGTGAAAGTTACTATTTGTCACACCTCAAAGTAGCGCGCCAAATTAAGATTTGCTGGCCTCTTATTAGATTTTTATGACAAGGAAATAATACTTTGATCTCGCGAAATCGGAGTTTCTGATCTATCATATTTCTGGTGCTGCGATGCTCTAAACTTGCAAGTTCATGAAATTTCTCGAAGTTTTCAGTGATCGTCGATGTCGTGAAACCTTAGTCATTTGTGAGGCTGGCCTAACAGCAAACGCCATACTTACATTTTTACTGGAATTACGATGATTTCGAATCTCTTCTTCAAGTTTTAAGAACCGTTGCACTGTAGTCCTCTGAGGGTACACAGTCCTCTGAGGGTACACATTTGCAGGCACGAAACAACCATTACAGCTTCATTTTCTGAAGGATGAATTGGCCAGAGCTAATACAACATTCAACTCTCTCACTCGACTTTCTGGTCTTCATTTTATACTTTCAGTTTTCATTCCTGACCCTGAGTAGAGAGGGGTTGAAAGGGCGTAGGAGGGAACTGTTCCCGCAACACGTGGGAAGAACTCCAAAAATTTAGGCAAAAACAACAAATAAGTTCTTGTAGGTGCAGCTCTTGTTCGATTTTAGAATGGCATCGCAACAGAAGGGTTCAAAAACTTGCCTAGCAAATTTTTAGACTTTCGCGCGATTCTTCGCGGGCTTCGCCGCGCGCGCGATGTGCGGCAAAATTGCGGCGAACAGAAAACATTCAAAATTTTGTGCTGAAAATGAAAACTTTCAGTCAGTGCCTCATGGGATTGACGAGGGATCAAATACTGTTCCTACCATCAATTTTATTTTGCAATACCTTAGGTTGTAACGTAGTTATAGCAATGGAACGAAAAGAACGCAACTTCGCGTGCCGCGTGTTCTTTTTTAACGAAGTTAGCGGGGGTATTGTATATTAGTGCATATGGAAGCGAAAGTCGGTATGACTATAGCCATCTTTTTGCAGACTAGAAATGAGAAATATTCTAGTGTAAAAAAGTAAACAACAACTTCTGCTTTTTCACATTTTCGTACATCCAGAGAGATTCAGTTCTGGGGCCAGTTCATGCTGTGCGCATCTCAAAACTTCAATTTGAGCCTCAATCCTTGTCCTCCTCACTTGTTTCTCGTTCGTTCGTTGTTCCATCGTATCTTATAGACATTCCTTTAGATTTTTTTTGCTTTCAGATGTTTTTTTTTGCTATCTCCAAGAATTAAATATCGAGTGGTGTGTACCTAATATGTGTGTGGAAGAAGCATCGAATTTTCAACATCCTCAAAAATCAACTTTTTTGAAACTGCTTTATGCTCCACGACCTACCTTTGCTTGATTTCAGAAGTTGCTCCCATCCAACCTGCGCAACTACGAGAACACGCTAGGACTACCGCGATTCTTCGAACCAGAGAACTTCAAGGATGCGCCCGTGGCGGTTTGTGAGACATTTTCTGTTCCTTATAATCATAGAGTTTCGTCATTTTTTGTTTCGATGACTCACCAGAATTTTTCATGGATTCACGAGGGTGGGGCTTAAAATGGAGACGCCTTGGCTCTCAGCTATACAGGGTCATAAAAAATTTTCAGCTGGCGTCAAGTAATGCCAATACCTTGAATGGCAAGCAACAACGATAGAAATGAGAGGGTGGCCTATCAGAGCTGCTGGCAATAGCAATGCACTGCGATGGGTAAATCTTGAGCGCACCATTCTTACCGGCACGGGCGCGAAACTTCCACAAGAAGCTGCTCTCTAACATCACCACCTCGTTGGAACTTATCTTTCTTGTCAAAAGAAACCCTCAGAAAACTTAGCGAGTTTCAAACCTAACTGGGAAGTTGATAGGATCCCAAAATCAAAATGTCAAAGAGACTCATTGTGGGTTGTGAGAGGGCTGAGGACAAAGTAGTAGGATGGGCGCGTTGAGCCAAAGACTTTTGGGTCATCTTGTACATTTGTAAGAAGCAGGGTAGTTGAACTTCCAGGTGATTTACAGATGGTACTATTTGGTAATCTGCATTTTTTGGGTGGCCAATAATTCTCTTTAAACATCGGCATTCTCCTTAATTAGAGAAAGGAACAATCCCAAGAAATGGAAGAAAAAGAAGAAGAGGTTCCAAATAGGAGTTGTACGTTGAGAGGTTCGCTCCTTCGAGCACTAGAGGAGACTCCCTTTGTTCAGTTTATTTTGATGTCCTTTCGTAAATAATGTGACAGGGATGCTAGTGATTACCCTAATACGACTGCTTGTTCAGAACTCTTTTCTCAGCTTTTTCACATTAACCCTGGGTTACCTGGGCTACTCTCAAAGTAAGAGTGTCTGAGAACAAGCCTTAAAGGCCTAACTGGCTGAGACGTGTCTGAATCACAAAAAAAACTGAGTATCAAGAAGGGATGCCCCTCTATCTTTTGCGGACATTTCTTTCATTAAATGCTGATCTTGCCACTTGACAGCCTCTTGACCTATTCCATTTCGCATTTTCTTCCTCTGAATGGATCTTCATCAAAGCTCTAAAAGAGAAGTCTCGATTTGAAGACCTTGTCGGAGAACGCAGAATAGATCCGAGAGTTTGTAAGCGCTCCACGAACGACTTTAGGGGAGCTAGCAATTCTTGCTGAATTCTACTCAGATTCTCGGATCAATTGGGGATAGATATTTCGAGAACATTTGTTGCTTGGTTTGCACTGATTGCAATGATTACCACCGTCACCTTCCTAGGAAATATGTGCGACCTCTTTCACCTGAGCAGCTGAAAAGTACATAGCTAGCGAGTATGTATATGATCTAAGGCGGCAGGTTCCCGAAAGGGGGTGTGGTTGGGAAACGGAATCAAGGTGATTTTGATGCCAAAAAAAAATCGACTTCAACATAAGTTTGTCTTTCTTCCCGCTCGGATCATTTTTTTTGAGCCTTCACCAACTTCACAAGAGCAGTTGATACAGTCCTCCGATTCCAAGCCTACATCAGAGCTGTTGTATAGAATCAAAAAATCAGAATATTTCATATTCCCAAAGATGAATGGAGACATTTTGATGTCAAAGTAATCTTCTGGTAGATGGCTGTCCAGCGCAGACAGGATTCAGGAGATCATCATCTGACGATATGCGAGAATACAAATGGGCAGTTTCAAAAGGTTTCGATAAGACAACTACCAAGGCACCAAGGTACCTCGATAACTGGGTGGTCACTGAGGGAAATCGGTTTGTTCATGGAACTATTTATTTTTTTATTTACTGTCACTCAGAGGGAAAATTTTTCACCTGTAATACTGCTGACAACACGAAATAAATTGATCCAAATGAACGTTTATAATAGAAAATTTATAATAGAAAACTCGTTCGTGTTGGAAGGACTTCGCTAGCCACTTTAGCACCTAAGGAGATCTCATGTCAAGATCTAAGGAAAATCAATGGCTTCCACGTTTGTCACTGGAGCAACAATCCGCGACATACATATGCTACAATCTAATGGGGGTCGTTGAGGCTGTAGATTTTATCAACGATTCTTGGTACTTGGGAATTTAGCGCGTCCTGCCACATTCATTATACTTTTCAGGTGTGCTACACTTACATCAACCTGGATGTTCTGCTTAAACTGACACAGAGAGACTCCAAAGTCGGCTTCTCAGTGGTCACGACTACAGAAGGATGCGAAGTGAACCACGTCACTCAAGGTTTGACCTTTTCGCAGGCTCAATCACTAGAGGCACAAAGCCAGGTAGGGATCTGCTGCTAGGGGTGAGTAGGGCAATTATGATGGTGTCGATGGAAGGAGAGCGAGGGAGGAATGGTGGTAGAGCGAGGATAAAGACGGACTGGTTATCCGAATGTGTTGATCAATGGCACGCGACACGTGGGACGTCACAACAGCCAGTCGAACAACAATTTTTTGAGTACAACGCGCGTTGTTCTGCCAGATCTTCGTGCTCTGCTCGATCACAGCTCCACACTAGGCTAGTTTTTGGGGTTGTTTTGATTTCTGAGTTTTTTTTTTTCAGAGTCTTGGCACAACTCCCAAGATTTTTCTTTGTTGTACACGCAGCCGGCTAATTCCTGAAATGCGATCCCATCCGCTGCCGCCCGCTCTGGCGTCTTAGGGGCCGGACATCGAGGCGCGGATATGCAAGGCTTCTTTTTCAGCTGCAAACTTTCCCTCTTGCATTGTTGTTGTGTCTATTGCTTTACAAGGCAAGTTCCCCAACTCCGTGATGTCCCTCAAGAGCAGTCAGGAATGGCTGTGCACATCTGACGGCTGCGGTTCTTCCCTTCATTCTGTCGCTCAGTAAAAGAAGACACATTAATTGTTTGCCTGCGTTTAATTGAAAGCGCATGCCGGCGCCGAGCCGCGCGTTTAATTGTGTAAGAACGCTGCATCTTGGCGATTCGCTTCAAGACAGCTTCCGCTCGAACGCTGACTCGCTCTGCTTGCGTCTCCTTGCACTGCTCGAGCATCGATACTATTGTTCCTGAAATGAAAGAAGGTGTCTAGTCAAGTCGAGATGTTTCGTTCTTCACGGAAGGTTGCTTGGGACGCAGCTGATGAGGAGCTGATGTGATTCTCCTGCCCGCCTTTCTTTACTCCATTTTCTTCAATTTTCGTCATTGAAATAGCAGTAAATTAAAACCTCTCACGGTCCAGAAGCAGCCCTCGGTGAATTGATATTTCCACATTTATAGGGGAATCAAAAAGTTTCTGACCTAGACTACTTCCAAAAGGTCTACAGCGACGAAATTTTTTTCATATCTCTACGTATTCCACATGTTAACAAGTTGTGAGTGCAGTGCCGGTGATTTCAACGACGCGTAATCACATCCTTTATTGTGCTGGAAGTGAGCTAAACCTACATTTACTCCACTGCAGTTGCTATTTCTATCAATGAATTACCCGCATCCAATACATGCGCACTGTCCTTGGAGTCGGCAATGACCAATTTTGATCTGCTTCCATTCGATTGCTTCTTCTGATCAATGCTTGATACTTCGTCTTTCAGTTTTTCCTGCCTGTTTCACGGATTTCTGTCAATTCTGTCCGAGAACAACACACTTTCTTCTTTGCATGCCGTAAATTTTGACTGAATGTGAAAGTTCTAGACGTGCTTGTGTGGCTTCTTTATTCTCACTGTATATCACAACAATCTTCGTGTATTTCGCAAACATCTACGAGCATTTTCATGAAAGTGACCTGTTTCGCTGCTCCCGCTGAGCTTTCTCAGTGCAGGGTAAATTTTTGGATGCGTGCCAATGCCCTAGAGATGCGGTATGAGCAGTAACGGCGCCGTACGCTAACGCAACTTCACCTTCACATTCCCTGTGTCCTTCTTTTCTTTGAAACAGTCTGATTCATCGTTCCGTCTTCCAACAAAACTATCAGGTTGATCGGAAAGATCCCTGGTGTCGACACAAAGAAGTTTCCCCGAAAACTACGTGTCCTATTTTTTTTTTTGTAAAATTCCAAGATTTGTTACCTCCACCTTTTTCGTCAACTTGAACACAACTTAATCCAGAACTGGTTCCCAGACATGGAGGGGTTGCGTCCCAGACTTAGGAAGTATGTATATGCGCTGTGTCAAAATATCAGAAATTTTGTGCTCGTGCCACAGGGTTGTTTTTGGACCGATGGTAGAGGATCGACGACTCCGGTGCCGGATGCTCCAGATTGTTTTTGATGTTTACTGTCGTTTTATATAACAAAACCTGAGCTCTTGGTGTTTATTTCGGAAACATTCTCACCAAGATATTAACAGAGCTATCTACGCATTCATTCCTGAGCAACTTGATCTCTACATTTTCTTCTCCTTTTCGGTACAACAGACACTGAATCATCCCCTACTTCGCCACCAAAAAATGCAGTTGATAACACCTACCGGAGCCACTGGAGTTCCTTCCCTGAAAAGAGTTTGACCTCCTCTTCTCTATTTAAAAGCTTGCGCTCACATAACCGAGAGTGCGAATACAGGATGTCATGTGTGTGGTTGTTGGAGGACTCTAGGAAAAATTATAGCTTTTTGAAAAAAAAGGACGAAACTTTTGCACCAGCGTAATATCATATACCCAATTTACGTCGAGAACTCGTACACTTTCGACGGCTGTGTTAAATCGTCTTTTCTGGAAACGTTCGTGTATTCCAAATAAGGTTTAATCGAACCGTTTGCACATGTCCACTCGTAAACGATAGCAACCTGCAGTTTGTTTTGCCGCAGCAGTGTCTGCGCTCTGACCTTGACGTACCCATTTTTTTCACTACCTGAACCTGTCTCCAGTAAACCTTGCTCTTTAGCGATCCTAATCTTCCTGGGTACAAATCCTGCGCGTACTTCTGCCTCTCTCCCAAGGTCATACAGAGTACTACTCCGTCTTTCCTCCGTAAACACCACACTACGCACGCTTCAATTCACTCATCTTTGCTTCGTGCTCCTTCCTTAAATTGCTATCTGTCATTTGACGCTCGACACCACTAATTGTATGCGCTCCTGTCTAATAACTGACGGCAACCTCAGAAAACATTTGCGAATTAAGTTACGAATCTGTTTATTCATTTGTTTATTTTTTTCAACGTGAGCGTAACCTTGCGGTAAAAGTCTGCAAAGAAAGTAGAGCGAATTTAATTTAACACTTAATGTCTGGGATAAAAAACCGAGCTTTGAAATGGCCAAGGGGATACTAGCTCCAGGCACGACGAACTCTGCCTTAATACAGGGCGTTAACACAAGTTCCTGTGCTTTTTTTCAGACGCAATATTTCCCGACCCATTGCCCTTCTTCCCAAAAATGCTCTAAACCGTCCGAAACCAATTATCTTCATCTACGATTCTATCATCATGAGGCTTCTCGAGAGTGCTTGCTTAATTCTGTGGCTTTGAGAAAAAATGCCAAATCGATAAAAAAAAAGCGCCGTTCCACTGTGCATTCAATAAAACGCGTCCGATATTGTTCGTGTGGGGTGGAATATGCCCAGAATATGAACACGGAAAAACCTTATCAATTGAACTCTTTGAGAGCCAGTTTGACGATGTTGGAAAAGGTGCGCTTAGCACGATCATGAGGTAGGATGATTAGACCCATGCGATTGGATTTTTCAGCTGAATTAGTTCGTTTAGATGGTACGTTTGAGAAGTATGAATCCGTATGACGTCCACCTGACCACACGGATCTTTTCAGACAACTCCCTTACCTTCACGAAAGAAATTTGGTCGATCGTGGTACTTGGCGTCGCAGGGACAAAATATATCTTCTTTGAAGTTATAACACTGATAAACAGTCATTTTAAGCACAACTCCTCTTCCATATTTAGCACAGGGTGTTTGAGAAGTTATGGTGACCTTCTGAGCTTCATCTGAATGCTGGGAGGAGCAGGTGTCGGTAGGCTGTTTTTCATGGGCGAAATACTCCATATCTTAGGCTTAAAACTTAAGTAAACTGTTGATCCGGAAGGAATCACTTGCAACATTCTTGCAGAGCAAAAGTATCGCTTCCAAACTGTATACGAATCATAGCCAAAAGGTAAAAGGATAAAAGATTGGACGAGGAAAAATTGCAGCTGAAAGAAGCACAAGTATTTATGTCAATATGCAATAATTTTCCAAGGACGTTAAAACTGAATGAACGAATAGGTGATGAAATGAATGAATGAGTGAATGGGATGAGTGAATGAATGAATGAACGATTGACCTGCTCACTTACACCTGTAGATGCATCTGGCATTTTATTATAATTAGCTGTATCGAAGATATGGAGTGAAATGACAAGTAATACCGAATTCTCATAACCAAAACTTGGGAAATGGGCCAGAAAAGAACTTTCGAAGGATTCCCTTCTTTTGGATAATTGGAACTCGTGCAATTTGACATCTACGGGATGTTTCAGCTGTGTAATTTTTGACAGCAGTCGGATCAGCTATGCGATGTGGCGCGTAATCTACGTCGAAAAAAAAAAACAAGAACAAGAATGCGTCCGTAAACCCGTCATTAACCCCATTCTGCTGGATCACACGGATAGTAAACCAGTCTGTGAGAATGTATAGTTATGATATTGCGCTAGGAGTTGTGCAAATTCCTATTTTTTCGCTTCAGCAAACAATTAATGAATCATAAATTTTTATATAGTAGGAAAAGAGGAGGAGAAGAGCAATCTAAATTTTCATAGTATTCTAAACTAAAGCTGTTTTGCTTCACACCCACTTGCTCAAACAGACTTCAGTTTACCGTCCGCTATTGTTTACGTATTCATATTTTACTATTTGACTTTTTTCCGAAACCTTTTGCGCTTTACTCTACCTTCTAATTTAATTGGCAGTGTTTCAGTTTCTCTGTTTCCATTTCGTTGCTTTTCTCCTTTCTATCATGGTACTCTCCCTTCTGTTTTCTTTCCGTCAAGGTAGATTATTCCTCATATTTTTCTTTTTTCATTCTTCGTATCCCACAACACTCTCTCTGCGCAAGCTCGCATTACTAATGCTGCTCCGGAGTTTCCAATCTCGTCTGGATTTGTGTCCGACTCCCCAAACAATGCGTCAGCTGTTGCACTTTCGGCGCCGAGGATTTCCAGGACAACTTCCACATAGGCTCCGGCTGATTTCATGCTTTTTCTGCATGGCAGCTTTTGTTCGGATGCTTCTTGCGTGGTTTCGCACCCTTCTCTCTCACAATCTGCGCGGCCAACTGCATGTCGACCACATAAGGAGCGGCTTCAAATCACTTCCTGCCCTCAGACGAGACGAGGCACCAGACGGGTGGGTGATGGGCGCCAGTGGGACCCTAGCGCATCCATCGCGCCCATGCATCTCCGCTTTCCGATATAAACACCAGGAAATTCGCAGCCGCTCGATACGTGGTGTCGGCTTTTGTCCTAACGCCACTCCCGTTCTCAGTTTCACTCCTTTTTTGACTCATCCTTGTTTTGGCCCGAAAATGCCCCGCTGGCCACCGCGCTGCTCATCAGCGTTCCATGTCCTGATTCTAGGTGAATGCTTTTTCTCCAGGCAATTCAGGAGCTCCTAGAAGCGCCACACTTAATGCAGTTCTAAAGGCCTAAGGACGAAACATTTCTCTGAGGTCTTTCTGAGGGCAGACCTCTTGAGGAAGTCTTTGTTCGTTGAGAGTTGTCACGCATTGTCGCTGCCTTATTCGATTAGTGAGTTGTCTTGTGGTCTTCCACTAGTGAGCACCATCTTTGTGTTCTCACTTCTCTTTCCTTGGAAGTTCCTTCACTTTTTGTGGCTTTTGCGGTTGCGAGAAAGCAATAGTAGTTTCTTCCGATGCTCTTTCCGAACTAGCTATTGAGATGCATTATTCCACGATATATTCACTGAATTATTGACCAAGGAGTAACGTTCACATTTTTTCTTCTGTTTGTTTAGACATTTAAATCACGATTTTCCATTTTTTTAAACCTGTTTGTCCAATACGCTTCTGTCTCAGGGCCTCACTTCCAACATGCTGTTCTTAATTTCCAAGGCTCTCCCCTAAATATTTAATTTCGCCCAGCTTTCGGTATTTCTGACGATTTGACGAAGGCATTAAATGCCAGAAGCTAGCAGCGACGAAATCATCAACGAAATGCCTTAGAAATCAAGATTAGCTTACTTTATTGTCTATTCATTCATAACTTTCCATTCCTTATAATGCCGGTCCCCTTACCTATGGAGGAGCCTCGAAGGATGTCGACCATGTAACTGGATCCTCTGGTTCAAAGGTTAAATAAACCATATAAATACATAGTTGAATATTCCTTTTTTTTTCGCCATCTTGGGACCTCCATTTCTCGTCCGATTCACTGCTCCTGCTCCAAAGAACCCACACTTCCGGCAAAATCGCGACGTTCGCTCGCTCAGGCTTCATTCTGACTGACCAGCTGCTGCTTGTTACCAGTGACAGCACGTCATGTTCTTGCACATGGGCTGATATCGACGATTTGTCCTTCACAAGGGACATAAATTTACTTTTTTCTCCCAAAATTTTTTTGCAACTTCTGGTTGCCATGTACTAACCAATAGATAGACCACTCTGACCGTAATGTGCAACTGCTAGTTCTTTGTTGTTTTTGAATCATACTAGAGAGTAGCTGTGGGTTAAGAAGCAGCTGTGTTTTCAATCATGACGCGAAGATAGATCGGAGAATGTCTCGTGGGTGCAGGCGTCGTCACCACTCAGGTCGTCGAGCTTTTCCTGGCGGAAATAACAGAGAGGCACGTCCCTGTGACTGCATGGTTCTTGCGCTATTTGTAATTACTCATTTTTAGTAATTAATTACCGCAGATGATCATGAAAGAATTTTGTCTCTGAAACCCAGCCCCGTTAGGTAGGGCCGATTTTGGTGGAAGTTCCAGTTTCTCAACACCTACCGCTGCTCATTTCCAACCCCACCCCTCTTCTGCTTGAAGTTCTAAGTGTGAAAGATGACCAACAACATTCATCGGAAACTACTGTCATTCCCGCGAGCTACATTTGGAACGTCGTGATTCTCGGCAGTCATCAGATTTTCTAAATACATTCAGCCAAATCGCTCTGACATATTTATCTCACTTTTTGAAATTCTCACTGGAATTGTCAGTCTCTTGAAGCTATGTAGAAGCGAAAGCAATCACGGTTTTCCTTTAATTTCCCTTTCTTCCTTGATGTTTTTAATCGCGTCCATCGGCTGCTCATCTTATGGTGTAACCATACGGATACTGAAGCCACCATATAAGTCCCACTCTTCTTTTCAGATCTGATTCCCTCATATTGATTTCGATTTTTTGAGTTTCCGCCGCAGATTTGGGGTGGTTGGACAAATAGAGGTGCAAATTGTGTTTTTCTCTATCACTGCGCTGCCAAACGTTCCTAGTGGCTGATATTTAGCCCTGGATCGCTTTAGTGCGCTCATTCGCTCAACCCAGCCATTTATCACACATATGCAACCAAGAAATAGGACACGACGTCATCCTTTGATCTCTGGTATTTAAGCCAGGATTGAATGTCTTTTCTCCTGTCAGCCATTGCTACAAACTATTGTAATTAATTATGTTGTTATTTTGCTCAGTTCCCATGTTCCAAACTGGAACGCATCTTGCATGTATAATAAGTATGTACGTGCATATTCATCCGAACTTCATTGTAACTGCATATCTGCTGCTATTCAAGTGCTTTCTTTCCCAAAATCGGAGGTGTATCGTTTATTTTATTTGAACTCTAATAGCTTGGACACAATTAGCAGAAGATAAAACCTTCGTGCGTTTGTATTCTCCATTTGCGCAGTAATGTCTCCGTTGGAGAGATAGGGAATTTTTCAGCCTGTTTTCCAACGGATATCAGGAGAGGATTTGTATCAATGGCGTCATCTGAAAATTCTCAATGTTGGTTGTGTGACTCGGAATGGGTTCATCCTTCCCATCGTTGGTGTTGCAGTTGTTATTAACGCTTATGCAGTGTGAGACTTGATGCCGAATTGTTGAAGATGGCCAAATTTGGTGCCACCAAAAATTGTTCTGCTCGAAAATGTCCACAGAAGTTAAGCTAAACCTACCGTTTTAAAAATTCAACCATGATTTTGCTTGGCGCATAGATTGATTCGGGGAATGGCAAATTTTACTCAGCATTTCTTGGAAGTGAAAATCTCGGAAGTCAAGCCGCGATGGTTAAATTGGAGTACAGCCTGCGAATATTACTTTGTCACCACTCTTGAACTCTTACTCAACTCAGAGCCGTGCTAAACTACTTATGCACGCTGGTTGTTTTCACATGAATTTTTTAAAATTACTCTTCCACTTTTCTTCTTCATCGTCCTTTTCCCTGCCGCATGAAAGTACGCTTACCAGTGCAGTCATATCCCTACAATATGGTCTGCTTAGTTGAGATTCTGGTGAAGTGAGGGAACGATGACGTCAACAATTCTGTATAAATGTATTGGAGTGCACGAAACAAATGCTCTGGGGGAGCAGGTTTTGCTGAGAGGAATGGGGAAAACTCTCCGTGGACAATGCCCAAATGAGCGATGTTCCTCGAACAGATGGATGCATCGTTAGCAGTTGTATTCAGAAGAAAGTACGCTTCCGGATTGCAGCGGACGCTCAGAAAGCATCTGAAGCCAAATTTCGTCCTCTCGTTCGGCTTGCTCGACATCCATGATAGCATTTGTTACGAAAACTGACTCTATGTGGTGGTAGGGTGCTACTCCATTTCGGAAGCTAATTTTCTGATCCCATGGAGATAGAGCCATCGATTTTTAAGGATTTTTCATTCATAGCATACAATTTTACCACTTTTCTGAGCATAAACACGCGATTTCTTGTGCAGATACGGGTTTTTATTCCGAGTATAGAGCCCGTCTCTTGAGTTTGTTTCAAGAACTACTCAATTATCCACCCCTACATGCTCTATTATACGTGAATTCTGCCACTGTTGTTATGTACATATAAGTCATTCAATTCGCGTCATCGTTTTGGGTTTTTTGTTACATATTTCCCCGTACTCCGCTTCCGCCTTCACCTGTTTCATGCTGACAACCTTGTATACCTGTGCATGCAACAAATAAATTTAAAAAATTCAAAAAAAATCAACGGCCATTTTTGTGGCGGAGTTCAATTAGCACTCCTCCATTTATCGCAGGCAATTTTATGTAATCAGAAGTGTGATGCTGTAAAGTCACGACATCTACTTTTAATGTGATTTACAGCTATATCACTCACTCCTCCCCTGCACCCGCCTCCATTCTATAGGATTTTCTTTTCTACCTGTAATGGTGGGTAATTTTTTCCCAAGCGTCACCCAATCAGTATGGGAATCATTGTCTTCTGTTTGTTTGATTTTTTTTCGATTTGTGCCGAACCAAATAATAACATCAAATTTGTCAAAAGTACTCCAGTATTCCAGCAACTAATTATTCTGAAATCATCTTGCTTACAATACATACATCGATGCAACAGAAGAAGGTTTAATTACCCAAGTTAGTGGAACTGCATTTGGGTTTTAAACACCATTAAAAGTACACCAGACGCAGATTACCAGATCTTCTTTTTTCTTTCTTTCTTTTTCCCTTTCTTTTATATTCCATTTTATAAATTATTTTGCGAACGACGCCCACCTCTATCTCCATTTAAGTCTGAATATTCGTAGCAAGTGGCTTACTTTAGCGGGGTATTAGCATATTCCCCGTATTTCATATCTCATAGTGTTTTTTTTTAAATCATTTCTTCTTTTACTTTCTTCCAGCCCATCCATCTTTTGTTGTTATTCTACCGTGGTCGTCGGATTTCTTCTGCTCCAATCTCTGTTGTGTCGGCTATTAGATTCGTGGCTCTAACTACAACCACATGTGTTATGTTTTCGAAACCGTTCACAAACCGTGGCGCTATCTCTCAAAAGGAGAAATGAGGGCATTGCTTTAGTTTCTTCTATCCCCAGCCGCTAAGCTTTGTTTTCTTTAGATCTGCACTCTCGGCGTACAATCGCTCGAAAACCCGATAATCCGCCTATAGGACAGAGTAATTTTTCTTCCTGGATAAGATGGATGCGAGCGCCGCGGTCTAGCAGTGCATGCGCAAACAACATCGTTCCAGAAGATGAATTATTCGCTTTCAGAGATATTTGATTGGGAATAATATTTCCGGAGGGTTGCAGTGGAATCTTCGTGCTTCCGGAGTTCTTTGCGGTTCGCACTGGCCGAGTTCTGGGAAACCTGACCACTGACGATGGTTTCCCTCGCGTTGAAATTGTCTTTCTCTCGTTCCAGTTTGTGTTTTGTTGAAAATTTCATTTTCCTCTGCCTGTTATGTTAGATGGTTAGGTTAGATGCTCGTTTGAAGAACAGATTTGCTCCTTCATAGGGTTGCTGCCTTCTGATTTTTTGCTATCTTTCGTTATGAATGACATCACTTTGTTTATTTAAATATTCGGTTCATTTCACCCCAGTGTGTACTGAAAAAAATCCAAGAAGGAGAAGAAAAGAGTAATTGTTTTGTCTCTAGCATATCAAATTGCTGTCGCTAAGATCTATCCAGGCTTTAGTTTTTTTTTTCTCATATCTGGCTGTAGCTATCCACGGTTCCAAATGACACTTGATTGTCAGCTCTGCACTTGTTTCTCAGCCATTCTCGTCACCTTTTTGTCGATTCATTGAGTGTCCCTGTAATCTAATGATCTTCAGTCTTTTGCCCTATGAAATTCACTCGGGAACTCTATCTCCGCTAAATGATGCAAATGAAGACAAAATTTCCTTTTCTGCAGCATCATCTCTGATTTCCTGCTTATTCTATCTCGTTCGGACTCCTCTCTCAACGATTATTCTTGGCTAAGAATTGGGCAAAGCAAATATGTGGATGCCTTGTATGTCCTTGACAGGACTTTCATTCACCAGGTGTTCCCTAAATTGTTCTTGCTTAGAGTATCCCCAGACTTCGCCAGTTCAAAATGAATGAAAATGAATCGGCGATACAAGAGATAATGATCGTGGAAATGATACGCATCGATTGCCACGTTACATCGCTATGGATCGGTGCCGAACGGAGCTCATCGCCCGTATTCTCGAAGAATTGCCCAAGATGAACTGGCGATATGAGTGATAGCGTAGTGGAAACGATGGCTATCGATCGCCATTCATTATCATCCTTCTGACGTCTGGGGTCTCCTCATTCACTTTATCCGTGTGACGGTCGCCGGCGGTCGTGGCGATCGCGACGACAGCCGGTTGTAGTGGCGATCGCCACGATTATTGGCGAAATATGGAGATACTCTTAGAGTTCATCCCTTGAGTTCAGAGTGGAAAGCGGTAGGTAGGTGTGATTTTGCACTGAAAATGAGCCAACAAATTCTTCACGAAAATATCCCTAACTTGAATACAAAAAAAGTTGCAAAATGAAACCCGAAAAATCTAAAAACATGCCACTAAATTACCCAAACTGACTTACCATACCATCATTCTATTCATGATATTAGCAAAAATTCCTCATCGGTTTGTTTCCTCTATTATTACTTTTGGAATGAAAGCGGCTCCATCTCTCTCCGATAACGTAATTTTCCGAGTCATGACCATCGGATCTTCTTTCTGTTGCAGAACCCCCTTTTTCATGACGTGCATCCCCCTACCCACCTGACCCTCCAGGCTCTACAGCCACGGCACTATGGGTATAAATGTATTTTTCAACCCATTCAGGCTTTAGTGACCGAGCACAAGAGTGGCTGAGTCTGTAGTTTAAAGTGTGCCATCGTAAATAAAGACGTTTTACAACATTTAGATGCTTGGGTGAGTCGCGCGTCAGAGGCACCCTCCTAGTTGCGGAGGATTTTTTTAGGAAGTTTGGACAACGCGAACCCTGACATGGAAATATTGAGTGTGGGTCATGATGAGGCAAAATGGGGCGGCGTCTTCCCGCCCTTCGGCGTTGACTCGTCCGCACTCACATTCAAATTTGCATGGGCAACTATGATGAAATCGCGCGCGAGTTAGTGCGAGTAGGTCCTGAAGGGCGGGGCGAGGGTTCGAGTGAACCAATCGCAAACACATTGCCCACCCACTTTTGCCTCATCATGACCCACACCCGGAAATATTGCGAGGACGCAAATGCGTACGTCTCACCTACAGTCCTTGTCAAAAAGATAGACGGATTCCGTCACTGCAGAAACGCGGCGGGACCTGAACGATGGATGCGGAGAGTGCATGCTCCAAGTGAGAGGGTCCAGTAGGTCCCACCGCGATTCTGCGACCGCGACGGTATGAAACCGCACGCGCAATCCGTCTATCTTTTCGACAAGGACTGTACGTTTGAGTTGCGCCAGGGCTGTGGCTCGACCTACCATTCATCACAGAGACAAGGGCTGTGCACGCGTAACGACTTAACGCATCAACGCGTAACGGCTATTTTCCCCATAACATGACTAATCAAAGGATCAGCGGTTATTACAACCGTAGGCGCGTCGAGCGCACGCATCTAGTACGCACGCACCGTCTTAGCTGTCGAAAAGCTGGTGTCGCTGCCTCTGCCACTGTAAAATTTTTAACTCAGTCGCTTTTTGGCTTCCACACTATTAAAGAAGGTTTTTAGATTTATTGACACAAAAATTCAATGTATTCTCTGTGAATGAAGCGAACGCTCCACCAAAGGCCTCAGCTCGAACATAGTAATGCAATGGATTTCGTGGTCGGGTCGTCAGCGGAGCGTTCTTTGCGAGCTCGCTTTTCTACGATGCCCTTGGGATTATAAGAGCGGACGATAACATCTCGCTAGAATAACCCATAACGTCTTCTTCAGTGGCAGAACTGAAAGCAGAGCATGGACAGCGCCCCATGGTGGCATTCAGGCTTGTGCACTTCGTCCACTAATGCGGCTTCTTTCTCGACTTCTTTTCTAGATGAGAATTGAAGTTTTTCGGATGTTTTTCTTGCGAAAACAATTCTCTCTCTCCACTTATTAAAGGTGCTATCGAAAGCCGCATCTGCATTCGCCATAAAATGTTCCATCATTTCGGGAAAAGTTGGAATGCAGCACAGTCTTTTCGTGATCTCAGCGAGCTTTTCAAAGAAAGACTAGTCAGCAAGGCCAATTTAAAAGATTGTTCATATTCATAAGGTACGAGCTTCACGGATGAAGAAGGAAGAGGTTGGCCATCAAATCCCAGCACCAGGAATTTTCGGCAACCTGGAAGAGGATGAAAGTTTGGCAACGAGAATGCTGTCCGGATTTTTCAATAGGAACCACTCAACCATCGTTCTTCCTCTCAAATGCTCAGAAAAGCATGGAGGTCGGCCGGATGGGTCCGCACGGACTCTCACAATGTTCAATTTCCACCGATTTCTGAGAATCTCGTCAGTAGAACCGCTCTCCCTTCCACGTCAGCCAAAAGTTCCTGGTTGTCCAAATTTAATCGTACGTCTCTTCCTTCTTTATCTATAGGATTGTACCTCCCTACTTGAACTAACTGAATATTCTTCGACTTGGCTTTGCTGATTTTTCTTCAGCCAAAATTTCTTCGAGATCGCGGAAGGGCTGTGCTGCTTCCAACTTTTTCCAAAGTGTAGAGCATTAGGTGGCAAACGTTGCTACGACTTTCGACTGCACCGCCACTAAATGAAAAAAGAGGATTATTCACATGAAAAAAAAGTTTACGAAGCGTTGATTTTTAACGAGATAAAGGATGCGCGAAAAAGCCGCATTAATTACGCACCAACGTAATATATCTGGTGCACATATAATGCCCTTTAAACCTAAATGTGTTTCCACTAACTTGAGTAATTAAACCTTCCTCTGTTGCACCGACGTGCTGCAAGCGAAATGAGTTCTAGTCGCTGGAATACTGTCGCACTTTAGTCACTGGAATACGCCGGACACAGATGTGACGAACAGAATCCATATATTTATACCATGAACTGACATTATTTGATTCCGCACAAAATTTCTGCAAGGGAAAAATGATTTCAGAAATCCACAAATTGTGTGTTTTGGCTGTTGGTCTTTCTGAATGAGATTTCATTGTTCCTTTTTCTTCACCATTTTCCGACCCATCTCCCACTACTTTTTTTCTATGAGCGTGCCAATTCACGCATCTCTTTCAATTCGTTTGCTCTTTTCCTGCTCTTGCTTCTACTATTGTTTTTTCTTCTCTTTCTTTTTTTTCAATAGATTCTCTTCATTTACATCCGGAAGGTGTGGTGCTAACTACATATATGCAGATCCCGAGAATACCACTTTCTACCACTTGATTTTCGACCAGGAAAGTCTTTGGGGAATTGATGTCTTCTCTTCTGTTCTCTTCAAATTAGCGAATGCGAACCATGCAACGTTGTCTCGATACTTTTTAAAGCATGGCTCTTCTGAATTCCATAGTTGTCCGCCTTGCGGAATCTTTGGTGCAGAAGTCACGTGCGAAACTGAGGGTGCGGTAGTCCCACCATTCCTGTTCCTCTTTATTGTGGCTTTGTTAGGGTTTGCTAACATCGTTAGCCATTTACACAATTGTGCGCAAATGCCGCAGCTTGTAAATTCATGCAAACACTTTAACGTTTTTCATCGAGTTACTTCTCGAATTTCACCTCATAGGAAAGCACAGTGAACGATTTCTAGTTTTCATGGATTTCTTTCCCTTTCTGCGTTCGCCTAGCTCTTTTGTCACTTGCTGTTCGTCCATCTAAGTTACCACATCCTCGAAGGGGCAGAAATGACTTCATAATCTTAGATTTTGCTTTTCGCAGTGGTACATAGGTGTCCAAGAAAGCCGTTGAGGCACGGTTCCATCGATCATCGAACGAGAATGGAAAGCTCGACAAAATCGGCAATTCCATCTAATCATGCACCTGTTGGCCTTATTTGTCCTAGGAGTATTGACACACGTCAGCGGGCATTTTTCTCTGGGTGCCTCTGAAGAATCAATTCGCACGAAGTTTGTGCGAGACTTGCATGAAGTATGCTTGCGAAAAACTTATTGTTAATTCAGCTTCAACTAGGCTTTTTCATTTCATAAGTAGCGGTAGAAGAAAAGCAAAGATTAATTTTTTTCTTACGTCGAAAATTTCTCTACACTTCATCTCATGTGGCGTTAAAACGCCCATAGATCGGGTTAAAGAACCGGCTTCTCAAATCTAAAAAGAAGCGTTTCTGATATTTTAGGACAGCAGAATATAAATATTGGATTCGGCACTTGTGAAGACTTTAGACATGTGCCAATATTTAGGGAAAAATAGAGAGATTTTCTTGGTGGCAAAGGTGGCTCCACTGGATCTGAGCGACAATCGCACCACTTTTTTTCTGGTGAAAGTTCTGGACAAACTGGGATTCCGTTCTAAACCAGTGCTCCGCTAGTGGTACTTCATATTTTTCCATTCGTCTTGATGTATCAAAACAACTTAAATCAAGTGGCATTACTATTACAGTGTGGCCAACGATTTCCAATGTACTTTTTTCCTCTCATGAAAACTATTGTTCGAAAGTCTTTTTGTTAATCCCAGGAGCGAAGTGGACGTTAAAGAGTTCTTCATTGCTCTGAAAGGACAATAATTGAGATACTTGAATAAGATGTTCAAGGAAGAAATCTGAAGAAAGGACGCGAAGCTCTTCTCTCCCTTCCTCACCACTGCGCAGTGTGCAATTTCGCAAATCTAGCCGCTCAAAATGTATTTTTCAACCTACCACATCACGTCGCCATTACTGCCTGCACCAAATTATTCGCCATTAATCCGCGCATACGGTACCAGTGGTTTTTTGGCGACTGATCATCTGGCGGGGCATGATTAGATAACGAAAAGATACTAACCCAATCTAATACATACTACGTACAACATATGAGTACTTTATAGGTTGTCTCTGTCACTTACATTGGAGCCTGAATTTCCTATTTAGGATTCTTTCAATAGATCTTGGGACAAGCTTTCATGTTTCCTAGTTAATACATTTCTCAGGCATAGGAAAGATGTCCAAGCTTGTCTGAGAAATGAGCGATTGAGCGCGCAATGTCCGCCATTTCTTTCTGACGAGGAGAAAGCGCGATGAGTCTATTGGAGGAACAATTTTCAATATTCCTAATAACCCAAAAATATCACGTATATTTTAACCTAAACTGTGTAGTGATACTCAACTATGTGAGCGAAACACTCGCTAACTCTGCATTTGCCGTAGAGCCTGTGCATGGCTCCTCTGGCTCATTTTTCTGAAATTCCATAGTTGGTGAGCAAATTCTCTGCATGAACAAATTCATTCGGAGACTTCTGGCGTATTCTTTATGTATATCTACCTTCTCATCCCCTCGCAATCCTTTGAAGAATTATTCCAAGCTGCTCTTGCTTGACGTTCTGAGGGTAACATGAAGAATGAACACTTGTCGTGATAAAGCCCATGATGGATTGACGCTGCAGCAGTACAAATTTCCGACTATAAGAAATGGGAAATTTTTAGAATTCGCATTTGAAAGTTGTTATCCGAAGATTTATGAAAAACTCACTAACTTCCCAGCTATACAGTTTTGAACAAGTTTGATGTTATTCGAGTGCATATTCGAATCGCTGAATATTTAAGAACTCGGATTTTTAATGGGATCATGCTATTAGGTGGTCAAGTATGAAATGTCCGATTTTGGATGAGAAGATTTCGAGTTCTGTTTCTAAAGCAACATGCAGTAAAAGATATCTGAATATGCTCCTATACTTTCCCCACAGCCTTGCATCTTAGCTGCAGTTTGATTGCACCAACAGCTTGGAAACATGGAAATCTAGTAGCAATCAAGTGGCGAAGAGCGTTTCCAACGTTGTTCCAATGTTGAAAGTTGAACATTTTCTCCAGCAAGAAGTGAGCTAATCCTTGAAAGGAGTTGTGGTCAAATAGAGCAAGGCTTGCCCAGTACACTGAGTGATAGGTGGGTCCTCACCCCTGCTCCTCTGGCTTAAACAGCGTGAATTCGTGAGAAACGCTCAAAAATTGGCACCCATTTTTGAGGGTCAAACTGAGATTCGATTACCGAACCATTCTTAATAGTCATATTGCCTTGAGTACCCAAATATTAGTGGATTATAAAGGTCACACCTTGCTGCTTATGCTGACCTAGTTTGACTCCTATCCGCTTCGGCTACGGTTTCCATCTCATCGATATCCAGGTTCATCATAAGGCTCACTTTGGAGCTTTATGTCACCTGAGCGGAACTTCCTAAGCAAATGCTGTTCAGTGCCTTTACTAGCCAAATGTCCCTTAACACTACCCTCATGTTCCCAGCTTTCTCAGCTCGAATGGCTGGAAAAGGGAACCTATGTTCCAAAACGACACGATTTCACGTCTTTGAGTACTTCTACAAAAAATGCTTTCGAACAAAGATTCGAAAACTGATGAAAAACCCAGGAAGTGGTTTTGAAAGGAAGAGGATGTGCCTTCATAATGAAAATAAAGATGAGAAGAGATCTAGTAAATCTTCGAAGACAGAGACTGTCAAACTGACCGCTCATAAAATCGGACATTTCGTACCTGACGACCTATTATTCCAGAAACCGAATGTTTAGAAACTGGATGGATCCCAGCGACTAGAAATTTCAAAGAATGTTTGTGAATTCAACAGGGCTTCCTGTATTTTCCGATAGAGCATCCGTGCTGTTTGCTCCTTAGAGCTACTGGAGCAGTAGTGTCCTATAGTAAAACTTCATTATCACGAAATCCACGTTGTAGTGGATATAATTTCGTGAAACGAAGAATAGAATCCGCGAAACTCACAGTGACTAACCTGGTGATACTACTCTACACAGGTCCTCTCTCGGATAAATTTTGCGGAGTTCCTTTATTTATGCAACTTGGTAACCTAAAGCCTGGATATTTAGCTGGGAATTGCGGCTCAATCATACATGAAAAATGCTTGGGCATAGTTCCTCAGGTAAATAAAACTCCCTGAACTTTGTTATAGTTTCTTCCTGGAATGGAATCAGATTCCCTGGAATTGTTCCTGAGAAGAAATTGCTGGAAACACACGAAAAATATGTAGATGAACACCCACTAACGTCAGAAAAAAACAGCGCGCAGCGTGTCGTGTGCCCTTGTCTGGCAGAAGGAGCCATAAGATCTCTCCTGAACAACATCTAGGCATGCAATTCCACTCAAATGTCGTCTGCCAAACTAATAGAAACATGTCCACGAGGAGCTGCATCACCGTGCCATCTACCTGGCCAACACCTGGTTCCAGAGCTTAACCCCGACGTCCTCCAGACTTTGGTTTCCAGAGATCAATTGCTGGGAGGAGTCGGTGCGATTGCAGTCGTGTTGTGCTGCAGTTGTCGCCTCGGCTCGGCTCGTTCATTAATCTTCGTCGATGTTCATCAGCAACTACCCGCGTAGACATGTGCTTGAGCGTATTCTGCCAGTGTACAGCGGCTCTGCCGGCGCCGACCTGCTCCGTTCTTCCGGCAGATGGGCGCGGCGACACCTGCGCTGTACCAGGCCATAACTGGTCCTTGTGCTTCCACCCTCTGCTTCCTGTACTTCGCAGCCCTTCAAACTACTCTAGCAGCGCTGATTTACAATGTGCGAAGTGCTGAAGTGTGTGTTCGGGCTTCGGGACCGCAATGAACTGCCCGGTTCACCATCTGCTGCCATTAATTTCGCCGGGAGTCGACTCATCAGTCGCTTCTATGGTTGCGCTTGTTCTGACAGCAACAACGGCCATACTTCATTGCAAGTGTTTCGTTGTTTTTCCAGGCAGAACAGAGAAGCCAAAAGCTGGGAAATACATGATTTTTGAACGGGTTCACCTCCTAACTAACTGCTCGCAGTATCACATCCTGTTTTGCATTTTGTTCCGTATTGACACCATTTTTGCCATTTCCACTTCCCGTTTCCACGTCCAATCCCATGGCACTTACACAGGGGCAAGAGTAGCACCTGTATTACTAGGGAAGTGGTTGTCTAGTTAACTCCGAGAGGTTCTTGAAGGCATCATACCTATTCCAGTTTTATTGTATTCTATGTCCAGTGTTCGCAGATTGGCTTTCAAGTCCTAAAGCTCAATTCCAGCTTGTCCAAGGTCACCAAATTCTAGCATACGTAATGAATTTTTCTGCTGAAACGGTATCACTAGAACTGGTATAATTTACATAATTATTTATTAGGTTGCTGCAGAAGTTTCGTCATTTTTTTTCTTCTCATTGTCATTATTTTTCCACAAGTTTACATAACTATAACCTTGACAAGAGTTGTAATTCCTATGATTAGTAGAAACTACTATTTATTTTATGAGCACGTTGCTGCTACCGTACGTTCAGAATACGAGAAGCTGCGAAGCGAAGAAATCGGAGACCTCCATTTTCGAGTCTTCAGGCTTGGCGATTTTTCCTTGCGTAACTACAGCTTCTGAAGCAGAGAAGGGTGGGACCCACACCGCAAAATTCCTGCAGAATGGGAAGGGTGGTAAAATATTTGCCATCAAACTGTCGAATCTCAAGGCAGGTACTAAACGTGAAATTGGGCCGATTTTGCCTCACCCCCCCCCCCCTCCTTCCCCCTCAGAAAATGGATCTTTTTGCATCTTCAGCGTTTTTCTATTGAAACATTTTCGAGTTTTGGACCACATGACAGCTATAGGTAATGCTTAGTGTACTGCTTGGAAGTACCGGTATGGAATGGATAAGAATTGAGAAAAGCGAAGAAAATGCTTCAAGAAGTGCTTATCTGCGTTTCTCTAGAGCAGAAGATGTCAAGTCAGCGCTCAACAGTGAAATTGGTAGCGACCACTAGTTTGAGTGAAAGTAAGCCGTTTCAGACCAAATTGCATGTGGTCTCTGTTAGAAAATCACGCGAAAAACTGAAAATTGAGTGCAAGTTTCTGGGGGTTTTCGTGCATTTCTTGCACCCCAACTGCAGTGGACAACACCTTTCCAAAGAGCAGGATTTGTACTACAATTCCATTACCATATCTAGTTGCTAAACGACATCTGGGGAAAATCATAGATTTTGAAAAAAACTGACAGGATTTTTGCACCAACCTAATTTTTAGTTATTTATTTATTATCTACACTCGAGGTGCACTAGAAATGATAGGCAAAACATTTCTCGTACATATACATATTATAAATTCGGGTGAATGCCGAAACTATATATTTACATATGTACTAGCTCCGATAAGAGCTCAAACGTTATGTTTGAATGAGATTTTTTTTTTCATCAAAATAGATTCCGGAAACCAAGTTTGGCCGTTCCGGAGCTGGCATCCAGCCTTTGCTTGTTGTCAGTTTCTTCAATCCCTCATCATCTTCACGCGGCATCGGTATGTGAATAGAGTATGTATGTACTTTCTAACTAGCATAGAAAGGCTTCTTCCTCAGGGAGGAATAGTGCCTGAATGACGGCCTGACTTCAATGTGCTAGCACTCATGCCCAGTGCAGTGGTCCATGTCGCTCCGTTCGAATGTTCCATTCCTGTTCATTCTACGTACATATTCCTGGTTATACTTCCCATATCTCTAACTTGCTCGTGTTTGTATGGGAGAACAGTTCTAGTCAATCTCCCACAAAACTGACATTACTTTATCTTTTTTTTAAAATTAATTTCCTCGACTAGGTGAAGATTAGCGTTGTTGCATCAGTGAAAAAAAGGAGAGGGAGAAGGCAATGAAGAATTATGTAGCTAAGACCGTTATTTTATCCTCTCAACTATCCGATTTTTACCTGCGTACTCCAATCAGCTCAAATTGGACGGACTTCAGCTTAAATTCTCCCTCTATGCTCCACAGGATTTTTTTTTCAAAATTTCGAGCGGTCCTTACACGCGTGGGCAAGAAACCTGTGGTCGAGCGATATTTAGCTCAACAGTCTGACTTTTCGATTATTATTCATAACAACTATCGCAATATGTAGATCATGGAGAATTCTTACCAACGCTTGTTATTGAAGTTCTCGCTTTCCCTTCACTTTATCAAAACTACCTACTAATCAGTCACGCACTTATTCAAATATGTAGTCTAACACAGTGTCTTAATTGCGACTATTCAAGCAGGCAGCCTCAGTGAATCTTAAAATGTACCTCTTTCCATGCTGCACACAAGGTCCTTTTGAGAAAAACTCCTGCCTGTGCAAAAAATTGTCATTTTTGACAATGCGGTTCGCTATATCACAAAATGTGTGCGGAAATTTGTCCAGGATTCGAGCGCGCGAGCGTAATGAACGCCCTGGCGAGCAAGTTTTATAAGAAGTTTAGCTCGCGAGTATCTTCTGGTTGAGTACCAGGAGAAAGTGATCGAGTGACAGTTTAGATCCAAGTTTCTTACACAACGCAACCTTTGTTACTACCTCGGATAGCTCCTTCGAACAAATCTTTGGCTTAACACATTTCGTTTTGTATGCCGAATATTTCACAGCATTCTATATTATGACTCTCCGTCTTGTCAATCTTTGGAGTTTCTTTCATTATGTTCTCGTGTCCGCAAATCAGTGATAATATCCGAGAGCATTCCGCAAAAAATTTGTACTCTGGATCTCTTTGATTAAAAATGCTTTTTTTTCCAAGAAGTGGCGATTGCCAGTGAACTATGCTAATTGTTTTTTACTCGGCTGTGTCTCTTTCTCCTCAAATGGTCGTTTTGATGGTCCGAAAAATAAGTCACTACGGGTTTAAAAGTGATTTGTCTAACGAGTCGCTTTATGTGACTTATTATTACCTAATTTGCCACTTAAAAATTGATTTGTCATGGAGCACATTTGACAAACTCTTATCGCTGTGAGTTTGCGAGTGTCAATTCGATAGCTCACTTATCACTAATTTGTGAGAAATGCTTGAGAATGACAAGTGGGGAAAGAAAACATCAAGCAGATTCTCGTCTTTCCATTGCGTCCCTCTAAATTTTGCATATAACCGCATCAAATCGACTTTTCTGAGTAACCTCTATACTCTATAGTAGGGCAGAGCATCCGCAAGGTAGAAATATCTTGTGAAACTGATAGCGACAACCTGAATGTCTAATGTAGCTCTTGAAGAATGGAACAACACTGAGGTAAACTCGATTGTGTTTCAAAGAATTAAGAAGTACAGAGTCGGAATCCAAGGCGCCCAGAAGTTTATGCTCATGTCCATAAGACCAAAGCATTCATTCATTCATTCATTCATTCATCATTCATTCATTCATTCATTCATTCATTCATTCATTCATTCATTCATTCATTCATTCATTCATTCATTCATTCATTCACAAATTCATCAATTCACCCGTGGCATGCTAGAAGCTTTCGCATTTTCAGGAAAAAAGATCTCCCCCAATGATCGACTGACATTCTAGAAAATCTAGCACAATCACCTGAAGTGCTCATTTAGAGCAGTACAACGAATACCTGGATTAAAAATTGGCCAAATATGTCTTTCTGGATAATTCCGGTAACTTCTATGCCCAACTTCGAATGATTATGTACACACGTAAGCGAAGGACCATAAACATTACTACGCAATATACATGTGACCGAATCGAATATATTTTATGTAATTTTCGAATAATCGAATGTTCGAATAAATCATTCATTCGATTTTTCAAAAAGCGAGCGTATTCGAACTATTCTTTCATTCGAGTTGTTGGTAATTAGAGTTATTCGAATAATTCGTTCATCAAACCTAATATCCGAGCAATCCGTTCATTCGAATGTCTGAAAAATTGGCAAATTCGAAATATCCGTTTATTCGGCTTGTTAACACTTGATGTTCGAAAAATGATGGTGTGATAGCTATTATAGAGAGCCACACGCATCCACTAATAAGGTGGATGCGTGAGCCTCAAAGGCTCGTTGCGATCCCCAAAAAATCCCGCAAATCGCCTGATGAGATCCTGATATGTCCTGTGGCCAATCTTTGTAGGTGTGAGTGATAAACTTTGACAATGGCGACCAGGAAGGAAAACTGTGAAAGCCATTATTGAAATGGTATTGGACCGAATACTCGATTCGAATCATTCGTTCATTCGGTGATTTCAAAAAGTAGGTGATTTGAATGATTAATTCATTCGGGTTGCCAAGAAAGTCCTGCATTCGAATAATTCGTTTATTCGAACATTTTGAAAAGCCCGTTATTCGAATTATTCAAATGTTCGAATATTTCAAAAAGCTCCATATTCGAATTATTCAAACATTCGAATATTTCAAAAATCGACGAATATTCCTATGTTGTATACTACGCATCACATTGTTCCGAGCCCTTCGCGGGCGGAATTTGGAATAGTTGTTCTTCATGAGTGCATTGAGGGTCTCTTCATTCTTATGACCTTGGGGAATTCTGACGACTGCATATACTTGCTTAAATGTTCTGTGCACTCTCCACCCTGCCTCCAGACCTCACTAATCATGTGTTTTCGAAAAAGCGAGCTTCTTTTGACTTCGGAACGTTTTCTGCCTTTCTTGCACGCTCTCTCGTGATCACTGTCGTTCTGCGATTTGTCTCCATCTCGAAGCACTTTTAGATAGATGTCCAAGTCTGTCTCGATCCCCATAGCACTGAGCGAGCTGAAGCGGTGCTCGCTGAAGCGGCTCAGCTCACACAGGGAGCGGAAAGACACCACTCTGAACGGATTCGTAATTTCCGTAGCCGAGGTGGCGAATGGGGTCCGAGTGTACGGTGAGCGTTTTCTGATGGTTCTCGGCAGGGTTTTTGAGGGCGCGCCTCGCCCAATCAGCACTGCCCGACAGCCCTTCGATTCGCTATTCCCTTGACGACGATAACGACGCGGAAGTGGGAATAAGCAGCAGTCTCTTTCAGTGTTGAGAAAAATATACTGGGTGTGTCAAAGCGTGAACTATGCAAAAGTCTTTGCAAAATTAAAAGAGAGGGAGCGGCTGCTATAACTACTGTCACTGATCAGCGCACTTTCAGGCACTGCGGCAGAGCGGGCTGGTCTCACGGTTGGCGACGAGATACTCGCTGTGAACGACGTTGAGATCGAAGGCAAGTCTCACGAAGAAGTCGTCAAGTACATCCAAGAGGTGCGCTTGCCCTTGTCTTTCTTCTACAGATCCTTCGTTTGCCATTCTTGATCATATTTCCTAACTGCCTGCCATCTTCCAAGAATACTGGATTCGTCAGTTGAGAAATGAAGGGGAAAATGAAAAATTTCCCTCTTTATCAAGCTTCAGACGGAGATGCGATGTGTTGCTACCAGAGATTGTTTTTACATATTGCTAGATGACGGAAAATATAATGGAATGTCAAATGAGGGAATGTTATGCCGAAATCGTCTAAAAATGGAAGATAAAAATCTCTACCCACCTGTGGGTATGACTCTAACAATGTATTGGGTTGGGCGATAAGTTCGTGCGGTTTTCAGTGGGCATCAAAATCACAGTTTCTTCAAACAAACGACATCAATCACAATAAGCAATTTATATTGCTTCTTTCCTCCTCTACAAATGCTGCCAGGGACGCGATGGCTGCTCATTTCCATGCCCATGAAAACCCACACTGTTTGAGACGACTCAACTTGTGGTACTCAACCTCAACATCGTCTTCAGAGAGGGCTTTGCTGCTCGAAGTGCCGCGTGGAAGTGGATGTCCGTTTCACGGAGCTCAACTTTCACCTGATGTTTTTAAGTTTTTAAGTGGAACTTCATAAAATGCTTACTAATGTGAGCAAACCAAATTGTTGGAGAAAGTGCCAGTCCCCAGTCCCGTGAGTGGACAGGAGTAGAATTACCTTCCATGGCAGCATCCTGATTATCGTTTTGGTGGAATTTGTCAAGAAGGTTCGCGCATACTCAATATGACTGGTCATCTTGTACTGAGCCCTTGTACGTTTTTTTACAAACTGGATCAATTGAACTAAGGATATGTAAGAAATCAGTTTCCATAGTGATTCTTCTTTACATGAAGAGCAAAACCAGGTGAATAATCGGCTCATTAAACGGCGTGTTCAGAGTGAGGGGCATCCATCAGGTGAAAGTTGAGCTCCCTGAAGCGGACATCCACTTCCACGCGGCACTTCGAGCAGCAAAGCCCTCTCTGGAGACGATCTTTATGTCACTAGCCGCTTTGGCTGCATTTCATCTAGGATTGGGGTCGTACAATAGGTGGTGTCGGGGATGCTCGCGCTTGACGAATTGGAGGTCACATTCCATGCTGTAGAGAAAAAAAACAAGCGGGTATTTAGTAAATCGGTTACAATATTCGTGAAAAGTAACGCAGGCAAGGGCTGGTGTGCTATCGAAAGAAGTTCAAATTCCATAGAAAAAAATCAAGTTGAAGTATTTATTCCCTATATTTCCAACCCTATATTTTCGGTCCTACTCTGAACTTCAGTTGCCAAAAAAGGCTTCAGTCTCGTTTCTCGAAAAAAAAAACCTCCAAGTTCACACTAGCAATGGTTTGGAAAGAGGGTTTACTCCGTTTGAATTTAGTGGATGTACTATCCACATCTGTATCCAGAAGCAGCTGCTATCAATTTCTGCCTGCGTTAGGGGAAATTTATACTAAGGGCTCGTCAGGACTGCGACCGCTCCTATATTTCATAATGTATACGCACGCTCGTCGAACGCACGCATCTGGTACAAATTGCCCTTTACTCCCTATTTGAGATGTACGCCTTGTCACGATTTTTATAAGAATGACGGTACACAGACGCACTACTTTCCGATAACTTCAAGAAGCATAAGTACGTGGTTATTGCTCTTAATGGGTGTACTTCGGAACGACTCGGGATTAGCTTTAATTATTATTTTTTGAATAAGTGTTTTTTTAAACTTAACACGTTCGCGACATTGTGATTTTGGCATGGTGCTCCACGTGGGAAACGCACGCTCCCTTAAGCATGCGTTTATGCACAACCGGTCGTGCATGCGGTCGTGATTGTGTTAGTATTAAATTTAATATTTCTAGTACTTTTTGAATCCCATCTTGATCATCGGAGCGGTGCAGACGCCATTTCTTTCCCGCTAACTTGCCTTTCCTACGTCCGGCACTGCCCTCACCTTATCCTTAGATTTGGATCATATCCTTGGGAGTTACGGATTAGATGTAGATCAGACACAGTTTGTAACGCCTCCGAATAAGGTCCCATGCGTCACGCCTCTGTCGCGCGGTTTCTGTGAACGTGAGCTCAGATTTTGGCCGATTACTTCCATGATGGTAGTTGTAAAAGAATGTTAAAACTGGGGAATTCGAAGAAGAAGAGCGTTCCAATCGAGCCGAACTCATTATAAGCATGCTACTATCGTGCTCTTCTGTGAGTTCTTCACACGCCTCATTGCGTGCGAACCAAGCAAGGAGGGCCCTTCTGTCGAGTAGATTCTGCCCGGGGGAAGCTTTCACGAACAAACTTGCACAAATTATTTTTTCGTCATTTTGGCTTTCGCTCTGAGCGCCCATCACGTCCATGGAATCATCCTTCGCACATGTAAGTAGGTGCTACGAGGATTTACATCTGGTACTGGCTGCAATCTCTTAATGCTTCCCGCACTATTCCGCTGGGCCGACCATAAGATTTCGGGGGCTTGTAAACGTTGTTTTTTTTTATTTTTTTTTTTCAAATTCCTGAGAGAGCCCTGCAAGCTAAGGAGTTTGATCACTCATTGAACCGCTTTCTTCACACTTTTTTAAAGCTCGTTTCTGTTTTTTCGCAATAAGACTGAGCGCGTCAAATGGCGGTGGCCGCCTTTGTATCGGCGTGAAAACTTCTTGGAAAAAATCAGCGCTGTGTTTCACACTCATCTCAAGGTCATTACTTGGACATATACGGAAATGTGCCTGGCGTAAGCAGCCTTTTGATGAAACGGTTCGGTTTTGCGCGAACGGTTCGCTGTTATTCCACTTCTGCACCGCGTTGTTCACCTAAGCCCGTAGCAGTAGGGCACCCCTCTGGAAGTCGAATAATGCACTAATATGATATTCATATCTGAGTCTCAGCAAGGAGAGATCGTATCCCTATGAAAAAAAATTCCAGAAAATTGGCGAAAGGATTCATCAGGTCTTCGAATGTTTCCAATATTTTTTTTTTGAAAGAAAAATATTGTTTCGTTTTGTTGCTATCGTCTGTGCTGTGTTATATGTATTCATTACATGCAGTTATTTCTACCCACATGTTCTTCTATATAGTAATAAATGAATTAAGAGAAAATATTCGAATCCTTGGTATGCAAAAGTCGAAAATCTTCTTGTCCAAAAAAGGAAGAGCGCCAAGCGCTAGTGGAAAAAAAGAACAGTCTTTTGCATCATCCGATTTTTTGGAGGGACTTCCCACTATTGTAACTATATATTTTAATAACCATATTTGTTCGATTTTTAATCGGTCAGCGATCTACTCCTCAGTGAAATTTTGTTTTTTGGAAAATTTCGAACTATCCATCCCCGAAATGGTCCACTAATAGTCTGGATTTGCAGAAGCAAAGGAGTTTGAACTAGTCACGACTGTGGGTTTTCTGGACTTCCCCGCATACTCTCATGTTTTGCTTTTCCTTTGCAACTTTCATCAAATTTCTGATTTTGGTCATTCTGATCCTATTGCACTGTAAATCTTACATGAACTACACTCAGAAATATCAATGAGAATTATCGAACTCACGAGTGCGTTTCTTTGGACGGCATAAGGAGGTCGCGCGGTCATCATTGGGTTAGGGAGGTTCACGAGATACTGAGAATGGACGTACATACCCGAAAAATCTCCAGCAAAACTGATGCTGAGCCCTCGACGTCCGGTTTTTCCCCTTCAGCATTTCCAGAGTGCTGCTAGCACGTGCGACCCTGCGATTTGTTTACATAAGTTGAACTAATTAGTAAACTGATGGCAGCCAGCGCTGTTTGCAGTGGTGCGTTCTTGCAGAAGTTTATTGTTGAAGGTTTGCTTATTTCAGTGCATTCGATCGAGGATAATCCAACTGAAAGTTCGTCGGAAATCCGTCGATAGGACGCAACGTATGTTTTCAATTTCTTCCCTTCACTTTTTGCTTGGTTGCTATCGCCTTTCTCTTTCGTAAAATGGAGATTTATAGCCGAAGCACTTAGGAGAAAGAATACTGTAGTGAAAACATGTAGATCAGTTTTCCGGTTTAGGTTACGGATAACCACATTCTGGGATGTATTACAAAGTTTTCTTCGAACCATCTATTGCTTACCACCTGCTTGTTTATAACTTGAAGACCCGCGAAAGCGCTTCTCATGGGACTTTTTCGTTTTCTTTTCCCTTGGAAATTGACACAAAATAGATAAAACTCTTGAGCTGCGCGTCCTCAGGTTACATATATGCAACTGCTGGCCAAAGCCAGGCTACGTTCTGTAAATAGGGAAAAAGGCAAGGAAAATCAGAAGGCCTACAGAGTTCCCGTTTCATGCACAAATCAATCAAAAGCTCCCACTTCACCTGCAGCTCCCCATATGGACTCCATACATAATTTATATAGCTGCAAAATGCAATTGCAAGAATTTTCTTGGTTTTTCTGTTTATCTGTCTGATTAATTAAAGCTACCGGCGCATCATTCTGCGACTCAATGACCTTTCGTTGCTTCGACTTTTTGCGTTTCCATTTCCAATCTTCACGAGTCCATTGCTTTGTTTCCTGTGCATCTCGAATGTCTGCTGCAAAATGTGACATTCACTGTTCTTGTAGCTGCTCCCTGTTTTCAAGAAGATCGTGAATGTGATTTTTTTGCATAAACAGCAGTGAGGATTCATCTAGTTACCGAGACATACATATCCTTCTCTTTTTTCTGTAATTTTTATCATACTATTATCCGTATTTCTGGGTCCCGAAGACGTATCAAACGTTGTTTCTTAATTCTAAGATCCGAAACATTACGTATGTACTTGTGAAAAAATCGATTTCATGAGAATTATGAAGAGAAATTCGTGGAACCTTAGCTTTTGAATGGTTTACACTAACTACAGGAGGGTGCAGCGGTCAGCGCCCACTTGCATGCACGACACCAGTATCGATCGAAAGAGAGAACGAACGGTGCTGTCAATGAAATGTGCGGATGCTCAGACAATCAGAGTGCTAAGTGGTGGATGCTGCGGCGCGACAAACGGGTGCATGCCGCTGGGATCTTCTATATCCTTATCTTTCATTCTTAGGACACGTGATGTGAGAGTGATGTGTATAAGGTGAGGTGCGTTTAGCGCAGTAGCAATAGGAGCCGCAAAGGTAAAATTAATGGCTAGATAGTCGCCCGGGCCAAATGGGCCCTAAATTTCTCCATGGGTTGGTAAATTCGTACCAGCAGGTCTGGAAGGATGAAGCGCTGACTTGTAGCTGGGGTTCCCTCGTAAATCATTGTAATACGACGCATACGCATTCAAAATTATAATACAATCTTGAAAAGAGGTCGAATTAAGAGCATATCCCAAAAAGGGAACGATCAAATGGGCTGAAACTCTGCATTATTTTGCTTGCTTGTGCTTTTGATATATGTACCTCCTTGAAATTAATTACTACACAGCACCCACACAGTATCCACGGAAAAATAAAAACACGAATTTTCGTTTTTGTTCTCGTTTTTTTTTGGACGATAACTATATTCCCTTTAGTCCTTAACAGGAACACTGTGGGCCAATCGAGTTGTGGAGACGAGATTTACAAGATATCTTCAGAATTGCTCTCCAAGCTCTACTAAGAGAACGAATAATTCCCAAATTGTGGCTAAGAATTAGCCGCGCGAAATTCCTTGATAATTGCTCGCTGAGGATATGTGCTCTTTGACGTACATTATGGGGATTTAACTGTTTCACTACGTTTCTGCTCTTGTATTTATCCTAAAGAGCTGCTTTCCGTCAATCGTTTGGTGTGGAATAAACTGACTTATGGCGAAGAAAGGAGAAGAGCAGGAATCATTTTTTTTTTAGTTTTCTATCGAAAAACAACCTTGGATGCTTTTTTTTCATGGTGATTCAAAAACATCAAGACTGCGTCTAACAAAATGTTCACCGCGCAAATCAACGATGGTTAGCGTTACTGTTTATCCCTAGTTTACGCAGTTTCAAGAGACGCCGGATGGTTTGCCAGTCTGGTTTTGCTTGGTTGAGTCCCAGCCTAGATCAATGCCCTGAGAGATGAAAACATTGAAATAGTTGGATTCAACGCCGAGTCAGAGCGAAATGTGCGAGAAAAGAAGTGGCCCATAAGGGACCCGTGCTGTCTTCACTGGTCTGACACTGATCCTCGCATCCTCGACCCTCTTTGCATAATCCGGAAAAGAGCAAAACTGTGTTTAGAGTCGACGTCGGCCGAGCCAGCAGTGACCGAGGCGTATCTGGTGTCAGTGAACAAGGACCGCATCAAGGAGGTGACGAAGAAGCTGAAGAGGTGAGTGCTGTCGGCCCTGGGGCGCTTTCGGACGCCTCGGGTTTTTGCCGCCCAACTCGGGGGAGTCATCGCTCACGCCGACACTCGCGCCTGTCCTCCTCACGTCCATTTCTTGTGAGAGCCGTCGTCCTCATCGTCGCTGCTGCCCCTTTCAGGTTCCCGCTAATGAACAAGATTCCGCGCTCTAATTGAATTCTCCAGCTGGAGTTAATTACGTGCAATTGCCGTGGATTTCGCGATGCACCTAGTGTTGTGCTGTGTTTCCCACTTCAGTTTCGAGCGTGTTAGTTCGAGGTCAATGCCTAGTAGTGCAGCAACTTGAAGCTTCTGTTGATTTATCAACTTCCTTAATCAGAAGGGAAAATTCTGTAATTCGCCAATTCTGTATAGATCGTCTTCAATGAACGTGATTTAGGTAAACTGAGAAAAAGCATTTTGGCCACACAAGCTTGACATATAAGTATCTTAACAAGACTCCTTCGCTGTTTCCTTAAATAAATATAAAAATTAAGTGTATGGAATAATCCTCTTCTCTAATATTTCTTTCTCAATTCTTGATAGCGAATCTTGAGCATAACTATTGATTTGCACATCGGATTCCAATCCGGTAACTCCGCATATAGTAATAGTATTAGTAATACCATCAGATTCCATGAGAGTAGTTCGTAATCAATTCTTAAAGCACCAAAATGCTACCAGGCGTTCGATTGGAAATTTATGCAGGCTTCGAGAGTAACTTAAAAGTTAGTGGAGAAGAAGCAGCAAAAATCTTCTGACCAACATTTATTTGTTTCTGCTGAAGGCACGCTTCTTGGATAGGTCAGGAAAAGACAATTTCAGAATTTAGATCAAATCAAAGTCTGACTGAATATTTAATCGTCTTTCTGTCGTGAGCTATGTTTCTTCTGCTCTTCAAGGTTATAGCATGTTGGATAGAGTTTCTACTAGAAGATTAGTCTCTGAGACTCGATGAGTTGAAATTTAAAACGTTGGAATTTTCTCACCAGAATCTGCGTGCTTCACTTGAAACACTGCACAATAGCATTTTCTTTTTCTTTCCTCTGTACAATTCTTAATCCGTTACAAAGCGTTGCTGGTTTTTAATTTCGTTGAGATCGACATTTTTCGGTTCAACAGGAACAGCTCGATTGAGCGTTTTGTGGCGCATTCAGTGCTTCTCAATTCCCTGATATTGAGCTCGATCTTTTTCCAAAGCGTCAGTACGGATTCCACCAGGCGTATCTCATTGTTATCAACTTCTTACATCCTGATGGTTGAGTATCTGAGCTTTCTTAAAAAATATTCGCTGTAGTGCAATGAGCTCAGTGATAAGGAATTCGTGCATATTTCGATTCGTCATCTCATGAATAATCTGCCTGTTTATAGAAAATGGAAATTGGTTTTGCGGCGAAATAATACCTCGCGCGCATCTTGTTTGCAGAGATTAGGAGCCGCATTGTAGCGTCCACGTTCGAGGCCGTTTTTGTTGTTCATAATTTTGCCCGTGCCTAAGTAACGGCAAAACTGTTGGAAATCCGACACTTCTCGATTTATCCATTGCCGTTGCTGTATACTATTATAAAACTAGACGGTGTACCCGGCTTCGCTCGACTGTTCAATTTCTCCCGGCAATTTAAACCTGATGTCAACACTTGTTGAACCAAAAAGTCCTTTCAAAATGTTCATCATTGGGTGATCAGCTTAAGTGACCCTTCTTCACCTCTCCCCCCTTCCCTCAAAAAATGGGGTGAAGTTGCTTGACTGGTAAAGAAATCTTTCTAAAATGCTTGTCTTATCCACGTTCAGCTTTTCGGAAAATCCCAGAAGGCACGTTTTCACCAACCCTGTACAAGAATGCCGAAAAATCAATAAAACAGATAAATCGATATTTCGGTCAAAACGGTTATCATATCCGTGTTCAGTGCATTGAGATACCCCGGTAGACATGTCTTTACTGTCCCGTAAGCGAGAGCAGCGAAAAATCAATAAAATTAACAAATCGATACTTTGGCGCAAAATGGTTGTCATATTCGTGTGCAGCGAATTGGGGTACCCCAGTAGGCATGTTCTCGCTAGTTCCTGGCCGAGAAGGGCGAAAAATCAATGAAATTGATATAATCGACAAACTAATCGATAATCCCAGGTGCAGAGTAGCCTACAACCTCCGCCGGCCCATAAAGGGTCTACCTGCAAAGTTTGGTCCAGATCTGTTGATGCTCCGCGATTTCTATACGGAACATGCAAACGTACAAACACACAAACACACAAACTTTCACTTATATACTTATATATATATATATATATATATATATATATATATATACATCGGTTCATCCTCCGCGATTTCTATTCGGACACACACACACACACACACACACACACACACACACACACACACACACACACACACACACACACACACACACACACACACACACAAACTTTCACTTTTATGTGTACAGATATTCTGGAGTTATATTCAGTGGCGGACGCAGAAAGTGGGCGGGAGGGGGGGCGTGGGAAGAAAAGTGGGGTCTCCGCCGTTTTGGGGACCCAGACGGAAAATAAAATTAATAATAATATTAATTATAATAATAAACAATAAATAAAAAATATATTAAAAATAATAATAAAAATAAACAATTAAAAATAAACTAACACAAGATTTTTATTTGTATTGTAAAGTAATTTCGAAAATTTGGCGACCCATTCTCGGAGGCGCCCCCCCGCCCCCCTCAACCTCTCTCGTCCGCCACTGATATATATATATATATATATATATATATATATATATATACAGGGGGGGCCATAAGTTATTGTACAACGTTTGCTCATTTATTTCTCCACCAGCAACACATGGATTATCCTGCTCTTTTCGCTGCCGAATAGAGCAGGGATCAAAGTATCTTACAGTTAAAACCCGGTTTCCCGGGAGAGTTTTGCTTTGGAGCAGTTGGACTTAGAACAGGTTTTTGAAAAAAGCGGGTTGATGTGGAAATTTTTTACGAAAAATCACCAAATCTCTAAAGTGGGGTGTACTGCTTAGATGCATCTTAAAGAGCAAAGAATGCTCTTTCTAAAAATATCAAACTGTTTTTGTGGCTGTTTTGCTCGGAAATTGCGGGCAGAGTTAGTGCATTTTGCGGCACCGAAAGTCTGCAATGAATGTTTCCGATAAACTTTTTTCGTTATCTTGGAAGTATCCAGGAGGTTTTTGTGATCAAAAGATAGAGCAAATCCAGCTCTATTAAACAGTGCCTAGTGCGGCAAAAAATATTTTACTACTGCGGAGAAATGGGCCAGCAAACGTTGTACAATAACTTATGGCCCCCCCTGTATATACAGGATGCACTAACTCTGCCCGCAATTTCCGAGCAAAACAGCCACAAAAACAGTTTGATATTTTTAGAAAGAGCATTCTTTGCTCTTTAAGATGCATCTAAGCAGTACACCCCACTTTAGAGATTTGGTGGATTTTTCGTAAAAAATTTCCACATCAACCCGCTTTTTTCAAAAACCTGTTCTAAGTCCAACTGCTCCAAAGCAAAACTCTCCCGGGAAACCGGGTTTTAACTGTAAGATACTTTGATCCCTGCTCTATTCGGCAGCGAAAAGAGCAGGATAATCCATGTGTTGCTGGTGGAGAAATAAATGAGCAAACGTTGTACAATAACTTATGGCCCCCCCTGTATATATATACAGAAAATGTGCTGCGCATGCTCCCCAAAATTCTCACAACCCGGTAAATTCCACGCTTGGGTCCTGAGGTGAGCTTCAGCATCCAGCCATTCTGTGTGTACATAATTACAGCAGGTTTTTGGAAGATGAAAAAAAAAACAAGAAGTCGTCGCCCACATTTAATTGCAAATTATTGTCCATTTGGTGTTCAGACATAATAAGTAAAAGTAAATATAAATGAGGGAATGGGCTTCGCGTCCTCACTAGTGTTTTGTTTGTGGAACAGCTAATAGTACAGCTAATAGTAACGCTTTCCGTTAGGGATTATTGAGATGCTTTGATCGGTTTTCCCCTCAGTTATAGTCCGTTCCAAAAACGACGATAGCTATTCGTGCCAGCACATGCACTTCTCGTCTGCCTCTCAGTATACGGCACTATTTCTCGCGTTCTCTCATTCTCTAATTTCTGCGCAACTACGTTTTCCCGTGAAGCCCACTATACAAAAATTTCTAAATAGGGATTCCCAAATAGGGTTTGCCATAGCAATATCCATGACAATGCTTCTCCTACATGTGCTTCTCTAACACGTGTTATTACAAGATGTCTTGTGTGGGTGGTTCCCCTGGAGCAGAAATCGCCGATCGATGCCATAGTCTAAAAGGGTACAGTCCGAGAGAAAACCGCATCAGATGAAGTGCTCCGATCCTTTGTATCAAACAACTTCAATGCAGTAGCGTTTTCCATAATTCGCGCCTACGTGCGGCACTGAAGGCAGTAGGTTTGATAGTGGCATAGAATTGGCACGGGATCAGCTGAAACAGAAGCAAAAATGTTCATGTTCCCGAATGAAAAGACTAAATACTTTGTGAAGGCGCAAAAACTCCGATATGTCCCTTCGTCTGAAATCCGAAAGAAGTTGACTTTTGAAGGCGTTATCGACCTGTTTCCAGTGACAGAGAGAGTTCGTCGCTGATATCTCTGCTGACATCACCCTACTACTTGTTTTTCTCACTGCTTATTGATCTTCAAGTCCTTATTTCTTCATCGCACAAAACTGGCCTTTGTCAAAATTTGGTTCAAAGTTGCCTTTCTGTCGTGCACAAATGTGTGAACGCAGTCAAAGCCTGACTTGGTTGAATGACTGGAAGGACTTTGCGAAGACTTCTGTGACAAGAGAGCGTCCAGCACCAAATAGTTCAATTTATTTGCTTATCAGTAGCTGTGAAAAAAGGAGAAAAACCTTTTTTTAGTAGAAGTTTCCTTTTGAAACACTTGAAAGTGCATCAGAAAACTGGGAGATTCCATGTGAACAGTTGCATGTTGTAACATAAGTTTCCGCTATTTTGAACTTTAAAAAAAGCTTTATAAAAAATCAAATAGCGGCATATATCAATCGAAATATGCACTATGTACAACAGTTGGTAGTCTTCTGCCATTTTACAGCACGATCTGGGCCAGAACTCTATGATTCTGAATGACATAAAATCGAATTAAATACTTCTGTAGATTGTTAAGATTTTCTGAGCCGCAGCACTTATCGTCTCGGCCTAGCTGGGATCATCGATGTGTGGATTTATTGGATAAATGGCTTGCAAAATACGTCTTACTCCCCAAACAAGCCTCGTTCTTTGATTTTTGTAAAATTCCACACCCAAATTGCGTTTTTCTTTGTCGCAGCGTCAATTACCTGCGGTGCGGCTTCTGACCAAACATTGCTCTTTGAGGACACACCCAAATAATTCTCGTTAAGTGGATAGGTTCTTGTTAGGAGTGACCTCACGCGCGGGTCAGGCGAGAGCTGTCCGTCAACGGCACTCTCGAGGTCCGCCCTCCTCGTGCACTTGGCTGGTTGCCTGCCCATCACCTTGCGGGCTGCACGTCCACGCCGTTCCTGTCGAAAGCTGTTCCTGCTCCCCTCCCCCCCCCCCCTGCACGACCGCTCCCGGTAGGGCTTTTATCCCATCGTTTTATGGGGTAGCTCTACCCGTTTCAGTTTACGATATGCACATTCCGCACGGTTCCCAGTGCAGTTCCGGTTCCGCGTTACTGATCGATAGTGTTCGACCTTGTCGTGCCAACTATTCCTGTTATTACTTTGAGCTAGGTGTCATTGGGCGCTGTCCCAGGTGATTGCTGTCCATGTGCGCGAGCGTTTTCCGGCGATCAATCGCGCTTTCAAGGTAATATTCCGTAATTTCTGTCGTCGCAGTTATGGCTCAAACGGCCATTTTGCCGAACCACCTGCTTCCATGGATCGAGAATAAATTTTTAGTCGTTTTCCACGGATTCAGCCTAATCTTCTACAGATTTTCGTACATGAATTCATGCAGACTTGCACTTCTATCGCCTGACAGATCGGAACTGACGAGCTGTGACTCGTTCTTGTCTGCTGTCCGTTCACCACCAGGCAGGCTTCTCGAAAACTCGCACTATCTAGGCGATTAGATTTCCGGACCGAGAAAAAGTCTGCGCTATTTGATTTTTGGAGAAAAGAAAATGCCAAAACCTATTTCCATTGACTCTTTTCGAAGTGACCCTGTGATTGCGTGTGGCTTTCTGCTTGCAGCACTTCCGGGTTAAACAAATTCTGTGGCTTATTTGTAGCGACGAGAGTTGGTATACAGTTACCACTGAATGCTGACATCCGTTTACTGTGTATGTAACTCAACGTCTTGACTTCCTTGTGATTGAGAGCTGCAACTTCGCAGTAAAAGCTGAGTATTTAATGACGTTAATTAATAATTCAGGAACCGATCAAGAACACAAATATTCGAGGAGATCGAATTTCCGAATCCTTTGAAGTCAAGCATTCGATTTTGAACAGACCCCAATGCCGTAGGTGGTCATTAATCTACTCTTGAATTCACACCCGTGGATTAGCGCAACGTTCTGCTGTTCAAAATTTTGCAAACTGCAGAGTAGTCTGGCTAGTCCTGGTTCCGGTGCAATCACAAAATGCTAAACACCGAAATTTTCTATGAATCCGAGAGTAGCCTCACCTCCCCGGATTCGTCGTTGGTTTGTTTACTTATTTAGTTGTGAGATATTGAGGTTCATGTTCTTTCTCTCAAGTTCGGTTCTGAGTTAACTGCATTTTTTTTGTTTCACTTCGACTTGAGGCACACCTTGTTGTGTAATGGGGTAAATTAATTAATAAATCATTCGGTTCTTGTCCTTCTTCGTATATCCTGAAAACGAAGTGACAGCAAAATTTCTGCACAAAGTATTCGTAACAATTGATCGCCAATCCCTACTATTTCTCGCGGAAACAAATGCGCACCTTTCATTTGCTTCTTTTTTTTCTTTGCTCTGAAATGTAGACTCTTCTTAGTAACGCAATTTTGCTTGTGGAAATGTGTGATTTCTTTCCGATGTTTTCAGTTAGTTGACGTCACATGATCTTCCGCTTGCCTGTTACAAGGCTTCTATTTCCAAACGCCTTCCTTTCCCATGTGTTTCCAAGCTCCAGATGGTGCTTTTACGATGTCGTTTCTGTGATTCCAATGTAAGATTTCGTGGCTTTCTAAATAGCTATTCTTAGGAAAAGAAAAGAAAACAATGGAAAATCAGAATAGAACTAAGTAGTAGTAGTACAAGTATAAGCAGAAAAAGAAGATATTTTAAAAAAGCGCAAGCAATTTTTTGTTTTTTTTTTTGCATTCGCTAGTTTCGTCCTTTACAGTGCTCTGTTTCCGCTGTCGCTTTCCAGCCACCTCTAAACCTTTGGCTAACTCACCCGCAGAGATTGCCTCTCACGTTGTTAAGAGAGGCAGTGCCCCCGTGCATCCATATAGGTAGCGGCCTCGCTAATTAGTCTCCTTAATTACATTACCAAGGCTCACTCCTCTAATTACGGTGTTATTGGCTAGATTGTTTTCTATCGCACTCAGCGGATCGGACCACCGAGGTTTCGATAGGTCCCTACAACTTGCTTAAATGTGCTGGCACATCTTTAGCTGATTATTTATTTATTTGAATGTGCTCAAAGGTGCCTTGAAGAAGAAGAAAGAACAAGGGAAATGGACTGGTGAACGTATTCCAGAATTTAAAAAAAAATTAAGAAAATTAAAACTAAAAGTTAAGAAAGAAAATCAGGAAAAAAATTTCAAGAAGAAAATTAAAAAAAAAAACAGAAAGACCAGAATTCCATTTCTTTCATCAATCAAATGTTATTTTTGTGACGATGGCATTGACGGGAATTCATATCTTCTGGTTGGGTGGAGGTAGCGGAAAGCAACGGAAGCTGACAGCCCGAGAGTTCCTGTTGGGTGAAGATCGCAGAATTGTTCTCCCTTTTCATTGAGAAATCCTGGGATTCCAGAACTAGGTCTGCTTAGAGCAGAGCCAGACTATACTGTGTAGAAGTGTAAAAGGTGAGTTGTCACTGGACCGGTTTTCTTTGGAAATTTTCGCATGGACATCATTTAACAGGGTTATTTGAAGGCCTGCCACGGATCTCCCTCATAAGAGGGATCCCAGCCGGTTAGTCGCGAGGCTACGTGGCGCGTCCCCAGGTGGCGGATAGGGGGCTAATCGCGGACCACACGCGACCTTGTGCCTGCCCTGAGACGCGGGTGGATTCAGGGGATGGACTCCCTGTTTCTGCAGTGTCGGAACGATCCATACCTTCTGCCAGCGCGTGGGTGTGTTCATGCATGCGTGCGTGAGTGTACTTGCGTGTCTGCAGATTGTATCCTGCACATCTATCCGACCAAAAGCCCTGCATTCAAGTGACTGGGAGGTACAAGGGAGGCGGTTCGGAGTCGCCTCCAACAAATAAGCTCCATCGTCCACTCCCGGGAAGCCCGGCTAACTTCCCGGTGAAATCCTACCCTAGCTACCCGCGGGGGAATAGAGCCCAGCAAGCTATCTCCTAAGGGTTTTCTTTTTTCTTAAAGCTCGACACAGCAATAATAAAGAGTGTTCCCCTGATCTCGGAAGAGTCACTGGTACGGCGGCGCCAGTGAGGACGAGGTCCGAGGGGTTATCTAGGCTGCCTAAAACCAGAAGGACTATGATGACGATCTGTACCTTCAACGCACGCACGCTTGCATCGGAGGCTTCTATCGAGGATTTGATGATGCAGGCCAGGAAGATCAGGTACGACGTCATCGGACTGACCGAGACGAGGAGACACCGGCCACTGAACGCCACCTTCGACACTGGAGAAGAACTGTTCCTTGGAACCTGCGACAGTAGAGGAGTTGGTGGAGTCGGTGTCCTCGTCAACACGAACTTGGCCATGAACATCGATTCGTTCGAACAGCTAACAACCCGAATCGGACGTTTGCGACTGAGAAGATGTGGATCAATACCGGCCTTGACAATCTTCGTCGCCTATGCTCCAACATCCAGCTACGACGATGAAGAAATCGAGGCCTTCTACATGGACTTGGAGAAGTTCTACAGGGAAGACCACACTTTCTACAAGGTCATTGTTGGCGACTTCAACGCCAAGATTGGCCCTAGGAGAACGCCTGAGGAACTTCACATCGGTACCCACGGCCTACAGTGGAACGAACAGGGAGAGAGGCTGTCTGAGTTCATCATGACGACGAAGACCATCCATGGTAACTCACAGTTTCAGAAGCCAACCTCCCTACGGTGGACGTGGGAGTCACCCGGTGGAGAGTACCATAATGAAATTGACCACATCATCGTCAATCGAAGGTTCTGCCTGACCGACGTCGGTGTTGTACCGAAGTTCTACACCGGATCAGACCATCGCCTCCTTCGTGCAAGATTCTTCTTCTCGCGCAAAGGAGAGAAAGCCGCGAAGTTCAAGAAGAGGGCTCCTAAATCCGTCATCAATTGGGATCTCTTCACTTCGTTAGCCGGCTTTTGGGAAGATGCCGTTGTCGACAACATCGACGAAGAATACGATCGGCTTGTTCAACATCTCTGCGACAGCGCAAGGAGAGCCGAGGGCTCAAGATCCACCAAAAGACGACTGTCTTACGAGACCCTCGAGCTGATACGCCAGCGCGGAGTCGCGAGAGCCGCAGGCAACTACCAACTGACGTCCGAGCTCGCAAAACGGTGCAGAGAAGCGATAAAAGAAGACCTTAAAGAGAGACGAGCAGCAGTATTGGCCGAAGCCGCAGAGGCAGGAAGAAGCATTCGCAACGCCCGCCGTGACTTCGCCAATCGTAAGACCAAGATGACCGCCCTCCGGCGCCCAGAAGGAACAATTTCTTCATCAAGACGGGTAATGGAGAAGGTCATCCACGACTTCTACTCGGATCTCTTCGATAGCCACGTCCATCTCCCCCAATATCACCCAAGGGAGGATGGATACGTTGTCCCATCAGTTCTCCCTTCCGAAGTCCGACATGCCATCAAGTCGGTGAAGAATCGTACAGCACCGGGCCCCGACAGGATTCGACCGGAACATCTGAAGAACCTACCGCCAGTTCTTATCACCACCTTGGCTAGGCTCTTCACGCGGTACCTGTCGGAATGCAAGGTACCGAACCAATGGAAGACCAGCAGGACCGTGCTGCTGTACAAGAAGGGAGACCCACAGGACATCGGCAATTATCGCCCCATCTGTCTGTTGTCCGTCATCTACAAGCTTTTCACTCGAGTGATTCTAAATAGGATCGAAAGGACATTAGATGAAGGACAGCCGTGCGAGCAAGCAGGGTTTCGAAAAGGATTCAGTACGATCGATCACATACACACGGTCACTAGACTCATTGAAGTATCGCGAGAGTATAAGATGCCTCTCTGTCTCACGTTCATCGATTTGAAGAAAGCCTTCGACTCTGTGGAGACAGAGGCGGTCCTCAAAGCCCTGGGCAACCAGGGCATACCTACTCAGTACATCAAGATATTTCGTGAGCTCTACAGCAACTTCACGACCAGGATTTCTCCATTCTACGACGACATCACTATCGACGTCAAGAGAGGGGTTCGACAAGGCGACACCGTGTCGCCAAAACTATTCAGCGCCACTCTCGAAGACGTCATGCGAAGACTGGAATGGGATTGCATGGGAGTGCAAATTGATGGCCGGCGACTTAACCACCTTCGCTTCGCTGACGACATCGTCCTTATAACACCAACTATCGGCGAAGCGGAACGGATGCTGGCCGACTTTGACGACGCGTGTGGAAAGATCGGTCTCCAACTGAACCTGACGAAGACGATGTTCATGAGGAACGGATGGGTCCCGGATGCCCCATTCTCGCTCAACGGAACGACCATATCCGAATGCTCCAGCTACGTATATCTAGGTCGGGAAGTCAACATGATGAACGATCTCGCTCCAGAGCTGGGCAGGAGGAAGCGAGCGGCTTGGGGAGCCTACAAGAGCATCGAGGACGTAGTGAAGAAGACGAAGAACACCAGGCTCCGTGCCCACCTCTTCAATACAACGGTTCTCCCTGCTTTGACGTACGCCTCGGAAACCTGGGCGTTACGCAAGCAGGATGAGAATGCGGTCAACGTCATCGAACGCTCCATCGAGAGGGTGATGCTAGGAATAACCCGCCTCACACAAGTGAGGGCTGGAATACGGAGTTCCACCCTTCCAAGATCAGGGACGCTGCCGCTTACGCCAAGTTGAGTAAGATCAGGTGGGCCGGACACGTGATGCGTCTTAACGACCACCGTTGGACAAGAGCCGTCAGCGACTGGACTCCACGGGACGTTAAGCGCACGGCAGGAAGACCACCGACCCGATGGTCAGACTTCTTCACGAAGTCCTTCAAGGAAAGATATAATGCTCTTCGTGTCCCTCGAACGGACAGAATCCACTGGACAACTCTGGCTCGCGAGAGGGACAAATGGAAGGATTGCTGGCGCTCGCTCGGTACATCCGAAGATCAACGGGAGTCAAGGTGATCAAGGTGATTTGAAGGCCTGATCGCGAAAATCGCACCAGTTTTCCACCATGTCCCCGTTTTTGTAAGGTTACGGTGGGAATAATTTAGGAAAATGGGATAAAATGCGAGCATCGACGAAAATCAGAGTAATGGCAGTGGTGTTACTCGCAGGAAAACCTACGTAGGTGGGGCTACGGTACAAAGTGGATACTACGGTATTCATGTTTATTGCCTTCACGGAAATTTCCGGGCTAATTGAGCCGGGAGAGAGCAGATAATGTCTGATTAGTGCGATTTTCGTGGTCAGGTCGTCACATCACCTCCTAAAGTGATGTCTAGGCGAAAAGTATATGAAGACGATCCGATCCGATGACAAGTCACCTTTGGTAAGTGTATCAGTGCTGATATCCTTTAATGATATCTTCTCAGTGACTGTTTTACAAAGGCCCAGAGATCCGCGACGGTTCCGCTCTGCTTCTGACGTTAATCGCTGCTGGCCGGCCGGTTCACGGTAATCCCCACTAATGGCCCCATTGCAATCGGTTCGAGGACATTCCTATCACGAAAACATGATGTTTAGCACTGGCAGACTCAGTTCAGGTCCATGTATTGCCGTTTGGTTTTTTTTTTCGCTGAGAGGTGCATGAATTCTCGATGGGGTCTCGCTCGGAAGTCAAGGTGTTATGCATTCCGACATGTTAAAGAAAAGTTTTCTTCTCGAAGGGGTCGCAACAATATTCCGTGATATCCCTTAATTTATGGGCTCTACTGAACTGAGTGATTATGAATGACACTTTCCAAATTTTCAAGTGAATCTGTTCGTTTAACCTTACGCATGTTTGTTGTAAAACTTGTCAGTGCTTCTCTTTGCATTCTATTTCCATAAATCGCAGATCTCCAAAGGCATTTGAACCTCCTAGAATCGTTTCTCCTTGCTGCGCTGTTGATCTTTTTCACCAGTTAGATCAATTACTTTACCAGAATTTTTAATTGCAACCTTTCCCACCAACTCCTGGGGCCGGCTCGACGTCATGTCGCAAAGGTGTCACTCGAGTGCAGGCCTCACAAAGGTTCTTCTGAATGGGCAGCTCTCGGTCGATCACTCGACCTGAATCAGCAATGAATGACCGAACGCACGTGAATCAGTCAGCCCTTCTTCCAGTCGACGATCATTTCGTGTCGTGTTCTTCAAGCGTTTGGAGCGTGCGGCGAAGGTTTTCGAAACCTTGTTCATCTACACGCGACCATCCTCCACAGAAAGCTGTGAGGGCTGCGTTCCTTTCTTTTCCTCATACCAGTTTCTTGTTTGCTTCTGTTGACGGTTCTTTTTGTGGTGTTGAAGCAGAAGTCCTTCGGATTTTGCCTGGTAATCACTCTTCCCTTACACCTTTTGATTTGCTGGCTAGCTGCTGATCTTGTTCTCGTGTTTACTGCTGCTAGTAATTTTTCAGCACCCACCTTTTGCCGCTTCTTATCGTGTGACATATTCGAAATCTCAACTTAAAGTCGTTTGGGAACCAGATCCTGAATTCTTTGCAGTCCATCATGGCCAGATCTGATCTTCTACAAATTCTATCCCTACCTACATATCTGAACCAATCCAGATCCGAACAAATTGTGGTGGTTCTAGTCAAATCTAGGAACTTGTTCAACTCGAAATCGTCTTGCGAACTTTATCGTGCGGAATATATCGAGAGCCGAGTTTGGCCGTGTTGAGCAGGCAGGAATCCAGCCAGAGAAGATCATTTCCATCTCGTTCGTTTACCGAGAATTGTAGGGCATTAGTGGGACTGGTTTATCATGTAGTTATATACATTCAATGGGACTATGACCAGCCAAGTTCCGAATCGTTTAGCATTTTCTTTGCGCGTGTTCCGGGTCGTATCACTCAAGACTTCTTGAGAAACGTGATCCTTTCTCTCCAGAGGAGTGCTGATGTATTGCCCTTCTCCTTGATATCACATTTTAATGTGGTCAACGTTCAGCACGATCTTGGTAGGAGTCTAAAATGAATACATCGTGCAGTTCACCCAGTTACAATACTGCTTCTAATCTCTGCAAAGAAAAAAAAAACAGATGCGTTTGACGCACTAATCCACAGGTTTTTCTTTTCGAAAAATGAAGCTTTTTTCTGGAACAATTAGATTGTGTGGGTGATGACGAGTCGAGGGTTTCTCCATCGCGCTGAACACGCTTATGACAACAACATTGCACGAAATTATAATTTATTAATTTTACTAACTTTTGCGATTTCTCCATTTTCCTCAGGCGCGGGTGATCATCTCCAGCGAGGTCCTCTGAATAATGGACAAGGTTATTTTGACTTTGTTGCGCAAAATTCTCAACTTCTTTTTTTTAGTTCGAGGGGTCGGAGGGAAAATTTTTTGATGATGATTTTAATAAGTTTATCTCTGAAACGATTGAAATTTTGGATGAGTTCATCTGCCTCAGTAATGTTTCGCACCAGTCTGAAATTGCTGAGTGTAATAGAATCCTCGAGCGAAGTGGGGTATGCAGTCTGTCGATTTATAGATTTCTCGATGCTGAGTTCGATCTTCCCTTTGATAGGTATCCCAGCGGTCGTGTGTTTGTGTGATCCATTGCCATTAACTAGAGATATTAATTTACTTTTCTGCTGTGCGAAAAGCTCGAAGAATTCATATATACATTTTGATTTGTCATGGCATGAATAATCTGACTGGAAAATCAAAACTCGTGCACTCTCATGGAAGCTAATAAGGTTATTACTCTAAATTAATCGTGGTATCTTTTCATTATTTGCTATTAGTTTGTCTCATTATTGTTAGAGTTATGCGGATGAAAGCGTCACACGCTTCTTCTCTGCAGAGTTCATGGGCGTTATTGCGGATACCTTTTCAACCTAAAGTAAAAGATTCGAAGTTTGGTTTGTGGTCCTATGCATAGCCGCTTTTCCTGGTCCCACAGCTCATCCTTGACTGAAGATGAGTGTGGCAGCACTTAGTGTCATAGAACATTTTTGTATTTCTACAAATGGAATCCACTGCTTGGCTCATGCTCACGTTTAGTGAGACTTTGAACTTCTTTCCAAAGAAAACCAATTATAATACTTCGGAGGATCTCATTAATTATCGGTCCGGTCTTTTCACTGTTTCATTTAAGAATCATAGCGTCAAACGGAAGCATTTTAACACTTAGCAGCATACTCAGCAAAAAATTCTTAATTTGCGATAAAATAATTGCAAGGTGTACATTTTTTTATTCTGAGAAAGGTGAGATCTGACCGATCATAGATGATGGAACGGTGTTCTTCGACAAGGCGATGATCCCCGGCTGAGCTGGTTGTCGGTTCCCGATTGTTCGTTGGGTTACAGAAAGTGCGAAACCGCACGCAGCGGACAGGAAGTGAGTGCAAAATTCCGATGTTGACCGCTGCTTATCAAACAAACGCACCTCGCCACGTCCACTCGTCCGACACTTCTCGGACTCTCCTGTCACGCCTCTGAAAATTCCATAGTGTTTTCAAAATTTGCGATGGAACCTCCCTTGCACTTCTGTGGACCTTGAGCAATCATCCTCTCAAGGTCTTTGGGAGGAGAATTGGAGGCTATGAAGGAGAGATTCGTTTCTTTCCGCTTTCCATTCCGTTTTACCCACCTGTGCAAAAGTTGCTTATATAGTCTGTTTCAGACGCTACGATAGTTGTGTACTCACGGATAGTGCCCGGTTCTTCTTCTCACTATCCAGTTTATGAGCATTTCCCCGTATTTTTCTTCTCTTTGGTGTTTTTCCGTTATTCCTGGTGAAACAGATTACGGAAGAAGAAGAGTTATGCATACTTCTGCTGTTTGAAGCGTTCCGTTATTTAACACTTAAATATCTGATTCCTAGGGTTTTCTGGCACTTGCGGTTCAAAGGGACAGAGTTAGGAGTTCTGTAGTTTCATCCTATGCTATCTGTTTCATCATTGCCTTTTCTATACTCTGCATTTGTTTTTCGACCTGCTATTTTCGTAAATCTGCGGTTTTCATTGCTCATGACGAGGTTTCCCAGTTACCACTTCCTCCTCAAAGCGTTTCTGTTTAACATCAAGCTGTCCACTCGCTACGACTTCCACTTTTAGATACGAAAGGTAGGCGTCTTTAGCGACTGGACAACTTGATTTTAAATGCTCATCAAGCTGTCATCCTCATCTAGTTTCTGCAGCTCCCATTCGCTCTGCTTGCTTGGTAAATTCATAGCAAACAAAGCAATGTACGCGAGTGTGCCAGCATCTGTAAAAGCGAGGACAAAATCCTTATGTGCCCGAACTTAGGTAATTAAACCTTGGCGAGTTAAAGAAACCATACGATCAAACTAATTCGAGTGGGATGTTCGTTTTATGAGCAAAAAATTCCGATGCGAATCAGTGGGCTCCCTTCTCAATCAAAGAACTCTCACCCCATCATCCAAGGAGAGCACAATCGAGAGGTGGATGCGAAAAACCGCAGCGTCGAGCTCGTCGTACCCTGCGCCCGTAGTCTTAGAGTGCGATCTAATCCGACACCGTGCAAACAGGCGGCCATGGCTGCGTTCGCTTCCGGGTGCGGTCACCAAGGAGCCCCCCCCCCGTCTGCGCTGGCCTGTCGCTTTGCTGCTGCGTTTGAGCACATTATTGGGCTTCACTTCTGTCCTTCGTGGCTCCTTTCGAACGTTGAGCGTACGTCAGACTTTTCCCTATATTCCTAGTGCTCTTCGATTCTCTTTGTTCAGCTTTATCTATCACGCAGGTGGAAAAAATTCATAACAGTAGGGTTTGGTTATTGTTTCTTCGCTTTTTTTGGAAGTTTATCTCCGAAAAACAATGGAAACTAGCACAAGTTCTGATTTACTTCAACTTTTGTGCAAATCAGTGCAGATTTGGCTCGATTTCTCGTTAACTGTGCTGGACTTCCGCTCGAATCTGCACTTTTCTGCTCCCACACTTTTCTCTTTTCCTATTTTCCTGTTCGTTTCTAGCGGGAATTTTCAGGAACATATACAATTTTTTCTCGAATATGGTATGTACTCTTTCTGCTTGGAGATTCCCTCCAGAGTTCCTCAGCCAAAGTCTCATCATCAGAGTCGGAAAATGTTCCGAAAATTGGAGCCTATCAGCAAGTTTCTCGTTAATTTTGAGCTTTCGAGGAAACTACACTTCACTCAACTAGCTGAATGAATGAAACCACGTTGCACCTGGAAGGAGGAGTGCTACCACGGACCGTCTAATTTTAAACGCGCTTTCATTCTCATTACCGATCACCTCATGCGGTTTCTCTGATGTGATCCCATTAAAGGCAGTGTTCCACTTTGTCCTTCGTATTAAAGATACCAACAGATCATTGGTCTACTGACCACGTTTATCCCAGCAATATTAATATATGCATACATCAGCGGTCACAAAGTGACGAAAACCTCGTTTCTGAAAGGGTAAAAAGCGTATTTCAGTGAGCCGATGAGCGCATTGCTTCTAGCTGTGCTGGTTGTCCGCAACAGCTACAGTGTCAGCCAACAAGTCTCGGCTGTCTAATCCACAAGCAGTTATTCAAGGCTTCGCATGCGTTTCAGCGGACTGGTATAGACCCTGTCCCATAATATGGGTCTATATGCCATTTTGAAATATTTTCTTTACACTGCCTTAATAAGTGTATCGAAAAGGTCCAGATTCCGTTAATAGTTGGAACACGAGTGCGAGGTGGGACACTGGCTTTGAGATCGACTCTGCGCTCCCGTTTCTTCCAGTTTGTGGAGCTCATCGAGCGATCTGTCTTCTTGCCTTTTCTGTTTACCACTGTTGTTTGCGGAACACTTCAGAAACTGATCCCGCAGCTAATCACTTATACATCGTGCTCAATACCAAGCTATGTTGCTTGCAGTTGTCGTGATTTAGGCGTCTGGCTGTCCGTCTTTGCACTTAACCTCTGCTTTTCCTCACTGGCTTTGACAGATTCCGAATCGCAGACGATCGTTATCGTCTCGTCCGGGGGTGGTTCTGAACGGGGTTGGCTTGTTACTGTGTTCTTTATGATAGCGCGCCATACAATAAACAAGCAAATGAAATTTTTATATCAATTTTATACTGCGTGGAAAGCCTATCAGATAGCCGTGAATTCTCTTCGGGCAGACAATAGGACCTGGATTTTCGCACGACGCCTGATCCGAGAAGTTCGACTTTTGTTGCGGCGCGATGTCGCACTCCACATGGAGTATAGCACCCTGAGTCGGCGTCGATCGAAGAGAGTGTGGCCGAACGACACGAAACTACAGCAGGGCTATAAAACGGTGTCTTGGTGGGGCTGTAGCGGTCATTTTCAAGTCATTTAAAATACCTGCTCTCCCGAGGGCTGTCCCTTACATACATATTTGCTTTCTCAGTCGGATTTCCTGTCATCGAGTTCAAGTTTTCGATTTCCATTCCCCTATCTTTTCTGATTTTTTCCAAAAAGTGTGTCTCGTCTGAGGCTTTTTTTTCATTTTTTTCTTCTCTACCTGCTTTTACTCAATCGCGTTTGTCACGAATTTGGTTCTCTTTGTGTATAAGGAACACCGCGAGTGTGTTTATAAATAAACAGATAAATAAATAAGTGAAAAGTTTAATCCGTGCTTTATCAATTGCGACACTTTGAAGTCGTAGCTTCATTCTTCCCAATTTCCTCTCATTTTGACTCTTCCCATCCACCATCTTCTGCGTCAAATTTACATCAGTATTCAACACTTTTTACTCTTTTCTTACATATTTCTTTCTTATTTATTTCTTTCTTACATATTTCCTCATGTTCGAAAATTCGAATTTTCGAAGAACACAGAACAGAGACCAGCCCTGGAGAAGATTTGAGAGAAGTGCGACTTTCTTATGCCCGTCTTTTCGAATTTACATCTCTCAGAATTTTTGGATCGTTCAGTAGACTATTATATTAATTAAAGCTTGAAGAAAAAAAAACTTGATTGGTTCCAATTCGTTCCCAAGACCACTCAGCGCAGTTCTTTTTAAATGAAACCGCAATAAGTGTGGGTTTGTCTGCGGGTGGATGTCTGCCTCTACACAACAACAACAACAACCAGAATTGTGGGGCTAATTAAGTAGTTTGTTTGCGTCCTCAAATTCCTGATATCACTCGTTTATGGCGTGGCCCTTTTTATGGGGCGAACTGCTACAAAAACACTCACTGTTCGTTTTCCATGTAAATATTGACCCAGAGAGGATGAGTGTGTAACACTACAACATTTTCACGTGAGACTTCCCGATCTTTCCGCACACGAACGCTCTCCAAAACCCCGGCCATCGATCTAATCCATAAAGACAGGCCTTCTCATCGTTTTGGTGTTTTTACGGTTTTGTGCGACAATGGAATTCCACGGAGAACCGCTAAACCCAACGTGAGTGGGAGAAAATAACGAAAGGGGCGGATAACTGAGTTTAGTTCTTTATTCGCTTCTTCGTTGTTCAGTGCTTATTTTCAGTAATGCATTTACGTTTCTAAATACTCCCTCATCTGCTTCCAAAGTGCATAACCGATCTTTTGGAGTAGTATACTTCCATAAGTAAGTGGGATGGCCCAAAATTACGTTAACAGACGGTTTTCCTGGGGAAATAAGATTTTGCAGAGCTGAGGAGCTGGCACCCATATGACAATTTTCCCAGAGAACATGATGATTACCGAATCGTTATCCTGTAAAGCTATCGAAATTTGGGCCAGATTTTGGAAGCAAGCTTTGACTGCCCGTTATAGTACAGAGAATAAGGCCACTTTTCGCATGTGTACAACAAATATTCTGCCATTTAAGGAGGTTGTTTTGCTTTGAGTTCACACTCGGTTAGGAGAAATTTCCCGGAAATTTTCCACCAGGGTAGCGCAACTGCGCGGAAGTCATGTTTGCTCCACGCTCGCCAAAAATAAGTCTTGAAATCTTCGAAGGAGGAATCGAAAATGAATTTTGGGACCTAATGACCACTGTAGTCGCCACTTCACTAGTCATGCCTTGACCAGTTCGAACAATTGGCGTGGGCCGTATCCGAGACAACGGCTTACACAAAATCTCATCAGAATTTTGATTCGTTAGAAAGGCGCTCCACAAGACAGCGAATCCGTTGAAGCCTAACCGCCAGCGCGCCACGGTCTGTGACATCATTCATGTCTTAGGGACTTCCCCAATGCTGATGAAGAATGATAGAAAATGAACTTTTGCTGTCTTTTGTTCAACGCGTTGCTACGAGTTAAATTCTCACGACACTGTTCCAAATTACACACAGATCCATTTCATGTGTTCCACTTTCCTTGTCACCGTAATTTTGGCCTTCCCTTTACATATGCTCCGTGTACTCCAACTAGTCGGACTCGCTCTCCGCACCGCAGACGCTCTCGTTGCTGGCGCATCCACACATTTTTCTGATATAATCGTTCTTGGCCTCGACTGATCCTCCTACTTTTTTGATCCTCCTACTTCTTCTTTTAACCTGTCCAAACAGATGCCTTAGTGGTTGTGGGCGGGTCAAAACCACCGACTTCTTCGTTTTTTTACACGAAAAAAAATGACATTTCCGCACTCGCTAGTGAATCACAGCTCTCTCCTGCTCACATTTGAATTCCTGCCAAACCTCGTAAAACTCCGCTTCTTCTGTTCACTTCTGGCTGTCTCCTGGGGGACACTGTGCTATCCTGATCGAAGAATGGCGAATCACTAATTCAAGTCCAATATTTTCGAAGAAATCGCCTTAGAATTGGGATTTCCTCAACTTGTACTAGACGATCCCGCAAAAAGTGGATGACGTCACAGTTGCCGCGCCATTCGGCTCCGCTTGAGGGGGGGGGGGTGCGAAAGAGATTTCTGCTGTGCGGAACGAGAAAGCGATTTTGAAGGAATCATTCTCTTGCTTTGAAAAAGATCAGAGAAATTTGCGATGTTGATATTTATTTAATGGGATTCAGCTGTAATATATTTGCTGGAGTTTTTTTTTTCAGCTAAGTCAAGACTGTGCCTTTAGAGAATGGCAAACTATTATATGAAAAGGCTCAAGTGGATCGAAAAGATAGCATTTACAGAGAGGGATAGAGAGAGAGCAAGGAAAAAGCGTAGCGTACACACAGCGTCTCTGTCAGGGATTTATAGATTCTGAGCATTTGCTCAACTTGTTTCGCATTTTGTATAGTCTGTACCGGACTTTTCCGTCTTCCACAAGCGCGAAAATGAAACCTGAACCTCGGGCATGGCTATATCTGTATTGTAGTCCTTGGATCTGGCACCCGCTATCTAACTGCTCTTACTCTTCCTTGGCGGAATTCGTGAAATTTAGTGGTATCGTTCCAGATGTTTCTTTCATCAGAACTGGTCAACACCCTCCACAGGTTTAACGTAGATTTCTTTACATCTACGGGTGAATCCCTGCTGGCTGGAGCTAGTCAATCTCATCAAATATGTATATCTACATCTCTTACGGAGTACTCGTCCGCTTCAGAAATGTGGGACAAGTAAAAACCTCGGGAGCATTCATGACTGCTGGTGATTCTTTAAGTTCATCTGCGCAAATACGCACTTCAGTAAGGAATTAAACAAAATATTGCCAGGTCAGACGAAAGCCTCTCAACGGCGCAAAATGTTAGCATGTGAAGTTGAAATGATCCACTGGAGTGAATTATGCTATACCATGTTTCTCTTCAAAAAACGAATTCGACATTTTCTGCGCGCGCTGCCTCATTTCTTGACGCACTTTTTGTCAACAACTTAGTAATCCACTCCAAACACGGAACAACCTCTGCGCTGTCTATCTTGCCAGACATTCCATGCTTGTCTCTAAACAGGGGGCCCATGACTCACCCACGAATGTCTCGATTATTCTACACCATATGAAGTTCTGCTCCGGAAAGCGCCCGCTTAGTCAGAATCAAAACAGGCGCTTCCCTGCCTGTACTCCTCGTTTCTGCTGCTGTTTCCAGGCTTCTCACATTGTTTGCCCTCGTGATGCCTCTGCTGACTGCCTCATCTTGAAGTGTTTTCAGGAAAAATCCTCTTGTGAAGACGTACGACATGGAATCCATCGCCTCAGAACCAGCGGCATCTTGCCAGGCTCCTTCCACGGCGTCTCAGGTGAGGAGTGGTCCGTTGTTTTTTGCTTCGTGACGTTACGAAGCGATCTCTCAGGGATACGGTCACGTACCATGGTGTATATTATACTATGTACATAGAGAGGACCGAATAGTGTTGCAATAGACATTCAAAATGGAAATTTCGTCTTCGAACAAGTCAAAAATTCAGATTTTTTTTTGAAAAAGAGGGGGCAGTATAACCCTTGAGGAATGTTGAAAAGGAACGTGAGGTTTCCTCTGTTTCGAACATTCAAATTTTTCATATCAACTTTCCTGAATTAATGATCACTCAAATTAGGCTATTTGTTCTCTATCCGGTCCTAGAAGTACATAGCATACGTGCGCGGCATCCCATCCCGAGAATGGGCTACAGATTTTCGAAATTACTTTACAAAAAAAACGTGAACAAAATTCTTTTATTAGCTTTTTTATTATTTGTTCTGATCATTTTTGAAATAACGGCTATTAGTTAGTTAATTTTCAAATTATTGCAGAATTTAAATCGATTTTTCCATTATTATTTTTCCATTATTTTTCTTTTGCTTCCGGTTCCCGAAACCGGCATAGGCCCCACTTTTTTCTCACTGCCAACCCCCTCCAGCCCATTTTCTGTGTCCGTGACTTGGTCCTAAGTGAAGTCTATCTCTTTTCGACGGCAATACAGTTTAGGTTTCACTCGCTCTGAAGACCTGCCTTTTGGTTTTTACGAAGCCTCTGAATAGTCAACTTTTGGGATTATCGAGCTTTGCTGGGTTTCTTGTGCTGAATTTGCAGCCCCTAATTAGCATTTTGATCCTAATTGTTAGCTGTAATGTCAGTTTCAATTGGTGAATAATCAAATTCTATGCGCATACAAAGTCCTTACATCTGTCTATTTTCATGGCTTAAAATAGTTCAAAATTCCAACTACCACGATTCTTTCACCCAGTGCCGACCGCGCTTTAATCTGAATTTCTGGAAATCTATTATTTCTCTTCTTATCGAAACAATTCGATAATATTTGGAATCATGTTTCGACCTTTTTTTTTTCGTGTATTCTGCGTTGTGACTGGAACTGGCATAAGTTCTGTTACTTGCCGGTCTTGTACCTGAAACACTTGTGATAAGGGCATTTTAACGAATTTTTACTAAACGCGCGCGTATGACGAGCGTGCGTCTGCATATATGATGAAGGATTTCTGACGCAACTCAGGCGCACAGGTTTGTGGCCTCCTCATGGAAGATGCTTTGCAAATGGATGCGTGCGTCAGACGCGCGCCTGACGCACACATCTAATAGAGTATCGCCCTATACTTCGCATACCAATTGTGAAGTCCATCTCAGTATTGCTACTACGCGCAAGAAAAATCATGCTTTATTCTGATCCACCAACAAGTACCAAAGGATTTTTTTTTAGCTTCATCAGTCAGCAAACGACCGCTTGAAGTTGTACGAGTCGGATGTGAAGGCTCGTTTGTCGCAGAAGGCCCAGCGCGAGAAAGAGAATGATTTCCTTAGGTATGTGATCTTTCCGGCGGTCCATAGTGCCAGTCGGCCACTTCTCACGACGTCCCTGTTGCAGATCCTCCCTGAGGCAATCGAAGAAACTACAGGCGTTGGCCGCCTCTAAAGACAAGCCCGTTTGCATAGATATGCCCGATCTGAAGCCAACTGATGGAAAAGCAGACACGCGGGCAGTGAATGGCTACGAGAATCAGTGCTACGACCAGGGTGACCTGAGCTTCAACGAGAAATTGGAAAACAACAATAACCGAGCTATACGTGAGTTTCTGTTCATCAATGGAATAGTGATGAGTTGAGAGCTAAAGTGGGGTGTTTTCAGCGCTAAAACAAGTGATTGTCTCTGTTGATCGAATAACGGACCATCTGTCGAAAATGGGAGGACGGGAGGAGGAGTCGAAGATTCTGCAGGAGTACTTCCACTCGGAGCCTGTGCAAGCAGCGATAGAAGCCGTTGCAGTTCACCGGAAAGGAAATGGGGTGAGGTGTCATTACAAAGGCGTTTGGGTCACATACTGAAAATTCTCCCATCCCAGGAAGCCAAAGAGGACGAGTCTTCGTTCATCGCAAACGGGACGAGCTCCATCGAGATCTC